>OU015606.1:0-1250000 GCA_907165245.1 Habrosyne pyritoides
CTAACCGAACCTAACCTAACCTAACCTACCCTAACCGAACCTAAACCTAACCTACCTAACCTAACCTAACCTAACCTAACCTAACCTAACCTACACCTAACCTACCTAACCTAACCTACCCTAACCTAACCTAACCTAACCTAACCTACCCAAACCCTCCCCTAACCTAACCTAACCTAACCTAACCTAACCTAACCTAACCTAACCTAACCTAACCTAACCTAACCTAACCTAACCTAACCTAACCTAACCTAACCTAACCTAACCTAACCTAACCTAACCTAACCTAACCTAACCTAACCTAACCTAACCTAACCTAACCTAACCTAACCTAACCTAACCTAACCTAACCTAACCTAACCTAACCTAACCTAACCTAACCTAACCTAACCTAACCTAACCTAACCTAACCTAACCTAACCTAACCTAACCTAACCTAACCTAACCTAACCTAACCTAACCTAACCTAACCTAACCTAACCTAACCTAACCTAACCTAACCTAACCTAACCTAACCTAACCTAACCTAACCTAACCTAACCTAACCTAACCTAACCTAACCTAACCTAACCTAACCTAACCTAACCTAACCTAACCTAACCTAACCTAACCTAACCTAACCTAACCTAACCTAACCTAACCTAACCTAACCTAACCTAACCTAACCTAACCTAACCTAACCTAACCTAACCTAACCTAACCTAACCTAACCTAACCTAACCTAACCTAACCTAACCTATCCTAACCTAACCTAACCTAACCTAACCTAACCTAACCTAACCTAACCTAACCTAACCTAACCTAACCTAACCTAACCTAACCTAACCTAACCTAACCTAACCTAACCTAACCTAACCTAACCTAACCTAACCTAACCTAACCTAACCTAACCTAACCTAACCTAACCTAACCTAACCTAACCTAACCTAACCTAACCTAACCTAACCTAACCTAACCTAACCTAACCTAACCTAACCTAACCTAACCTAACCTAACCTAACCTAACCTAACCTAACCTAACCTAACCTAACCTAACCTAACCTAACCTAACCTAACCTAACCTAACCTAACCTAACCTAACCTAACCTAACCTAACCTAACCTAACCTAACCTAACCTAACCTAACCTAACCTAACCTAACCTAACCTAACCTAACCTAACCTAACCTAACCTAACCTAACCTAACCTAACCTAACCTAACCTAACCTAACCTAACCTAACCTAACCTAACCTAACCTAACCTAACCTAACCTAACCTAACCTAACCTAACCTAACCTAACCTAACCTAACCTAACCTAACCTAACCTAACCTAACCTAACCTAACCTAACCTAACCTAACCTAACCTAACCTCACCTAACCTAACCTAACCTAACCTAACCTAACCTAACCTAACCTAACCTAACCTAACCTAACCTAACCTAACCTAACCTAACCTAACCTAACCTAACCTAACCTAACCTAACCTAACCTAACCTAACCTAACCTAACCTAACCTAACCTAACCTAACCTAACCTAACCTAACCTAACCTAACCTAACCTAACCTAACCTAACCTAACCTAACCTAACCTAACCTAACCTAACCTAACCTAACCTAACCTAACCTAACCTAACCTAACCTAACCTAACCTAACCTAACCTAACCTAACCTAACCTAACCTAACCTAACCTAACCTAACCTAACCGAACCTAACCTAACCTAACCTAACCTAACCTAACCTAACCTAACCTAACCTAACCTAACCTAACCTAACCTAACCTAACCTAACCTAACCTAACCTAACCTAACCTAACCTAACCTAACCTAACCTAACCTAACCTAACCTAACCTAACCTAACCTAACCTAACCTAACCTAACCTAACCTAACCTAACCTAACCTAACCTAACCTAACCTAACCTAACCTAACCTAACCTAACCTAACCTAACCTAACCTAACCTAACCTAACCTAACCTAACCTAACCTAACCTAACCTAACCTAACCTAACCTAACCTAACCTAACCTAACCTAACCTAACCTAACCTAACCTAACCTAACCTAACCTAACCTAACCTAACCTAACCTAACCTAACCTAACCTAACCTAACCTAACCTAACCTAACCTAACCTAACCTAACCTAACCTAACCTAACCTAACCTAACCTAACCTAACCTAACCTAACCTAACCTAACCTAACCTAACCTAACCTAACCTAACCTAACCTAACCTAACCTAACCCAGACGCGTCGTTCCCCCCGCGAGAGACGCACACGTACAAGGTTGCTCCGCGCAAAAATTTTGCAGAAAAAATCGAAAAAATAGTGAAAAGTGCTCCGATTTTCAAGTGCGACATATCAAAACACGCGGAAAAATCGGCGGCAGGTGACTGTGAAAAGAGTTTTTCGATATCTGTTTTCTTGGAAAAGTTGTGCTGTGAAAAGTGGAAATTTTGCAAAATTCACATCTTCAAAAAATAACGCTGCAAGATCCATCGCGGTAAGGTGTTGTTTTTTGACTGCCAGAAGGTGCTTCCCGACGAGACCCACACGCTGAGCCCTTAAACGGAATTTTCCCGCCGACGCTCGCGAAAGCGGAACGTGAAAAGGGAAAAACCTAAAAAATTGAGCCACGCAACTGGAGGAGTGCGGCAACTTCTAAGGATCAGAAAAGACGAGGGACAGAGCGGCGAGCCCAACGCCGTGTCTGGACGAAAGATCGGGTAACATTCGACCGAGTTACACCATTTTCAAAATTTTTCTCAAAAACTTCTATTTTCAAAAAATTATTACTCAAGATCTAGATCGACGACATATCAATTTTATTACATTAATTCATAACATTAACTAGGCCCTAAGCACACCCAAAATTTTGGAATTATCTGACGAGCGGTTCCGGAGTTAGGAATTTTTGAATTTTCAAGGACAAATCCAGGTACCCCAGGGAACACTCGCAGAAAAACACTATAAATACAGGATTATCCAGAAAAATCAGCCTAACTGATCTGACCCTTTAAAACAACTGTTTAAAGTCTCTTTGTATTTTTTATCCCACTTTTTGTGTGAATTTCGGCATTTTTCGGAAAAATCAAATCGGGGAAGGGACCTACTTAAAACATTTCACCATCAACAGACAGAGGAAAGCGAGACCTTTCCAACGAGCCCAAACTCGAGGAGATTCGACCGAGAATTGCCGATTTTAGATTTTAAGGGGGAAATTGGCCGCCATCTTGAAAAAGTTTAAGTGGCCATAACTTTGGATAGGCTGGGCGGAATTGGACCGGGTTTTCAGCGCTGGCACGCGCACCACCGACACTAGCAAGAAAAGCAAACAGGAGCTCTACATAGAGCTCAAAATTTTACGACCAATTGACACTGCAGTTCGGTGGGCGCGGAGGAGCTTATAAGCCCGATCCAAACCAAATTTCTGTATGACTAAAAGTTCCCGAGATATAGAGAGTCAAAATTTTTACCAAACCTTTGGCCGCCATTTTGGAAATAAGTAAACCTATATAACTCGGGAACCCGTGGTCGTATTCCGACGCGGATTGAACCAGACTCGTAGTCCCACTCTGGACTACGAACTAGGACAAGTAGAGTGACTCTATCTAGAGTTAATATTATTTTTATTAATTTGTTAATGTTATTGTAAGACTGTACCACTAAATCTCTGACTAAAGAATTATACTTGGAGTGACTCTAGGTAGAGCCAAAACAAAATAAAAAAAAACACTTACCTTATCTTACTGTAGAATCCTCGACTCCGGTGTGTACGCCTTCTGCGAACGTCGACTCCTCGTTGACTCCCGTAGACCGCACCTGGAAAAATAAAAACACAAAATTAGAATACATTAAATTAAAATTAAATTAACAGAAACCGACTTACCTGGCTAACTACCTGGAGTGACCCAGCTAGCTGACCGAGAGCTGTAGTTATCTTCTGCTGCCTTCTCCACGAATCTAAAAATAGGAAAAGCATTATAATAACTATTTACACTGTACACTATTTACATTTTACTTTTACACTTTATTTACATTTTATTTTTACATTTTATTTTACATTTTATCCGCACTTTTGTGCCAGATAAAAACCGACGCATACCTCCAAGATGTTTGGGTATAGGACCCCCAAAAAGACAGAGAGCGAGAGGACCTCGCCGAAACAAAAACCGGCGGCTGCCCCAAACGTGAGGCGCAGCATCGGCGAGTGGGAGTCCGCTACCGCTACAGCAGACCCAACCCCCCCCCCCACCCCCATCAACGAGCGCAACGACGCAGGCAGGCCCGGCCAAAACAAGGACCAGGACAGCGCTGTCCCAGGACAGTGCGGCGGCAACAGTGACAACGCGGAGAACTTCAATGGAAATTTCTCCGCCAAAACAGAGGCCGGCCGACAGGACGACCGAAGCGCGGGCCTGTCTAAATAAAGCGAAACTGCACCTAAACACGTCAAGGAACACCAAGACGGAGATAAAGACGGTCGTCGTAGAGGCGCTCGACCGTCTCTACCAACTGGTCAAGGACGCTGAAACGGAGGGGAAAGGGAAAAGGACGAAGGAGGAGAAGGGGAAGACAGCGAGCGCCGAGGCAGGAACGAACACTCCTGACCACGCCCCTGTCACAACATTAGACCCAAACATCTTGGCAAGATTGGAGGAGCACACCATACTACTAAAGGACAATAACAAGAAATTACAGGAAATGATGGAGGCCATCGACGGGCAAAGAGAGCGCTTAGAGCGAGCTGCAACATACGCCAGCGTGACCGCATCAACGAGGGAGGGGTCGCAGCTTCCCACAAGAAATACCCTCCACTCCGTCGTGGTCTCCTCAAAAGATGCACGCGACACCGGAGATGAGATATTGGAAAAGGTTAGGAAGACAGTGGAGGCAAAGGAGGGATGGGTGAAGGTGGAGAGGGTGAGAAAGGCCAAGGACAAGAAGGTTATAATGGGATTCGGGACTCGGGAGGAGAGGAAAAAGGTCAAGGATAGACTAGAAAGAGACGGCGTCAACCTCACCGTCGAGGAAGTAGGAAATAAAGACCCACTCTTGATCCTCAGGAACGTCCTCCTGGCAAACTCCGATGAGGACATAATAAAGGCCATGAGAAATCAGAACAGGGAGATCTTCCGCGACCTCGGCGAGGGGGAAGACAGGACTGTAGTAAAGTACAGAAGACGAGCCCGAAACCCCCACACCGGCCACATAGTCGTCAGCGTCTCACCCTGCATCTGGCAGAGGGCGACGGCGGCCGGAACGATGCACATCGACCTACAACGCGTCAGGGTTGAGGATCAATCCCCGCTGGTCCAGTGCACTCGCTGCCTAGGGTTCGGCCACGGAAGACGCTTCTGTAAGGAGCCCGCCGACCTGTGCAGCCACTGCGGAGGCCCCCACATGAGGGCCGAGTGCGCAGACCGGCTAGCAGAAGTACCGCCATCGTGCCGGAACTGCGCAAGGGCTAAAATGGAAAATACAACACATAACGCGTTTAGTGTTGACTGCCCAACCCGCCGTAAGTGGGATGAGTTGGCCCGGCTGACCGTTGCCTATTGCTAAGGGCACCCACACCGAAAATCCCCACTATGTGCTGCTCCAAGCGAACCTCCAGAGAAAAAAGCTGGCGACGGACGAACTGCTGGCCGAGGCCAAGAAGCGCAGAGTTGTAGCGGCGCTTCTTCAAGAGCCATACGTGGGTGGGGCCAAAAGTATGAGGAGTCACAGGGGCGTTAGAGTATTCCAGAGCACCGACATAGGAGATGGGACTGTTAAGGCGGCAATAGCCGTCTTCGACGATGACCTAGACGTCATCCAGTACCCGAAACTCACTACAAACAACATCGTCGTAGTGGGAATCCGTACCAGAGCCTGGAAAATCACGCTTGTCTCCTTATACTTCGAGCCAGACCAGCCCATCGAGCCGTACCTCGACCAGCTGAAAGAGATCGGGAGAACGACCGCCGTCGGCCGATACTTGATAATTGGAGGTGACGCTAACGCAAAGAGCACATGGTGGGGCAGCCTAACAGTCGACCACAGAGGGGAGGACCTGTTTGGCACTCTGCAAGAGCTCGATCTCAACATACTGAATAGAGGGGAAATTCCGACGTTCGACACGATTAGGGGAGGCCGGCGATACTGCAGCCACGTCGACATAACATCCTGCTCGACGAACATCCTGGCACTGGTGGACGACTGGAGAATCGAGGAAGGCCTCACGAGCTCGGACCACAATGCAATTAGCTTCAAGATCCGGCTAACTAAATCCAAAGGCACTGCAATAAAGAGAACAACAAGGAAATACAACACAAAAAAGGCCGACTGGACTAAGTTTCATGAGAAACTTAGCCAGTCGCTGCTGGAAAACAAAATAACCAAAACAACAATATTACAAATAGACAAAACAGAACAAATAGGAACAGTAGTCAATAAATTAACAGAAGCCATAAGCATTGCATGCACCTCAGCCATGCCTCTTAAGAAAGCTACGGAAAAACTAACCTTGCCGTGGTGGTCCGAGAAGCTCGCCGAGATGAAGAGGACCGTCGCCACCAGGAAACGCAGGATCCGATGTGCCGCTCCATCCCGAAGATCGTTCGTCGTCGAAGAGTACCTGAAAGAAAAAGAAAAGTATGAATTAGAAGCTGCTAAAGCTCAAACAGAGAGCTGGAAGGAATTCTGTGGAAAACAGGACAGGGAAGGGGTCTGGGAGGGGATATACAGAGTGATCGGGAGAACAACAGTAAGGGAAGAGGATCAGCCGCTGGGGAAGGACGGAAAGGTGTTGGACGCAGAAGGTTCCGCAAGGTTGTTAGCAGATACCTTTTACCCGGAAGACCTCACGAACAGCGACAACACCTACCACCACCAAACCAGACAAAAAGCCAAGAAGGCAAATGACGGGGAACATGATGACCCATGCGATCCGCCATTTACGATGTGTGAGCTAGAGGAATCGTGTGGGTCCTTCAACCCCAAAAAGGCCCCAGGACTGGACGGTTATACCGCCGATATTTGCTGCCACGCCATCAGTGGGAACCCCGAAGTGTTCCTGGCCCTCCTGAACAAGTGCCTTGAGTATAGCCACTTCCCGGAGAAATGGAAAGAAGCCGTAGTCGTGGTGCTGAAGAAACCCGGGAAGGACAGCTACGACACGCCCAAGTCTTACAGACCGATAGGGCTCCTGCCAATACTCGGCAAGATCTTCGAAAAGATGCTGGTGACCCGCCTCAAGTTCCATTTACTACCCAGGATGAGTACTCGCCAGTTTGGATTCATGCCGCAGAGGAGTACTGAGGACTCTCTCTATGTCCTAATGCAGCACATCCATGAAAAGCTCAAAGCGAAACGAATTATAACTATAGTTTCGCTGGACATAGAGGGAGCCTTCGACAGTGCCTGGTGGCCAGCTATCAGAGTCCGGCTGGCTGAGGAAAAGTGTCCTGTGAACTTGAGAAGGGTCATAGACAGCTACCTGGAAGACCGAAGAGTGAGGGTCAGGTACGCAGGGGCTGAACACAAAAAAGGCACCAGCAAAGGATGCGTCCAGGGATCCATCGGTGGCCCGATCCTCTGGAACCTCCTGCTGGACCCGCTGCTGAGGAGCCTCGAACGAAGAGGAGATTATTGCCAGGCGTTCGCAGATGATGTCGTCATGGTGTTTGACGGGGAGACGGCCCTAGAAATTGAAAGACACGCCAACGCCGCTCTCGAGCATGTTCGGGCGTGGGGTGTTGCAAACAAGCTCAGCTTTGCGCCTCACAAAACCAGTGCAATGGTGATAACTAGGAGGCTCAAGTTTGACACCCCGCGCCTGAGCATGGGCGGGACTGGCGTTGGCATGTCCAAAGAAATGAAGATCCTCGGCGTCACCATTGACGATAAGCTCACCTATAACTCACACATTGCAAACGTCTGCCGAAAGGCTGCGGGGATACACAAGCAGCTGGCTAGGGCCGCAAAAGCCAGCTGGGGGCTTAACCCCGAGGTTATACGAGCGATATATGTGGCAGCCGTCGAGCCCGTGGTCCTGTATGCCGCTAGTGTGTGGGCTCCGGCAGCCAAAAAGCTTGGCGTTATCAGACAACTGGGGGTGCTGCAACGCGGGATCGCCCAAAAAATGTGTAAAGCCTACCGCACGGTCTCCCTGAACTCAGCACTGGCACTGGCTGGGATACTCCCACTGGACCTTCGAATTCAGGAGGCGGCCTCGTTGTACGAGGCCAGGAGGGGGGTTCCCCAGCCAGAGCTGGGAGGCAGGGAGATCGAGCGGATGGCATCAGCGATAGAGGCCCCACACCCTGCAGATCGCATTAACATCGAGATAACAAGCCTGGTAGACCAACATCAAGTAAGTGCTAACAGTGACTTTGCCATCCGCATTTTCACCGATGGGAGCAAGTTTGAGGGTGGGGTTGGCGCCGCGCTATCCATCTGGAATAGCGAGCGTGAAACTAAAGCCCTCAAACTTGCGCTACCCGCTTATTGCACTGTCTACCAGGCTGAGCTTCTGGCGATCTGCAGGGCCACAAAGGTCATAATAGGTCACAAGGCGTCTTCGTTTGGAGTCTACAGCGACTCCATGGCAGCCCTTCTAACGTTGCGAAACCATAGTTGCCTCCATCCCCTGGCGGTGGAGGCTCGAGAAAATTTAAAATCTGCGTCTCTCCAGAATAAAGCTATCCGCTTATTCTGGATAAAAGCCCACGCAGGGTTGGTAGGTAATGAAAGAGCCGACGAGCTGGCCAAGGAGGCCGCGTTGGGCTCCAAGCGAAGACCGGATTATGACCTTGTGCCGGTTTCGCACGTCAAGCGTGGCATTCGTACGGCCACGCTCGACGTGTGGAACCAAAGATACACTGAGGGCGATACCGCGTCCGTCACCAAGTTATTCTTCCCGGATGTAAAGGCGGCATACAGGATCACGAGGAAAATTGACATTACTTACACAAGAACACAATTAATGACGGGGCACGGTGGGTTCTCGGAATACTTGAACCGCTTCAAGTGTAAAGAGAACCCATCGTGTATCTGTGACCCCGCAATACGTGAAACGGTGCCACATATATTGCTCGAGTGCCCGGTCTTCGATAGGGAACGATTCGAGGCAGTACAGCGTCTAGACACAGACCTACAGGCGCACACAATCAAGGACATCATGAGCAGTAAAAATGTCGAAATATTCTTAAATTATTGCCAAACAATCGTGGAGAAGGTAGCCAAAAGAAATAAAACGAGTTAGTAAGAAAATATTGTTAAATTAATATTTAAACATATTAAAAATTAGCAATAAAGAAAATAGTTATAAAAATGTATAAAAAAGTAGCAGTAGTTTAAATAAAAAGTGTGTGTATAAAAATAAGATAAGATATATATAAGATAAAAAACTGTAATAGAGTAAACAAAAAATGTCATATGTAATAAAATAAATGATAGAATAAGAAAAATGTAATAAAATAAGTCCTGTTGAAACAAGTAAAAATGAACACCTAAACTGTTAAAAAATTGTGTTAGTAGAAGTAGAAATAAATACTGAATTGTCATATAAATTTGTGTTAGAATAAGAGTAAATAAAGATGATGTAACGTATAAATAAAGATACCCTCCCCCCTGTGTACACTCACTGTCCAGACAATAAAAATTAAACCTAAAAATATATAAAACTAGAAATAAATAAGATAAGACAATATAGATTAGATTAGTGTAGCATAGGAAGCCGATAGGGGAACTTCCCCAAAAAAGCAGCAAAAGACGATGAATGAAAGAAAGAAATAGTATGGAGAATGAAAGTGCGAGAAGAATACAAGCGAGAACTGGAATGAAAGAAGTAGACAAATACAGGCTCCGATCATGTTGGAGGTAGGAGAATAAAAGAAAAAAAAAAAAAAAAAAAAAAAAAAAAAAAAAAAAAAAAAAAAAAAAAAAAAAAACCTAACCTAACCTAACCTAACCTAACCTAACCTAACCTAACCTAACCTAACCTAACCTAACCTAACCTAACCTAACCTAACCTAACCTAACCTAACCTAACCTAACCTAACCTAACCTAACCTAACCTAACCTAACCTAACCTAACCTAACCTAACCTAACCTAACCTAACCTAACCTAACCTAACCTAACCTAACCTAACCTAACCTAACCTAACCTAACCTAACCTAACCTAACCTAACCTAACCTAACCTAACCTAACCTAACCTAACCTAACCTAACCTAACCTAACCTAACCTAACCTAACCTAACCTAACCTAACCTAACCTAACCTAACCTAACCTAACCTAACCTAACCTAACCTAACCTAACCTACCTACCTACCTACCTACCTACCTACCTACCTACCTACCTACCTACCTACCTACCTACCTACCTACCTACCTACCTACCTACCTACCTACCTACCTACCTACCTACCTACCTACCTACCTACCTACCTACCTACCTACCTACCTACCTACCTACCTACCTACCTACCTACCTACCTACCTACCTACCTACCTACCTACCTACCTACCTACCTACCTACCTACCTACCTACCTACCTACCTACCTACCTACCTACCTACCTACCTACCTACCTACCTACCTACCTACCTACCTACCTACCTACCTACCTACCTACCTACCTACCTACCTACCTACCTACCTACCTAATAAAAAGGCGTACCCTCATTCCGGTTTTGTTGTTGGGTATCGTGGCACCCGCACTAGGCATTCTCCACGATACCCACCGGTCGCCCCGGCCTCTGCCGGGGTTTTCCGCGCCGATTGGGGGGGAGTGGCCGGTTACGCTCGGCCGTCCCCCAGACCGCCGAGTGACTTTTCACGGCGGGCGGAGGTCTCCCATCCTTCGCCCGCAGTCACTAGGGGTTAAAGCGAGCGGCAAACCGCCGCTGCCTCAACCCCGGCCGTCTACGCCGGAGGGGATTCGCGAGGGGGTCCTCTTCGCGCTTCCGCTCCGCGGTCTCCTTCTGTGACATAATTGAGTCGCAGAAGGAGACCACTGCCTCCCAGGACCTCTCGCTGCTGAGCATCTCAGAGACGATGGTTTGCAGCGAGAGGTCCGCCCGCTGGATGGTGCGTGCCATGAGTACACGCTCCCCGTCCCAACGACTGCACACCAGGAGGGTGTGCTCGGCCGTGTCGTCGGGACCTCCGCACTCATGGCACCGCGGGCTCGGCTCCTTCCCTATTCGGTGCAGGTAATGCCCGAAACAGCCGTGTCCGGTCATCACCTGCACGAGCCGGTACGACGTAGCGCCGACTGCCCTCTCGCACCATTCGTCCATCACTGGAAGGATCGCCCTCACGGTTCGAACTCCGTAGGGGGCGTCCTCCAGGACGGACTTCCATCGGTCTCGCAGTCGGCGCTCCGTCGCACGACGGGAGGCCTCTACCTCCTCAGGGTCCGGGCGTTCTCCTCTTGCCCGGGCCCTGGACCTAACACGGTAGGTCTCTGCCTGCACTTCTGCGTCCAGCTCCCATGGAGGGGTGCAGGCGAGGAGGCAGGCCGCTGAGTGGGCCACAGTGACGTAGGCCCGTATCATCCTCTGGGCCACAGTCCGCTGTGGCCCTCGCAGCAACGCCCTATTCCGGGCGGACAGTTTGTCCGCCCATATTGGGGCCCCATATAGGGCCATGCTTCGCACCACGCCGGCGAACAGCCGCCGGCAAGAGGAGCCCGGCCCCGCGACGTTTGGCAGGAGACTGCCCAGCGCCCGGGCGGCGCCCCGGATTCGGGGAGCAAGTCTTTTGAAATGCTCCCCGAAGCTCCACCTGCGGTCCAGTATTAGCCCCAAGTATTTTATGTGGGGCTTTATCTGAACCGCAGCACCCTCCACGCTGAGCGCCGCATCGGCGGGCAGTTTCCACTCCCTGCCCCGCCCCCCGAAGACTATCGCCTCAGTCTTCGGGATGGCCACTTTTAGGCCGAGCTCCTGGATCCGGCGGATCGCCAGCCTGGCTTCTTCCTCCGCAGCGCGGAGGGTTTCCCGCTGACTGCTTCCGCACACAGCCACCATCGTGTCGTCTGCATAGCAGACGGTGAGTGTGCGCGGAAGCAGGTCCCCTCTGATGGCCCGGTCGTACCCCAGGTTCCAAAGAAGGGGGCCGAGTACGATCCCCTGGGGCACGCCGCAGGCCATCTTCCTCTCCCCCCTATGCCCGTCCTTGTTTTCGTAGAGCACTACCCTCTCGGTAAGGTAATGCTCTACGATCCGCCTTAGGTAGTGAGGCACTTTGTGATAGCGGAGTGCCTCACTAATCACCCCATAGGGAAGGGTGCCGAACGCGTTTGCGATGTCAAGAGACACCGCGACGACACCCTCTCCCCTGCTCGACGCGTTTTCGCAGAAGTCCTTAAGTGACTTCAACGCGTCGAGCGTGGACCGCCCTTCCCGGAACCCGAACTGTCTGTCAGAGACGTTCGGGCCGGCGGTCTCCAGGTGCTGCTGGATCCGGTGGGCCAGGATACGCTCTAGCGTTTTCCCGGCCTCGTCCAGCAGCACTATGGGGCGATAGGCGGACGGGCAGTCGGCGGGCCGACCGTCCTTGCGGAGGAGGCATAGCCGCCCCTCTTTCCACACCCTCGGGAACTTTCCCTCCTTCAGGCAGTCGTCCAGGATCTGCCTGAAGCGGCTCCCGAGGTGATTCAGGGCGGCTGTGAGGACGCGACCGTGGACCCCGTCTGGGCCCGGGGCCCTCTTGCGGCCCCGGAGTCGGTCCGTCGCTCTTTCGAACTCGTCGTCGCTTATTGGTGCGACGTCGAGCTCGGCCTCCTGCTCCGCTAGGGGGTTGGCCACCGTTTGGGGAGAGATCGACGGGGCTGATGGGAACAGCCCTTCGATCACCCTCTGTAGGAGGACGGGCTCCAAGGAGTCCATGGGGGGGGCGGTGCGCATTTTGTTGCGCACCATCTTGTACGGCCGCCCCCATGGGTCCATATCCAAGGTGGCCAAGAACGAGCAGTGTGCATCGTCCTTGGCCTTGGCAATCGCCACTTGGAGGGCCCCCTTTGTCTCTTTGAGGGCCCTGTGGAGCCCTTCCTCCTCTGCCAGCGTGTGCCGCCTGCGCCTGCAATGCTGGTAGGCGCGGCGGGCACTGTTACTGGTGGTCCGCAAGGCCGCGATTTCTGCGGACCACCAGTATACCTCCTTCCGGGCGGACAGGCGTCTGGCCCGGGGCATGGCCGCGTCGCACACCCTCTGCAGTGCGACGCGGAACTGTGCCGCCCTTTCTTCGACGCCGAGGACGGAGGGTGGGGAGGCACACCATGCCTCCTCCATTGCTGCCTCTTCCGCCCTTTCCCTATTTAAGTGGGGCAGGGACCACCTTGGGAACTTTGGTTCCCGTCCGCCCCGGCCCCTAGTTCCCCTCCTTGGGGTGGGTGACGGCTGGACGCCATTTTGGGAGACCCTCATTCTGATGTACAGATGATCAGAGAGGGTCTCGACGTCCTCCAGGACACGCCAGTTATTGACGCGCGCGGCTATGGCAGGGGTCGCGAACGTGACGTCCACGATTGACCCCCCCAGTCGCCGCACGCAAGTGTTGGCGTTGCCCTGGTTCAGGATCACCAGTCCCGATGCCGTCACCCAGTCCTCAAGGGCAGTCCCTCGGGGGGTCGTGATGCGGGAACCCCACGCCGCGCTCTTGGCGTTCAGGTCCCCCATAACCATCACTTGAGTCGGGGCAGCTTTCCTAACTACCCCGCTCAGGACCCCCAGGAACTGCTCGAAGGCACGTAGCGGCTTGTTGGGGGAAAAGTACACCGCCACTATCGTGGTGTCACTCCCCCATTTGGCCGCCACATATCCCGGGCCGCCTTCGATCCTCGTTAGGGGGGGGAAGTCCCCTACCGCCGGCACCGCGATCGCCACCATTCCGTCCGACGCCCCCGCCCAAGTGCGGAGGGGTGGGACAAAATAGGGCTCCGCGACAACCACAGCGCCCATTCCCCACTCCACCATGCTCTGCATGAGCAGATCTTGAGCTCTGGCGGAGTGGTTGGCGTTCGTCTGTAGGATGTCTAGATGCCGGTGTGCTGGCATTTAGACATCCATGTGGTTGTCCTCCATTTGTGTTTGGCCGGCGGCCGATGTTGCTGGGATGGGGCGAGGGGGACGGGCGGATCTCTGCCTCGCCTCCCTGCCTCTAGCTGCTGGTGGGGAGCATTTCGAGCCCCCCATTACGTGGCCGGCTGGGAGTTTGGCGTGGTGGCATATTGCGCACCACGCCTTTTCCTCCGGGCACATCTTGGAGAAGTGCCCCTCTTTGCCGCACCGGAAGCACATCCGGCTGCGGTCGATGCTCGAGGGGCACAGCTCCCTCGTATGTCCAACACCCATGCATTTATAACACCGCATGGGTGTTGGATCGGCTGCGACGACCCTGGCGGATGCCCATCCCACCAAGATCCGACCCTGCTCTTGGAGGGCCTTTGCCGTCCCCACGGGGCACTGGACTAGGGCCGATCCAGTGCCGTCGTGTTGGGAACGGATGCCCCCCACCTTTATGTGGGTCTCATTGCAGGCCCCGGCTTTGGCTATGACCGCCGTCAGCGACTCTTTCGTCGCTGACTCGTCAAGTCCACTGATCCGGACGGCGGCCATCTTCTGCGGGCGGCTGATGTGGGCGACGTCGCCCACAATGGCTAGCAGTTTATCTGCCAGCGCGTCCGCCGCCCGCACGTTGTCTGCCCCGGGGACCTCAATCACCCTGCCCCCCGTCATCGAATTCCGCACCCGGACGTGCTGCAGGCCCACCTCTCCCAGGCTCAGGCTATTAATGGCCTTGGCCATGGTGTCCTGCAGTGTGGTGGCGATAGTGAGGTCATTCCTCATGGTGATCACCACCGCCGCTGTCTTCGGAATTCTCAGCGCCTTGGTTTTTGGCGCTGTCTTCTTTACGGGGGGCACTTGGGCAGAGGGGGCATGCGGGGCCTTAGCCTTGCTCTTTCCTTTTCCCTTCTTGCGGGTAACGGTCGCCCATGTGTCATGCTGCTGGCCCGATGGGCCCGGTCCCTCCTCCGGGGTCGTTGGTGCCGTTTCTACTACCGTGTCAGGCGCTTTGGGCACTTTGGGGGCCTTAGTCTTCTTCTTCTTTTTTTGTGGACGGCCGTCCCCTAGCCTCGCCCTTTCGGGTTCTCTCGTTGGGGTTGGCGCGGCCGGCCCCGCAGCCTTCCTCATATCAGCCGCCAGTGGAGGGCGGACAATTGGTTCCGCGGGCAAGCGCCTGCTCACCTCCTCGATTCGGGTGTTGATCATACCCCCGAGAGAGGTGAACAGGTCCCTCTTCATTTCTTGGATGGCCTCCGCTAGTTCCGCCGCGGTGATCTGTAGCAGGGGGGCCTGAGGGGCCGGGGTCTCGCTGACCAGCGGAGAGGTCGGAGTGGGCGAGTTCTTGCGCTCCGAGAAGGCTGTGCGGAGCGCGATCACTTCTTTCTTGTAGTGGCCCAGTTCCTCCCTCATCCTCTTTGCGTCCGCCTTTAGTATGCGGATCTCCTTTGTTTCGGTCCTGTCACTGACCGCGTCCATCGAGGCATTAATCGCCCTGCAGGCCCGGTTGATTTGACCCAATATATCGCCATTGAGGTTCTGGGATTTCCTTGCACCATCAAGGATCAGGCCCGTTGCTTTACGGGTTGCCTCGATCGGGTCCGCTATAATCAGCTCGGGCTCAACTTCCGTTTCGCCCTTGGGTCGAAGACCCGGGGGATCCTTCCGGTATAGGGCGGGGGCGGGGTTCGAGTCCGAGCCCCGGGACCTGTCTCCGGCAATTGACCGTGCGTATGACTGCAGGGGTTTGCCCCTGTGGTCAGTACCTACTTTGGGCCCTTTCTGGGGCCTTGGGTCGTCCTCGTTATCCTCGTGCCCCCTTTTTTTTGGCAGAGGAGTCGTCACAGCTACTAGCTGGACGTCGTCTTCTGAGTCCGAGTCGTTGGCCTTGGACTCTTTGGACCAGTCGAAATATTTCGACACCGTCTCATTTGAGCCTACCCGTGTTGGCTCTTTTTCCACGGCAGGCATCTCTATCTCCTTCCTCCTCTCTTCTCCCTCGTCCTTCCTCATCTCCTCACCTTTATTTACACTTATCTCCTCACCTCTATTTACACTCATATTTACATTCGTATTCACATTCATAGTATTCCTTCGCATTCTTTGCATTAGTAAGCTCCTCGATGCACAGTTCTCTTTGGCCGTACCTAGTTCTGCCACTCCGTTACGGTGGTCAGAACTAGGACGTTTCCAGGGGACGCGACGTGGACGCAAGAACTGTGGGGGGTCCCCCACCTACCTACCTACCTACCTACCTACCTACCTACCTTGGCGTACCCTCATTCCGGTTTTGTTGTTGGGTATCGTGGCACCCGCACTAGGCATTCTCCACGATACCCACCGGTCGCCCCAGCCTCTGCCGGGGCTTCCCGCGCCGATTGGGGGGGGGGGTGGCCGGTTACGCTTGGCCATCCCCCAGACCGCCGAGTGACTTTTCACGGCGGGCGGAGGTCTCCCATCCTTCGCCCGCAGTCACTAGGGGTTAAAGCGAGCGGCAAACCGCCGCTGCCTCAACCCCGGCCGTCTACGCCGGAGGGGATTCGCGAGGGGGTCCTCTTCCGCTCGCAACAGCCGTGTCCGGTCATCACCTGCACGAGCCGGTACGACGTAGCGCCGACTGCCCTCTCGCACCATCCGTCCATCCTCGTTAGAGGGGGGAAGTCCCCGACCGCCGGCACCGCGATTGCCACCATTCCGTCCGACGCCCCCGCCCAGGTGCGGAGGGGTGGGACAAAATAGGGTTCCGCGACAACCACAGCGCCCAATCCCCACTCCACCGTGCTCTGCATGAGCAGATCTTGAGCTCTGGCGGAGTGGTTGGCGTTCGTCTGTAGGATGTCTAGATGCCGGTGTGCTGGCATTTAGACATCCATGTGGTTGTCCTCCTTTTGTGTTTGGCCGGCGGCCGATGTTGCTGGGATGGGGCGAGGGGGACGGGTGGATCTCTGCCTCGCCTCCCTGCCTCTAGCTGCTGGTGGGGAGCATTTCGAGCCCCCCATTACGTGGCCGGCTGGGAGTTTGGCGTGGTGGCATATTGCGCACCACGCCTTCTCCTCCGGGCACATCTTGGAGAAGTGCTCCTCTTTGCCGCATCGGAAACACATCCGGCTGCGGTCGATGGTCGAGGGGCACAACTCTCTTATGTGTCCAACACCCATGCATTTATAACACCGCATGGGTGTTGGATCGGTTGCGACGACCCTGGCCGATGCCCATCTTACCAGAATCCGACCAGGTTCTTGTAGGGCCTTTGCCGTCCCCACAGGGCACTAGACTAGGGCCGATCCAGTGCCGTCATGTTGGGAACGGATGCCCCCCACCTTAATGTGGGTCTCACTGCAGGCCCCGGCTTTGGCTATGGCCGCCGTCAGCGACTCTTTTGTCGCTGACTCGTCCAGTCCACTGATCCGGACGGCGGCCATCTTCTGCGGGCGGCTGATATGGGCGACGTCGCCCACAATGGCTAGCAGTTTTTCTGCTAGCGCATCCGCCGCCCGCACGTTGTCTTCCCCGGGGACCTCAATCACCCTGCCCCCCGTCATCGAAGTCCGCACCCGGACGTGCTGCAGGCCCACCTCTTCCAGGCTCAGGCCATTAATGGCCTTGGCCAAGGTGTCCTGCAGCGTGGTGGCGGTGGTGAGGTCCTTCTTCATGGTGATCACGTCTTGGGAATTTGCAGCGCCTTGGGCTTTGGCGCTGCCTTCTTAACGGGGGGCACCTGGGCGGGGGCCTTGGCCTTGCCTTTTCCTTTCCCCTTGTTTTTGCGGGTCACCGTCGCCCAGGTGCCGGTTTCCATTTGTTGGCCTGAGGGTCCCGGACCCTCTTTTATAGTCGCCGGAACAGTTGTGGCTGCCGGGACGGTAGTTTTGGGGGCCTTGGCCTTTTGGGGCCGGCCATCTCCCAGTCTGGCCCTTTCAGGTTCCTTTTCTGGGGCTGACGTGGCCGGTCCTGCCGCCTTTCTTTGGTCGGCCGCCAACAGGGGGCGGACGAGGGGCTCGGCCGGGAGGCGCCTGTTCACCTCCTCTATTCTCGTGTTTATCATCTCCCCTAGGGAGATGAACAGGTCCTTCTTTAGCTGCTCCATGGCCTCAGCCAGGTCCGCCACGCCGAGCGGTTGCGGTGGAGCGGCTGAAGTCTCGCGTTCGCACTCGATCTCCGTACGCACCGTCTCGCGGGTCCTCTTTACTTCACCTTTGGCGTCGGAGTAGGCGGTGCGGACGAGCTTCAGGTCCTTTTCCAGCTGCTCAAGGCGGTCATACATCTTCATGTTCTCCTCCCTGAGCATTCGGATTTCTTCGATTTCGGGCCTGTCAGCGTCGACTGCTGCCGAGGTCGGGTTGGTCATTGTTTTTGGCAGCCCAGCTGCCCCTTTCCTCTTGGAGCGGAGCTCCGGGAAGTCCTCCTTCCCTTTTTTGTGGAAGAATGAGGCGACGGAGATTTCCGGCTCCGGGAGCGAGGGCGAGGGCTTCGTTCTTGCCGAGGTTGCACCCGTGTAGATGCTCAGCGGTTTACCCCGACGGAAGGTGCTTTGGCACGCTCTTGGGCCTCGGATCTTCCTCCTCTTCTTCCTCATTTTCGTTGTGCCCCCTCTTTTGGGGCAGCGAAGTCGTCACAGCCACCAGCTGCACGTCATCCTCCGAGTCCGAGTCGGGCTTGGACTCTTCGGCCCAATCAAAGTATTTGGACGTCACCCGCTCGTCTCTGCCTGCCCGTGTTTGTACTCTTGCCACGGCAGGCGTCTCCATTTCCTCCTCCTCTTCCGTCCTCCTTTCCTCACCTTTATACATATTTACAACACTCTTATTAACATTCGTCATTCTTTGCTTTGTAAGTTTCTCGATGCACAGTTCTCTTTGGCCGTACCTAGTTCTGCCACTCAGTTACGGTGGTCAGAACTAGGACGTTTCCAGGGGACGCGACGTGGACGCAAGAACTGTGGGGGGTCCCCCACCTACCTACCTACCTACCTAAAGTTATTACAAAGTAATTTTGATTAATCATATATATACAGTCTGAAGTGTGTGCCAATTACAGACATACACAACGTTAATATAGTGACAACAATATATATATAAAAAGAAAACCCCAACTATAATAAGATATGAAATAAAACATAAAACTATAAATAGAAAAATATCAAAAATTAAATACTAGGGTATGGAAAAGTTATCCCAAAAATCTAACTGTTATACTGTTTTACTTTATACCTAAAGAGTGTGTCGAAAAAGATATCCAAGTCCTCAATCTGTTTATTGCATTCATTATAGTCTCGCATGACTCTACTCATTGGCGAAGATACACCCAAATTGGTTTTTGCAAAGGGTAAACTAAATGTATTTGCCATACGATATCTAGGTGTGTTGTAGGGAACTGTCAGATGGATGGTACTAAGTAGTGATGAACAATTAATGTGACCGTTAATAACTTTATAAAGAAAGACCATACCAACTCCTCTGCGACGATAATGTAAGGTGCTTAGATGGAAAAACTGTAGCCGCTGATCGTAAGGGCATCTGTGAGAAATACCTCTTGAGATGAAGGCGAGATGCCTAGTAAAGCCGTAGCTTTACTAGGCGTGTTGAAAATGTACAACGTATTGTACATTTTCAACATGCTGGGAATTGACAGTGTAATGAGGACTCCATACTGTACAGGCATGTTCAAGTAGGCTGCGCACTAATGAATTGAAGAGTATTATTTTAGTCTGAGGTCGATCAAAACCTTTCGTATTTCGCTTTATGAAGCCTATCATCTGTAATGCTTTCCTTACCACTGAGTCAATATGTAAGTTAAAATTTAGTTTATTGTCAATAACAACACCAAGATCCCGTATTTCATTTACTTCTTGCAATTCTACCCCGTCAAGATAATAATTTGATTGTATTGGAATCTTCTTTTTTGTAAATCAAGTTTGTGATAGCATTTAGAAGTATTCAGTAGCATACCGTTTAATAAACACCAGTCTTTAACATTATCTAGATCATTTAGAATGAGTCTTACATCTTCATTTGTTTCAACTACCCTATAAAACTTCAAATCATCCGCATACAGTGACACTGCAATTTAAAATTTTGGTTGTTATGTCATTTATAAAAAATATGAATAAAATCGGACCCAGGTGGGATCCCTGGGGAACACCAGAAATCGCATGGAAAACCTCAGACTGAGACCCGTTAAAAGTCACGGCTTGGAGTCTCTCATGGAGATATGATTTAAACCATTCAAGCAAGGGCCCACCGATATGAACTGACATTTTTTGTATGAGTAAGGAATGATTGACTTTGTCAAAAGCGCTACTAAAGTCATTGTAAATGGCGTCTACCTGATTCCCCTTATCAACATTTTGACACAGCTCAGTTACAATAGAAACCAAATTGGTATCTACGGAACGACCAGACCTAAATCCGTGCTGATAATCCGTAATTATGTTTTCAACAACACGTGTTAATACGGGATGAATCAATGATTCAAATAATTTTGAGAAACAACAAAGTATAGAAATTCGACGGTAGTTCTTTACACATGACTTATCGCCCTTTTTAAAGACTGGTATTATTTTGGCAGTCTTCCATTTCGTAGGAAATACACCATCTTGGAGGAAACGCTGATAGGCGATTGCTGAATTACAACGTTTGACAAACATGGGAGGTATTAAATCAGGACCGGCACCTTTGCCAGAATCGAGTTTCTTTATTTGGTTTGAAATATCCTCTATTCTGAATTTAATTTACGAAACATATGAATTCGGCGTAGAATATTTATTTATTTATTTAGGATACACAATACAAATTACAACCAAAAGGTAACCACATAATAAATAATAACACATATAGAGCTCGGTTGTAACTCAAAACATATGTATACAGAAAAACAAAACTAGAAATGAATACCAAGACAAATGCGATGAAAGTGCAGGTGAGCACTCCCAAATGGCAATATAGTTAAAAATCTTATTATTTAAAAACTATAAATAAATATTATTTATTTAGACTTAATTTATCTGCTGGGTATGAACCGGTTTGATTTGGAGGATATCTTTTATGGTTTTTTTTAAATTGCTAAACTTTGGATCAAAAATATCAAGTTCTGAATTAATTTTAGACAATTCGTTAAATTGACGAGCCATTCTTACTATTGGATTAAAGTATGATGTATTATTTTTGTAGATCTGAAGTGCAAAGAGATATATATTATACACGTGTGACATTATAGTGCGGAGACCAAATCGGGCTACCAAATTCTAAAGTACTTCTCACAAGTGAGAAGTAAAGATATAATAAGCTGCGAGGCATTTTAAAACCTTTGGTGGTCCTTAAGACGAAACCGAGAAGCTGAGTAGCTTTGATTATAATTTGTTGATAGTGTGGCCTGAAAGATAGCTCATCATCAAACAGTATGCCGAGATCTTTAACGATGTAGGACCGAGTTAAATAATAATAATAATAATAATAATAATTCTTTAATTCAGATTTCTCCATTTTGTTAGTAGTACAAAACCTTAAGACTATGTTAGTATAAACATTGAAATAATTATATAGATCTAATATTACATTTGATCCTACGTACAATATGTAACATGAACCCTACCACAATGGTTCATGTACCGACCGTCCAGCCTCGCCGCGATCATTGACAGAATACTGTTGGTGCTAGCCCGTACTCTGCGCATCAAGGATGTGCACTTTTTTCGGATGGTGGCATAAAAACAATCGGTTCGCGCTTCCGCAAACATGCCTGATGCACTACAGAAACGGGGCAGTCGCAACAGCATCCGGAAAGCGTTGTTATACTGAACTCGCAGGGCATTGTACGATCTTTGAGAATAATCTACCCAAAGACTGCTCGTGTAAAAGGATGTACAGTAAGCTCGAAAGAGCGTGATTTTTGTTTGTTTTGAGCAACGAGCAAATCTGCGGGCTATCATATTAGATCTCACCGACAAAGCCCTGCGCTCTCGTTCCATATCAGTGTCGTCTTTTAAGTCTTCTGTCACGAGATGTCCAAGATATTTGAAACGAGAAACTCTTTTAAGAGGAACGCCCCTCAAATAAATTGGAGGAACACTCGACGGACTTTTGTTACCGGCCTTAAAAACTATAATCTCGCTTTTGTTGACATTATAAGTTAGACCATGACTGGCTGCATACTCTTCACATGTGCTTAAGACCTGCCCATAGACCGTATATTCATTGATAATTTTGTGCCTCTTTCTAGAAAACGATATGATGAAGCATTTACTGATGTTTAAATGCATATAATTAGCGACGCACCAATCCGATACAACATTTAGGTCTTCTAGTAATTTATGGCAATCATTTTGATTTGAGATGGCATTAAATATTTTAAGGTCATCAAGTCATCAGGTCAGTAAATAGTAGGCACTGACAAAAAATACGTTCAATAAGATCGTTAATAAAAATAACAAAGAGAAGCGGCCCTAAATGCGAACACTGTGGAACACCACAAGTGACCCGAACTGGAGACGAGACATATCCCTTCAAAGCAACAAGTTGACTTCTTTTGTTAAGATAAGAACATAACCATCGAAATAAACTTCCGTGAACCCCGTACGTTGATAGTTTACTACAAAGTAGCTTGTGGTTAACTTTGTCGAAGGCCTTAGAGAAATCTGTGTAAATAGAGTCAACTTGACCCGAGACAGCAACGCTTTTACAAAGATAGTTTTTGTATTCAAGGAGGTTAGTGACAGTGGACTTATTTCTTACAAAACCATGTTGACTGACAGAGAGCATGGGGTTTATGTAGTTGTATAAGTCATTGTAAATTAAAGATTCGAATAATTTCGCAAAACAAGATAAAATACCTATTGGTCTATAATTCTCGCATTTGGATTTATCGCCACTTTTGAAAATTGGCATAATGTGCGCAGTTTTCCAACACTTAGGGAAAATGCCACTGGCGAGAGATTTATTAAAAATGATACAAAAGGTACAATCAATTGCTTGCCACATGCCTTAACAAAAACAGGAGGAAGTAAATCAGGGCCAGCGCCCTTGTTGATATCCAACTGCTTGATTCTGAGTAATACATCATCTTCTGTGATTACTATGGATGAGAGCGAACTAGTGAGGCAATTTTTTTAATATGTCATGTGTTCATTAATATCAGCTGTGGATGAATCATGATTATAACTATCAAAAACGGATCCAAAGTAACGGGAAAAGAGTTCACAAACACCTTGCCCAGATGAAGATGATTCACTACCATATTAGAATTCTACATACTAGAATGATAACTACTAGTAGAATATGCGGAATCTTTATTATATACAGAAGCGAAATGTTGGGCAAATAAATCTACTATTTCAAGACTTGATGAAGCTTCACTGTTGCCTAAATGCATTTTACTTGGAATATTAGAACTATTTTGACGCTTATCCCATATAAAATTCCAAAAAGCTTTGACATTTTTACAAATATTGGTTTCCAAATTGCGTTTATATGTACTGTAGTACCCATTTGTTAATTTCTGACATTGAGCCCGAACAATTACAAATTCTATTTTGTCTCGCGGATTTCCAAATCTTAAGAACCGTTTTCTTATTTTATTCTTCTCAGACAATCTTTTAATGAGTGCTGTCATGCTCATCCAGATTGGGAACTTGGTACTTCCACACACTCGTTTAGGTACATATTTTTCACATAAATCGGTGAGAATATTATAGAAAGTTGAAACCATGACATCAACATTATCACAATCAGATAGCATCTCAGGCCAATTCATTTATCGAAAATGTAAGCTCCGAGTCTGATAAATCTATAATATATACGAATAAAATGTAAAATAATTGACAAGCTTTGTATCACTATGATCATTACTAAACCTACAATTATCCTCTTCACGAAATTTTACATTCGTCTCATTATCTTGAAGACAACATTTTTGAAGGTTTTACTTCTACCGCGTGTGGCTTGCGCACAGGTTTTGAATATAAGTATTTCTAGAATGAAGCTAGTCGGATACTTCTTTTTATTTAAAGAGGTCTTTACAAGCACTTATGAATAGTTTGACTCTAATACCGGATCGGAAGGTAGTTTATTTAGTCTCACTGACATTGACTTGTATGTTATCGCGGAAATGGATAGTAAAAAAAACGGTCAAGTGCGAGTCTGACTCGCGCACCGATGGTTCCGTATACACGAGCTCATAAACTGTAAAATCATGGAAAATAAGTCGAATTGATAGATAAACTGAACCTTGCTTGACATACAGACAGACGGATGAACATCTGAGATAGATTTTTTAATAGGTAGGTACAGTGTTTTGAGATTACTCTCCACATACACTCAAACATGTAACTCCCACTCTCCATTATAATATTAGTTGAGATTGCGTCCCGAGCACACGATATCAGCTAGCCCGAACATTCACATTAGTAATATTAGTAGAACGGAATGCTACATAACTTGAGTGAGCGATAACTCGATTTTTTTGCGCTGATTACAAATACTAATTTAGGATACATGATCTTATCTAAATGACAGGCCAGTTGGCTTGGTGGTTAGCGACTCTGATTGCCGAGCCGAAGGTCGCGGGTTCGATTCCAGGACAAATATTTGTGTGCATGAACTTGTTTGTTTGCTCTGTGTCTGGGTGTAAATAACTATTTAAGTATGTATTTAGAAAAAAATAGTATAGGTAGTATATCAGTTATCTGGTTTCCATAGTACAAGCTCTGCTTAGTTTGGGATCAGATGGCCGTGTGTAAGAGAATGTCTCGGTCCATTGAATGAATCGATTCACAGACTGACTGGTCGGCCGTCTGAGTCACTGACCGACTGGCTGACTGTATTGCCACTACTTGTATGCGTGAGACAGTGTTAAGTATCTATTTAATAGACACACAAACACTACAGTATACATTTTATTTTCTTCTTTTTAGAGCATTTAAATAAAAGCTTTTTTAAAAAAATGTTTTTTTGCCTTTAAACTATTATTTATTTTTAGTTTATCAAATTGCTAGTCCTGAAGCTTCTGGTAAGAATAGTGGTTTAAACTATTTGTTCAGTGTCTACCAAACCAAGAGTCAACCTTCTACATGGTCCTTCGAGCCGGATTCAAACCATTAAGAAGCTAGCGAATGAATTTTTAGAGAATGAATAAGAAGATGTCTCTACGAAACCAAGAGTCATCCTTCTACACTATTGAAATAATTGCATTGTCATCAATAATGATTAAGTAAGTAAACGAAAGTTACGAACATTTCTCGAACGAAAATATTAACAGTACTGAGGGACAAACTTAACTTTGCTGCTCGAAAACTGTTGTCCCCGACATCGACATAGGTCGCGGTTAGTTTGCCAACGGCAAGTAAGTTTATGGCCGCAAAAAACCTCATTATTGTTTGAAATAACTACAAATTTATGTTTTTCAGCTTTTCACCTTTACTTGTAGGTACTACATAGCATTGCTACGGACTGATTTTCTTGATCCTAGGTCATCGGGAAGTCCCGTCTAGGTTTTGATTCGGTACGCAACCCTAATAAATATTATTTTCATCATTCCGAGGCCGAAAGTTTGAATTTCTTCTTTTGTTTGCGGGAACAAAGTTGCATATTTCAGACTGCTCACAATTAGAGACAGTTTAAAATTTAGTCTTTTTTTGTTTTAATTTCTACCTATTTGAAATAACTCATTATCATGGTAGCCGTTCATTTGTTCACGCGGCAACAACTTATCATTTAACAATAATAAAATAAAATAATATTGATCTAAGAGTTGAAATTTTCTGATTCTGATAAAAATTACATAAAAAATATACATAGAAAAAAACTTGTGTAAAACGTGTATAAAAAAATTGTGAATATTTAATTATCTCGAATATTAATACTAATATCTATTAAGTATAAGATAATTAAATCTATTAATTTGTTTTTGTTTTTCGCCCCCCCACCGGGGCTTCGCCTAGCCGAAGGCGAGGGTGACAAAAGCACTTAATGTACTATTAAACCAAATAAAAAAATAACACCAAAACTAAAGCAGACCAAGTCCCAAGCACCCAGCACAAGTATGCCGCACGTGGCAGCCACCGACCTGCTCGCACGGCACTTCGTAAAGCCGACACTATACAATTAAATTTTTGTATCGTAAATATTATTAGAATATTGATACAGTCACTAAATGTCGATAGGTAATTAATTAAGCAACAATTTATGACAATAAATATAATAAGCTCCGAAAACAAGGGGCCCTTCTTTGTGACATGTAAGTACTCGTATAGTCTTTCGGCCATATTTAAAAGAGCTCTCTCAACTAAACCTTCTTCACCAGTTTTTGAACCTGCTACAAGATAAAAGTACTAAATCTCATATTATGATGTGTCCCCTGTGTGATTACATTTTAGGAACAGGAGAATCTTTCAGTGATGGGAAATAATGAGGAAGCCATAGTACGCCGGTTGGGTATATTGGTCTGCCCGCCTGGCTGTGGCTACCACCGAGGTACTACCGGTGCGTTCCGGCAGCTGGACTCATATATAAATAGTGTATTATCTATGAGCTGGACTACAGACCCGAGACCGATACACATTAAACCAACGATCACGTCGTTATCACCGTGCACGGTTGGATTTTGATCAAAATCAAGAAATTCCATTAGATTCCGGCTAGACGGCAGCGGAAAGAAAACTTTTACTGAACATTGAAATAATTTGTGGTAAATAAGTTAAGGATATTTTTAGTGGTATATATATATCGAATATATAATATATTGGATCCGAGAGCTTCTGTCGGAGTTATTATCTAAAATCAGTGAAATAAATAAAAATCTAAGTGTCTAATAATAGTTTATTACGTAAGATGCTAGGCGAGAGTGTTCGGGGCGAATCACTGCTTGTTGGCGGCCTCCTGCACCTTCTTCTGCACCGCCTCAGCTTGCTTCACGAAGTCGTCGTACGCCTGCTTGATCTGGGGCGCCAGCTTCTGGTTGGTCTGCTCCAAGTTGGTGCCGACTTCCTTAGCGAGTTTCTGAGTCTCCTGCAAGATACACATACATACTCACATTAGACAACAGCGATGCAGTGCAGCGAGGCACGTTTGTGTGTGTGTGTGTGTGTGTGTAACTGTATACGTGTGTATGTGTACGTGAGTACGCACCTGGACGGTGTTCTGGATGGCGGTCTGTAGCTTATCGCGCAGCTGGGTGGCCTGCTGTTCGACCTCGGGGTGCTTCTTGCGCAGTTCCTCAGCGGTCTTCTCCAGGTTGGCGCGGGTCTGCTCCAGCGCGGTCTTAGCCTTGCCGTTCGCGTCGTTTATCTACAAACGTAACGAACACGGTGTCATTCGATGGGTTCCATACCGATACTGAATGTAACTTTGTAGGTATATATATACTATATACGTCGAGTACTAACCGCGCCTTGCAAGCTGTTGGAGAGGGAGGAGATCTGCTGCAGCACGGAGTCAGAGCTCTCCTTAAGAGCCTTGTTCACTTCCTGGGTGTTCTTGGAATTGACGAGCGAGTTGAACTGTTCGGTGAAGGTCTTCTGGAACTCAGCGGCGTGCTTCTGGATCTCCTCCAGCGCGTTGGGCGGCGCGTCGCGGCGCACCATCGCTCCCTGGCACTGCACGCGACAACACATCGTCATGTCACACATATAGTTTTATATACACATAGCTCATACTCGTTAACTAGCTTCCCCTCACCACTGCACCGTGACCGTCCGGAGCCCAGGGGATGTATTGTTTTGGAACCGGTCACTTAATAACGAGACTATTGTGAAGAGTAAGGGCAAAGGCGACTAACAGTGTATTGTGAGACCTGTACCTATAGGGAGGCTAAGGCGGGCCTTAGCCTCCACAGCATTAGTATATATTTCTGAAGTAGGTCCCTTCTGTAAAAACAACTATTATATATCTTTAGTAGAACTCACCAGAGCCACACAGGCGACGAAGAGAAGGGCGAACTTGGCAGCCATCGTGATGTGCTTTCAGTGATCGGAGGAGCTCAGGAGTATGATGAGAGTCTGCGAACACAACGGTGAGTGTGTCGGGAGCGAGGCTCGCCCCGGTTATATAGCGGGCTGATAACGCGCCTGTCCCGCGCCCCTCGCCCGCCACCTCCCGCCTCCCGCCTCCCGCTCCGCGCCGTTGGCCCCGCGGCCTGCGATGCACCCGCGCCCTTGCGCCGCGGGCCGGCCGGCGGCCCTCACCTCCGCCCTCACCTCGCTGCACCCTGTTTACAAACAGCGGCGCGTCCGGGTCCACGCCGCTGACCGGCCGTGACTAAGCCTAGGTACCGATAGTATGATGCAACACGCCGTGCACTCTCAGTCCTCCACGGCTGATCGCTTCCTGCTTACACTACACGTCGCGACCGAGCTCGAGAAGGCGCCGTCTCTTCAGCACCTTCAGCGCTTTGGACCGATGGAGACCGAACTCCCGCAGTTACCCCAGGGTGATGAATTAAATTCGGGTCATCGATCGGCCGCTCGATGAACGATATCTGCGAGTGGGTGGATCGTGCAAAGATTCGCAAAAATGCGAAAATAATCGCGGATGACACCTGATACTGCGCGGCCGTGGGGTCACGCGGCGGCGATAAGCGCGTCCGTGACTCTGCCGCGATAGCGCGACCTGCGCCCGGTTCCCCCCTCCCCCCTAAATACCCCACGCCACTCCGCCGACCACCCTCGGCACTCGAGAAAAACATATCCGCGATCTACATAGCGGGCCCACTTCGCTGACTAGTTTCGGAAACCTGGTATCGCGTATAACGTAACGAGAATAGAAAAATAATACAAAGTGTAGACCAGCGTCCGCACCCTGAGCGGGCAGTATAGTTACGTACGTAACTCTTAAATAACCCATGAGATGCGAATTGTTCGGTCGTACCTATGGCATTTTGTGACGAGCAAGAAATGTAGGAAGTGTTTCAAGCGAGTAAGTGACCGCAGAGCAGCTCAATCTAAAATACACCTGCACCTGCACATGCACTTCCTACGGCAGTCGGTCGGAGCCAAACCAGCACCTAAGTGCCAGAAGCGGAGGCGCAACACAAAGCTAACCGGACTACAGGTGGTAACTAGAGCTAACTAACTGTAACTAAATCTAATTTCCATTATACTTAGGTATTAAATAGGTAGGTTTGACAGGCCAGTTGGCTTGATGGTAAACGCTCAGACTGCCAAACCTAAGGTCCCGGGTTCGATTCCCACCCAGGACAAACATTTGTGTGCATGAACGTGTGTTTGTTCTGTGTCTGGGTTTAAATATCTATATAAGTATGTATTTAGAAAAAATGTAGTATATGTAGTATATCAGTTATCTGGTTTCCATAGTACAAGCTCTGCTTAGTTTGGGACCTGATGGCCGTGTGTAAAAGAATGTCCCAGGATATTTATATTTAAATAAAATGTATGAAAACTATGACGAATCCGTCGAGCCGTTCTATCCAACCGATTGCTTTCAACCTTTTCAAATAATACTAAAAACATTAGACAAGTACAGGAGGTAATCATTGGTTTTTATTGTTTTCTGTCTCTAGATCTCCGGTTCTATTCTGGATACGCGGCATTCCAACAATGGAACAAGCTCTTTCATTTGAGCTTTTGCCGACATAATGTGGGTGAGTTGGTCCCTCCACGCCTGGTGTGAACATTAAACTTATCTTTCAATACCTTGGTTCACATGAAACTTCCTTTTTATACGTACGGTTAGAAAAACAATAGCGTACGTGCTGTATGTCACGTGGTAGTCGTATGTACATAAGTTTTTTTGTATTCAGTTATAAAAATATATCAAGTGCATTAAAAATAAGTCTGTTCGAATGATACGATCAACCTTCTGGTGCGGGCAGCACGGGGCTCAAATGGTAAAGGTGGCCAGAAATGTACAATTACGGAACTAAGTGACCGCATGGGACCCAAGTGTTCTGACAAGCGGACACTAAGAGTGCGTCAACTAAATTATAATTTACTTGAAACGACAATGCAAATGATTACCTAATAAAAATGTGCAGATAAGCTCGAATTCGGCGAAACTAGCATCTACTTATTACATACATACTCGTATATTACAAATAATTTCATTAATTGTCGTTTCAAGTTAATAATTCTTCTCTTCAACACATTTTTAATACGCTTTTATTAGCTTCAGGCGTATGTATGTTAGTATGTAACGGAATCTTTGAACATGATTTTGACCCCCTTCAAAACGTCGGGTAACTCGAAATGCGGCATACTTATTAAGGACCGATGACAATTCAATATTTAAAAAAAATTGACCCGTTATCCTTACTAGGATAATCAGGATCAGCGATTTTTGTTTTCCTGAGACCCGGAAGGTCTGCGTCAAGACCAATAAAGGAATCTACCAGGATCACCTATTGCTCGGATAAGTTACCGACTGTGCTTATGATAAAATTTTCGGAGAGGGAACCTGAGAAGTGCCTATCTCATCCAAGGAAGGCACCAGGCACTCATTTACTCGCTTATCGGATAAGTTACCGACTGTGCTTAAAATAAAATTTTCGGAGAGGGAACCTGAGAACCGCCTATCTCATCTAAGGAAGGCACCAGGCACTCGATTTACTTATTTATCGGATGATTACAGACTTCAAATAAATAATAGTTTAAAAAAACTAAAAAATACGCTTTTATAAAAAAATCGACCAATAAATGAAAAATAAATAATAGTTTAAAAAAACTAAAAAAATACGCTTTTTACAAAAAATCCAACTAAAAAATAAAAAAAAAAATATTTGAATTAAGAATAGTGTAAATAAGAAAAAACTATTTTTTCTTGTAAAAAAAAAGCGTGGGGTGCTTTTTAAGATATTATCAAAATGATAATCCTTCTACTCATATCTGTCAATAAAATATTTATAACTATTGACACCATGCACCCCACGCTTTTTTTACAATAAAAAATATTTTTTTCTTATTTACACTATTCTTAATTGAAATTTAAAAAAAATTATTTTTTATTTTTTAGTTCGATTTTTTTTGGATCGAAGTTCCTAACCACACGCCGTGGACTTGGCGGATGGGGCTTGGCGAACATGAGGGTAAGATATTTCCGTCACAAGTGTCACAACCCCTGTTTCTATAGTGTAATAGACGATTGTCCATAGCGCGTATGCTAGTGGCCGTTCCTTCAGTTCATTACTTATTTCTACGTTTCATTTAATTGCTCTCGCTAGTAATTCATTTATTTGTATTTTTTAATTAATAATATTGCAAGTATTATTATATAGCACATGGGCCGACAAGCCAGGAGTCGGTCCACCTGATGGTAAGTGGTCACCGCCATCTATAGGGGCATCGACAATGCGTTGTCGACCCTGAAGTGAATTTGTTAAGTCTCATGTGCCTGTAATTTCACCGGCCCCCTTACCTTTCTAATCGAAACACAGCAATACAAGTACTACCACTACTGCTTTACGGCGGAAATGGGTAAGGTGGTAGTACTTCCCCGGACGTACTCTGCAATAAGAGCTCTACTATTCTCGAATCCATACTAATTTCATAAATTATCTGTCTGTTGTTACGTGTCCGCGGCTGTGCGACCGAACGGACATTTGGAGAAGAGCTCGATTGTATTTTGGGTAAGGACATACGCTACCTTGGGTCTTAGAAATATTCTTTATTTATTCATATTGTGGGTAAAACCGTGAAGCAGAAGCTAGTTTAAATCGACTCAAGATACAGTCGCTACATCCAATTTACATATCGAGCCATTTCATTATAATAATATTTGACGTCCAAGAACGTGTCTGAGATAAGAATCTCCGACTTGTCAATACGTCACGGGTTGATATTACGACTTCATATCATTTTTTACATTATTTATTTCTCTAAATAGTATAAAACAAAGTCTATATTTGTATATAATCCTACTCAGACGAAGCGGGGGCGGATCGCTAGTATTATATATTTCAGAGATTGTGTGTCGGCTGTCGAGTAACTAGTGGGCTCAAGTGAACCACTTTTATATAAGACGTCGGTCAATATTCATTTTGTGAAACGTTACACAGCCGCGCTCGGGACACTGAAATTCATATATGTCCGAACGAAATTGGTAAAACGGAATCGGTCTAGCAGTTCGAAATTAGCTGTGATAGACGGACAGACAGATACACGAGTGATCCTATAAGGTTTATTTAACTACTTAAAAGCTGAAACAAAGAGTTAATATTGTCATAGGTCGCAGTTGTAATTTAAAATCCCCCTTTTTTCGGGATTCCTTTCGCCTTCCTATTCGATGTCTGTAGGGATCTGTACCTACTCACATCACTAGTCAGAGGCAGCAGCGAACGTGGGAAGGGATCAGGGGCAAAGGGCCGCCGAGCCGCCGAGCCGCCGAGCCGGCGAGCCGGCGAGCCACCGAGCCGCACTGTAAACAAACGTGAGCGCAGCCCGCCGCGCGCCGCGTGCACAACACAGTGCACATTGCACACTCCGACATTATCTCATGCCTTAATTAGCCCGCGCCCGGCGACACCACTCATCATACAACTAATTAACATATTTGTTATCGGGAAATAATTCCATTACAGTTTGTTAGTTAATCATTAGTAGGTACCTAAGTGTACGTACTAACAATGGCCGAGTGGTCCCGACCGGCGACTATCTCGATCGGTAAACATCCTGACGGTAGGGATGATATCAGTAATACGCACGATTAAGATAAACTGGCACTCGAGAGGCTTCGACGTACGGAATAGTATCTACTGATGCAATTGATCATAAAATGTTACTCACGGGGCATGCGATGTTGTCGGATGTCGATGAGCGAGAGTCGCGCCGAGTGAACGCTAACAGACACGAGCGACGGCACGGGCTGTCGGTTGTGGTGAGCGACCGAGCGGTGGGCGGCGGCTGAAGTGCGGTCGCTCCGCGGGCCACGTCTCTGGACCCGCACACTACGCCGACCCCACCTGCACGCACACACGCACACATGCAAACACGCGTTTATTGCATTGTTCGCCACTACATGAGTACACAATGTCCAGACCGAGACCATCAGCCGTCAGAATCAGGGATGACACTATTCACAAAACAAACAACGATCATATTAAAAAGCTATTGATTCGGACATATCACAGGGGCGACCTAACCTTGCACCCCACAATACATTAAAATATTTTAACAACTCTTATCTGGACCGCGTCATATCTACTGAATATGTACAACGGCAGTTCTACTTGTAGAACTCTACTGAAATACATACATATTCCAAAATTGTTGATCACCCAAGGGTAAATCCCCCTCGCTCGGGGAGGCTCTCGCCCCGATAGTGCGCGGTGGGGATGCGATGTCACCTGTTGATGATAATAGTGGTCATTTGTTTATGCAGGATCATTGAGGTTTATGAACGGTTTTATTTAACTTGCTCTGTTTGTTGTTAAGTTATTTATTTATATATCAAGGTGCAGAATGCAAATTGAAAGCATCTTCTTAGTTGCAGTCTATTAAGAAGGCGTGGTCTCATCAATTCGTCATAGTTCGTGCCTAATTCCTCCGCATTGGCTGCTCTACGGCACAAGACGATGGATAACAATTTGTACCACATGACCGGTGCGACTGCCACGGCCCGACCACGTGACATACGGTGGCCGGACGAAAAGCGGCGCCGCGCGCAAGAGTCCAGGATAATCCAAGATTTAGATTTCTGTATGATGTCTGTGTACCTATAATAGCTAACATATCAAATTTCATTCTTTTCTAGGGCTCCAGGAAGTAAGAATTTCGATGATAACATTTGTGAGCGAGTCAGATATCAATAAAATCTAAAGTAAAAGAGCTTTATATGTTTTATAAGTTCACTATTGACATCGTATGCCGAGTATTTATATGTTTTATAAGTTCACTATTGACATCGTATGCCGAGTATTTATATGTTTTATAAGTTCACTATTGACATCGTATGCCGAGTATTTATATGTTTTATAAGTTCACTATTGACATCGTATGCCGAGTATTTATCTGATGATGAGGGTTCAAAAAAACCCTTGCACTTCGCTTGGCTCGTCTGATCTGAATTAGTATTAAAGACCATCGTCGCCGACAACTCTCACCTCCCGAAGCGGCGTCAGAACCTGATAGGCCACAAGTGCCTGTGAAGGCTTATTATTTCATGAATAAATATATCTAGAATATTAAGAGCCGGCTGGTAACCCTGGGCCGGCGGCGGCGGCGGCGCGAGGCGGCGGATGACCAAACGTGCGCGCTCGAGGTCGCCGCGGTCGCTGCGGTCGTACGTCGGTGTGCGGAGTCGGCTAATGTTCCATTGTTAGCACCTTCCTGCTCGTTTACAATGTCAGCGGAGCGCAGCGAAGTGGCCCCTACACACCCACCATCCACCATCCACCACTCACTACGCACCACCACTCCCGGTGGTAATCACACCATGCATTCTCAGCATCATTGGGGGCTGCTCATTGCGCAGTGAACAGTGAAGAGCTCATATATAGCCGTGACGTGAGGCGACCATCCGCGCGGGCGCGTCCGTGTCCGTGTCCGCGTCTGCGTCCGCGTCGCGTCGTCTCGAAAGGGCAGGCGGTGCTCGCGGAAATGATTGTTGCTATTTAGGTCCCTCGCGTATGGAACACAATCGGTAGTCACATCAGTTTGTGCGTCGCTCACATCCCGCTGGATCATTATTTAGACAGACGAGGCGTATTGTGACTACGTGCTAAGAATATCCCATGATATTGATTGTTTGCATACATTGTCTTATTAATGTAATTTGAGTATAGTGACATTCGCCTGGATGATCTCGTATATACTTATATGATATATTGTAATTCGGCGGTTTACGAGGTGGGAGTTCTCTCAACAATATGTATAGCTAGCGGCCTTCAAGGACGTGATACTCAGGGTATAAAGAGATAGCTCCTAGCCCTCTATGATACTTCTCAGATTTCAGATCATTATTGGTTTTTCATGATTACTCGACGACTAATATAAACTATAGAATACAGGGCTTGTAAATTTATTTCATCATAAAAAAAAAATGGTGACAAGAACACGATACTTATAACTAGGCACTTACCTACTTGTCACTTTAATAATTTAAAAAAGAAAGTGTTGAAAAGTTGAAAACAGTGCTATTTAACTTATGTTTTGGATACCAAGATTCTCTCTACACAGGTTTGAACACAGCATACAAATAAGTTAAAATGAAAGCTATTTTAAGAAATTTTAAGGAGGTTTTCAGTCTCAATGTAATTTATAGTAAAAAGCCAGTTTCTTACTTTATTTTTGCATTTAAATTTGTTTAGGGAGTATATTGAACAAATCTTATTAATTTTGTTGTTCAAATAACTGCTAAGTACGCTGTGATGTCGTTTAGCAAGACTACTTTTCCATGGTGGAACATGACAAACTTTGTTAGTTCTACGATTTAAATAAATAGTACAAAATAAGGGTAGCATGTTTACGTGAAATTGTTTGCAGTACAAAAAGCAGTCGCACTGCCAAAACCTGGCAATCAGAGTATAGCGACACAGTTGGATATAAAAACGACTTTACCATCATAACCTTCAAAACAGCTCTCTACGCTCGTTCTAACTGCAAGAAAGTGGTTTTGGTGGCAGCTCCCCAGACAGAAATACAGTATGAAAGCAATGATTGACAAAGGGCATAAACAGTTTTAGGGGTATCAGGTGGAGCTGGACATATCCTATGTTATTATTATTACTAATAAATGGCGTTTTCGTCCCTGAGACGTGAAGTTGTTAAGAGTCATGTGCCTGTAATTTCACTAGCCCCCTTACCTCTCTAAATAAAGCACACTGATAGGTACAAGTGCACTACTGGTTCCCGTCGGAAATGGATATGGTGGTAGTACTTCCCCGAACGAACTCTGGACTAAAAGCTCATGTTTTTTTTATGTTTATTCATTAGAAACAATAATACAAGTTATTTCCGTTTATAATTTCAGGATTGTTATTGTGCAGTTGTTGATCGCGAAAATACTCTTTGTATGGCTTCAGCGCCTCGGAAACTTAAAGTTGCAGAGTATAGAGTTTGTGCTCACACCTGTGTGCAGGCGCTGTAGGCACGCCGCCCCGGATTGTCAGCTTCATCTGATCTTTCGTTGCTACATCGCGCTCGATCACAGCTTACATTGATGCGCTACATTATGATTAGATACCCAGACTGTTGTGGGTCGTGGATTCGATTCTCACCCAGGAGAAAGGATGTATTAAATATGTATTTACATTCGTGCCTGTTTTGTAATAGCGTTCGCAGAAAGTATTTGTCGTAGATAGATAAAGTTTGTCATTATTAGAGGACAGGAAACATTGAAATTACTTCTTAGCCTACCTGGGCTAGATTGTAGTATAATAAGGCGATATAAATACTTGTATTGTGTTTATAAATTTTTATTAAAAAATATATACTCGTATATTAGATGACCGCTCAGGTTACCTAAACTCCAATAAAATTAATAAAAAAATATTATATATATACAGTATGTAACAAAAACCCTGTTGTTCCTTTTAGGAACGTTATACATTACCTACAAGAACAACATTAATGATATTAGAATTTAACAATTATAAACATTGGCTAGTACAAAGGTTAAAATCAAATAACTATTAAAATCGACACATTCAAAAAAATGTTTAGAGTATCTGATTTTACAAATACATCTTTATTTCGCTAAATAGCCTACGAGTTCGGCGGCTTTCATTGATGCGACAGAAGATGCCGCTAAAACGTAGGCGCGTGCCTCGTATCCCTGCCACGTGCCTTCCTACCCCTTTATTTTGTTTATGTAAAAGTGTTAAATGTACTTTTAACAATTATCAATTGTGCATAAAAATATCGTGTAAACCAACATTTTCAAAGATTCATTCGTTAAAGTGATAAACAACAGCTGACAAAGTCGTGAACTTGTGTAGAAAAAATAGGTAGATAACCGGCGCGGCGCGGCGGCACCGACAAAGAGAGGCCACTCTCTTTGTCGGGTCGGGTAGAACTTCTTCCTATTATTTGTGATTTCGGGTCATCGCTTCATGCAGAGGTATGATATCAGGATAACATTACAAATATTAATAATTAAATATTTATTTTAATTATTTTTGTTTATAGTTTTTTATAAATGACTTTCTTTATTACGTATGTATACCGATTCTTAAAACGTAGGTAGAAGGAACCACAGGGTTTTTGTTACATATTGTATAATAAATAAAATATAAAAAAAATTGGTGGGATAAAATGGGGCAGCACCATGAAGCACGATTGCAGATTATACCTATGTATATTATTTATTCATTTGGTGTATTGCATTTTTTTTTAATTTAATAATATAATTAATTTGCAAACGCCTGAAAATCACCATCTATCGAGCTTGGAGCCATTCGTTAATAAATAAATAATGCGCCTATTACATTTTACGAGCAATTTAACAATCTGTCCTTATACAACAATACTCTGCTGTAAACAGTGCTTGCTGCGGCACCAGCTCGTACACGGCTCTCGGCCGGCCTGTGGCTGCCACTGGCACTGACAATGAAATTTTGAATTAAAAATGAGATGACAGGCCGTTCAAATAGATAGATATTTTACATATAATAACATTTCATTTGGTGTAGTATTTGTTTTCTTGTTATTTAAAAAGGATTCAATGAGTATAATAACACCTTCAAGGATCGGACCGGTCTTTCTTAACATATTGTTATTAGATTATTGTTGTTAGAGAGACTGAAGCGGGATCCTTTGTTGGATCGGAATTAAAAGTAGCCTATTTATTAATCTTCTTCTTTCTTCCATAATATAGTGTTTCAATGTTCAGGACATTGAAAATTTATACCGAAAACTGTTGCGGTTGATGTATGTCAAGGGGCGCCAAATCAATGTTTGTAGAAAAAAACTCACCCACGTATATACTACACAATAGATAGTCATGATAAAGGTAATAATGAGTGCTAATTCCTTTACCAAAGGGCTTTTATTCTTACGGTATCCGGTCTCGAATAATATCACTCAGTATATTTTTGAAGTATTTTAAATAATAATTTATTTCAAAAACTGGAAGAAGAAGCGCGCCACTATCAGGTATCTTCCACGGCTCCGAAAAACCATAGATCTAGGGCTGAGACTTAGTATAGAAAGCCCTAATTGCAGCTGGCTCTCAAATACACACCGATCCTATAATCATAATCATTCCTTAATCAGAATGCTCCCTGTTTATGACAATAGTGACAAAAGGCAAGGAATGCTAAAGATATATGACATAGAACCGAATATACTAAATTCAGTTTATTGTAACATAAAGATTGATAAGCCGGCAGACGATCCCCTGATGGTAATTGAAATAGAAAAATGAAAATGAAAATATTTTTATTCAAATAGGCCTTTACAAGCACTTATGAATAGTCTGACTTTAATACCGGTTCGGAAAGTTGTTTTTTACTGAGAAGATCCGACAATAATCTAAGCAATTATTCTTTTTAAAAACGATCTTAGATTTATTACAAAATATTTATTTAATCTCACTGACAAAACCTGTGTGTTATCGCTGAAGTGAAGAATAATAAAAAATACAAACAAACTAAAGCTGACCAGCCCCCACAAGCAGCACCAGTTCACAAGCGTGACGCATGTGGCAGCCATTGCCCTCCTCGCCATACTGTAGGGAAGTGAGCGACCAACTCGTGAGAGTATAAATGTTCTATGGACCAGCCACACGACGCCGCCGCCAGGTGAGGATGACTAACTTAAGCTTGTTAACATCCAAATAGGAATATATGAATTTTATCGAAAAATTTTATTTTTCGAAATGGGGCACCCAGGGTTTAATTTTAGGTCCATTTTTGTTTTTAGTTTATTACAGATATGGTCTTGTTAGCTGATGATACATCATTAATTTTTAAAGTTAATAGAAAAGACAAAGATCTAACTAAAGTTAATCATACTATGTCAATTGTCTGTGGGTGGTTTGTTACAAATAATCTATTACTAAATTCAAAGAAAACTAAATGCTTAAGGCCAGCTTACTCCAAAAAACGTAATTTTTTTTAATACATTTTATTTATAGTGCAAAACATGTTGAGTACTCAATTGTTTTACATATGAAAGCACATAGGTATATGAAATTAGTTGAAAAAAAAATTTTTTTTTTCAACTAATTTCAAAATGGCGGTCCTAAAAATGGCTGTTGAAACTCATCTGTATCGTGGATGGATGACATCATTTCTTGGAAAAGAATTATCTGAAAGCAAAGAACAAAGCGGTTTCACGTTCTGTATAGAATTGGCTATGGCTTCAACCAGAACCAGAAATATTCATTATTATTTAAAAAAGTTATAAACAATTAAAAGTGAAAAAAAGGGTAAAAAAAAATTCAAAAGACCGCCATTTTGTTTTTTTTTCATTGAAAATGTTTCATTCTGCTTGAGGCCATAGCCAATTCGATACAGAACGTGAATCCGCTTTGTTCTTTGCTTTCAGATAATTCTTTTCCAAGAAATGATGTCATTCATCTACGAATCAGATGAGTTTCAACAGCCATTTTCAGGACCACCATTATGAAAAAAAAAATTTCAAGTAATTTCATATATGTGCTTTCATATGTAAAAGAAATGATTACTCAACATGTTTTGTACTATAAATAAAATGTATTGAAAAAAACTACGTTTTTTGGAGTAAGCTGGCCTTAAAGTTTTCTTTACGAAATGTAGCACAAGTAGATAGCCAAATAATAATAGATGGGAGCCATATTGATCTTGTAAATAAAACGGTATTTTTGGGTCTTACATTAGACAATAAATTGCAATGGGGACCCCAGGTTGATACTCTAGCTGCTAAATTAAGTTCGGCTGCATTTGCTGTTAGGAAAATTAAACAATTGACGAATGTTGAGTCGGCCAAATTAGTTTATTTTGCATATTTTCATAGCCTCTTGTCCTATGGTATTTTGTTTTGGGGAGCAGCAGCGGATATAGAATCAATATTTATTATACAAAAAAGAGCAATTCGTGCAATTTACAGTATGGGTCTCCGTAAATCATTAAGAGATTTATTTTGGGAAATAAATATAATGACATTACCTTCACTATATATTTATGAAAATATAATGTTTATACGTAGAAACATAGGAATGTTTGAACCAAAATTGGATATCCATAATATTAATACAAGACAAAGGGAGAAGTTAGTTGTTCCATACTTTAAGTCATTTCTTGGTAATTGTGTTCGATTTTATAATAAGATACCGCTTTCAGCAACCAAAATGTCTGATCATTAATTAAAGAATTATATTTGGAAAGTTTTGAAAGAAAAAACCGTATTACAAGGGAGTTCATTATCTTGAAGATAAAAATGTATGGAAATAGCTGCTCTCTGCACAGTGCGCCTCTAATTTTCTTGTTTAAGTTGTAAGTAATTATTGTTATTTTCTATTTTGTAGTCTTGTTATTTAATTTTTTTTTTTGTTTTTGAATGTTACCTTTATTAAGTATCTTGTAATTGTTAAATATAAAATTATGTAACATTGATATTATAAAATAGCCAAAAAGTCTGAATAGATAATATTTATATAAAAAAATATTTAGTAAAAAATAAAAATAAATGTATACCTTGCTGAGTTTCTTGCCGGTTCTTCTCAGTTGAAGGCTGACTTCCGAACCGGTTGTAGCTTCAGTAACTTTGAAAATTTGACCTTCATAAGTGCCTTCCGAGGGCCTAAACTGAATAAATGGTTTTGAATTTATTGAATGAAGAAATATTGCTTATTCATTTAGGCTTTCACAGACTCTTAAATATCGTCTTTACATGATTTTTTTTAATATTACAACAGTAGGAGGTCAATGTCGCCAATACTACGATTTTGACGTTTTAACGGCGATCTTGAAGAGCTCATAAGAACACTATAGTTGGGTCATAACCAAATGTCAGTTTCAAAAATAAATAAAATAAAAAGTATTCGTATTACGCCAAAAATCAATATTTATAACCTGAATAACAAAAGAAACATTAATACCTTAACATCAGAGATCAATACTTTAAAATTACTGAAATAATCAACAAATTAAATTTTAAGCGTCCACCGAAAAGTTAACAAATTCCACAGAAAAGATCAAAACGGTCCATTTTATCAACAATGATAATTATTTAAATCTCAAATCGTCCTTAATGACAAATATTGCTCTGCGTTTTAACTGTTTCATATCAAAATAGAACAAAATCAGTAACAAATTGGAACACAAAAAATATTTGATTTTGTCCACAGAAATGACTTCTTGTCTGTTGAAATCAACAAAACAATTAATAAACATAATTATTCTCACAGAATTTCCAATTTAAAATATAGGTTGATCCTCGTCACTATCAGAATATGGAGAAATAAATGGTCGCGTTTTAGCTAACCGTGAGGGGAAAATATCTTCTGAGCTATTGGAATCATCGAAATCAAGCTGACGCCTTTTCCTGGGGCGGTAGGGAGAACTTTGGAAAATTTGACTTTCTGGTGTGGCTGGTGACAACATCGGTGATATTGTTGAATTAGAAACTGTAAAAGCATTTGCTGTATCTACACTTCTTGGAGATAGGCTTCCTCTATTAATGGATAAAGGAGTTCCGGGAGTTCTCCCACAATAATTTACTTTAATCTGGCCGATTTCAAAATGGGGACATGTTTCGTGTGCTGCACATTCAAGACAACTTAATCGTCTAGCATGAATAATATTTGGCTCATTCCGACTCCAAGAAAGCTGGTGTATCTTAAACGTACCTTTAAAAGGTTTTGTCGTATTTTTATTCATTATGTTTTCTATTTCTAGGACGTTTGAACCATCAACTCCATAAATCTGTATCCCTCGGCAATTTTCTTTTAAACACGACATAAGACTATCGTAATTGGAAACATCTTTACCCATTGCAACAGAATTATCACATAGTCTTTTGACACATCCACCTACTCCGTCGGGAGCTCCTTTACCATGTCCTTTTTCACTGTAGTGCCATATAATGGAACTGACATTTAATTCATTACTTACGTAATTCGCGAGTAAATGGAACATTGATTTATTTCGATACTGAGTGGACCATCACTCAATATGTGTAATTCTGTTACCTCTGGACTTATTTCCTTAACTCTATCTAATACAGGCTTGAGATGGGCACATATCATTACTGGGTCGTGTCGCAAGTTTTCTGACATAGTGCATATTGACGTTGTCTTCAAAAAAATTTCTGGAAACCCAAACTGAGAGCTATAATAAACGCATGTGTGTAGGGATAATTGGGGCTTCGAACCGCCAAAATGAGCTGATTGTATTTCAGTACTGTATTTACAATTGTAGTTCTCGGAAAAGTCTACATGCAGCAAACCTTCAGACGGAGAAAGTAGTTGCTTTAGTGTTTGGATAGACCGTATCTGATGAATCAAATTCGCCACATGCTGCATATATACCCGTAAATTTGATTTAAATAACTGGACGAGACATTTATTAGTAGTTTTAACTTGTTCCTTTATAGATTTCTTGCATATTTTTTCTTTCCCTTTAATTATGATCTCAACACTTTTAATTACCCATCTTTCGTATGTTATAAAGTCTCTTTCATTGAAATCATTACATACTATATCCCTCATATGACATTCTTGACAAGTTCTCTCTAAACAATTCAAAGTCATAACGTTATTACAGCAAAGAGATTTTGCCACCTCAGAAGCAGAACCAAATGGTAAAATGTTTGCCTTCTGAAGTGCTTTCACTATAAAGTTACTATTTTCATGTAAAGAACACAGACAAGTATTTCTTGCAGCTACTTTTGGGAATAAAATCCAGAAAGGACGGTGCCTTCGAAATGTCTGATAAGAAATTTTCATTCCAGTCTTATTAATGAAAATTTTATGTAAATTCAAAAGAGTATCATTTAAAAAGCGTATTTGACGTTTGCTCTTTTTTCGGGTTATGGTTTCATTTTTTCCAGAAGTTAGTCTGCTGTACTCATCTTGTACTAGAAAATCATGCACAGATTTCCTAGTATCTGGCCTTATAAATACCTTGTTAGAGCTTACCACATTAACTTGATGTTTTTTTGCATTCAGCTTTTTAGGCGCATTTTGTATTTTTTTATTTTACGTTTCATTTGTAGGAGTTTTATCTTTAAATTATTATTCTCAGCTTTTATTGCCCTCTTATTTCGCGCAGCTACCGCTCTTCCAACTTCTATGCGCGAAAATGATGAAGAGGGGCTTGATGGTGGAGTATTTTCTTCTAGTAGGCGGACAGTAGCTTTTCGCATTTTTAAAATGTCACGACGTTTCTTTGACTTCACACGCCACATTTTCCTTATTTGGCGCTGTTCTCTAGGAGTATAATGATCAATTTTCTTAATCTGTCCTCTTTCTTTCTTCCTATAATACCGTTCCCTATCTTTCTTACGTTTTTCAGCAACCTCAGCATCAGTCATTTTAGCACGTGCTCGGCGCATACTTAATTTCTTCTGTTCGCGTCGTCTTTTATTTTTTTCTGGGCATTTTAACTGAAAGTCAATGAAAAAAGCATATGTGCATATAAAGCAAAATATTTATGGTACATTGAAAACAGGCAAGACGATCACAATCGAAATATATTAGTAGGAAATAAATCTTATCTATTAAGAATTAAAATTATTAAATCCAAATGATATTAGCAAATGCCCGCTAGACCATGCTTTACAACGATAGTTCCATAAAATGTGATGTTTTTTAAACTGGAGTCCATACCCAAAAAAATTGTCACTTAGGTGGACGTCGTATCTTCGGTGGACACTGTGTCTACCGAAAAGTTTGTCCACAGAAGGGACACAAAGCTAAAAAATAATAGCCAGCGCACTCAGTTTTTAGGTTAGGAAAATAATCCACGTTGTTTCAAATAATGCCCCCCCGTTCACATTAAGTAAATACTTGTAAATATTTTTAAAAATTGTACTTACGATATTATTTGCGTGACAGAAAAGTCGCAATCATCTCTTACAAAACCAGAAATCTTTAATTATATTGAAAATTTCAAATAACTTATTCCACACCAGCTCAACTAAACCACGGACAATATGATATTCCTAATGATAGTTATGCAATGTTGCCAATTAAAGTAAATAAAATCAGAATAATAAAGTATTTAGTGTAGATTTTTGTAGGTCCACCGAAAGGGTCGCCGTATTGGATAACAACATGTTTACGAACTTAAAATTATGTATAATATATAGTTATAATTTCAAAATTCATATAACAAGGTAGTTCAGAAAATAAGGAACAAATTTAACACGAATTTATTTAATATTTACAATTTTTTGTATTTTAATTTATACCTTATACTTATGAACATCAACTAAGATCGGTCCACGGAAAGAGACAAAAAGTATATATATTTTATTTTATTTTAACCAATTCATTGAGATAACCAAAAATATTTTGGTGTATGCTATAATAGAGTTTATATAGTTAACAGAAAAAATAAAAATATTTATTAATAAGTATTCCTAATATTTTTTCTTTGTAGCGCACAGTTTTTATTCATGTTCTGTTTATGACCCAGTTATATCACGGGTTATATCGATTCGGGAACCCGGCGGGGAACTCATTCCGCCTCCTGTTGCGCTTATTCCTAGTGTTTATACATGCATAGTATCATACATATATTTTTAAAACTTATCAAATGTTCAAAATATACACAACATATTTACAATTGTACTGTGAAGGCACGGTCTCTAGGAGAGCCCTCAGGGCCCATGTTGTGGAGCACGGACAGCTCAATTCAGCAGAGTAAAAATAGCAATGGTTACTAACGTGACTAACGAAAGTAAAAAAAAACATAATGTGACAATGTATAGTAAGGAAGGTCTATGCTAGCACACTGGCCGTTATTACTGTTACTGGCGGACGATAATTTGAATTAATAAGTTAATATTTGTTTTCTGAAAAAAGAAATAGAATGACAGTGCGCGAACACGGACAAATATGTTTTTTTATAAAAAAAATTATGGATTAAAATTAATAATTAATATTTGATTACTTTCTTTGTAATGACGTCCTCGTTCACTACCGTATACATAGGTATACGTTTCCCTATCAAACTACCTAAACACATTCAAGAAGTACCCGTGCATAAATTTAAAACTGTATCAAAGCAAAAATTATCATATTATCAATAGATTTTTTAAGATATATCAGATTATTTAGAGGACAATAACCCTTGGCAATGAAGTGCTCTCTTGACAATCTATTTTATGTAACTACCTATTTTTAAATAGAAAATGTAATGTAATAAATATAAGTTCGTTTTTAAAAAGAGTATTTGCTGATTGAACTGCCGGGTGCGCTCAGTGAAACCAACCTTCCGTAAAGGCCTTTGAATAAATGAAAATGAAATTTGAATAAAAATGTTTTCTATTTTATAAAATAGTGACAGGACACACATAAACATAAATGGTATCAGTTCTGTTATATTATTCGAACTGCGTAACTATATATTAGCGAAGGATATATTGCGGTTAAATTAAGTTGAATTTCATAAATTTCATAAAACTATTAGTATTACTATATAACACATTAGTTGTAAATTGCAGCATAATTCCGCAGGAAACCCTGATATAAAATTTGTAGCAGAGTTCTTTCCTCCAGGTTCAATTTCAACGGATCGAGTGCTGCTTCAATAACACCAGTAATTTAATTTTATTATCAGTGTACGACGATCGACCCAAGAAAAAGCTTTAGATAAATCACAGAACACAATTTTGTGACCGCGACCACCCTACGGTAAAGCCTCGCGGCTTCGCGAAAATACGGGGTACTTTAAAAATAAAGATGTATCCTTGGAAACATATTATTGCAGTGTTCGGGGACCCACCCCAGAACACTAGATTAATAAAACTCTGAATAACTATAAAAATAATTTTAATACTAGGCTTTAATACATAAGAGTAGGATCGTCGGCGCACGGCGGGTCACCGGTGCGGCAGCGGCGTGGGCGTGGGCAGCGAGGGGGGCGTGGGCGTGGGCGCGGCGGGCGGCAGGAAGGCCAGCGCGCGCAGCGCCGCGTCCGCGCGCGCCACGAGCGGGCCGCGCCAGCGCCACAGCGCCGTGTCGCGCGCGGGCTGCGCGCGCAGCTCGGCGCACGACTTGCTCAGCGCCGTGACGCAGTCGGCGCGGTAGTGCTGCAGGCGCGCGTGCGCCGTGTCCAGCGCGTACGACGAGCACGCGCCGCCCAGGCACGCCAGCGGGAAGTGGTTGTGCAGCGCCAGCACGCGGTCCGTCTCGTGGAACGCCTTCACGTACTGTCCGGGCTTGGTGAAGTTGCGCGTGCGGTACACGTGCTGCAGCATGTGCATGTACTGCGGCACGCCCTCCTCCCAGCCGTGCTCGTGCCGCAGCGAGTCGAGGAAGTATAGGTTGGTCGCGTGGTACGAGGAGCGCGGCGGCTTGCCCGGCGCCGGCGCCGAGAGGGGCAGCACGCGCCGCATCAGCGCGCTCCAGTCCGCGTCCTCGAGCGGCACGATCACCTCGTCGATGTCGAGCAGCGCGAGCCAGCGGTACTCGTACATGTGCCGGTACAGGCAGTCGTTGTACGGGATCAGCTCCATCTGTCGCTTGTGCGTCGTCTTCTTCTTGAGGTACATGTGCTGCAGGCCGGGCAGATTCGGTTGCCCGCCGGGCAGCGTGATCGGGGTGACGGTGGTCACGCCCAGCGACGTGTAGTAGTCGAGCACCTTTGTGATGTTGGGGTGCACCTGCAGCTCGTAGAAGAAGATCTTGTCGGCGCCGAGCAGGCGCACGAGCTCGATCCACTCGACGAGGCGCACCGAGAGGTCCTCGTGCTGGAAGTCGAGCCCCTTCACGCAGACGGCGAACTCCTTGCGAACCGCGGGAGGCTCGGGGCGGTCGTAGTGGACGCGCAAGTTGTTGGTGGCGCGGTCGCAGGCGTTCTCGACCAGCGACACGGAGGCGGGCACCAGGTGGCGCACCTCGGCCGGCAGCACGCACGCCAGCAGGTACGGCTGCAGGACGCGGTCGCGGTAGTTGCCCCACTTGCTGTTCCACACGTACTTGTACTCGAGGTTGCGCACCACCACCGGCGCCTGGCGCTCCTCGAACCAGAGCTGGCAGTGGGTCACCGCCTTCGGTTGGATGCGGTCGTGCACCGCGAGCACGCGCACCGCCGGCCCGATGCGTGACGTGTTCCGCGCGTCCATGTACGCGCCGTATAAGTGGAACACGCCCGCGCTCGAGCGCAACGTCTGCCAGTACGTGTTGTGGAATTCGAGGTCGTATATCGAGGGGAAGGGTGCACACTCCTTCTTCTTGTAGTACTTGTTCTTGTCATCCTTGTGTCGGTGCCAGTAGGCGAGCGGCAGCGAGGGCAGGCGGCGCTCGGCGTCGGCCCGCAGCTCGTCCTCGGTGAGCACGCGCGTGTCGGTGGCCGGCAGCGAAGCGGCGGGCGCGGGCGCGGGCGGCGGCGGGGTGGACGCGGCCGCCGCCGGCTCGGACTGCAGCAGCAGGCGCGCGGGCGGCGCGGGCGCGGCTCGACGCGCGGGCGGCGGCTGCAGGCGGGGCAGCGCCAGCGCCGCCAGCGCGCCCCAGCACAGCAACGCGGCCAGCCAGCGCACTCGTGTGCGCGACCCACCGCTCCACCATCGCACGCACCACCCCCGCATCGCCTGAAAATATACAAACGAATCCTTGATGAGTACCGGTGTACGAATAGACGACTAGATACCGAGCATGTCAGCATACATTTCCCTGTTTCATCATCATTTGGTATCTCAATTCATTATTGAAGCTTAGCTTCACCTCCATACAGGTCGTTACAAGCCGTGTGATTAGCACCTATGGTAAAACTCAGAGCTATTTGTTATTGTAATTCCATTTCACGGTTTTAGAAGTTGTCGCGAGTAGCCTCCATTATTTGGAACCATTTTTTTTTATTGGTAGTTTGGTTCGTCAGTCCAATGGACAAATATGAAATGATTTGTATGCATGCAAATTGTTTGCCACATAAGTGATTTATTTGTATTTCTTAATAAAGCTCGAAAATAAGAATTCGACTAAGTGCGAATACAATATGAAAAAACACCCAAAAAGCTCATTATGTTTATGTAGGTATACATATTTTTATGATTTGTCGATTTAATGGCTATTGCAGTACATAAATGTAAAATTTCAAGTGTTTTATTTCGTAATATGAATTACGGTTCAAAAAGAATGTCTGTGACAGACGGACGGACGGACATAAATATATATATTTTTAGGGAATAAAATTTCAAGACCCTACAATGTGTGATTTGAGTTTTAATTTTTGAATCACTAATGTTTTGATCTTCGTGAGAAATTTAATTGACCAATTTCCGCGGCGCAGTTTCATTCGCGCTACTGAGAGATCTTAAATTTTTCGCGATAAAAGCATGCTCTTTCTATGAATCAAGTTCATTTTGCGTTAGAGACTTAGAAACATCTCCACATTCATCCTCAGGCGTTTTTAGTGACTGTATGAATTACTTCAAAAATGCTTCGCACATTAACATCTGCAGAGGACAGTCTAAATATATCCTGTAACTTCAAGGGTAAAGCCAGCTTCCCTTGACGGATCTCGAATTGCCACTTTGTATAGAATAATTTTACTATCGATCCTCATAACTCATAAACCCTTTTTCGTGGTCGTTTTGGGTGTATGAGTTCCGTGTCCTCGTTAGAGTCGCACTGATAACGTCGGCACGTCAGCAAATATCATATTGAGTACCTAATAGCACTTTAGTGAAGTTCATGCTACATACAGTATAGGCGGCAAACGATGGTCATGGGCGCGGAGCCGGAGCGTCCTGCGCCGCAGTGGCCGGCTGCATGCCTAGGAGCGGAAGACGAGCCATTGAATGCTGCTGAAGGTCAACGGATTCAGTTAATTGAGGGCGCGGGCCGAGGAGGCGCGCGGCGAGAGGGACGGATGTCGGCATATAACGCGACTCCCGCCGACGATTTGCGGAGTAGGTCCAGACGAGCCAGTATTCATTGACGAGGTAGAACAGTCGACACGGTCAGCCGGTCTACTGTCGTCGCCGCACCATTAGGGACACGTGGCCCGCTTTTGTTAAGTGTTATAATAATCTATAGTCTTACGAGGACTGTCATTGATTAAATATGTTTAAATAACACAGCTGTCAAAAAACAAACAAGCGTACAATTTTATGTGATACGTATTATAATAACGTATGGAACTAATACTGTGTCAGGCGATAACTTCGTGTTTAGAGAAATAAGGCGTGACGTCACGTATTGCACGGTATTTTTCTTATGTTAGCAGTAGTACTATGTGGGCACACACACACACACACACACACACACACACACACACAAGCCGGTGAAATATTGTCTGGTATTCTGAGAGAAAGACCTTGAGTGGCGCGTGCGCAGCGCGGCGCGGCGCGGCGCGTGTTGGAGTTAGCATTACCTCTAAAGCATTTACAGAAGACTTGTGATGCGGCGTGGTGAGGTGTGGTAAACCGTGGGCCAGCCTAGCAGGTCAACAAAACTACTGCAGGCTATTAAGGACTAATAGCATTTAACTACATATATTATAAATGCGACTAAGTTAGTTTGTCATTAGTTCAGTCATATACTCGTAGAGCGAGGCATCGACTTGATTATACTAAAACCTCGAGGTGGAAGATGTTACCTATATTATTATTGACATATGAACAAACTATGATATGATCGAATAAAGAAATTAAAAGCTGACTACTACTACTCCTACTACATTTTCATTATTAGTAGATTGTTATTGGTAAAATTCTGATCTAGCTGCTATCTAGCGTAGCCTTCCGACAAGGGAAGAGCGCCTCAGGTGCCGGGCAGACTGTGTGCATTGCTGACATATTTAGCAAAATGCAGTGAATATGCAAATACACACAGAAGGCGATGTGCAAATATTGCAACAAACAATGCGCCCTTTACACGCGCTCACCGACCCGACCCGTGCACTGTCGTTATTAATTTTCGACATCGAGTGTAGTCTTAAACCGACGCGGCGACGTAGAGGCTAAATATTCGTGCATTATAGGTAGCTGTCATTGGGTGAATTTTTCCTTCCACGACCTAGTCTCTAACTAAGCAGAGATATGGTATTACTTTTATTAATAATCTCAACGAACGAACAAAATGGCCAATGTTCATGACATGCATGTTCAAGATAATTTTAATTTGTTAAATAAAAAATATGAAAAGTTAGGAACTAGAAACTGAGAAGTGTGGTATTTGTGGTCCTACTATATCCAGTGAGACAGAGGTCGAAAACCTAGCGCCAACGCGCTTATCTACCAACGCGGCAACGGCACGGCCAAATACCTAGTTCCCACCGTGTGTAGTGAGTGAGTAGCGTACTTAGCAAGTTTAGCTCACGAATGAGATTTACTCGGAAGCTCGCTCGCGTCGCGCTCTGAATGCGAATGTTGACGGCGCCGAGCTTTCGCAGAAACGATCTGCGAGCGCGACGACGTCTTAAACCAAACGCTGCGGCTCTCGGCTGTACTTGCTATTTATATGTTTTCAATGAGAAACAACGGATACAGCAGGAAGATGATCCACCTGATGGACATTATTAATACGTACTAGGATTTATAGTTTGCTACTGTTTTTGTATTAGTTTTGTAATTAATTATTGCTAATAAATCTTTTTGCGAATCTTCAAGTTTACTGAAAAATTCGAATCCATGAGCTTCATCAGGCCATTTGGAAACTACCACTGAGCTATAATCGCTTCAAAATAGTTAAGTGCAGGTCCTGATGCAGGAATCCGATTCTCAAGTTATCGATGTGAATATATAATTCACTCTATATCAATTCGTTTCAAAAACATGGTTCGATCCCCGAGCAGCGTCGAGTCGCCTAGCTTGTGAGAACGCGTCCGGGAACCGGTCGTTGTGAGGAGAGTCCTCCCAACATTTTACTGACAGCTCGCGTAGCGGATATTCTGCTGCGAGGATGCAGGTTGCGATTAACATTTTAAGGGTGGTGAGAATTACAACACGCTTTTAAGTGAATTATCAGAATTAATCTGCCACGTAACAATATTGCAATTTGCGCGGTTTTATGGCGGTTGCAGGCGCAGGGCCGAGGTCATCGTCCCCTCCCGCGCCCTCCCGCGCCCTCCGGCGTCTCGGCAGCCCGTGCAGTCCCGCGGGTCGCGATGGCGCGGGAGAGCGAGACAGGCCCGAAGGGCTCGTACTTCGCCAACCGGTGGAGTACTCAATAAACCGGTCTCTCTACCCCGTCCCCTGACCCCGCGTCTGCACCCTGTTCCTGCCCGCCCCGTTCGACTGGTTGACGGTCGCGCCAGGATCTCATTGACTAGTTTTTATTGAACAACGGGCTGTTGCCAACATTCCCAGCCGCGACTACTCTGTGAATCCTTTCTGAAGCTTAAAAGAACATTATATTAACACTCCTTGTTGTGATTGAGCTGGTAGGTAATCTGTATAGGTAAGGGACCGCCGCGGCGACGCGACGGTACAACAGGTGACCTCTTATTTTCTTCAAGCTTGTATTTGAAGGTGATAAGATGAAATTCTAAAAGGGAACTGTGTCATCGCAGGTAAGTATCTAACTACGTATGTGCGATGTAATGCCTACACTGTACATGCCGGCACTCCCTGGTGTTTGTTTGTAGAGAGCAACGCGCGCGGCGCCGCAACTCGCGGAGCTATTCGAGGAGCCCTCTCGTACCGAACACCGATAATGATATTATTTTGAATAATAATAATATTATTATATATTACCGGATACAGAAATAAACATTTTTATTATTTTATTATTTATTATTATTATAATAATATGTAATAACTCCAATGCCTTTCTATCGTCGAACATAAAAAAATGGGATTGTACGATTGAGACTCAATAATGCATAAACAGCGCGACGGATTAAGATGGAACTTAGCACACGGATAGAACATGTTCTAGAATAATAGGTGGGATACTCTTTAGTCCCGGACTACTATTTATCCCTCGGAAACCAGGGTAAAACCGCGGAACGGCTGCTAGTATGAAAATAAAATCACTATTTACCTACCTAAAATTACAAAGTGCGTGCGTTGATGTCTTTTTCACCGAATCGGAGGAAAGGAAATTTTGTGAAAATTTGGAAAGTAAATAAAACTCGATTGAATAAGTTGCCAGCGTTAAATATTAGTACTTCGCCTACCGTGTACCGACAGCAACATAATTAGCGTAATACTTAATCCGTGATGTAACATAAATATATCTAAATGCAATAGTGTAGGTTTTCGTATACACACTTGTTTTACTTCATCCCCGGATTATACGGATAGTTGTAGTTACTGGTAATTTGTAAATTTGTACGTTGTAGGAGTTAATCTCCGAATCTTCTCAACCGATTTCAATAATCCTTTAACTGATAGAAAGCTAAACTATTCCCGTGTGAAATAGGCTATATTATAATTCTGGGATACATAAGATCTCTGAGGAACACGGAATTTAATTCTATCTGTGTACAAAAATCGATTCTAAACCGGTTTGCCATTTCCAAGCTCAGTGATAAGTGTTAACAAACATATATAGACATAAACTTTGATAAATTCAAATAAAAATGTCATCTGTAATATCAATAAGATGACAATAGCAGCGAGCGCCCCGCGGCGGCCGCTCGCGCCGGAGCCAAAGTATTTGAGACTTTCATAATTAAGCCGCGATTCCACTTTCGAATATCGCCCGTAGTGTGCCTGTGTGCGTGTACCATGTGTCTACACACGACACACACGCACACACACGCACACCCCGGCACCGCTGCACGTCGGACACGATCAGTTCCTGAATTTACAGAAAACATTTGAAGCTTCACAATAAAATGAAGCAATTGCAAGGAGCGTCGCTCGAGCCCGTGTCGGTGGGAGCGTGGCCAATGTGCACAGTGTTGCGCACAAGTGCAATATGTTTTGTTTTCTCGCAAAGTCACAAATGAAATAATATTTTGTTGTGACACTCGAGTCTCGCAACACTAGAGAAGTAACACAGCAATGTAGTGTTGTAAGGACGCGCGTTTAATTTGCGTGTTTCAGATTCGACATACGTTTTTATGTTCGCAGGATCCTTTCAGCGCGCGCCGCCCCCACGCCGCCCGCGCCGCCCGTCGGGGTGACATAATGAAGGTTATGTAAACGCTGTGCAACGCGGGACGCGAGCGGGCGTGCGCGTGCGCGTGCGCGTGCGCGTGCCGAGTGTGTCACGCGGGTAGCGCAGTGTTCACTGGACGATGTTAAAAAAATCATAAATATATCATTGAAGCAATAACAGTTTTGCTCCCTCGCGAGCCGCGACGCGTCCCCAGACTGTTCCATGTGGTGAAGCTCAATCGGCTCTTTTTTTGCATTCTGTGGGTGCTTTTTAGACATAGAGTAGCCCCATAAAAGCCATAGAGGGAGCATGTTTGCCCTTCCGGTTGAAGATTTCCTCGAATTCAGTCCGAATTTCTACTTAAGGGTTAGTTAATGCCGTCAGCGGCTCATCAAAACGCTCGCCTCGAATGCCCTATGCATTCGAGGCAGTTCACTCGTAATCCTAAAACACTCTGTCACCCTCAATAATCGACCTGAGCAGCTTTTGCACCTAACGATAAAATATAGTTATATCATAGCTTTCAAATCGCTACAAGTATATTCATTCCGAGAGTAGATGTTGGAACCTAGCTATAGTGAAGTATAACAGTTCAGTTGGAAAGCTGCGCGGCGCGGCGCGGTGTCGCAACGCGCGAGCGACAGATAGCGCTCCGTTTGATCCTTGCGGGCCGACGAGCGGCGGCGGCGACGCGGTGGAGTGATGTTGAGTTTAGACGAAGTTTACTAACTCAAATGCAAGCAAGAAGCGCTCGGGACCCACCCGGCTGTAGGACACGAATACAGTTTATCCTGAGAACGCGAGTGATCCCGCGGGGCGGAGTTTACTATAATTATAGTAGTATAATCTGCATGTAATTGGGCGCGTCGCGTCGTGTCGCTCCGCGGGCTGCCAAGTTCAATGTCATGAAAATTTTGCTCAACTGCTGATCACACCCGATAAGTAAACAGATACATTGTATGCGGCCCCGGCCCCGGCCCCGGCCCCGGCACGGCAGTGGCGTGCCGTGACGTCACTGGGGAGCGCGGAAAGGGGCGGGTTCATAATCATGGGCCTCGAATGAAGGAGAAGCGACAACTATGTGTCATGAGGATTTACTACAATAAAAACTGCCTCGTAGGTTATAAATTGTTTCGTTCATTTTAATCAAAAATCAAAACGTATTAAGTTTAATGTTCTATAATTATTTAATAGAACACACTCAATTCAAAATCCAATTCGATTTTTATGTTTTTTTTTCTAAACGGCCAGCACAGTTTGAATCTTTGGAGGCCAATAATAATAACTATAAAAATTTATTGATTATTTTATTCCTTCCTATTTATGTATATTAAAAAAGTCGCGTCCGTGTCGTGGGGTGTCGTGTCGTCTCGGGTCGTGTCGTTTCGTGTCGTGTCGTCTCGCGTCGTGTCGTGTTGTGTCGCGTCGCTTCGTATGTCGTCGGGTGAACGTCCGAGCTCGGCTCACCCTTTATAAAACGCCGAATCCGTTTCGCAGAACGGATAATGACACGAGGCGAATTAAAGCGAACACAATAATGACCTCCGCGGTCTGTGAGAGCCATTCATTATACAATCTGTGGCGTGCAAGGGGCGAGGGGCGATGCGAATTTAAAATAAAGCTAATTGTATGCAGCAGTAGGAACCTAATGCCAACCGCACCGCAGCACTGAGGTTGTAAATCTGTTGCTACGGCGACGCGCGAGTCGCATGTACTCAAATACTTTATTTAGTTTCAATAATTTGTTAGTCTGTTAGCAACGGAAGTAGCTGCGCATATCCAATTCTACAAAACGTTCGTTTATGCTATCGCTCCATATGATGCATAGCGGTAAGTGTTCCGTAGATTGGGCCCGTTCAGCTGCTTATGTTACTGACTGCACGTATTGGTAACAAGTGACACGTTCTTGAATGCTCCGAGAAAAAAGTTCCAATAGTTCAAAGGTGTAACAATGAACGTCACGCGCCGTGCGACACCTGAAACGCATTATTTTTATTGCAAGACATAGTCATTCTGATCGCATGAAACGTTTTAATGGCCCCTCAATACTACTATGATATTTATTGTACGAATGAAACACTGCATTGTGGGAAATAAGCCGAGAGAGAGATGGAGAAAAGATGTGGAATTACGACGTACATTTGAGTAGAAAATTCCTAATTGGCGTGAAGACACTTAAGCTAAAGTCGTAACAATCTAATAGGCCCGTTTCAATACCTAGGAGTTAACCCAATTACTTTATGAAAAACTTCATCCGCTTCATCGTACAACAACTGAACCATTGGATCTACAGACCAACTTCATTTCGAATGAAATACATATATATATAATTTATTTGCTAATCTTTCATTCGTTCATAGTACAAGAGGTAGCTACATCACCTCTCGATGCGATCAGCTGGGGAATGCCACCAGGTGACGTCAGCATCACTATCGACACACACCATCACAGTGCACGCGCACACAGACACACGTATACTACACGACCTGACATTTTATTCTGAGAACGGCCTGACTAACAGGCAATAGTTACTTAGTTTCCTGTTAAAAAAATCTACAAGAATTGTTATAAGATGTTTTTATGTAGAAAATTAAATGGAATCGTGCGATGACGTCAAACTCACGGAATATTGTACTACGAGATAAATAGGCGACCATGATTCATGAAGAAGATGTGACGTCGCCCCCGCCCCCACCGGGCCCCCGCGGCCCCCTCGCCGACGTATGCACGTTGCACCTCCCACCACATAACAGTTCACTAGCTCCTTGTAGAATTAAAATTAACTTAAATCTATGAACCTCTATTTCCTTTCCTTAATTAAGTTTAAAGATGGGATTTCTGTCAGTTTGTTCAAACGAAGAACCCGAGCTTGTTACCTGTTCGGCAGTGTATAGTGTATAGGTCGGCTGCGCATTGGAAATTCCTTTACTTGGTATTGCTCATTTCTATTGCATACAATGAGTGGTTTCCGGAGCTTATGCGTCTATTTTGACATGGACTCAGTAATATCTGACCTTCTTCCAACCTTTCTAATATAAGATATACAACAGCTGTTCTCGTATGGCGGGGGCGCGGGGGGCGCGGGCGGGCACCGCTGCCGCTGCCGCGGGCGCGGGCGCGGGCGCGGGCGGCTAGACGTATTGATGTAAATTTTGGAGCATAGTGTACAGTTATCGGCACAGATAAGCTCACGGCCGCTCACCGGGGGTTCCGTGCAGCGCCGTGTTGCGTCGGCCACTAGACTCGACACTCGCTCGGTCTAGTGCACCAAAAGCCGCGCGGCGTGTAGCTAACATCGTACTTCATGTCCCGCCTCCGGCTATTGACGGAACTGGTAGCTCCAACTGACTCACTACTTGACCTTTCATCGGAAATGTTTGCACTGAACTGTAACGCATTGTACGCGAGACTGTTACACGCGAAATGTTCATTACGAAACACTCGAATGCACATTGCATACGAAATTGCTATGTTAATACACAATCGCAGCATGAGCCAGATAAAAGACGAGTGTTGCACGCTGATGGTGAACTCTTTATCCACCCACCGACAACTGCTGAGGAAAGACATTCATGACATATAGAATACAAACAGCTAGGTATGAGAAAAGGTAAAATAAAACCATCAATACATTAGCAAGTCGAGTGGATGACGTTACAGCCGTGGGTCACGGCACGAAGCTGACCGATGATTAATCAATCGTTCGCGGCTAACGTCGAGGTTACCGTGTATTTACATATCTGCTGCCGACGCGCGACGCAACGCGACGCGGACGTCGACGGTAATTGTGTTTCGAGCTATGCCTTAAAGAACCCATATGAGCATATAAGCAGTAATACACGGCTAAGTGAGTGGAGCGAGTGAGTGAGCGAGAATTGGATACGTGAAGGCAGCCGGCGCGGTCCCAGCGCCCGCGCCGACACCGCCGCCGCCACCGCCGCGCTGCGGTAGAACAAAACTGGTCTGCTGAGGGCCCGTTTCCCTCTTTTGTTGAATTATACATCTTCAATTTTTAACATTGTATTATTTCTCATGTCTGAAAGTTATGATATGCGTCGTCTTGCTAATGTACACGTCGGTCGCAGCGTTTAACCTCTGGTATTATGCATATAGCTACTTAATTGTTTCCGCGGAGTCATCGCATTCGTCACAGCAATCAAATCAAATATTTTTTGAAAGCCATTTTATCGAGCAGTGAGGAAGATTTACGACCCCTCGAGGCGAGGGCGGGGCGGGCGCGGGGCGGGCGCGGGGCGGGCGCGGGGCGGGCGCGGGGCGGGCGCGGGGCGGGCGCGGGGCGGGCGCGGGGCGAGCGGGGGAGCGGCTTCTAATCGCACCGCACTCACGAAAACTATGTTGATTAACGGCTGAAGGTCGGAGCCGCGTGAAATTAACGTGGTTTTTTGTGGTAACGAAAACCTGTCGGTTGAGTAATTCATATAATTGAGGTGTCTCATCATCCGAGCACACGGAACTGCGCCGCGAGAGATCCGCGAGCGACCCGCGCGCGCTCTCGAGATCTAACAGCTCGTGGAAAACGGTTCTTTACGTTCGTTAATTAATTTAAGTGGCACGGGACAGATAGACCAGTTGTAATGGCAACGAATGTTATTCGCTCGGCACTCGGCAGTGGCTCGGGCGAGTGTGGCCAGTGGGGGCGATGGCTCCGAACAAAAGCTTTATTTCAGAGGTTGCCCCATCCATCACTACATCTGATCTGAATCGTTACATGTCATTGCACAACACTTGCATGAGATTGTTCCGAATACATTAGCGAGCACTCCGACTGTATCACGAAAGAGAACGGTGCAGGAAGTCTGTTAGATAGTGCCCCGCTAAGCTTGGCTAGACTAGACGCTCACTCGGCGGTCGACGAGCCTTCACACAGCTGCGGGGATGTAGAGATCATCTCGAGACGCGTCCCCTCTCGGTCCGCTCAATTTTCCTATTTACATTCTCGGAATGAACATATGCAACGGTAAAAACATAGATAGCAAGTAGTTTCACACGTCAGACGTGTATTTGTAGCTCGATGCATCATCCGCTGAACATACGAAATAAAAATCGAGGCATATGAAATAGGTGTAGCCATTCGGTATTTGTATCAGCGCCCCGGCAGAGGCGACGGCGGTGCTTCAAAGCAGGATTCCTCACGAGCGAGCGACGCGCGTCGCCACCAAATAGATAAGTGCAGATGATCTAATTATACAGGACGACACGGCGCGGCGGCTGCGGCGGCGGAGCCGTGCTATCACATGACACTTAAACAATGGAAGTGCGAGCGCCTCGGATGTCCCTCGCCGCGCCCCGCAGTAATCAGCTGCACTGCAACTACATTAGCACTTATACCAGTTAATTTGTGCTAATACCATATCGTTTATGACTTAGAACTACGCTTTGCGTCTGACACAGGCCCACTTATTCATTTAAAGAATAGTGTCAATTCAACGTAAAGATAAAGTGTTGGATACTGCGTCGCGTGTACCGGCCTTTACGTTTAATGGTACCATAAAGTACGCAATAAAAGTACGTGAGTATGGCGAGTGAGCCACGCGCCGCCCGCCGCGCCGCCCGCCAGGGTTATTGAATAATCCCACGGTTAAATGCTTGTATGTGACATTTATAGTCCAGGAGGAATCGGCGCATGAGTACCGAAAACTATTCCACCTCAATTTTTTTATGCGATCCTCTTTAAATTGTCCTACTGATGATATAAATGCATGTTGCCATGGGGCAACCCCGTGCCATATTGTTTAAACTGAAATTGTTTAAACAATTGTAAGGAATTGTTGTTTTTCAACCGGACAAATTTTTTTTATATTCTTTATTGAAATACGAATAAAAAAAGTCCTATGACTTTTCACGATAAAGTTAATATTTTTAGAGATATGAATTTTTAAAGGTTCGAAAAATCTCAAATTTGGGTACTTTTGACCCATGAAAAATATATTAAAAAAAAAAATAAAATATAAATAATATTTTTTTTTTAATTCTTTATACAATAGTTAATAATATTCTTAATAGATACTTTTAAAAATGTTATTGTTTATACCTGTTTCATAATTGTTAATTTCACGCGCTCACAAGTATGCGCCGCTTACCTTTAAGTATCGCCGTCTCTCTCTGACTCATGCGCTGCATCGGCCTCTCTGTGTCCTGAATCATTATTTATCATTTATCTTAAAAACTATTAACTTTATCAAGATTGTTAAGGAGAGCAATGTTATAGAAAACAAATTGTAGACAATTTAATTATTAATAACATTGCTCTCCTTAACAATCTTGATAAAGTTAATAGTTTTTAAGATAAATGATAAATAATGATTCAGGACACAGAGAGGCCGATGCAGCGCATGAGTCAGAGAGAGACGGCGATACTTAAAGGTAAGCGGCGCATACTTGTGAGCGCGTGAAATTAACAATTATGAAACAGGTATAAACAATAACATTTTTAAAAGTATCTATTAAGAATATTATTAACTATTGTATAAAGAATTAAAAAAAAAATATTATTTATATTTTATTTTTTTTTTTAATATATTTTTCATGGGTCAAAAGTACCCAAATTTGAGATTTTTCGAACCTTTAAAAATTCATATCTCTAAAAATATTAACTTTATCGTGAAAAGTCATAGGACTTTTTTTATTCGTATTTCAATAAAGAATATAAAAAAAATTTGTCCGGTTGAAAAACAACAATTCCTTACAATTGTTTAAACAATTTCAGTTTAAACAATATGGCACGGGGTTGCCCCATGGCAACATGCATTTATATCATCAGTAGGACAATTTAAAGAGGATCGCATAAAAAAATTGAGGTGGAATAGTTTTCGGTACTCATGCGCCGATTCCTCCTGGACTATTATACAACTTTTTATTCTTATTTTGGTTGTGCGTCACCTGTCAGGGACACACCCGCGCGGCGCACGTTGCGACGGCATTCATCGATAATTCAATGTTCGATGTAAACATCAAAGCATATATCCATTTTCCCAATTAAACACAAACGACCGACCGATGTTATTACACGCACAGCTTAGTGTTGTGAGTAACACGAGTACAACTAGGAAACGAACGAAAATAATTCAACTATTATTAATTGACGCCGCGCGAGTACTACAGGTACGTCGACCGGATCGGTTCAGTAATGGTCCCGATTCTGTTATTCATCAGACTGAACAGAAACCTTTAAACTTATTTTTATTTTCCTTTCTTAGTCATCTCTCACAGTGCAGACTTCGTCAACTTCGGCACTTGTATTACTGTTAGAAAGTTCGGGGAAACCACAGGCACGTGAAACCTAACATCTTCACGTCTCAGGGTCCACAACGCGCTGGCGATGCCCCTGGTGATGCAAATATCCATAGACGGCGATGACCTCAAGATGACAACCATCAGGTGGACCACCTGCCGGTTTGACGGCCTTCTTGATGTATGCTTAGATGAGTTAAAGAGATTCATACTACTGTTAGTCAACAAAACTGTTCATAATTTTGCACACCAGTACTCATAACATAACCTAAAGGTGATGAAAGCGCAAAAACACTGGAGCAAACTGAGCTAACTTTAAGCCTCATCTCAGTAAAATGGACCAAGACATTAAGTAAAACGTTACAAAACAGAATCGGCACGTTGTGTGCCCTGCACGTGCGTGCGAGTGGTCGGGCCCGAGCCGGGCGCGCAGCTACAGACACAAGTAATGGGCACCACTACATACGACACCACATACGAACGCATGGCGGAAGTACTTGCTCCAACCGAAGCCCGAGCTTCACTCGATAGCTAAAGAGGTGTACAAGCCCCTCGGCTGTTCGAGTGGGGTTACTAAGTACTCGTACTCGCTAAACTGGAAATACCTGATTTGAGGGCGAAATATTATGTGAGCGAGTACTGACAGTCTGCATCTGTAGACAATTGTAATATTTAAAAAATGATGTGTTGCTATTTTTACCCGACTACGGCGAAGCCAAAGGAGGGTTATGATTTTGACCGGTATGTATGTGTGTATGTATGTTCATCTGTTCCCTCATAACTTTTAAACTACTTATCGTAATTTGGCAAACGAGGTATCGTTCGAAGCGTCTTGATCGTCTGCTGGTTATAGGATATGTGACGTCACAATAAATTAGATATGGCGCTCTCTACAGGACATAAAGGCATTAACTATAAAAATTCTTATAAGTGACACGATAATGTTTATTTATTGTTATAATTTGGCCATCAAACTATTGATTACTTATTAATATTATCAATTTTGTTATTGTTAACTGTAGTGACACTACAATATAACCTAAAAATCTATGCTTTATAAGTAAAATTATATATAATTCAATAAAATCTAAATAAAAAAATGTAAACCGAATCTGCAAATACTTTATTACGAAATTATAACCCCAAAATAATTGAAATAAAAAAAAATAAGTTCAAAAACTAAAACCCGACTACGAAAAATTACGCTTTAAAAAGTATGAAACAAGAAAATATTCTCATGTGAAATTGTTATATACAAACTATCCAATATTCATTGTCTATTAAATATGAGCCATATGACCATATATGAGGTGGCATACAACCACGGCTATCCTCTGAACATCACTATGAACAGGTATTAAATACTTTAAAATATATTATATGTGAGTTTTTTATTTAATAGACAATAAATTCGTAGTCGGGTTTTAGTTTTTGTTATAATTATACAAGACGATGTTATATATGCAGGTATATAATTCCAAAGGTAGATCTTTCGACTTCAAAACATGATTTGCCACGTTTGAACACAAATACTGTGACAAGTAATTATGTCATCGATGGGGTTGCACACACAAAATTGAGAAGGGTACCTACTGATTTTCCTAACCGACCACAGTGTTACTTAACTAAAAAGCCCAAGCGCTTTTGACCTTTCCTCACTACCACCGAACTATGGTCGTCTTCAATTCTGCATGTCCAATAACATAGCATGTCGAGTAACAAATAACAGCATGTCGAATGTGGCCGCAGCGCGGTGTCGCGACCGTGAAGCGATCACTGGCGGCGCGGGCGCGGGCCTCGGCGTCGTCGCGTTGGTCGTTAGGACAGAAATAGCTCCGCGCGAAGCGCTCGCTGCACTTCACAGCTCACTGCACCGAGTGAACATTTTGTTACTAATGCGTTTGCGTATTTTCAAAAGATATCACTTCCATGAGAATTTCAATAGAAGCCTTGTTTCGATTCCTAGGTAAAAATGTTTTAGGCACAAAGGGAATATCCACACATGGGGTAATGTTTGCTTAGTAGCAGTTTGTGACAGCGTTGCTCTCGACGCAATTTTGATTTGAGAACCTGGCCACCACTGCAGCTCCTGTTGACACATTATTGGTTCCTTCTTTTCTGCAGTAGTACCTACTTGCACTTATCGAATTTTCAAAATTCAAATTCAAAATTCAAAACCATTTATTCAGTTTAGGCCCTCGGAGGGCACTTATGAAGGTCAAATTTAAAGTTACTGAAGCTACAACCGGTTCGGAAGTCTGCCGTGGGTACCTAAAGGCAGGTCAAGCAATTGCTACTCGTACACACCTATCTATTAAAACCACGCCATAGCTAGTTTATAATAGTGCACAGTAGTATAAACCATTGGCTCGGTAGGTACGAAGACAAGTCTCTATTTATGCGCATTCTTTATTAATGGGCTAATTTAGTGACCATTGGAAAAAATATTCATTATTGTAATTATGGTAGCAGGAAAATACTTCAATCGTTAGGAGTAATAACTGTGCGAGGCGACGCCGGCGCGGCGGTGCGCGGGCACGGCGCCGGCACGGCGCGGGCTGCGGCTAAAGTACGGTACTTGTTTACATTTTAATTTTTCAGGTTTTTTAGTCCGAGCCACTTTGATGAATTCAGCTCTTCGCCACCTCCAGCGCTTCGATCGTTACGAACGATGTTGTGTTCTGTTCCTATACAACTGCGCTCTATTTTCATTTCACACATTCTATTGTTTGTTACAGCATACGATTTTAATTAACGAATTGTTGTCGAGAAGATTTCTTAATTTTTATTAATGTTTAGCTATTTATCTAGCTTCATTCATTTTTACAAGGATACTTTAGCACTCGTGCCATGAACCTTACAACAAGCTCGACCTGACTGTAAGTGGTCACCGTCGCCAAAACACCGATAGGTATGTGATAGGATGAGCCTCGTGTGGTGCTGTGCTACCGATCACGGATAAGTTTCAGCGAAGCGACGTAACGCCGCCGCGTGTTTGCGCAACAGTTCCAGCGTCAATCACGTTTGGAGCGGCGCGGCGGCGGCGTGTGAACCTGACAGCGAACTTAGAAAATTTTCGTAGCGATTGAAACAATACGTACAGTCATTCTTACGGCACGTCATCATCGGAGTCTCTAGTAAGGTGGCCAATATTTGCACACGTCTATAACATACGGCAACCGGTCTGTTAGTATTTATTATATTATTTTCGTGGTATTTAAAAGCCAACGGAGTCGTAGAGCTACCGCTGAATAGCGTCGATGAATGAGAACTGACCGAATTATCAAAATCCAACAAACCTGAACGTAGCGACTAAATCCGTAAGTGAAATACTGGACAGACCGCCTCGACATCGACCTTGGCCAATTAAAAAGTGCATTGAATATGTTACACCACTTTACTTATATCTTTACATCTATATTATAGAGTGGCGCGGGTGGCGCGAGTGGCGCGGCTGGCGCGGGTGGCGCGGCTGGCGCGGCTGGCGCGGCTGGCGCGGGTGGCCGGTGTTACACAAGAGGTCAATCGCTATTTCAGCTGCGATACTTTTTTAATCGACATCACTCGGTACTTTTTTATTGATTTAAAGGCGCTACACATTGATGACTTTACACCTTACATACGGAGATACCGTACAATACAGTTAGCTCCGTGAGCGTCGGTAAGACGACTACGCAGACCCTTTGGGGATCAAACTTCGGTTCGGGAACTGGGACCTAAGTATAAGACGAGGCTTACACTTAGTTCTCTTCTGGTCTCTGAATATGTGATGAAGCTACAATATACCTTTTATTGTCATCTCTAGTATGTAAGTGTCAGGACCTTAGGACATTAGGTGCACCGTGGAGTGCCCCCCCCCCCCCCCCCCCCCCCCCCCGTGCGCACTGCGTAACACACATTAACATTCATTCACATAATGATGACTGCTCTGCCTGACATATTTTTGTGGCAGCCCTGTCCGGCTGTCCCCCGTCACCACACTATTGATAAAACACGTTGACACCCTAACTAATTCCCGAATCAGGTGGTTCACGTAGACCTGGGTGGTTACCCAACCATTCAGCCGACCATTACCCAACATATTCAGCAACGAAGGCGCCGCGCTCGCGCCGCCCGGCTGCACTATAAAAATGTCATCACCATAAATTGATTCCCATAGCAGTCCAGGCCAGATTTATTTATTTTATCATATGGGTACCTAATCACCGACCCAACAATAACAATTTGATTGTGATCGATGGCATGCTCGGTTCGTATCGGAGCGAGCGACGCGCTTCACTTCGCCGCCACAATACTGCGGGGGGAGGGAGCGCGATATATTATGTACGGGAAAATAGGACACGGCCATAAACAATCATAATTTGTAGTCCGACTAGAATCGTCGGAAGAGCCGACATCATAATATATAATAATATAGTGAATTATAGACTCGATATCGGGACAATCTAGCAATAAAGCTTAATGTCCAGTTCTAATCATCTTTACGTCAAATCAATCGCTAAAAGCATTTAATCAAAATTGATCAAAAAGATTTTTATCAATGCGTGTGATTTAAATTGATATAGGATATGATTACGTATTAATAATAAGCGCAATTACAGCTATGAACCAATTAGTTTTAATTGAATTTCAAACATAAGCTTATTCGAGAAAGTGACCAAATGTGAAAATATCTGACCGCGAAATTAACCGAGTGTGTCTAAAGCAAAACTGTACAGCGAGCACGCGACGCCGCCGCCGCGGCACCGAGCCGCCAGCCCGCGGCCGCCCGCGAGCGTGGCCCGGCCGCGTGGCCGCACCACACGCTGTAGGAACTCGCTCGCGTGATGCACTGCTCTTCCGAACTATCTAACAATCAATGAGGACACAGAGCCGCAGCCGACACGTACCGACACAGTGGCGGTGAGCATCGTGCACGGAGCAGGCCGCGTCAAGCGCTCAGCATCACAACACAACACAACACTTCCGATGATCTCGGCGTCTAGCTCGCTCGCACACGACACTGGTGCGCACTCCGCGTTCCAACTGTGACTGAGCTGCGGTATTTAGATCGCAACACGTTATCTGCTGATAAACGTGGATTATCTCGCGTTATCATTCATTTATCGCAGATTATGTGATACGATTATCGTTATTAATCTGTAGAATCGTCATCGATGTCATTATTGGGTAAGTTACCGGGCTCGGTGCGCTAACGTGTGACCTCCCAGCTCAGCTCGGTACGGTATCAGTGCTGAGGAAGAGCATGAGATAGATGCCACACGGAAGGTTTGATAGGATTGGAAGCCTTTATCGAGAAATTCGACGTGATTTTCTCTAGTGGAAAGTTAGTTGGAAATGTCTACAGATGAGCGATTATCAAGAGATTGCCGCCGATCTAGTAACATAGTAAAAGTAGGTAGGAGACATGATGTTCTCCGCGTTATTATGAATTTTAAGTAAGAGTTAATTACACACAATGTTTAATGTAAAGACATAACGTTGTCTGCTTTCATTTCGGCGAGCGCTCAACGTAGTCGGAAAGATAATCGTTTAATGAAACACTTAAAATAAGTCTAATGTTTAATCCGTAGTTCGGTATCGAATATGTGGAGCGGATCCGATTGTTGTTATGGTCGCATAAAATAAAATGCACGGTGCGGATCTTATACAGAGCGGCAGAGATGCGCACTCGCTAGCCGGCGCCGGCGCTGGTACGCGACCACTCGACTCGTGTCAGAACTAACTCCGATTGTACCGGCCGCTCCGTTGCATCAGCCCGCGATTTGATACATTACGACCATATCTAGACATGTTTTAAAATATCGAAGCCATTGAGCTCCATAATGCATTCATGTCCACAATATGAGTCTGCGCCGCGCCGCGGACGCTGCGGAGAGCGGTAATGTGCCACTAGAATATTCATCAGATTATGTTCGGCCGCCGTGTGCGAGATGCGCGCTTTCTCTCGGCGTCCTTTCACGTTCCGATTTACCCTTTGACATTATTACTATGCTAGTCTATACGTCGATAGATTATAATTGCATCGCATTTACATCGGGTACCTTCGGAGGTCGCTCGTCGCGCAACCGATCGCTATTCACCGCATCTCGGATTTCGATAGGTATCTTTTGAAGCGTATTTCTATTTATAGTGAAGTATTTACTGTATTCATACGGTGTGCAATTTCGCAAGTCGATTCTCTCGTGGTGCGCGAACGTGTCCGTATCTAATGCGGATCGAGGCCCACGTTCCGTTCCGCCGCAGCCGCCGCGCCGGCCCGCCCGGCCGCCTGCAGCCGCTCCGCTGCGCCCGCGCCGAGCCAGGACCTGCGTGAACTACAAGCTCGTTGGAGCGATGTGGATACGGTACAGACCGGTCTGCCGAGCGCCGAGCGTCGAGCATGGAGCGACCCACTTCACTTCAATAGTCATGCGCACAATGAGAGCGAGCCACTGGGGAGCCGCTAGCCGCCGACAAATTGCTGCTTCATAATAAGAAAATGAGAGCAACCGTGCTCCGGCCGGAGCGGACACATGCTGCCCATTTATCACTAGCGGGGCTCCATTCATTACATTTAATCGACGATTACCGAGGTCGCTGCGATAGCTGCGTCGTTGCAACTCAATTAGGCATCATAGCGTTACTAACAATCGATATTTCTAATAACTTTTTGCGACTGCTTTCATGGCACTTTATCTCATAATATTATATTACAGACGATCGATCACACGAAGCTTCAAACCGCTATCTCAGTGTAAATTGTTTATATCTCGTATCTTGTAAGTAATTCAGTTCAATGGATTTGTAATTGATGCGTGTTCGCGTCGCTGCGACCGGCCGGAGCGTGCAGCTGCGTCTGTCCGCCCGTGAAGGACCCTCGTACCTACTACCTACTGTACGTGACGAAAGGCCGAATCGCGGAATGGCCACCCGCCGCCCACTCTGAGCCCTCTCCGAGCATCAGCCTCGAGCAGTACTGTAACAGTGCTGGGCTGCGCTTATACAACGCGGCGAGGTTGCGTGTGCGCAGCCGCCAGATGACAGATAACGCCACACAATGGGCGCCACCACCTCGCACCACACCGTGCCATCTCGCATCCCAAGCATCGGGCGGTGCCACAACATGACACGTTATTGTACGAGTATGTCCAACAAAGATTCGTGTGCACTGTGGATACGGTACCTACTGGCGCGTGGCGCATGGCGGTGAGAACAATTCCACTCCAGTTTTGTTATTTCATAAATTGTATTATGATCTCGATCACCGTACGTATAAGCTATCTCATCGAATTCACCAGGAATCATTTTAGGAAATTCTCATTTCAATATATTGCAGTTCTTTCCGTTGAATTGAGAGCACCACACTTTCAAAAAAATTCAAAATTCAAAACCATTTATTCAGTTTAGGCCTTCGGAGGGCACTTATGAAGGTCAAATTTAAAGTTACTGAAGCTACAACCGGTTCGGAAGTCAGCCTTCAACTGAGAAGAACCGGCAAGAAACTCAGCAAGGTTACATTCTTTTTTATTTGTTATATAAATTTTTATCTATTCTGACTTTTTGGCTATTTTATAATTTCAATTTTACATAATTTTATATTTAACAATTACAAAATACTTATTATAGGTAACATTAATAAAAACAAAACAAAAAAAAATATGACAAGACTACAAAATAGAAAATAACAATAATTAGGTACTTACAACTTAAACAAGAGATTTAGAGGTGCACTGTGCAGAGAGCAGCTATTTCCATACATTTTTATCTTCAATATAATGAACTACCTTGTAATACGCTTTTTCTTTCAAAACTTTCCTAATATAATTTTTAAATTTATGATCAGACATTTTGGTTATTGAAAGCGGTATCTTATTATAAAATCGAACACAATTACCAAGAAATGACTTGTTAACTTTAGTTAGTCTAAAGTATGGAACAACTAACTTCTCCCTTTGTCTTGTATTTATACTATGAATATCTAATTTTGCCTCAAACATTCCTATGTTTCTACGTATAAACATTATATTTTCATAAATATATAGTGAAGGTAATGTCATTATATTTATTTCCCTAAATAAATCTCTTAATGATTCACGGGGACCCATACTGTAAATTGCACGAATTGCTCTTTTTTGTATAATAAATATTGATTCTATATCCGCTGCTGCTCCCCAAAACAAAATACCATAGGACAAGAGGCTATGAAAATATGCAAAATAAACTAATTTGGCCGTCTCAACATTCGTCAATTGTTTAATTTTCCTAACAGCAAAAGCAGCCGAACTTAATTTAGCAGCTAGAGTATCAACACTTTTCATATAACTCACATCCGCATAATGCATTAGTTAGAGTGCTTACCTTCACTTGATCGGCCGTTGCTACTTTTAGTCAACCTTCCATTTATTTCAGTGCCAGTCTGCGTGGTGTGCCTGCGCTGCGCTGCGCTGCACTGCGAGTGCAAATGGCCAGCTAACTAGTTCGTGGTATCGTGTAATATAATGATTATAACATTATTACGTTTCTAAAGTAATGGTCGGCACAGCGCGCGTCCATCGCGTATAGTTTCTCCGGCACATTTCACTGCGGTTGCGCATACCCGGCACCGATCTATTTATAAGGTGAATGTTTCGGATTCACGATCTGCAGCCAAAACACGGCATGTTTACTCATCAATTACAGTATGAAATTAGGAGGAATCGTAATCAATTAATACAAAAGAATATGCATGACTTAGACATCGATCAGCCTAAACCGCTCGCCATAGATAAAATACAGGAAAAAAACGCGGAGCAGTAAGCTAGTTGAATAGTGTCAGTTTTGAGCACATCAAATACCAAACCCCAGGAACAAGGAGTAAGCTCTCGAACGGAGCCGTGATCTAAACAAAACCGTATTTAGATATTGTTTGTGATGCAACTTCCTGCTGGTCAGTTTAATAGTTCGCTGCATTGAAGCCGCATAATCATAAAATATGAAGATGTTAGTATCTATTTTCGTATGTTGCATACATTTTATGCTTATTTGGCTCGGCCGCATCACGTTAGGCAATAAACCGAGAAGCCATTGTCTCAGAGTTCTAACTAGCACAGGCAGAAATACTGGCTGCGGAATCATTGGAGGATGTTTGTCGAAGGGCGGAGGTTGCGGAATAGATGGTGGAGATGTGGGAGATCACGACACGACACGACACGACCACGACACGACGTGACCCGAGCCGAGCCGAGCGCGTGCAGAGAGAGCGGCTAGCTGTTGTGCAACTGTGCAAGCCACGACAGCCCACAACGATGCGCTCTCAACTGGATAATCTAACTCATCCGCATCCTTATCGTAAATTGTTATGGCAATGATTAAGATAAGATTTATTGTGCACGATTGTTTAAAGCGATTTAACTAAATCATCGGTATAGCGGCATTCGTCTCGCTCATCCGTACATGGAACGGCACCTGACAGATAGAGATATCAGCGTTTTGGTAATTTGGGAACTATTACGAATACTTAGCAAACGTGGGATGGACGGTGTGACGTGAGATGCAAAAACTCGGACTAGCAGTTGGGACTCAGGTGATCTTATAGCTTGAATCGAAAATAATAGAGCCTATTATTCGAGGAGTTACCCTAAGGATTACCTGAATAAGGGGTTCTTAAACTAAACAAACATCGGACAGGTAGCGATTGCAGGTAATATCTACAGGTTCTGGTAACGTTTTTCTAAACTCTAACGTTGTTATCTCCGTCAATCTGAACCGATTTTGAAACTCGTTTTTTTAAAGACTATCGTTTTCATGTTCTGAACAATAGACATTGAAGATCTGAGATATCCTTGCTCTTAATACGTATTGAACACAAAAAAGGCAACGTCTAAAAAACTCTGTCAAAAATTGTCTAATTTAGGTATGCATTGCAGAGTATTAAATAATACTGTAGTTATTAGGTAGCATGTATTTTGATGTTATCGAAAAAAGGTTTTACGCAGCAGGAATTTTAACATTTAAAGCTGTACCTAGTCTGACTACAGCCATATATAGCAGTTTTCAGTGCACTCCGATTTTGTAGTCAATATTATTAAGAGATCTATTTGTTGCACGATGAGAGTTAGTTCGCGCGTCAATTCAGTGAACATTAATTAAATCCGTTAGTGTTTCTATTTATACAGTTGTTTATTTATTTACGTTTGCGGCTTGCCCTCCGACTTGTCAGTTTGCCAAATGTCTATATGTGCGTTTTATGTTTATGACGATAGTGGCATATATTTTGCAGCACAGATAACTGCACTACAAGCAAAGTACATAATTAGGTTTCCAGTTTCCGTTTCTGATACAAGCCCTGCACACACATCCCGGATGAGAACTTTTAAAGGATCTATCATTACTTTATATTCTCTATCAAATGATTATAGTTTTCTACGCTTTAGTTATATTCACCATCCCAATGTTACGTGAGAATCTACTAACTGTTTTAGTGTTTGGTTTCAGATTTTCCGGTCAGCGGTAGACGGTCCACCTGATGGTAAGTGATCACCGATACCTATAGACATTAGCAGGACCTGGGGCTTTCGAATGTGTTGCGACCTTTCTTCCATTCATCCTTAAGTGTGTTCTACCGCTTATGAAGCGGACTCTTTTGAGAGGGAATGATTTGATTTAAAGCCCACACCTAACTTCCAGCTTCTTTCCATCATACAACCCTGCCATGGTGTTCCCAAAGGAGTACCGCATGGGATTCATCAAGAATGGTGTAAAGCGTTTTTAACGCAGGAGCAACGTCCCTGGTGTTCCAAGTTTATAGGCTACGGTAACCACTTAGCACCAGATAGGAAAACGAAAAATCCTATAGGGCTTAAAAGGATCTTTTATAAATGCCTGCTGGTTTAATGTTCAATATTGGCATGGCTATTCTTGTCGGGTGTCGATGGGAGTTCTCTTCCATTGAACGCGATGATTGTCTCCGAATAGTCGTAGTCGAGTTACGTAAACATTTGATTGACGAAGTGTTACGACACAAGAACCATACTGTCTTCTGTTTGTCCGTAAAATCCATACAATTTATCACCAATAATGACTCCAATATGCACTGGATGATGATGATGATGGATAATCTTATAGAAGTCGTATAGTTGGGAATGTTGGGATCGATGAATTAGAAGACACCACGAGATGCGACGACAACGATAATATTTGGTAATGAAGAACTATTTACAATCACTTTGGATGTATATATGAGTGCCTAATATTATGTGAACTTGTTTGAACAAGGTTGTTTAAAAACATTCAACGTGAGATAGAAAGGCTTTAAAGTACACATTGACGCAGGCATTAACATTGCAAATCTTGTTTTGTAGTTTGTAGTCTTAATTATGTTATGACTAAGTTTTCGATGTCTGCGACTCCATTGACGAAGCAATCAGCAAGGAATGGTATCCCTCGAGAGGATCCTGGATCTGACCATTTTCATTGGTAAAAGATCTTTATCTAGAGCTTTTTGTGGAAACGATCCGATAGTTCGAAATATTACATTAAAACTTGATAATGACACAATTTGGGACCATTAGTGTGTTCCAACACTCGAACCACAGGTAACCCCGGTTACGTGATGATAATCAGAATGTTTTGTCGATAAAATTGTTCGCGCAGCTTTTAGAGTACTAGGATTTTTGGCGCTATCGAAACTACCGATGACGGATTCCTGAAGCAATCGAGGATGCTGTTTTTGGAGCGATGCGACTTCGGAAGCTCACCTGATATTGATTGATGTGTCCTATGTGACTTCTATCGCTTTCCGCGTCCACCGAGCTTTCAGTTCCGAGTGTGTCGTGTGCGCGGGGCGGATGGTAGGAAGCGAGGAAGCTCACCTTGTCTCCGGGCGGCTATAGGTGGCGGGAGTGCGGCGGCCGAGCGCTCATACTCGCGCGGTCGACGACCTGCTGCGTTGCGCCGGGTAACTGTACAACACACACTGACACTAGAGTCACGCTGCTCACTGCTGTCGCGCGACTTGTCTGCGGGAGAGCGCGGGACGGACTGAGCTCGTCGACGCGCCGCGTGCGCCTGCGGCCTTGACCGCCCCCCGCCTCCACCTCGCCCCGCCGCCCCGCCGCCCCCCGCGCCTGTCTCTGAAGCGAAGCAAGGCGCCCTGCTTGCTCCCTCGCCCCGCGCGGCGCGCCCGAAAACACCCCCCGGCCGCGGCGCGACGCCGGCGCATCCACTTGACAACCCTCGCCCGCGCCGCTTCAGGTAGGTATGTGACGAACCATGTGGGCGAAAGTCATTACCGTTACAGAATCGCGAGGATTACGATACGCTTTTTTGTCATTACCTGATAGCGGTAATAGGATTGCCTCGATGTACCGTATTTATATCGCTGATCTGGTTTTTTTCCAATTAACTTATGCAAGCAAATACGGCACAAATGTAATCGTGCTCTTAAACGTTTTGTTACTTTAAACACTCAGAGTAGGCTATTTAACCCCATCTCCTGACCACCTGGTCAATGTTATACTAACGGAACATTGCTAACTGTCCACCGGACCACTAACTAAGCTCGGCAGCGGCTGCAACCAGTGCGTTGGGTCATCAAGAGATGCATACATTTCCATAGGTATACCTTATATCTGACTAGCTATTCCCCGCGGTTTCACTCGTATTCCCGTGTACGTGTGTACTGGATACTTTTTTCCATTCATCCATCCATCCATTCATTCATTCATTCATTCATGCATCCGTACACTTATAGAACCATACATCTATACTACAAACTTTAGCATTTATAATATGAGTACGACAGAATAGTATTAATGGGAGAAACAATTCCTTTGGTCATCTATTTTAGAAGAGCAGGAGCAGCATGGAGTAGGTATTAACACAAACTTATTTAAGCTATTTCTCTCTACGCTAACACTGATTATAATATGAATGTTTTCTTACACAAACCTATTGAAAAGCAAAACGCAACTGTAAATGTTCTTAATAATAAAAAAAATAGTATACTGGTGAAAACTTCTAATTGTCAAGTTATGGAATTTGTAGTGTGTATGAGGAACGCGCTCGGTGTGTAATTAGTAATTACCTAAGAGCGGCTGCAACTGAAACCAACGAAACGACAAGGTCGTCCCGCCGCACTCTCATAAAATTCGTGGTAATTACGAGGAAAACTCCACTTGCGTCGCCACTCGCCGAGCATCCATGCGGCGCTGGCACACGGCACTCCACGCCTATTGCTCATTGCACGAGGCAACTATGAGCCTCAAAGTTCTTAACTTTTTACTTACATAACTTAGCCTATTAGTTTTTACGCTACTGCCAAGTGCGGCTTTATAAATTTATCATTATTGGAGGCTCGAGACGACATTCCGAGCGTTTCGACCTTAGCCCCGCGGTGTCGCCCGCTGCATACAGAGCAGGCTACCGCGAGCGACGCCTGCAGTGATCCGTACAGTTCTTGTAATGAAGTCATTTGAATGAGCCTCATCTGCTCATTACATGGATGGCGAAGGTCTCTGCGACTGCAAATTTTTTCAGCAATGCGCCTCGCAAGGCGTCACGTACAACACGCGCGTGTATATTTTGCGCTTTGTTGACATCGGATTGCGCGCTGCCGTCGCGTCGTAGTAATAGAAAGAGTAGGAAAATACTTGATAATTTTCAACGCAGTTTTAAAAATGTGTATTTATTGACTACGACAGGATATTTAACCTCGAAATGACCACACTCGTATGCGCAATCGCTGTTAATCGCGAGTACAAAAGATAACATTTCTGAAGTAACAAAATGATTTCGTAATGTATAAGTATCCGTTAAGAATTTAAAACACCTGCGTGGCCTACTATATAGATTTTGCTTAAGAGAGTAAGTAACACATTGGTAATTTCATTTCGTGTTCCCTGATATCGGTCATCGGCCGACACCTACCATTATAGGCTAGATCGATTTACTTAACAACAAAGAACGTGAATACTGAACACGGAAAAGTCAAGAGGCAATGCGAGAGACGACTGCCATCTACAGATCTAGTAATGAACCCGAGCCAGCTCCAAATGATGGCTGAACCGTGACCGCGTCATTGAAACACTTGAAGCGGGATCCGGCCGCAGCAGTGGGCCAAGGAGGCGGCATCTGTAAACACACCGCCGCCGCCGCCGCCGCCCCGCGCCCCGCGCCCCGTGCCCCGGGCCCCGCCGCGCGGCAGGGTATAATCTATCCGTTCCACATGATAACGTGGACTGATGAATGAGTGGAGCGGGCGAGGAGTGACACTCCTTAGACACACCACTACAATCAAGCACAGACATCGCTAACAGACAGAGGAACTTAAACATTGTTAGTCCACAATACAAAATTAAAAATTCGGTAGCATCATTTGTGATAGCACACGGCCTTACTACGATTTGGTCTCCTCATCTGCACAAGAGGAAAGGCATTAAATATTTACGAGTATTCACAATCCAAATTTCAAAAACAAAAAAGAAAAAACAACATAATAATTTAGAATAATAATTATAACTTACAATTAAACACACAAATTAGAGACGCACTCTGTAGAAGAATTTCCATACATCTTTACCTTTTTATTTTTTATTACCATACACCATATCATTATATTGGGACTGACATTTTCCAAATTACATCGATTTATTTATGTTATTATTTCATTATACATAATTGCATTGATTAGTATTTCTTATGTTTAAGTTAAAATATTACCATTTCATACCAAGGTAAACATAAGAAATACTAATCAATGCAATTATAATGAAATAATAACATACATAAATCGATGTAATTTGGAAAATGTCAGCTTCAATATAATGAGCTACCTTATAAGAAGGCTCTTTCTTTTAAAACATTCTTAATATGATTGTCGAATTTATGATCAGACAATTTGGTTACCGAAAGCGGTAATTTATGATAGAATCGAACACAGTTACCAAGAAAAGACTTGTTCACTTTAGCTAGTCTAAATAATGGAACTACAAGAACAACTATAGCGGTAGTAGCAAGACCATATTTCAGTGTGGTTAATCAAAATCGTCCCTTGAAGGTTGTCCAGTTCATAGGCGCTAGAAGTCGCAGGTACAGAATACTTAACAGCAATGCGGCCGTGGGCGTCGCAACGATTAGCGCGGAAGTGTGCCACGGAGCCCCCCTCCTGGCTCTCATCAGCTGACCCGGTTGTTCCGCTCCATCCGCGCCGCGCCACGCCACGGTGTCCACCCTACACACGTTGCTACACACGGACACTACTCCATGACCAACCGGATCGGTTCTGAGCTGGAATGAGTTACAGATGGTCGCATATGTACCATGATTCGGCAACTCGGGTCATTCATCTAACTAGTACTACGTTAGTTGCTATGTTAGAGAATTTAGATTAGTTTTGGCAACGCGACTAATTGAAACACATTAATGAATAAGTCGGGATGACCTAGTTCCGAGCTCGCCCGAGCCGCCCACCGCGCCACCGCCGCCCGCGCCGCGCCGGCACTCGCGCGCGCGTCACCTACGAGACGTTAGCGTTAATCTCAGCGTAGTGTTGTTCCACATGTTCTATTCCGTATAGTAAATATGTCTGGCTCGACGATGTTTCTATGCTCTGTCCCTTTCGCTAACTACGCAATCACGAGTGGCCCGGTCTTCGTCTTCTCCTTTTGTTTTTTTTTTTTTTCTTCTCGTTTCGCCGGCTCGCCGACGAAGTGTGTATTAGTTGAATTAGGGGGCTGTACCGCGTCTATCAACAAGTTATTTGTTGCAGTCTTCTGCTCCGCGGCATGTAAACACACACACACATACATACGAGCACTCGACCTATAAACTAATAATAGACTAATACTTACGTAGAGTTCATTAACTGTCGCGGATGCATGCAGATATATTGTGTTTTACTATTGGGAGTCCTGCGTCGTGTGGCAACATTCTCATTTCGATTGTCATTGTTGGCTAATTCAATAACGCGCGGCTCTTGCACAATTTGGATGAGCTCATGATCTGAATACTGAGGAGCATGTTGAGCTTTAAACTACGTGCAAGCTTTTTAAATAATAATAAAGTGAATATTCTTTTTCACGGCCATCTGATTTCAAACTACTGCGGAAACCACATAAACGATATTACATATTCTACTTTTTTCTTTTAAATACACACTTAAAATAGATGTGCCGCTTACGACACCCTATATTCAGTTGGGGGCGGGCAAGAGCTACCTGAATGTGATTACAAAAGTTTGTTTAACTGAAACTATGTCAAAAAGCGTACAACCTACACTAAAATTTCTGCTAGCAAGAATGCATTTGAATAAATTGTTGCTGGCAATTTTTTTTTTAGATCCTACAACTGCTGCAAGGTATCTATGACTAAAGACACAAGCTCATTTATTAATGTGACTTTAAAATCCACTGGTTTGCATTAGGCATAGGAGATGTCCCGGCTTAAGGCAGGAACGGGGATTGACTTTGACTCATTTTCCAGTATACTTTCACTCGATAAGACAAGGTATGGCTGCATTACCTCATAAATAGAAATATTCTTTATTGATGTAGCTCTTCACAGAAATTTATAAATATGTAGTCTTAGCATGGTTTTTATGGTTCCGTACGCAAAGGGTGCCAATAGGGGTCTATCAGCGGGCTATATCTCATGAACCGTAATAGGCAGACAGATGAACTATTGCACAGAGCAGTAATTAAAAAACAATAATAACTCAGGATAAACGGCCAAATTCAACTATAGCGAGTTACATTTCCTTTCAACATATGACCGTGGTCCCTTGGACTCCCCTATAAGTTCCGCGACTCCTGCGGTATTGCTCCACTGCGACGGCGACACGACGCGCTGCGAAACTAAAAGCGCCATTAAATGTAAAGCGCAAATAATTGATATACATTTTGTAAAGTTAATTAAAATTACCGCTCGCTGCGCAACGCTCCGCCGAGAGGTGTGCGCGGGTGCGTGCAACACAAAGGGTCTACTTACTGAAACATCATTTCAATGGATAATAACAAAGTGGCACGTGAATCGACCATGTACTTGAAACGCAATTTGGCTTGCGCTAATCTATATAATGTGATTCCACACGCGATATAATTCAAAAGTTATTCATTTAATTTAGGAGTTTAATGATCTGGAGTATGATTCTCTTGGTTTCGATATTAATATCACGATTGATATTTTTGGAAATAATCATGACAGGAGATGCTTTCGATTAAATTAATTGAATTAAATTAATATTGGTTATTATTAACAAAAATACTCTTCACAATAATAATAAAATATTGATGCGCATTTGTTTACGTGGCCGCACTTGCGGTACTGTGTTGCTGCTCATTGCATCGACCACGTTAGATGATCACTCCATGCAATGAACTCATTAAGAGGCTTAATTAGAACATGTGAGTGGTGCCGAGTCCTGACACTCGGACGGGCCGTATTGATTAGCGGCACGTGCCCGCGTGCTCACGGGCTTGACGTCTTGTCTCGGTTCAATCAGATGATAATCGCTCTGTATACTGAATTTAATACATACAATGCTCTGGGTCACTTCTTTTCATCAAATAAAAAATACACAGAACTGATGTTTAAAATAGTAGAGTTCTTAGTGCAGAGTTCGTTCGGGAAAATACTTCTAAAAATCTTGGCGGATCCCGCAGAGCTGCCATGTATGATGTAGGATTACCAACCAAAAAATAAGCTAAAAAAAAAGGGCAATTAATAATGGTTTAAATAATAACGTTGGCTATTCTCAAGATTTACGAGAAATACCTATTTTCTTCTATGCAGGCTTTAATAGTAACATACACAATTACATATATCAGTCAGGAAACAGCGTCCGGAAGGAAGCTCCGTGCGCAAGTGAATGTGCACACATAGTGCACACTTGCGCCGGCTGCCCGGTGCACGGTGCACAACGCCGCGCTGTGCACGCGGAGCGCGCGGACCACGCACTCATTAACTTTATGTAACGAGCATTAAAAATCGCCGAGTTCCTGATTAACTCGCAGATTGCGTCGACATAAAGCCGAATCCAATTCCAAGTTGACATCTTTATTGTTAATTATGATTTTCGAGATCCGTGAGTGATGAATATTGATTTCTTTGTATGAGGTTTCCGCCAGTCGGTTAGAAAAATGTGTTTTTTTGTTTTCTATACTCATATTATTATTTTAAGATTTATCCGATTATACAGAACCAGCCATCCCCCGCGGCCCACTCACGTTCCTGTAGGTTGTTACATTTTCAAGGTATATACAGTATCTTATTCGTTTCCAGCATGTTTTCTATTTCCATCTAAGTGTCAAGTTTCTTTCAATTCCGTATGGTAGTTTTTGCTTTAAAGAGTAATAGACATCCAGCCAGCCTCACGAACGGTCGCATTTCTTAAATTAGAAGGATTGAAGTAGCACGGCCAGGACAAAACAAAACAAATTGGAAAAAAGAAAACTTGGAATATTAATTGCCAATGCTTATTTGCCAATAGCAAATTTTAAATAAATATTAAACAATGTTTACAACAACAAGTAGACCAACTAATATAAACGCACACATGGACAAGAGTACGTTACATAAGAGCATGCATTTAGTAAGTACTTTCGCTGGGTATGGGTACATTATGACCAAATCAGTATTTTATTAACTTTACAATAACATTGCCAATCATCCAGTTATATATACGTGTTCTTCGCATATTCTTCATTTTTTTTGGAGATGGGTGATTGGGCGGAAAAGGCTATATAGGCTTCTCTTGTCCTGGAAACTGTGGGGTGGAAAACTAGTCGTAGTATAGTACACAACAAATTCCGTCAGATGAGGCCGGGCGGGCTGCTAGTTCAACATAAACCATTAGCAGACTTCAGCGCGCAAGAACTTCCGTTCATAACTAATGACCCAGTAATAAGTCTGCAGTTTAACTGCATGTCAGCAGCAAAGTGCGCAGTTACACATACACGTGTCTGAGGCATGCTAGCGCAGAGCGCTCGCTGCACTCGAGCAGCCGATGTTTGTGCACAACCGAGCTAAATAGTTGACGTGCTTATTAACAAATTGCCGATAATATAATAATCACGACATTTTTCACGCGCGATTATTTGATACCAAACAAGCACAACTTGTACTGTGGACACTGGATACTTTATAAATAATATACAGGCCAGTTGGCTTGGTGGTTAACGCTCTGACTGCCAAACCGAAGGTCGCGGGTTCGATTCCCACCCAGGACAAACATTTTGTGTGCATGAACATGTCTGTTTGTTCTGTGTCTGGGTGTAAATATCTATATAAGTATGTATTTAGAAAAAAAAAGTAGTATATCAGTTATCTGGTTTCCATAGTACAAGCTCTGCTTAGTTTGGGACCAGATGGCCGTGTGTAAAGAATGTCCCAGGATATTTATTTCATTTAATATAACATAACTGACGCCCATTATCCCTAAAGATATAGACAGAGGTATTAATATAAGAACCACTTTCCACTGATTATATTTGAAGTTCCAACGCGACACGTGGTGAGCATTCTCGCCTTCTCTCGAGCACATCTACAATTCCGGGATAAAAATAGAGGATTTCTAATCAAAGAAACGTTAAGATTTGATACATTTCGCGACCCGGGAATCAAACCACAGAAGAAGTAGGTAATCAAACCCTGAAGAGGCTTTGGACTACTTACCAACTGCACTTACAGCGTAGGTACTTTTGATATATACATCTTACATATATTATAAATGTAAATGTATGTTTGTTTGTTACGCTTTCACGCGAAAACTACTTAACCGATCATCATGAAACTTTGTACACGTATTCTTGGAGGTATTAGAAGTAGCATGGGATACTTTTTGTGCCGGAAAAATGTTACATTACCTCGGGAACGCGGGGGACAGCTAGTGTATACATAAAGAAATTCCTAGAAAAGAACAAGTAGACATGTTCATCAATGTTTGTCCTGGGTGGGAATCAAGCCCAGGTCTGTAGTGTGACAGTCAGAGTATCAAACCACATCGTCAACCGGCACGTCTTCTTAATTATCTAATAGTTAGTAGTTTATTGTTATTGGCGGCAATAAATAATCCCGCGGTGGCCTCGAGGAGGTCGTGACATTCCGCAAAATGCCAAAATACCATAGAAAAGCAAATGAAGCTATAATTAGCTCAGTGGCAGTGACGTCGAAGATCGTGATTCGAATCCTACAGTAGGCTTGAGTTGCTTGTTTGTGGTGACCCGCCTGGCTGGCTTCCAGCAGTTGCACTTGAGAGCCGATAGCTTGTAATGATGGTTTTACTGATCGTTCAATAATAGGAGCGTTTTCACAAATCTGTTGTTTTTTAAAAAAAACTAAAAGACACGTTTTCACAATAAAATACTTTGTTTTCTTTTTTACAATTTTAAATTTTTTTTTAATTCAAATTTATTTTTTATTTTTTATTGATTTTCTATAATTTTAAGGGTAATGAATAATGCACTCTATTATTTTATTGAAGTCAATGAATCAGAGAAAGACGACAGATCTAAAAGGCTCGCGAACGCTTTTCACGTCGCATCTCGGTTTCACCCGTGTGGCCGGGTACGGGATATCCCGGACCGGAGTATATATTAATCACCAAATTTCATGAAAATCTGAGTGGTAACAATAAAGGGCCCGTTACCTTTCAATGAGATTCTGTCGGACCCCTTTTGAGGTCACGTTATTAAAGCCTTATCATTCATTGTTCCTGTACGTTTATAAATAGTTCATTTAATTCTTGCAAATAACAAATTATAATAACCAGAGACTACAACTGCAAGTTTGTTTGTTTCATTTCGTTGTTTATTTTGGTTAATTATTGAGTCACTGGTAACTGGAGGCCGCGGGCGGCGGGCTGCGGGCGGCGGGCTGCGGGCGGCGGGCTCCGGGCGGCGAGCGGCCACGTGCGGTGGGCCAGTGTCTTATAACAAATGAAATAGTGAGTTTTGTCTTATAATTAAATTAACCGCATGTTTTGCACTGATGTCGTAAATTCAGAAATTAACAACTTAGTCATCTTGGAAAGCGAGTTCTAATATCGGCAGTTGCACTTGTGAGCTAGTCACTAGGGATAATATGAAAGTCTTCAAACGTAACGGCGACACCGCCTGCTCATCATGCCAGTCAAAGATGGATCTGATGTTCAAATTGAATGGATTCGTAGACGTACTTCATATTTCAGGAACCCAACAATACATCGGAAAATTATTCGTAATAGAGTTCTGCGAAGGTTGCGGTTTTGGAATTTCATTGGCACTTGTAGTTCATTTACTTTACGTATTTACGTACGTAAATTCCGACTAAATTAACACGCATACGTATTATATGTATAGACTAATTAAATTATTGAAGCCGGCCGCGCCGCGCCGCGCGCCCCCCGCAAGCTTCGTGCTCGCTCGGCTACACTTCATAATGAGGGGCCCAATTATATTGTACATCAAACTAACCTTAAATCTACGAACCTCTCTTTCTTTTCCTTAAGTTGAAAAGAGTGAGGTAATTTTTTAGTTCTCTTAGTTTGATAATTTTCTTTTTGGTGATTTTAATACACTGAAATACTATAGTGAAAGCCAATTTGACAGGACTAAAATAGCCTCGGTGGTCGAATGATATTAATCTCGGTTCGGAGTCTTCGGTCGCTTGGTCCTAAGTTCGATTCTCAGGTCGGATAAGTCACAGTACACGTTCGCCCGGGGTTGGTAATGTACCCCAGACACGGCGACAATGCCCACCACATGTTGCGTTGCAACTTCGAATATCTTCAGTAGTATGTGGGTTACATTACTGAGACCTCTTCGGGGATAATGGGAGTGAAGATATGTGCATGTACATTGTACGCATGTGTTTTATGTAAATAAATTTTGTGACTATCTATTGGTCGTCACCTCAATAAAATATTAATTAATTTTAGCGAATAGAATTGGCACCTTCGAATTATTATTTAAACATATTCACTTGTACCTGTTCATCATAACGAAGCTACAGACCTAGACCTACATAATATTGTTCCTGAACTTTCAGAGTTTCTTCATGGTTGAGAAGTTTTATATATCTGCGAATATTCATTAAAGTATTCTTAGCATGGGGCAAACCCGCTTCGAGGTCCTCCACATTATTTTCAGAGCATATAGAGTAATGACAGAATGTCGATGATTTATCATTCTTAATATCTTTACTGTAAAAGCAAACTTCCGACTCGGCGGCTAACCATTGATAAGAAGTCTAGTTGAATAAAGGATGTATCTCATATAATATAATTCATTTCAATTCCTTAAATTGAACTCTAGTTGATCTGCGCTGCAGGTGCAGACCCCTGCAGCGGTGACTTTCTTTATCTGAATAAAATTGAAAGTTAGCCACTGATGGCTTTTATCACCCTTAGGCGGACAAAACTAGTCGCGGATTTACCAGCAAATTGAGAACAGAGAGGAAAACTAGGGAACAAAATATGTTGAACTTGGAAACCAAACGAAATAGGAACAAACTAATTCTAAGAGGAAGAAATTTGCAGCCTCAACATGGAATAGATACGAGTATGTATGAATCCTCCACAGTACCGGGCCGCAGTACATCAGCCGATGGGTGTGCTAGTTGATGTTGAAGTAATACAATCCCAGCAGACGTACACTATCTGGTGTTGGATTACAAACTGCATGGTAAGTCGATCTACCAACCGAGCGCCGCCGCCGCCGCCGCCGCCGCCCGCCCCGGCGACATCGTGTTATCGTATCATGTCACACGTTCTTGCTTATCATAACAATTGTAGACGACCAGCTGTGTGTAGAGTTGCCAGAAGACAGGAATTATCCTAAATTGTCGGGAGCTATGGGAATCTATCAGAGAAAAATAGACAACATTTAAAATTATCAGAAGTTATTCAAGGAGAAATTAAAATTATGGTTTATATATAGTTTTTATTGTCAAGCAGGCTGGTGGTCCACCTGATGGGGCTGCAGGTAAAGCCTAAACAAAGAAACATTTATATTACCCGTGGCCCGGGAATCGAACTCAGGACCTTGTCGTCTCTAGCCGAGCTGTATTCCACTCGACCACCGAGACACAAAAGGAGTACCGATACGACCTAATTATGAATACTTTACTAATATTATCAAGAGATAGTGCGGTTTTGTGAGCTTGTATGGGTATTTAGTACCAATCACTAGACGGAAGACATTTTCCACCATTTGAAAGGTACATTAATCTGGCTGTGATATTATCCTGGAATTCACTAAATCCCGCGGGATAAAATTTGACGGGACTTTCACTGGTAGACAGCTAATTTTATAAGGTGTAACTTTTACTACATTTTATCCCGGATAAACGAAACATCGGGAACGCGCGTGAATCCGCGGGGGACAGATATTATGTACAAATTAATAATGATGTAAGGATAGATAGATAGACTTTTTTCCACATGAGATCAGAGAAGTAAAATGGCGAATGAGAGTGCTACAGCGGGCGGCCTGACTGCAGTAGTTAAAAGAGAGAGAGCACGGTGGCCGCGACGAAACATCGACACATCCTCGAGCTAGTGCCATTTTACTTTACAGAATGACACTCCAGCACTCGATAAGGCGTAATGTGACGTAAGTAGACGATACATTGTGAACACTTCATGTGTATTGTCTAGTATTGTCGCGGAGAGCGAGAGTTACTTTCGATAGCTTTAGCGATGCGTATTGTGTATGATATAAAAGAATTGCTTCAATTTTACGTCGATTGTCTACAAGTGCATGTACAGTCATGGGCACAAATGTGTAACCGCGGAGTGTTTGCAAAAATATCAAATTTCATGGTTAATTCATTAATTTCTCTTCTTAAGTTTGTAGTGGCGAAGTTTTTGCGTGAAAAAGTAACATCCATACATACAGCTTCATTCATATTCGCAATTAGAAAATTAGACGGGACGATACGACCATACGGTACCTACTGGAATATCTGATTTCATGAATCTTTCTTTGATTCTCTTATTTTATTTTATTTGTAGACGCCAACAACAATGTTGCAACAACTCTGCCGCTGTCAGTAGTAACAGTGCTGTCGAATTATGTGAAGGGTGTCAGATATTAATATATATTATTGGATATAATATAAATGCTTGTGACTGTGCAGAGGTAAAGCTCCATACGAACGACCGATACATCTTGCAAATAGATTAACAACTTCTAAGAACCAACCGTTCATGCGTCATCAGCTTTTCATTCTGTTATAGAAATTTCGTGGGGCCGCCGAAAAGAACGGACCTCTCACCTGATAGCGTAGTGAACAAAAGAGATATAGCATAGAGTGCATGATGAAAGATCATCGTACTAGAGCCATTTACGTCACAGAATCGCACTCCTGAGACCGGCTGGCAAAATAAACTTAGTTTATAGAGATGGGGCGATGACAGGGTTACTGCTTACGACTCCTTCACACGTCATCGTTCCAGCATCGTAGTCCGAATAAACGAGTCTGTGTGCGGATTGGGAATTTGAGACGTTATCTTGCCTCTTTTGTTAGCTTTTATTTAACTTGTTTTAAAATAGCCTGATTCTACACTATTAGCTCCTGACGAAGGAACTTCTCAGTGGTTTTAGTTACAAAGCTTTAATAACCCTTCTTAAACCAACAACCAAAGGTGGTCGTTTCCCGACGAGAGAATTCCTTATCAGCACAGACACAAAAATGCTTGTTTTTTTATATTTCAAATAATTTAATAAGGGTTCCGAGGCGCGTTTCCACCCACGGTCCGGAGGATCTAAGGTATTTCGGAGTAATATACCTTCAAATAGTAAAAGAATTTTCAAAAAGCTGCTTAAATTCTCACAAAATTCGCTATTAATGATATAATTCGCTAATAATGCGCTACTATGATTTCTATGATGGTAATCTGTTCCACCTCATGGTAAATGGTTACCGTCGTCTACAGACATAAAATCTTCAGTCTTTCTGAGACTAACTTAACGCCGGCGAAATTAATCTATTGAATTTTATAAATTCAAAACATAATTAAAGTAAAACGAAAACAACATTCTTAGCAATCCATATAAGTGGGCCAAATAGCAGGGCTTTTTTCATATAACTGATGCCTCGAAGTTATTTCATCTTCTTGACTACGATGTTACATGTCGTCCCCTCCGACCTGCGTCAGAGGTCGTGTTACGATCGCGAACAATTGAATAAGTACCGCTTAAATCATTAAACAATACAAACAACACACACAGTAAATAACTTGGCATTGTGTTGTATCGTAGTGTTTGTTCGGGAGCTCCTGCAGCACCTGTGCTGACAGAGTGGCACGCCGCGTGGCCTTACCTACTTCCTCGACACTGAGCGCTATCCCGCTGGGTATATACACTATAATAGCGTGCCCGAATTCAGCGATAGCGAGAGTGTTTTCCATTTGGCATCTCACAACAATTTAATCTTTATTGCTTGTAACTAAATATTTATTTAGGCGTGACAGCGATGCTGATTATAGCTGATGCAAAATAGCGCGCTGTTCACTATACTGTATGGCGTTTAAACATTGCTTTATAACTTGAATTTTTCTGATGGCTTTGTCACCCTTATATGGACAGTACAGTGTACGCTGAGGGACAAAATATTTACCAAATATCTTTAAACATAACGCCTAATCCAATGAATGTACATATATCATACATACAGCGCCGGCCCTAAAAGATTTGGGACAGGATAATGGGACAGAAGGTTATTCTATAAACTACGCTCTAATTACTTTTTATCCAACTCTACTTACTTAAACCAAAACTACAATACTGAGTGCAACACCCAAGCACAAAAACGTGCAACCCTACTGGTAGGGATGGCTCGGTAGGGATATGTGTATCCCTCGGCATTTTCGATATTGAAATGTTCGTTTGTGTCGTACCAAGCCTTCTGTGCTTGACATGGTGCTCACCGCTATCTCAACATGGTAGATGATGAAGATGTTGCCGAACGAGGAGAGTCTAGACGGGGGAACACACGGGAGGGTGTTAACAGCCAGGCGGGTACATCAACGTTACCCCACCATGTTTTCATTTACCGAAAGTGGAAGCTGTAGGATTCGAATTCGAGACCTTCATCATGGCATTCACGGAACTATACTGAAACAACTACCTATACTATACTGTATTTAATGACACTCTTAATTCATTCCATAAATTTGTATAAAGCCAAATTTAAATGTGTATGCTGACTTCCTGTCACTCACTACTCTGAAAATGGGGATGACTGCAATCACCACCTCAATAAAATCCATAAATAGTAGTAAAACGTAATTATTTAATAATTGGCCAGTTGGCTTGGTGTTTAGAGACCCCGACTACCACGCCGCAGGTCGTGGGTTCGATTCCTACCTAGGACAAACATTCACCTGCATGTGTGTTCTGTCTGGGTGTAAATATCGATGTATAACGGTATGCAATTGGATGAAAACAAAAAGGAAGGATATTTGTAGTACCCATATCAATTATCTGGTTTCCATAGCAGCACAAATTTCTTAGATTGGGATCAGAGATCGGCCTGCTCGTGGCCGCGTATAAAAAATGTTATATACAAATAATAATAATGTTATACAGGATATTTATTTATTTTTCTGTCTGACCGTCTGCTTATAGATTCTAACCTACGCAATAGATTTTGATTGGGTTTCACCATCGTTTAGACAATTTCTTTCGAAAGGTTTACATGTTTGGTACCGTTATATTGCCCAGTCAGGCGAAGCCGGGGCGGGTCACCAGTCGCATTCATAGAAGAACATGTCCTTCCTTTTCAACATGTACTCAGATACATTGGTTCAACATGACACTATTAGTATACGTCCGACGACGCAAACATTTGTATTGTGCGATGTGTTAATAGATAACCCATTTAACATGATGTCATGGGAAGCGGCTGTTTAACACAAAAAAAAAGAATAATTACAGCCTAAAACAAAATTGTTATCTGGTTTCCATAGTACAAGCTATGCTTGGTTTTTTTATTTTTTTTTTTTTTGTTTGGTGTCAGAGTTTCCCAGGATATTTATGACCTATTTTTAGCGTTTAAAACATGCGGCATCTGCTGCAATTCGTCTTCATATTGAGCTATGGTGTTTCTGAAAGAAGCATTTTCGAGCTATCGCCAATTTTCCAATTTTCGGAGATACTTTCCAATTAAAATTATACAAGAAAAACAAACGTCTAGTAACTAATTCCTGCTGGATCTCCTCTGTCAAGCCCCAAACAAGGAAGCTCAACAGGATGTCTAACGGAATTACTAGTTATTTGTTTTTTGTATAATCTTACACTGGATTCCTGCTAGGCCACGCCTGAGTCAATACGTAGCTACTTTCCATTTTTTTTTAATGTTTATTTAGACTTGTAATATTAAAAACAAATCCAAATAAGCCAAGCCGTTATTAAATAAAACGCTTACCTACAATGAGCATAACATTATTATTTATACAGACTTTGTATAACTACTACACAAATTATACATTTATTAATATGACTATGACTAAGACTAAGGTACAAACAGTCCTTGTTCTATTATAATATAATTATAGGTATAGTGTTAATGAACGTGTGTATATTTATGATTAATTGAATTAAATTATGTTTACCAATTTTATATTTTATAATGATATATACATATAATAACCGTCCCCCGCGGTTTTACCCGTGTTTACCGATATCATATATAGCCTATATCCATCTACGAAAAGTTCCGCGTCGAATGGTAGCAGTCCCATCCCGATATGTTACGACGCACCATCGTGCGTCAAAGGAACCCTATTTTGCTAATATACTTATATATGTATATATATAGATAAAAGAGAGACAGTGAATTTTCTATGTTTGTTTTCATGTGAAGGGTAATCTCTGGAGAAAATGTTTTTTGTCACAATTTGAAAGGTACATTATTACAGGTGGACATAGGCTATATTATCTCGGCATACATTAAATAAATCCCCCGATATCGCGGGTGATGTAATATAAAAACCATATTTTCAGCCTCTCCTCTTTCCTCCCAAAGTTTTTCAATGCTCTGTCAGAGGTTTGAACACGAAGAGCTTATTTAGGAACGTGCCGCGATCGCACATTCCATATTAGCACAGGAGCGCGAGGCACGAGACGCGAGGCGCGAGCACACGCAGCCGGTTGACAAACGATGTCCAATTACATGACATCACACGCGCCGTCCATCCTTCCATTAACACTTACGACACCAATCAATCATGCACAGTGCAGTAAGTGTGAATTGTGCAACCTCATACCGACGCGGCGACGAGCGGAGTTGTCGACCGACCATGCTCTCTAGGGTTGTTCTACATTAACATACTGGACTAGAAGAGTTATTCTCTGTTCAATACTAACGAACAACCTGCTGGTACATAACATCAGAAACTTTAACTAATTATACAAAAAACTAATATTCATTATACTACTACAATATTATTATTTTACACTTTCTGTCCGGTGGTCGGCGAGAAAACACGTCTCTGGTGCTCGTGCGTCGAGTCAGTGACGGGGGGTCTAATACGTCCTGAAGATGCTTCGTGTAGAAGTGAAACACGAGTCGAATTCCTGTTGAGTTTCCTTGTTTGGGACTTGACAGAGAAGGAGATCTAGCGGAATTAGTTACTAGATACTTATTTTTTGTATAATCTATAACTGTGTAATATTTATAAGTGATTACAGTCACGGACCTGTAAAAGAATGAAAATTGCTAATAATTTGAGCATCAGTCTAAACTTAACTCCGACGAAAATGCTAGTAATACAGCAATGTAGAGACTCAAAGCAATTATTAACCAGTAATTTGTCCGCGGTGAGGAGACACCGAAATGATAGATTTCAAACAAGCAGCAAGGACGAACATTCTAGTACGATAAGTGGCGATGCGCGTGACGTTACAAAAAAACAAAAACTCACGCTAAGAATAGAAAACCTCCATCGGTTTTTGTACAATTAGAAAATAATGATAAACAAAAACACTTTGCGGATCTCATACTGATTATGCAACATATTTGATAGTAGTCTTCGGCGATGAATAAGGCGGCATAGGTTATATAGCGTTTGATTCTTAAAAGCCCTGTAATACAACGGCTATAGCACATATTATTGAAATGCGAAGTTTTGAAGTTTGTGTTCGTGACTTAGCTGAACGGGTTTGATTCACGCACAGAATATCACAGGGAAAATAAAAGATCCCCCGGGAATGCGGGTAAAAAGGAGGATGGGAGCTCTATAAATAACCAGCACGTTGAATGCAAGCATGCTTTGCCAGATGCAATATTTAAAAAATGTGCTCCAAATTCATTGTAACTTGACAACGTATGATGGCGAGTTTCTTGTGCATTACGTACATCTCTTTCAAGTTGAATTAGAGCAAATGAGACAGATGGTCTGAAATTTTATTTACTCCTGTTAAATTCGCTGTTGCCGATGTGGTGGTCTGGCTGGCGGGCATAAAAATCGCATAACAATGAGATTTTCATAAAACTTTAAACAATACGGGTTATCTCTTTTAAACTTAAGGAAGAACTAATGACGTTCATAATTTTAAGTTATGTATAGTCAAGGAACAATTAAATTTGGACCAATATTTGACGCGCTTCGGCAACAGGAGTATGGCCGAATGTAGGATGAGGAGTAAGGTGGCAACACACTTGGCCCTACATTACTATTGCCTGAATGGAATCGCATTGGGAGTTTATAGTGCGCTCCGTGAACTATCAACTAAAACTGAAATGTCATAGCAAAATCGACCCTGTTGCTTTTGGATAACGCTTATCTGTGCATTCATAACTTTTAGAAAACCTATAGCCTTAACTATTGGTTCAATAATTGTACCTATTTCAAAAGTAATAATGTTGCTTTTTCTATGAAAATATTATACGTCAAAATGTCAATTGTTTCCAAGTTAATCTAGGCTAATTAAACGACGTGTCTTATCGGAACTGTTTAACATGCGCCAGCGACAGCGGCGGGTACGGGGACGGCGGCGGGGATAGGGACGGAGACGGCGGCGGGGACGGGGACGGGGACCGCGACGCGGCTCCAAGTGCTAGATCTAGTTGCATCCGTTTCTAATAAAATTGATAATTTAAATTGGCAATTGTTCACTGAAAACAGGTATTGTATTTGAATTTAATCGTTTTCTTTTACGTATGTCATGTTGCTAAGATAAAATGTATGTTTTCATGAAAATGTATTTGTACTAAAATACAACTTATTATATTATACAACTTTTTTATTTTATTTAGAAAACTAACAATTATTTTACAAAACATATTAACATTTAAAAATACAACTTATCACAAGCCAATAAGCAAACAAGCAATAGGTTTTCATAAATAAAATTAAAGCAAGGAGTTGGAGTGAAACATACACAGGAACAGTAAGTATAACAGCAGTATTGCTTGTTGTATACATAGATTTGCACTGGTATTGCTGACAAAGCTGTATTTTGCATGTACCAACGCGGCGCGGGTGCCTGCGACCGGTCGCGCGGTCGTCGCTCCAGAAAGGCTGCCAAGAATCAACTATTGATGGACTGAAGCTGTCTGTCACTATACGCCATTTCTATGTACGAGGCGTGTCCAGCTCGAGACGTGACGATGTGCGATGTCGAGCTAGCCCAGGACAATGTGGTCATTGCGAAATGTCTAGTGTAACAATTTTAACAACATTGCAAAAAGAGAAAATGTGCAACATAACAAATAGCTATTTGTTTAAACAATAAATTCGCTTAGGCGGTCGAATGGTATAAAGCTCGAAGAGAGACTCTGAGGTCCTGGGATCCCGGGACCCGGGTCGATCAATATTACCCTTTTTTCTTGTTTCTTTGTCTGTTCTCAGGCTTCTTTGGGTAAAAATACACCTGTAGCCTGGAATCGTCAATGTGTCCGAGAGACGACAACAATGCTCACCACATGCAATGTTGGGTCCTTAAAACATGTCCGGTGGATTTTGGGTCCCTTTAAGAGACCTCGGCCATTCTCTCCTATAGAAACCAGATACAGAACAAAGAAACATATTCATGGACACAAACGTTTGTCCTGGATGGGAATCGATGGCTTGTCATGGACTATAAACATCCCTTAAATATTTATCTTTAAATAATTTAATACAATGTCTGTTTGTTTGTCTGTTTATACCTTTTAAAATCCGAAAGGCTTACTTGCATAATATATTAATATTCACTACTCAAGGAAAGCCGCGGTGGGTCGCTAGTTGGCTATAACTCACACTGAGTCGTTAGTATGCACTGCGAAAACACACGCACAGTGCGCCTGGCGCGAGCGGGACCACGCCGGAAGCCGCGACACTCACGTACTTTCCATCATTCATTCGCCCAACAATGATCATACAAAGCACCGGCCCCCCTCCCTCCACTTCCACTAATAAAATAAGTATCGAAGGTCCTCCTTACGATTCCACTGCACGAAATGGCATTGAGTTAATAATTGATCATACGACGCGCACAGATAGATTGGTACACCGAAAAATCGACTATCACGGTGTAAATCGTTCATTCGAACCTATTGGAGGCCACTGGACACTTTAATATAATTACCCTTTTGAGAGGACTACTTACAAGTAGTAGAGGTCGGCTATAGTTAGAGTCCGGGGAAATACTGCCACCTCACCCATTTTCACCAGGAAGCAGTAGTGCACTTTTATATTACTGTATTTCGGTTAGAAAGGTAAGGGGGCCGGTGAAATTACAGGCACATGAGACTAACAACTTCAACGAAAACGCATTGGGGATGCCCTAATGTTGCAAATGTAGGCGGGGGTGAACACCTACCATCAGGTGGACGGTCAGGATCAGGAGCTAGAGGGCCCCAATAATCTGCAGACCCGGGCTCTTGCCCTGTTTGGCCAATGGAAAAGTGTACAGACCCACTTGTGTGCATAATCTACATGTTATTGTTTGTAATAAATAAACATAAAAACTACTGGACAGATTTTAATAAAAACCTATTCTATAACCTGTTCTATTAGAAACCTTATTTATAAAGAAGTAACATAGGCTATGTTATAATCCCGGTATACATTAGATCCTGCGAGAACGCGGTACACCCGTACCGCGTTCTCGCAGGATCTATTCACATCACATCACATCTTGAGGACCGTGAGAAGCTAGTCCTCTATAAAAAGTAGTTTATCAGGTATTTAGCTACCATAGTACAAGCTTTATTTAGCTTGGAATGAAGTGGCCGCGTGTGAAGCATATTCCAGGATATTAAACAATATGTCCAAGAAATAAACCCTTTTGACGATGAAGGTTGTCAATTGCCATAGAAAAAGAGCAAAAAGGTTCAATCAAACAAAAAAAACAAATTGTAGAAGAAGTTCTCGTATGTGACGTCACAGTATAACGCTATCGCCTAATTTATAGAAGCGACGGCGTTGACTCTTCGATAATGAATTGTAGTGAGTTCATAGAAACAGTTTTATTTATCATATATTATTATTATGTGGCGTGGAGGTGCGTGCGCGGTATCTGGGGCGACGTCCAGTAGGCCGACACCTGAGCGCGATTCTCAAAGCTTCGATATAATATCACACTCGGTATTTAACGAATGCGACCATCATATTATCGAACATATTTGAATGATGATTGCGTCGATACCATAAGAAAACGCTAATATAGTATAATAGGTAGATAACAACCAGACAGTAGCACATGCTCGTATAAATGTGTGTAAATTTACATGAAAAAAAAAGTCTTATAAATTTATATGTTATGAACACATCTAAATATTTTGAAATTGTAAAACATTTATAAAAAAATGTTAACGATAATGTGAGAATGTAATCGGAAATTCCTTGCCAGTTTTCTGCAGTTGAAAACCGCGGACCCAATGAGCCTAGGGCTTATAGATTGTTTGAGTTTTCGAAAAGTTATTTTCGATACATATCGAGTGAGATACCAACATGGTAAAGCTGAGAATCGACCCCCTGTTCTCATCTCTCACCTCTCTAGACGGCAGCTCGCGTGTAACAGTAAACAAGCAACGCATGTTTACTTCACCCCACTAATGTATCGCTAACAAACACCGATCGTACACCGGACGAAATTGCCGTATTCGTGCCGACTGCTCGTTAAAAGCTTATGAAGATTGTAGTCAGTTTACACTACAACCTATCTACCAATAAATAAAGTTGAAGCTGAAGTGAATCTAAGTAACAGCAAAATAAATAAGAGTAGTAGAGCTCTTTAATGCTAATAGCCTAATAGCCTTTGGCAGTCAATCGCCTGACAAACTATTCATGTAAGTATTTTGATTGTGAAATTGGTACTTTTAATATAATTGATTTTTATATAAAAAAAAACCGTGTAAAGATGATTTATCAGAGCCAGTGAAGGCTTACATCACGCCAACATAAATAAACAATATTTCTATTCTAGAGCTCTTAGTGCAGAGTTCGTCCGGGGAAGTACTACTACCATACCCATTTCCGCCGTGAAGCAGTAGTGCACTTGTATGTGTGTTCGTTGTAAAATATTTTGTTTTTCTGTCTCAAAGTTAGTCTGGAATGAAAACCGACTTCACAAAAAGAAACTATTCCAAAACAAACTAATACGCACTAAAAAGAAAAAAATAATTGCATTATTAGACTACTTAAAAGTCAATCAAATTATTACGATAATATAATTTAGTTACAATTATTGTTATTTTTGGAGGCGGTGTCAGCCAACGTAGGCTTGTAACTACATACATATGTAGTTATAGGTGAGATGTGCTTGTTTCGCACGCGCGACTTTACCAGGCGAGAGGCGAGAGCGGGGCCGCGGCGGGAGGGGAGCTGTTAAATGTGTTTAATTATTTAAGTATTCTCGTATTATTATTGCTAGGTATATTGTAGTGTTTCCTTGTCTGACACCGCCTCCAAAAATAACAATAATTGTAAATTATATTATCGTAATAATTTGATTGACTTTTAATGCAATTATTGTTTTTCTTTTTGTGCGTATTTGTTTGTTTTGGAATAGTTTCTTTTTGTGAAGTCGGTTTTTTTTTGTTAAAATTTTTGTATATTTTTAGATTTTTAGTAAATCTGAAGTACACTAACATTTTTTTCTGAATATGGGTAGACCTACTAAACGTGATTACTTAAGGTGTATTACGTATGCCTACACATTTAAGGATTTTCCTCAATTTTCTCAGGATTCCATCATCAGGTCTTGTTGTAATGATCATGGGACCATCTGTGAACTTTGCCCTTTTATAAATGAATAAATCGAAATCGGTTGGCGTGATAATGAGTTACTCGTTCATTTGTCGCACACATACTTAATGCAAATTTTAGACTTACGAGTATATCGTTTTTCTCATGGGTGCCATTGTCAGAACTGGACGAAATTCCATTCGGGAAGCACCGGCTTTCAAATAAAAAAAGAATCATTAAAATCGCTTCGCCCAGTCGAAAGTTATGAGGTAACAAACATAAAAACAAAATAAAGACGAATTGAGAACCTCCTCCTTTTTGAAGTCGGTTAAAAAAACGTTTGATTGAATTTAAATGGAATTTGACTCGCAGATAAAATATTTTTGAAGTACACTGATACATAAGATAACATAAGACACATCGTTATGTACAAAGTCTTAGTTTGAAGAGAGTAAATGCCGAGTCCGTTGACTACTCTTCTTAGTAAAAGCAACCTTCCGAACCGGGCGTTACAGTCTGACCATATAAGTGCCTGAGAAAAACGATTTTAATAAATCTATTTCATCTTATTCATTGAATATTAAATAACTAGTTTCCGCCCTGCGGTTCCACCCGCGTTTTAAAGGGATCATACATTTTCTTAGGTGAAAATCTATACTAATATATATCTATACTAATATATTTACTATAATATTATAAAAAAGAAAGATTTGTATGTAAGTATGCTTGGCACATAGATAGAGCATATCCTGGAATAACATATAGGCTACATTTTATCCCGGGAAAATGTGATATCCCTCGGGAACGCGGGTAAAACCGCGGGGGACAGCTAGTCTAAAATAAATGTAAATATGTCAATCAATATCCATCCTCGCAAGCTTTCGCATTTATAATATTAGTGGGACGTTACGACTGTACCTACGCTACTGCGATATCTGATTTCGTGATTCTTTCTTTGATTGTCTTATTTTATGTGTAGACGAGTCAACAACAGTATTGCAACAACTCTGCCGCAGTCAGTAGTGACAGTGCTGTCGAATTATGTGAAGGGTGTCAGATATTATTGCAGACTTCTATAATTATATACTGGTTATATATTTATGTTCGTGAATGTATCTACAACTGGATGTGGATGTGGATGTAAATGGTGTTTAAACATAAGTTTATTGAGTAGCTCGTTCGGTTAACTACTGTAAGTAAAAGTAAATAGGTAAGAACTTATGTACGCAGCTGCCTCCACTCACTACCGCTCTACCAAAGTACCTATTTTCACGATACAAATATTGGATACACTCAATATTTAAATGGTTGGTCATTTGGCTTAGTGGTTAGAGACCCTGAGTGCCAACCACAGGTCCTGGGTTCGATTTCCATACAGGATAAGCATTTGTGTAAACTTTTCTGTTTGTTCTGTGTCTGGGTGTAAGAAATATCAATAAAAAAAGATGTCGTATAACAGTTTTCTGGTTTCTATAGTACAAGCGGTACAAGCTCTGCCTGATTTGGGATCAGATGGTCATGTGTAAAGGATATTCCAGGATATTTATTTTTTATTTGTGCAATTAATATTGGCTTCGAAACATTCGACACTGATCTAACAGAACTGCCCCTTATTCAGCTAAAACCAACCTCGTCAGCGCGTCGGCACAACGAGGCCTCGGAGAGCTTACCTCTCACGTGATTACGTAGAAAGCGAATGAGACAGAGCAAAGAGGCCGCAACGAAACATCCTCGAGCTAGTGTCATTTGCGTTACAGAATTGGAGCCCTGTAAACAACCGTCTGCAAACGTTTCAAAAGGGGCTCCACATGATTCACGCTGAAATCACTTACGTGACAGTAATTTATTCGTACCAACGTCAAAATAACTGTGACTACTGTATTATGCAGGATACATTGTTTATTAATTTATGCCTATTATTACTAATGATTCTGGTAAACATAACATATATAAATAACGACCAATTAACTTACTACGTTAATTAATAAATTAACTATATATATATAATAACCTTTTGTCCTATAATAATAATTTTAACCACTTGTCCCTATATACAGGCAAACTGGGCACCTGATGGTACATCGAGCCTCTGAAATATGAAGTTGTTAAGGTAGTGGTAGTTGGTACTTCCACTTCCTTCTACTAATTAATATTCAAGTAACCAATAATAAAAAAAAAATCACTAAACCTAAATTATGAAAGGTAACTATTTGCTCCCTGATCATCTACCGACAAAACGAAAAAGAGAATACAGAGTAAATTGAAACGATCGTGCAGCAACCGACTGACAATTCAACGTGAAATCTGTTGAACCGTACAAATAACATTCGCGATGATTATTCAAAGTTTACAAGCGTTTTTAGGCTTTATATATTTCACAACGACGTGCCTCGGCTGATACCACAACATTCCGCAAGTCACAAATGGCACAAAAAGATTAATTTTAGTAAACTTTGACAAACTAACAAGCCGGCGATAGTTAAGTAAGAAGTGCGATATCACCTTGGTTTTAAACGAGCTATGTGCCATGTCGCGATGGTTGGCCCTAACATAAAGCCTCCGGCACAAAGGGGCGGTGGTGGGACAAACCGTGATGACATGCCAGCGCCGCTCGCAGTGTTTCCTCCAACGTCCCTTGCAAATTCATAGACTCCAAGTCACACAAACAATTTTAAACATAATGCTACGTATGCCGGGTATACGCGAGGTAATGTGAGAAAAAGGTACCCATGTCGACTATAATGCAAGGCAGAAAAACGAGCGTTTCGTTAATTTGTGACAACCGAAAGTTTGTCGATGTGATTATAGATTCTAATGGAGACTTCACTCAATACAATGTTTATTATCAGACTACTATCACAGACCCCTTTCTCATAGACTCGAATCTGTTTTAGATGTTTTTTTCAGTTCTTACGTGGACAATTCGACCAGGGGCTGGATATGCAGAGCACCTTTATTAGCCGGTAGCTTTATATTAAGACGGTTGTCACTAACGTCCGCGCCATGGGGACATGCGCCGACCGCAGCCTTCGGATAAATACCCGCACTTTACTAACGCGGTTTTACACATTTGCAAAGATTTTCCTCAAGAATTGTGTTAGCATGAATTACACCTTAGAATGGAATACCCAGGTTTGATTCCCAGGTCGGCAAGATACCCCGGTATTGGTAATGAGCCCGAGAGACGGCGACCATGCTCACCACTTACCACGTGAGAACTAAATATAATATTCGTAAAATAATCCCAATACAAAATATCTTACCCCTATTACCCCTAAGAGGTAGGCAGAGGTTTCAGTGAAATCATACCCACATTCCACGGAAAATATTTTAAGTTTTAAACTACCTGCGTGACGTGGCTTTAGATGTTTTATTGTAATTATCAATGAAGAGTCGGCTTCAATGAAATAAAAGTTGTTATCAAAAGATAAGAGTGCTCACGAATGCAGTGTTATCTTAGTTGTTTGTGGCGTGTTGCTAGCGGCCAGAGATAATGCCCCGGATGTCGGCTTACGCGCATCCTGTGCCATTCAGTAATTACACAGCTAAGTACTCCTTACCTATTTATGTAGCCATAGATTATAGCTCATTAGCTTACAGGCAACATCGATAACGTTGTCATACTCTCACTAGGTACACAGGTTATAAACCTGGCATATTAAACCGGAGACTCCTTAGACTCAATACGACCAGTTATTATACATATCTTCGGACAATTTCTTTTATATACGATCATTTGATCCTAAATTATGCTGAGCTTGTACTACGGTAACCAGATAACTGATGTAATACATCAACAACTTTTTAAATATAAATATGGTATAGCCAAACACAAATATAGGTACAGAGTCATAAATTAATGTCGTGGGACGTTCTTCACTCTCTTATCCCATATTAAGTAGTGTTTGTACTTTGACTTATAACTGATATAACCATTACGTATACTATTTAAAAACGTACTTATCGTACTTACATAGACACCCAGACACAGAACAAACAGACACGTTGCATGCACGCAATTGTTTGTCCCGACTGGGAATCGATCCCACGACCTCTGTTCTGTGGGAGTCAGGGTCGCTAACCGCCAAGTCAACTGCCCCATCTAAGAATAGGATTAGACTTATATATCATGAAAAATATCCAATAAATGCTTTTATCTTTAATTTTAAATATTGTCAAATTGTACCGAAACAATACAACACTTATTAATTTGGCCACAAATGCAGATAATTCTTTTTATTCTCGTCAATGCAAATGTCAATATAGTGGTGATGCAATTCATGTCCGTTACTGCTGAACACACTATACTGTGTCGAACTAGCTGTCCCCGGCGAGCGTTGCGCTGCGGCTTCGAATCGGAAGTTATAAAACCTCCGTAACACTCTTCTAAAAATCTACACTAAACATAGAGAAATAAAAGTTTGTTTGTTTGATTAGGTGGTAATCCCTGGAACTACTGATCCAAATCCGGAAATTCTTTCATATAATAGGCAACTACACAATTCCAGTTTTTCTTAAATCCAGAGAATTGATTACATTCCGGAACCGGTGAAACCACATTAAACCGACCAGTTGAGCATTAATTGAAATGTTGTAGATGGTGTACGTCCGCGCATGTTCTAACGGTGGAAAAGCTGGCGCATCTGACGCACTCGCCAGCCGGCGAGACCTCGCTAAGTAGACCACCACGACCACGACCACCAAACTACGCGACACTGGAATTACCCATCTCATCCAGTTCAAAATAACACGGAATACCTACCTGTTAGCGCTTAGGTAACTAAAAAGGTTTTATTCACTGCCACTAAATAGCGGTCAAATTGAACCCTGGGACATAACTTTTTTATTGTTTCTTTTATCCATGTCACTTTTGGAGAGAACATCCTACTAATGTTATAAATACGAAAGTTTATTACACTTTCATGCAAAAACTACCAGACAGATTTGGATGAAACTTGGCACATAGATAGAGCATATCCTAGAATAACATATAGGCTACTTTTTATCCCGGAAAAATGTGACATCCCTCGGGAATGCGGGTAAAACCGCGGAAGACAGCTAGTGCTATACACTTAAAAACGAGCACATCGTTTTATTTTTACATTATTACATATTGAAGTAGATTTGCCAATACTACCATACGATAAATACTAGGTAGGTATATCTTCAAGGTGCTTAGTTTCTATTTATCACAAAAACAGCATGATCTAACATGTTAGTTTCGCTTCAGCGAAGGGACGTGCTGTAAGATAATTACTAGTGTGATAAGTAACTACAGATTGTATGTGTTTGTGCATGAACGTGTCTGTTTGTTTTATGTCTGGGTGTAAATATCTATACAAGTTTGTATTTAGAAAAAAAAATAGTACCTATATGTAAATCAGTTATCTGGTTTCCATAGTACAAGCTCTGCTTAGTTTGGGACCAGATGGCCGTGGGTATTATTATCCGCGAATCGCACTCGTGATTCCGATCGATTGCAAAAATGCACCTTTGCTAATGAGCAAACGACCAAATGTTGGTCCAGACTTACGCTTTTTCATATTTTTTGAGATGTAAAGAAACAATTGAGCTCGCGACACTGTTACCATTACTGTTACCGACACCTCTGTATATAAGTATCTACATTTATTAGCCCCGTTTGCACGAGAGTTGAGTTTGGGTTGGAATACATTGATAATAATATAAGCATGTATTGTGCATATAAATGTGTCTTATGTCAGTTTATACTTCTTTCGGCACTCCTGGAGTAGTATATTAAAATTAAAAAACATAAATGAATGGACAAATGTACCATTAGAAACGTGTACATAATACATTAGTCGTATACCCGCGCCTACCATTACAGTCATTGTATCACATAATGGTCGTGTAAACGGTGATTGTTGTATCATTTGTAATTTGGTGACATAACGGCCGAACTGATCACATAGCACCAGCCTATTTGGCTAATATGCTACTTCACGGCCATTAGGGATGGCCACTCACTCAATTATAGGGACGGCACTCTAATTGGTGGTTTGTATTTGTAGTTTAATGCGGATTACCAAATAATAAGTACTGTTGGCAACATAAGTAGCTTAGCAGATTTAAATTTATAAAGCCGTACAATAAAGCTAATCCGTAAAGTAGAATGACTGGCTAGTTGGCTTGGTGGTTTGAGCCGTGACTGCCACGCAGGTCGTGGGTTTAATTCCCACCCAGAACAAACTAGAGCTGTATGGGAGTTTGTGACTCTTTCACGAAAAAACTATTAAACGACTTAAAATTAAACTTAGTTTATAGCCTGGATTAACACGTAGGATACGTTGATTTCGGGAAAATGTTACATCCCACGAGAACACGAGTGAAAGCGTGGCGAACAGCTAGTACTAGTAGAATAAATGTAAATATTTTGAATACTTCTGTTGCAGACTGTACCTCATTATTTGACAAAAGCCGCAATTGAAAAAAAATCAACCTTGTTACGATGTTAGAAGGCTGAACAGCAGACACACGCCGCTGATGGTGAGCCGATCTATACAAAGCATAGACACAAACACAAGACAAAAAACAAGACAACTGTCTCTCAAGTGGAGATGCTATACCACACTGGACCATATTATGAAGCGATTGCGCAACTTGAGAGTACCCTGCCAACATGTTACGGTGTACTCGGGATTCTCAAAGCTCCACTAGCCTCGGATCTAGAAGCATACCGTGGTATCTAGTCCGGGCGGTAATGTCATGGGGCGATAATTTCGCCTAGCATCCATCGGACGTTGGTCTATCGAATTTATTTAATACAAATTTCATACTAATAAACGTATTTAAGTTGTTTTTTCTAGTAGTTGCTTTTTTTTATGCCACTTGGGCCGACTAACGAGCAGACGGTCCACCTGATGGTAAGTGGTCACCGCCGCCTATGGACATTTGCAACACTGGGGGCATCGCCAATGCGTTGTCGCCCCGAGACGTGCCGGAGCGATTTCTGCGACGATAAAGTTACTGATATTTTCAATTATATCTATCGAGATAAGTTTGGTAAAATAAAATTGGTATAAATTTTAATGCACCATTTTCATCGCTACATAAAGAAATACAAGAATTACCCGTGCATACATTTTAAAAGGTAGTAAAAAATACTTTATATCAAAAGGGTTTTTATAGTATATCTGATTATTTCGAGGATAATAACCTTTGGCAATGAATTGCTCGCCTGACAAGCTACCCATTTAAGTAGATATTTTTTGGAAAATTAATATTTTTTAATAAATATATATACTACTAAATAATATTTAATATTTATTAATACTTAATAATATTTTTTTAAGCACTATGTAAAGACGATTTATAAGAGCCTGTAAAGGCCTACATAAATAAACAAGAGGTGATGAATAAGACATTTTATGTATTTAATAATATTTCTTTTTAAGCACATATGGTACAATTATAACTATAAATGTATAACTGCCTCTCGCTTCATTTAATTAACTGCATCGAATGTTTCATTGAAGTCAAAACTGCGCGTGGCGAAGGGCGCTACTTTGTGACCTGTGACACGATGTCAACGCCGACGCCGACTACGCTGACCCGACTCTAACGCCGACGCCGCGCCGCCGTCACGCCCGCAACACATTTCAACAGCACATCGTGCACAAACCCATTACAAACAACCATAATTATAACCATGATGTAACTCTTTAAGGACAAATCTCATTAGTGAGTAAACTAAAAACTTTTCTATTAAAAAAGTGTGTTAAAAACACAGGCCAACAATAATATTTTAAGGCATATTTTTTATTAAATTTCCGCATCCTTCTCTGCTTTAATCAATCGTGGCTGTCCATCACGACTTAGTTTTATATACAACGTGTTACAAAATACCCCGCAAAGATATAATTAATTATCAAAGCCAACAAGCCCAGTAAGCTGTAATGTCAGCGAATTAACAGAAAGGCATACGTACCAATTTTACCTAATAATTGTCTACTTTAATAGTCTGACTGCCAAGTCGAAGGTCGCGGGTTCGATTCCCACCCAGGACAAACATTTGTGTGCATGAACATGTCTGTTTGTTCTGTGTCTGGGTGTAAATATCTATAAATGTATGTATTTAGAAAAAATAAAAAGTAGTAAATGTAGTATGTCAGTTATCTTGTTTCCATACAAGCTCTGCTTAGTTTGGGATCAGGTGGCCGTGTGTAAAAGATTGTCCCAGGATATTTATTTATATATTATATATTTTCATTCATGAAAATCTGTTTTTTTTTTTGGGTATGTTATACAGCATTACTACGGTTCTTAAATATTGTGAATGGACTCGTTATAAGGCTCCATTTAACCTACTTTCGGCTTTTCGGGTAGTTTTGTAACAGCCTGTATAGAAACAAAACTAATAACAATTATCCAGGGACAGATGTCATCCACGGGTATCTGAACATTCATAAGTGCCTGTTGGTATTAAAATATTTAATTTCATAACAACTTACATCAAACGATGCGCCACTATCTTGAATTTATAAATGGTATAATAAATAGTGATTATTTTTAAATGTACCAAATGTCTTTTCACAAGGTCTTACTATTTGTTCACCTGAGAGCGCGGAGCTCATTAAACACAATATTCACAATATTGGATTTCATTAATTAAACATAAATGTTTCTGCGACGCTGTCTTTTAAAGAAATCGAACCCACGACCTGGGGCGTAGCAGTCAGGCTCTAATCACAAACCTACTGGCTCATCCTATACCTGGTGATATATTCAAGCTGGTTAATCGATTTTCTGCGTGTATAGTAAATGCTTCTATAATTCTGCTTCATCACCTGATGGTAATGCGTTATTATATATAATGAGAAAATATTCTCATGTAAAATTGTTATATACAAACTATCCAATATTTATTGTCAATTAAATAAAAAACTCACACATAATATATTTTAAAGTATTTAATACCTGTTCATAGTGTATGAGCCATATGACCATATACGAGGTGGCATACAACCACGGCTATCCTCTGAACATCAAGTCAGAAGTCGGGTTTTAGTTTTTGAACTTATATTTTTTATTTCAATTATTTTGGGGTTATAATTTCGTAATAAAGTATTTGCAGATTCGGTTTACATTTTTTTATTTAGATTTTATTGAATAATATATAATATAAGTAATCAATAGTTTGATGGCCAAATTATAACAATAAATAAACATTATCGTGTCACTTATAAGAATTTTTATAGTTAATGCCTTTATGTCCTGTAGAGAGCGCCATATCTAATTTATTGTGACGTCACATATCCTATAACCAGCAGACGATCAAGACGCTTCGAACGATACCTCGTTTGCCAAATTACGATAAGTAGTTTAAAAGTTATGAGGGAACAGAGGAACATACATACACACATACATACCGGTCAAAATCATAACCCTCCTTTGGCTTCGCCGTAGTCGGGTAAAAAACTAGACTATAACCCTAAATATGTTTACACAGCATGCACACACATTATTGTTCGTATTAATGTTAAGCGAACATAAACATAAATGATAAAAAAAAAGTTGACACAGAAACTAAATATAAAACAAGAAAGAAAAACAAAACAAATCAACTAAATTAAATATAACTCCAGTAGAATATATACTATAGCCGCTATTACAACAAATAATAAAGTTAAAAATGAAAGTGGCTCCATAAAAAAATATATTTGAGTCGGCGTTTTGTTATATATTGCACGATGATACGGAACCCTTCGTGTGCGAGTCCGAATCGCACTTGGCCGCTTTTTTCCAAAAATTAACAAATCTAGATCTAGCTGCATACTCGCGATTGAATTGTAGTTGCAAGACTTCAAGCGGCTACTACAAAGTAAGTAATAAGTTATAATGAAAATATAAAAAAATTATGATTGAAGAAGCTATAAATAAAGATGAATGAGTAGTTAGTGTTAATGACGCGCACATCCTGCGTTATCCAGCTGCTAAAGTCCTTTTTCAATGTTATATGAATATTCGTCCTAATGCTTTGAAATAAAGTTTAGAATCATCATTCAACTAACCAATAGATAAATTCTAAAGCTAATTTCCAAAGCAAATAAGGAGTATAATAATAAGTTATGAATTAGCGACGCGACCGACATGCGCTCGCTTGCTCGCTCGCTTACTCACCGATATAATAAAAAAGGTTACAATTATAAAATTAAAAGTAGGTATATTTAATCATTCACGTTTTAATTTGTTGCTATTATTACTGCGTCGGATGAAATAATGGGGCATTATCCACGGGTACAAATTACATGTGTAATGAATGTAAATGAATTGATTTTCTCTCTTTCTTCTCTCTTTCTAATATTGTTTCACCAGCGTTCTCGTCGGATTCGACTTCTACCAAAAATATTATATTTGGGCGATGTAAATTCGATCAGCTCTTTCGGAGCCTATCCGAGACAAGCATTCTGACATATAGACAAAACGTCTAAACAGGTTACGATAAATCATTGTTTAAATAAAATTTTTAACTATTTTTGTTTAAAAAAAAATTCTATTCAAAACCATTTATTTATTTTAAGGATCGCCAACAAATGATACACAGTTATACAATAAAGGATGTTACAATAATACATGCCTTGTGCTCATTCAGTTATAGGCAACCACAACTAACACAGGAAGCACCAAGTTAACTTATAATTATAAATGTAAAATAATAAAATTAAAAATAAATAAAAATATGGAAGTGAGAAAAACAAAAATTAAATTATTAATTTTGAACAATGGTTAATAGTGTAGATATATATTTATACTCACAGCTCTGTCATTATGCAAAGTATCACAAAAAATGTCAAACTTTAACAGACGAGTGAGATCGTTAAATAACTTCGTCATTCTAGTGATTGGCGAGTTAAGCCCTAAATTGGTCTTATATCTACCTATATTGAACAGTTTGAACCATGTAGGTTGCCGCGCTCAAATGTCTTTATTCAGTTTAGGCCCTCGGAAGACACTTATGAAGGTCAAATTTTAAGTTACTGAAACTACAATTATTTGTTATTTATTTTGAAATGACAGACAGTAGACATTTTAATTTAATATATTGATATAGATTTGGAATATGAACACGACAATGACTCTGCTATTCCTCATAATATACTTCCAATACCAGGGCAAGCAGTAAAAGGAAACAAACAACTACTAGAATGGATCGTGTAACGTATCGTTTCGCAGAACAATCAATGAACCTCGGGGTGACAGTCACCCAGTGGCAGTGATATTGTGTAGGCCTGTAGTGGCGTGGTTGGTGGAGGCGGCCGGCGCCGGCAGCATCGAGGCTGGTGCTCACGTAACTCGTGGGAACTGTTCCAGTGACGTTTACTTTCGCGCATTGTTCGGTTTGAAGACGTGACGCGCGCGCAGCACGACGCGTAGAGGTCTCGTTACATCACTATTGTTATGTGTTCTTCTTATGTTATAACTTTTGAAGAGAACGAAGTTTTTATTGTTTTTAATGCTTAGTTTGGGATCAGACGGCCGTGTGAAATGAATGTACCCGGATAATTATTTATGTACTCATATTCCGTCGTGGTAAACTATTTTACATGTCTTGCTAAAAAAATAATCGAAAATGAGTCATGAGCCCGGGAGACGGCGACAACGCGACTACATGTCACGACGCTCGATTTATTAGTAATTCATTAATTAAAACCATATTAATTAACAGTTTGTCAAAACAAAACACTTACATGCTAAGTTAGAGAAAGCAAAATACTTTACTTTTTTATACAGAACGAAACTCATCGTAAATAGATCAATATTAGGTTCTTATGGTTCTTTCAATTGAAGACTGACTTACAAGTCGGTAGTTGATTCAAATTCAAATATTTTTATTCAAATAGGCTTTTACAAGCACTTATGAATAGTCAGACTCTAACACCGGTTCGGAAGGTTGACTGAGAAGAGCCGGCAATAAACTCAGTAATTACTCTTTTTAAAAATTATCTTAGATTTATTACAAAAATTTATTTAGTCTCACTGACAAAACCTGTTTGTTATCACAGAAGAGAAGAATTATTAAACAATAATAATATGAATAACTAATAATTAAAAAAATACAAACAAACTAAAGCTGACCAGCCCCCACAAGCAGCACCAGTCCACAAGCGTGACGCATGTGGCAGCCATCGCCCTCCTCGCCATACTGTAGGGAAGTGAGCGACACAACGCCGCCGCAAGCAAAGACATTTAAGTGAGCATGACTTACTTAAGCTTGTTAACATCAAAAAAGGAATATTGAATTTTAAAATACACACAAAGTGTTATCACTGTGACTATAACATGTTCATAAAAGTAATAGCCTACGCATTAGGTTCTTTACTAAAGCACCAATAAAATCTATGTGACACGGAGTAAAGGTTTATTTCTTCTTCGGTGGCACATTCTGTTAAATGTGTGAGTTTAATCTCGTCGTGCGATGAAAACGCATCGTTCGATCGTGCGACCAACGCCATACCCCATAACGCCCGGGCATCATTTATATTTTTGCACGGTGGAAGGGTAATTTGTAGTACCCGTCTGCCTAGCTTCCTTGGGCTTCAAATCTGTGACCAAACTGCACTTGAGAGGCAGTTTCCTTCTAAGCTCAGTGCAAAAATTGCTAAAAGTGCTCTTCAAAAATTCAAAGCCATTGATTTAAGGCCCTCAAGGGTCAAAGAATGAAGACCAGTACCACCGGTTTGGAAGTCGGCCTTTAGCTTTGAAGCACCGTCGATCTAGTGTCGTTTACCTGACAGAATCGTACTCCAGGGCTTCGATTCTCTAAGGAAAATGACAATAGCTCGAGGATGTTTTCTAGCGGCCTCTATGCTCTGTCTCTTTCGCTATAACCACGCAATAACGTGAGAGGTAAGCTGAATAAGAGGGCAGGTCGAATCGTTTCTATATGAACGAGGTCGGACAAACCAACTTACTTCAATTTGGCTTTTATGATATTGGTAATTCTTAGATCGGAGTTGACAGGAAATTGTTGGTAATTTTGCTATTAGCTGGATGCATCATTATCGATGAATTTTAACATAGCAGGTATTTACCTAATGAAGATCCATCACAGCACACTCATTATCTTCACCAAGTAGTTACAATCAGCAACAAAAGTCCAAATTATCAAAACACCTGTACCTACACTGAAACTGATTCAATATGTCGGTTTTTGTAGACAGTCATTAAAAAACACAGGTTTACTTTACTTGGATATTTTTTGTCGTGATAAGATACCCAGACTGTAGAGAGAAGTAGACAGTTCACCCGTTTGTCGGCCTATTCAATAAATCTATTTTCATTTTATCTCTTTACCTACATACGTTGCTGGCCGTGTCTACTCTGTTGAAGATTCATCATAGTCTCGTAATGATTACCAACGTAGACAAACCTCGTTAAAAATCTGTCGGTGAATAAAATTCCCAGATTAATTGAAATGCGTAGCGCGGGCCGCGGATACTTGTCAGACATTCCTCGAGATAGCCTTCGGTATAATTTGTGTACATATTTATTTACTTATTTAATATAAATATTATATTTTGGCACCTAGGCTAATTATAATTGGAATTTTATTCATTTTGATTACCATAATTTACACAGCATTGTACTATTTGTTTAATTTATATTAATAATAAGGACGAGTATCACCTTCGCATACTTGTTACGGCACAGAATAATTAGTAGTACCAGGGTTATGCCGCGGTCTTTTTTTTATAAACTAGTTTCCTCCCGCGTTTTGGGTTTCCGTAGCCAAACAGGCAAAACGGAACATGTATTTTTGAAATGTGCGCAATTTTCTGATTAAAAAAATAAATATCCTGGGACATTCTGTACACACGCGCATCTGATCCCAAACTAAGGAGAGCTTGTACTATGGAAACCAGATAACCGATATACTACGTAAACATTCTACTATAAAAAAATATCCTTATATACATAGATATTTACATTCGAATACTTAATAATAATAGAATTATAGTTTGATTTCAGCGTCCGCAATATATTACTTCGTATTCCATAGTCTCGTTGATTTTTTAAATGCAATGCAAACGTAGACTGGCGTGCGAGGTCTGATACGAACATGGCCAGTTATTTTTTAATTGTTACGTAGTGGTTACCCGCTGATGACACTTGCACCCTTACCTTAAGGGTGTTCGCTGATGGCTCTCTATTGAGGGTTACTAACTTAACAACAATTACGCAGGACCTGCCACCCTTGCGCTTTCACCCGTGTTGCCACGATCAAAATAATCGGATTATTTTATATGGTATTTCAATAATCTAGTGTTGGTCAACACCAGTTGGTGTAGACTTTAGTAAGACCACGGGTTGGCATCCGCATGCCGAACAATTGTTGTTGTATGTTTAATCGAAAATTGAATATTTATTTATTTATTCAACATACATTATAACATCTTCACAGAAAAACAATAATCCAATACGATGATGTAACGACTAACAACGATAAGGCGACCTCCCTGAAAAACAATGTCAAGCAACTCTTCAGGAAACATTCGCCATAGTCGTTTCCTCAAAAAACGAACTCGTAAGTGTTTCTCCTAAAACCAAGTATACGTGGCCTGCTCAAGGGTCAGTGATGCGGACAATCTTTTCAGCCCCAGCAGGAAAAACCATGAATATGTGGTATAGAGACAGTATTTAGTTTATTTGTGGCATTACAATTAATCATAATTAAATGATTCTTCACGCAAAAATAATTTCGAGTTGTAACAAAACAGACAGAATTTTCCGATTTGTCAAATTGTGGAATGAGCTCCCTGCCGTGCTTTTCGCAAGGGAGTACAGCATGGGGTTCTTTAAGAAGGGTGTGCAGAGATTTTGGCAGGGTCGGCATCGCGCGAGTGATACCCACAGTGTTGCAAGCGTATAGCGCCATAGGCTGCGGTGACCGGTTACCATCAGACATGCCGTCAGCTTGTTTGCTACCTTAGAATTATAAATAAAACAACAAAAACAGGGGTGCGTATTAAATCGACTTTCACGAAGACGAAGTCGCGGGCACCAGCCAGTTAAAATTATCATTTGAGATTAATTATAATGAACAATCACAATTAATTATAAAGAATAAATTACATACAATTTGGTTTGCTTTATTTTTGTATTGATTTAAGTTATTTTATAAGATAATATAGGATCGTTAAAAATGTCAATACAGACTTGTTCCTTCTTAACGAGCTCGTTATAACTAATGAATGAATGAATGAAAATAAAAGAACATAATTTAAATAGTCCTTTGACAAACACTTATAAATACTCCACTTTATACTATAGTAATTCTCTTTGCTTGCTTATGCTATGTGCATAACTGCGAGTATTTTCCTATATGTGACCATAATTGGCCATTTGTATGCACTTATAAAGGTCAAATTTAAAGTTACTGAAGCTACTGTCATTATTGTTAGTAATATGACTTGTTGTTGCTTTAACCCAATAAAACTCTAGTTCCCAAGTTAGTGTTAGCTGAGAAGAGATGGTAAGAAACTCATCACGTAGTTTAACTCTTTTAGTCATGATGTCAGCGCTTTCTCTATGTTGTTGGTTGCACTTACACGATAATACACATCTTCTTTGACAAACACTGAGTACTACATTTCTCGGGACAATTTTTGACGTTGTTATGTTATTATTTACAATGACATCATTACTCACTCATTGACACTAACAGTTGCGATTTGTTCGATGTTCCCGAGAGACCGTTATCAGCTAACTTCATCCGTGAGAATTTTGTATTACAGTAATGGGCGCGCATCTTAAAATTACGCTCTCATCATGTTTTCATAACGCACCTAAAGAAGTATAACTTCAATAAAAACACAGATAGACGTGTACATTTATTTCTAACCAGAAGCAGGTATATTGAATTTCGTGTTTCTCACTTTAAAAATGTCAGCCTTCCATAACCCTTCATCCCTTACTTTATCCCCTTAGGTGTGAAATTTCCAAAAAATCTTCTCACTTCATTAAAGCAATGCAAAACTTTTGAGTTTGTAGCTGCAGCAGTTTAGGTTCTGTGTTTATAAAAGAGTCAGTCAGGATGTAACATGTAGTACGTAGCATGTAGCAAGTACCAAATAGCAATATCTGTGGGAATATAAAATAGGTAATGTTTATCAAGTTCTGTATACAATCTTAATATATATAAATCTCGTGTCACAATGTTTGTCCTCAATGGACTCCTAAACCACTTAACCGATTATAATAAAATTCGCACACCATGTGCAGTTCGATCCAACTTGAGAGATAGGATAGTTTAAATCTCAAATTATAGTCGCAATTTTAATTTATTGCTAATTATTTGTCTGTTATTATTTGACAGTCACAATTATCTGTTAACTCCAAATGATTCTAAGAGATGTCGATACCTTTCGACTGGGTTGAGTAAGTCATCAATAGATGGCGCTGCTATGGTAAATCTACGAACGTGTCATATAAGCTACAATTCAATATCATGATTACCACGTGTTATTGAGGCTAATGTATAAATTAAATTTATTTTGTAGTAAACGAAATACCGTGAAATTCAATTATTTCTTCTTTTTTAATACGGCTGGACCGATTGGAATGTTTTTTTTTGTTTGCGTTTGGGTGGTGCCCTGGATGGTTTAGATTCACAATTGGACCCGGTAGGTGGCGCTGCGAGCGAATTCCTGCATTTTTGTATGGACTTATTTCGACAGAACGACGTCTGTCCGGGCAGCTAGTATTAATATATATCTTATACAAATATTGCTACTTGCTACATGTTACGTGCTACATGCTGCATGTTGCATGCTGCTTCCTCCCACTTGTCTCGCTACACCAACACATCACACACATTTTGTAAATAGGTCCATTTGGTATAATGACTCGGTTGATTCAGTGGACACAGCCGCGCGCGCCGCCAACTACTCTAATTACACTCTTTAATATTCATTAATCCATTCACTTTTAATAGGTATGTAAAATGATAATTACGCGCTAAATATTGTATGTACAATATGGTAAATGAAAGACGACCAGATACATACAATTTAGGTACCTAAGTAGTACACAAGGACTTTTAATAAGTAGGTAATTTATTATTTGTACCAGTATTGTAAGTGTGTTATATAAATAACTCGATTATTTCTAGTTAGCTTTTAATATTTTATTTAATAATGTGGTCCGCACGTGGTCTTATGGGATACATAAAGGGGTTGGTGAGGCCATTGGTTTGACTGCCGTAGTGTAGTACTTTTAAAGTGAAACTTCTTTATCGACGTATTAGAGAAATTTTATTGCAATGTAAAAAAAATCGTCTCGATTTTCGGTTGTTGTTTTTATATATTTATTTTTGCAAGCAGACGGTCCACCTGATGGTGCGTTGTCACCGCCGCCTATGGACATTTGCAACACCAGGGGTATCGTCAATACATTGTCTTCCCTGAGACGTGAAGTTAAGTCTCATGTGCCTGTAACTTCACCGGCCCCCTTACCATTCTAACCGAAACACTGTAATATAAGTGCACTACTGCTTTACGGCGGAAATGGGTAAGGTGGTATTTATATAAACCATTGTGCAGTATCCAGATTCATTCTTCGCGCGCAGTTATCTGATCTTGTGAATGCGTGTTTGTTGCTGGACACAAAAAACTCTAAGACAGTAATTTATTAAGTTTATGTCCTAGAACTCGTAAAGGCTTACTTGTGACGGAAAACCTCAACACCGTTTTGGAAATCAGCTTTAGACTGAGCAGAACTGGCAAGAAGCTTAGTAAAATAAAATCAACCAAATACATCTTAACTAATTGCGCAAGTCAGTTTGTTTGTTTATTTATTCGTTACGCTTTCACGGCTGAACGACTTAGCAGATCTCGCAGTAGCCTATGATATGGAGTGTGACTTAGGCTACTTTTTATTCCTGAAACGCGGGTGAATCCGCGGGGCACAGCCAGTAATAAATACCAAGAACATTCTTAACACGCGGTATCTGAGTCCAAATTAAGCAGAGCTTGTATTATGGCAGCCAGATAATTGATATGCTACATAATACAGTTTCCAAATAAATCCTACAAAATAATATTATAAATGCGAAAATTTGTGAGTATGTATGGATGTTTGTTACTCTTTCACGAAAAAACGACCAAACGGATTCACATGCAACTTGGCAGATAGACAGAAAATATCTTGGAATAACATAAAAGCTACTTTTTATACCGGGAAAACGTGACATCCCTCGGGAACGCTGGTAAAAACGCGGGAGCAGCTGGTACTAGTATAAATACTTACAGACACACTTGGATTTTTCTCTTGGGTAGGTATCGAACCCACGACCTGCGGCGTGACAGGGTGTCTAACCACCACGCCAACAGGCTCGTCAAGTGAGGTTACATTACTAACGTTGTAATGAGGTTTCTACTTGATCAGTTTTTTTGTGCCGTTTGTAAGGAGAGTTGCTAGTCGTGGCGCAACTGGCGACAGTTCGCGGAACTGTCCGGTCACCAACCTGCCTCGACGCGCGCGTAACGCTACGCATCATTATAATTAATTTATAGAAAGGAAGGACGAGCCGACATGTAGGTTTAAACTGTACTTTGAAACGTAAATAATTTAATTATAAATATCCTTTAAATACGGCCATCTGAACCGACATCCCAAACCAGCAGAGCTTGTACTATGGAAACCAGATAACTGATACACACATTCGATTTAAATAAATAAATATTCCAGGACAATCTTCATACATTGTTACTTGATCCAAATTAAGCAAAGTGTACTGCTTCTATTTTGGCTACAAGGTAACTGATATACTAAATATTGTTCCACTTTTTTTAAAATGCATAGATATTTACACCCAGACATAGAACAAACAGACATGTTCATGCACACAAATGTATGTCCTGGGTGGGAATCGAACCCACGACCTGCGGCTTGACAGTCAGGGCCGCTAACCACCAACCTAGCAAACTAGCCTGTAAATATTTATATAGATATTAACACCCAGACAAACCAAACACAAACAGACATGATCTAACACCGTTTGTCCTAAATGGGATTCGAACCCATGACCTTTGGTCTAACGGTCAAAGTCTCTTACCGTTACATGAACCGGCCCTTCAATACCAACTAGACAACATCTGGACAATGTATTCTGCTATTATAATAACGGTCTAGGTTTGAGAAGGCTTCAGATTAATGAGTGTATGTTTATTAAAGTTTATTTAAAGCTATAACATCTACATAAAACACCACTATTTTGTCTCAAATGATGTGTGAGTGTTTACAGCCGACTGCGGCGGCACTGGCACAGAATTTGAAGGAGCTGCATTGTTCCCTACATGACTGTTTTGGTATGTGACACACGTCGACCTGAAGCGTCATCATGATTGTTATCAAGCCATCACGCGCCTGGCCGACATTGGGCTATCGTTTGCTCTTAACGTCCCTATCCGGAAAATCTCAGGGTTAATATAGCGAACGAAATCTTGTTTACCTTACATAGTAGAATTACTCATCAACTCTCTAAAATAAACCTCATTGGATAGCGAACCTATCCTAGAGTGTCCTGGACTCAACGTGTAAAAGCCCATTTTAATTTACAATTAGGTTTAGTAAAAATATCCAAGGAACAATTACTGTAGGTACTTTATCACTGCGCGGAGTACTGACTGCATTAGTAGTAACAATAAAGTAAAATCACAAGCAACAAGCAATAAGCAAATCAAAATGTTAAAACATTTATCGAATATTATGAAAAGATAAAATTAACAGATGTTTTGTAAATTTGTATCTATAAAAACCTACATTATTAGTGTTCTACTTAATGGATTGGATTTTCAGTGCTGAAACTGAGGTTTGTAGCTTTTGATCTGTGACGCTACTGATGTTGCTGACTGTACCTACAGCAATTAGTGCACTGTACTAATTTAGTGTTATTTACCTTTAAAGAATCACACCTCAGCCTCCTTTTTCAGCTAAAACAATCTTGTGTGGCGCAACGATGCCTCGAAGAGCGGACCTCTCACGTGATAGCGTAGTTAGCGAAAGGGACGTCGTCGAGTATGTGTCATTTACCTTACAGGTCAAACCCCTGGTTATGACGAATAGCCCATAAAAATGGTTAGGCGTGAGCTCGTAACGCGAGGCCGGCGCAAGGTCGCACGCGGCTACTCGACGCGCATACAGACCCTGCGCCGCGCCGCTCCGTGACACGCCGCCTGCCCGCTCACGTCACCATCCGTGATCGTGACAGGGATGCTCCACGAAGGTCCTTCCAAAGGTCACTCAGTTATAAACGGGTCAAGTCTGCGTCGTTTTCCTACTGTAGATAAGCCAGGACTATGAGGATGTCTGTTTATTTCATACAATTTATGTAATGGTAAGGTCAAGGACGTCGAGTCGTATAATGTCTCTACACCTATCACAGAAGAGAACGTACATAAAAATACAGATGAATGTCTGTCAAAGGTCATGATAATTAGCAAGTACCTACAATAATGTTTATTTTATGGTAGGTTTTGGTAATTATTAATTTATCGGTGTTTTTAAATTGTTGGGCGATGATAACTATGTGGAAGTGACGGCGAGTGTCGTGGGTTCGGATCCCACAACGAGCTAGGGCTTCGGTGTAGGAAAGCATCTTGATGACACCATAGCAACGTGGTAGGGTGTGATCCGGCCACACCACTGTGTGTGCTGGCCACTCACCTAATCACCCACATAATCACTTAGTGCAACGGAATAGTACCTAATAAAAACTACACAAAATTTAAAAAGATGTATAATATATTATTAGTGAGTTGCAGACTTGATAATTCCTTTTGCCATTTTATATTAAACCTTCTGACCGCCGTGGTTTCACCCTCGCTCCCGAGGAATGTAACATTTTCCCGAAATTGAAAGTACACTATGTGTGTGTTTAATTTGTTGTAGGCTGTAGTTTGCTGTAGGTCTAATTAAATAGAAAGATACTGATGCACACAGAATGTGTATTTGCTAAATGTATTAACTACTAGCTGTCCCCCGCGGTTTTACCCGCGTTCCCGTTTGATGTCACATATATTATACATAAAAACCTTTCTCTTCAATCACTCTATCTTTTAAAAAAAACGCATCAAAATCCTTTGCTTAGTTTTAAAGATATAAGCATACATAGGGATATAGTAGGGATATAGGGACAGAGAAAGCGACTTTGTTTTATACTATGTAGTGATACCACAAATTATCGACAGACGTGGATACATTTTCCTTTTATTATTATTTTTCCCATTTCGGGAAAATGCCCAATGTTGTCAGGGTACAAAACATTTAGTTTGCAAAAATGTAGACGTACTCGGTACAGTGTTAATCCTGGCTATTAAATATCTGATCACTCAGAGCAACTGTTCGCGGGTATTTGTTGTCTAAATCAGGGTGTCTAATAGCTACACCTGTTGTTTCGACACGACCATGTTAATGAGAATTAATTAACACACGCACTTGTTCATTTAGAACATCGCGGCCTTTGTTCAGAAGGTCAATCATTTACGCATCAATACAATGTCAAGCAATTATTTTAAAATAATATTTATTTTTATAAGCCTTCTTCCGATCCACACTCGGAGAGGAAGCTTGATTATCAAAGTCACGGCTTGTTATACTACCGGCCCGCTACGATGGCCATCTTGACGATTAGCTACGTCTTAGCAAAATGAATTGTTTATCTGCACCTTCATACAATTAACTGTTGGATCAATAAATGCACTCTATTTCAAATGCAATAGAGTAATTTTTCCAACGACATTTTAAATATCAAAACGGCCTTTGTGTCGTGCCGCTAGTATAGTTAACTTCCTCTGTGTATCGCATCACCACGGCGGCCACTGAACTTGGCACAATTCTATCATCAGGTCATCGCTGTGACGATGGCCACCATTGTCCCATTGTCACCAATGTCGTGTCACCAACACTGGCGTTACGTAACCGCCATTATATCGTTTCCCAAATGTCACGACCTTTTTATTAGTGAATAAATATTCAAATGCAGCAGTTACTGTGCCAGTAGGGTTGCCGGAATGTTTATTGCTATGAATATATTAAGACTAGATTCTCTAGTTGCATAAGGATCTCATTGGAATATAACCTTTAAAATGTGCACCTAGGTATAGTTCGTCACAGTTCATTGAGGTAGGTCATAACTCAGATCAAGTAGACAACTACATGTCTTCATTAAAATAAATAAATAGGTAATAGGTAAAAAGGTAAATGACATAGATAGTTGCATCAAGCTAAACTTAAATCTATGAACCTCTCCTTCTTTTCCTAAAGATGAAAAGAGTGAGGGAGATCAGTTTGATCAGAACCATTAGCTTCTCCTCACAAGCTATTCTTTGACCGGACTCAACTATGAAGTTTTTCTTTTTCCTTGCATCCTATGAAATAGGAAGAGATTTGCAAAATAATTATTAAGTTTCAAATGCACAACATTTAATCGGCAACAATAATAAACAATAAACTAGTCAACCCTATCGAGGAAACGTCGAAATTGTTTGATTCGGCATTTTATTAGCGAGTTGATTGCACAAGCAGAGTGGCAGCTACCACGACGCGCTCTCGGAAGTCACGAACTGGCCACCATTTAGCGCGCGCACTCATCAGTTTTACTCGAGGCTAATTCTCCAATCTGCTCATGTCAGACGGTCGGCGAGCACCGAGCGGCAACTTGAGTGAGCTATCGTCAACTATTTACCCCTCACGGTTTCACTCTCGTTCCCGAGGGATGATATATTTTCCCAGATAAGAAGTATCTTATATATTAATCCAGGGCATACTCTACCTATTTGCCAAGTATCATCCACATCCATTCGATAGTTTTTGCGTGAATGAGTGACAAACGTCTAAATTTTCATACATCCATCTCGTTACCTTTCGCATTAATAATAATATTAAGTAGGATAGTACAGATATGTAGCGAATAGTCAACTCTTCAGCAGTGAGCGCCGTCCCTAAAAGCGAAGACTGGTAGCACAGTCGGCGACGCGTGGCGACAGCGCCCGATGTGTGCCGAAGCGTCTCCGCCACTTACCGACACCATATCATCTGGTGATGAGTGGTTTGAGCACAGACTGGAATATCTCCTTTATTATAATGTTTCCATATACGTGGTGTTTAAGCGGTATAACGTCGACAAGGATAGTAGGCTGAGGTAATGATAGGCATCGACAGGTACCGCCGCATATTGTAAGCTCTCGGCGTGTACTCATTTCGAATTATCTATACTAATATTATAAAGATGAAAGATTTGTATGTTAGTATGTTTGTTACTCTTTCACACAAAAACTACTAAACGGGTATGGCTTAAACTTGGCACATACATAGAGCATTTCCTGGAACAAGATATAGGCTTTTTATCCCGGGAAAATGTGATATCCCTCGGGAACGCCGGTCAAACCGCGGGGGCTGTCCCTCGCGGTTATTTATAAAACTTTACTAACTCTTAAAAAACTTACAGAACATATTCAGTATTCGTACAATATATTTTTTTTTCAAATCAAAATCTAAAAGCAGACTGTACACGGGATGGTAAGTAGTCACCGCCGCCTATGGACATTTGCAACCACCATTTGCCCCTGGTGGACATCGCCAATGCGTTGTCGGCCCTGAGACGTGAAGTTGTCAAGGCCCAAGTGCCTGCAATTTCCCCAAACTTTATTTCCTTTTATTTTTTTTTTTTTTTTTTTTTTTTTACGCTGGGAAAAATGCGTTCCGCATTCCCCCCCATTGGAGGATGGGGGGGGTATGTGGGACTCCCGGACCCTAGTGGCCCGGTTTACCCACTAAACGACCCAGCGGCGCTCAGGCATCGTCTATGTGGAGAGGGGCTGGGAAACCGGCAGAGCCTTGACGTCCAGCCCCCCCCCGTCGACCGCCCGCCATTTATGGCGGGGCCCGCACGCCCCTCCCCCTGCAAGGAGGGGCCCGGAAACGGCAGCGACTTTACCGTTCCCGCCCAACGGAGATGGTGAACGAGTGCAATGCGGGAGAAGACGCCTCCACGTCTGTCTCCCGCCGTTCACCACCACAAGAGGAGAGAGAAGGCGACTATAATCGCCTTCTCCTACCCCTTCTTCTCCGCCTGCACAGCGGCGCAAGAGGGTCCTCCTCCCGTGCGCGCTCTGCCGCCTCCTTCTGTGACATCACATCCTCACAGAAGGAGGCGACCGCGGCCCAGCCGGCCTCGCCCCCCAGCATGGAGTTGACCACACTGGGAAGCGAAAGGTCCGGCCCGACCACCGCGACCAGGTCGCGACGCGGTTCGTTCCACGACGGGCACACCTCGAGGGTGTGCTGCGCCGTGTCCTCCGCCGCGCCGCAACCGTGGCACGACGGGGCCTCCTCCCGCCCGATCCGGTGCAGATACGATCCGAAACACCCGTGCCCGGACAATACCTGCACCAGACGGAACGAGAGGAAACCGTGGGGCCGCTCGAGCCAATCCCGTAAGACTGGCCCGACAGCGTCCAGCGTTCGGCGGCCGAACACGGCGGAGGCGAGGTCCTCCGCCCAATGGTGGACGATGGCATCCTTCGCCTCTCGCCGGACGGCCTCCCGCACCGTCGGGTCGCCGCGTTCCCCGAGCGCCTTGCGCCCCGCCGACCACTCGTACACTCTGGCGAGCACCCAAGCCTCGAGCTCCCAAGGAGGGGTGCCCGCCAGAGCGCACGCCGCCGCGAAGCCCACCGAGCGGTAGGCCCTCGCCACCCGCTGTGCGATTGCCCTTTGGGGTTTCCGGATCGCGGCGGAGTTCTCCCTCCTCTGGAGGGAGTCCGCCCAGATGGGGGCCCCGTAGAGGGCCATGCTCCTCAGGATGCCGGCATACAGTTGCCGGCATCGCGCTTTGGGCCCCCCCATATTCGGGAGGAGCCACGAAAGCGCCCCCGCAACCTTCAGCAGGCGCGTCGACAGCCCGCTGAAGTGCGGGCCAAAGCGCCACCTGCTGTCTAGCACCAGGCCCAGATATTTCATCTGGGCCCTTACCTGTACCCCGACGCCCTCCACGAAAATGTGGGCGTCGGTCGGGGTGCGCTGCCGAGGCGCGTGGAAAAACACCGCCTCGGTCTTTTTCAGCGCCACCCTCAATCCCAGCCGACGGATCCTTCCCGCGACCAAGGATCCGCCAGCCGAGGCCAAGTCGGCCGCCTCCCTAAAACTTCTCCCCCGGGCAGTGAGAAGAGTGTCATCCGCGTAGCAGATGACACTCGTGCCACGGAGGAGAGCTCCCCGCAGGAGCCAGTCGAACCCGACGTTCCACAGGAGTGGTCCTAGGACGGACCCCTGTGGAACGCCGGTCTCCGCGCCGTACCGCCGGAGTCGGCCCGCCCTGTCTACCAGAAGGACCGCTCGGTCCGCCAGGTAGCTGGCCAGGAGGTCCCGCAGGTACTGAGGCACTCCGTGGTACCGTAGTGCCTCTAGTATCGTCGAGTGGGGGACAGAGTTGAAGGCATTGGCTATGTCGAATGACACGGCCAACACCCCGTCCCCCACCCCCACGGCCTCCTTCACCTGGCTCTTGAGCCGGGCCAGAGCGTCGACTGTCGAACGCCCCTTTCGAAAGCCGAACTGAGCGTCCGACAGGTTCGGCCCCACCTCCGACAGCAGGCCATTAAGCCGGCCGGCGACAATCCCCTCGAACATCTTACCGACCTCGTCCAGCAGGACGATGGGCCGGTATGCCGAGGGGGAGTCCGGCGGGCGTCCTTCCTTGCGGAGGAGGCACAATTGCCCCTCCTTCCAGATTTTCGGGAACCTCCTAGACGCGAAACACGCGCTGAAGAGGTCCCGAAATCTTCCCGCCATATGTGTGGCGGCAATGGCCACCACACGCGCGGGCACACCGTCCGGCCCTGGGGCCGTCTTCTTGGCGCGGAGGCGGAGGGCCTCCGCGGCGAGCTCATCCGCCGTGACCGGAGAGATCTCCTCGACCGGCGGACGCGCCCCCCGCGGGGGATCCATCACTGGAGGCGTGAAGTCGGTCCCGGGTGGAAACAGGGACCGAACCACACCGTCCAGTAATGCCGGCTCCAGGGACTCCGTCAGGGGGGGACCGAAGGGACGCAGTTTGTTCCGCGCCGCCTTGTACGGTCTCCCGTACGGGTCCCTGTCGAGGCCCTCCAGCATCTCCACTCGCGCCGCGTCATCGGCGGCCCCCATTGCCGACTTGAGGACCCTCTTTGCCTCTATGTAAGAGGCGTAAAGAAGGTCCTCGTTGTCGGGGTCCCTCCTGCTGCGCCGTCGGCTCCGCGTGTACTCCCGCCTTGCCGCCACGCAGGCGGCTCGGAGGCCCGCCAGTTCCTCCGACCACCAATAGACGGCGCGACGGGGAGGTGGGCGGCGAGACCGAGGCATGCTGGAGTTGCACACCTCGGTGAGGGACTTCCTCAGTTGGGCGGCCGCGGAGTCGACGTCCCGGACATCGACGGGAGGCGTGAGCCAGTCCTGGACGAACGCTGCCTCCGCAGCCGCCTCGCGGTCGAGGCGGGTAAGAGCCCACCGTGGGAAGGCAGGTCGGCCCGGGAGCCTTGCCCTCCCCCGGGGACTTTGGGGAGAGATGTCGAATCGCACATATCGGTGGTCCGACATCGTCTCCACCATCTCTACCCGCCAGTCCACGACGCGGGCGGCAAGGACGGGGGAGGCGAACGAAACGTCCACCACTGACCCTCCCCGTCGCCGCACACACGTCTGGACTGTCCCCCTGTTAAGGAGGGACACGCCGCACGAGGTCGCCCACAGCTCGACCGCGCGTCCCCGGACGTTGCAAGAGGTGGCCGGGTTGCCCCAGGCCACTGACTTGGCGTTTAGGTCGCCCAGCACGGCGACCTGGCGAGGAGCCGCCCTACCGACGACTGCAGTGAGGATCTCGAGGAAATCCTCGAAATCCTGCAGAGGCCGGTTTGGGGAGAAATACACGCCCACCAGGGCTATTTCCCCCCACGCGGCGGCCACGTATCCCGGTCCCCTCTCTAAGAGCGAGAGGGGAGGGGAGTCTGTGGAAGACCGCGCAACCAAGGCCACCAGGCCGTCCGGATCGCCCAACCAACGGCCGGGCACCGAGTACGGCTCGGCGACTACCGCCACGTCCACCAACCACTCAGCCATGGTCTGCATCAGCAGGGCCTGGGCTGCTTTGCAGTGGTTGGCGTTCGTCTGGAGGATGCGATGCTCGACTCTGTCCATCAGTCGCTCATCGCACCCTCCTCACCCGCCACCGAGGTTCCCGCTTCGGGAGCGGTGGTCGCAGCGGCAGGCGGGGTCGGCGCCTGCACTTTACCCTTCTTCGGGGGAGGATTACAATTCCTCCCCTTCATGGTGTGCCCCGCGGGGCGCCCGCTGGCTGCGCACACTGCGCAGCGCGGCGTAGCGGCCTTGCAGGAGGCGGACTGGTGCCCCTCCTCGCCGCAGCGGTAGCAGCTGTCCGTCCTATCCACCTTGGACGGACAAAGGGCCCGCACATGCCCGATTCCGAAGCACCTGAAGCAGCGCAGAGGCTGATCTTCAAGTGCCCGGATCCGGCAGGAACTGAACCCCACCAGAAGACGTCCTTTGGCGAGGACGGCCTTGGCCGCGGCGACGGGGCACTCCAGACGGATAGCTCCCATGCCACCGCGGCCGGGCCTGATGTCCCGGCCCTGCACCGCTGCGACGTCGCAGCCTCCAACTGCTGCGATCGCCGCCACCACCTCCTCTTTGGTGACCGAGTCGTCCAGATCGGTCACCTCCAAGGCCGCCGACCTGACCGGCCTGGCCACCTTCGCCGCGTCCGCGATGACCTCTCGCAGTTTTCCTGCGAAGAGGTCCGCGTTGGCGCTGCCCTGGGCCCCCGGGAACTCGAAGATACGAGCCCCAGCCTGGGTCCTGCGGCATGTGACTGCTCCGATCCCCAGCTGGGTGGGATCGGCGTTGGTACGAGCCCGTTTGAGGACGGACTCGTATGTCTCCCCCCGTTCCGCAGCCTCCGCGGTGAGTGTCACTACGACGGCTGCGGTCTTGGGAGGAACCAATGTCTTCCTCCCACCCGCGGAGGCCCTTTTGGCTGCTGAGGCAGCGCAGGTGGGCTCGGGGGCCGCCATTTTCCCCTTGCCCTTCCCCTTACCCTTGCCGGTCGCCTGGGACGGGCAGGGAGGGGTGACGGAGGGGGCGGCAGGGGCGGCGGCCGTTTTTGTCTTCTTTTTGGCCTTGCCCTTCTTTCCCCTCTTTACCACTTCCGTCCACGGGTTGGACGGAGTGGTAGAGGGTACTTGGGCATCCTCCCCTTGGGAGGATGGCCCCAGCTGGTTCCGCCTCTCTTCCACCGTTAGCGGAGGACGAAGGCGGCCCTCGATGGCTTCGAGGCAGGCTTTGGTGTAGGCCCTTTCCTCCATGACGACCTTGCGGATAACATCCTCAAGGTTGGAGGCAGGGGCCTCAGTTGCCGGACCAGCCTGACTAGGCCGGGCCGTGGCTTCAGCCAGCTTTTGATGCAGCAGGCTAACCTCCGACTGCAGGCGATCAACTTTCGCCTGCAATTGCCGCGTCTCATCAGAGCCAGTGCGCTGCACGAGCTCTCTGATGATACCGCGCATACTCGCGGCTCTGCACTTTAGGGACTTCTGAAAAGTCCCTTTCAGGTTTGAGGACTTGGAGGCGACCTGCGCTATCTCCTCCGCGTCTTCCTGTGCCATGCGGTCCAGCTCGGCCAGGGAGTGGTCCTCGTAGATAACGCACGACTGACCATACCCCGCCTTGGCCCGCGTGGTGCGCGCCTGCTTCTCCTTGGCAGCGACCTGCTCCTCCAGGTCCTGCTGGAGCCGTGCCCGCCGAGTCAGGTTCAGCTGACTCTGCGCGTCAGCCAAACCCACATCGTGGGCATCGGCAACGGCAGGAGGCCTTCTTGACCTCATCGTCCGCTTGCACCTGCTCCCGGTGGAGTCCGAGCCAGACCCACCCTTCAGAAAGGCCCGCTTTCGTTTCTGTCGAGCCGCCGTTGAACCGGCGTCCGACTCGAACGTAACGGACTCGCTGTCGGAGTCAAGCTCCGATATCTCGTCCGCCCTGCCAAGCAAGCCAACCGTGGCGGTTGATGCGCAGACCGCCGGCGTGCCTTCGTCGGGTTGGCCCTGAGAAGGGCCTTTTTCGGGTTGGCCCTGAGAAGGGCCTTTTTGGGGTGGGCCCTGAGAAGGGCCTTTTTCGGGTTGGCCCTGAGAAGGGCCTTTTAAGAAACGCCCGGAGGCGTCCCGCGCAGGTTTGGGCATAGCCCCAGACAATGTTGCAGTTTTCCGCATAAGTACTACAACGCACAGTGCACTTTAGCCGAGCCCAGTTCTGCCACTCCGTTACGGTGGTCAGAACTGGGTCGTTTCCAGGGGACGCGACGTGGACGCAAGCACTGTGGGGGGTCCCCCAAAAAACTTTATTTCCCCTGTTACAAGGTAGAAACCTAGTAGTCTATAATTTCACCGGCCCCCTTACCTTTCTAACAGAAACACAAAAATTCAAGTGCACTACTGCTTCACGGCGTAATTTGTAAGGTGGTAGTTGGAACTTCCCCGGACGAACTCTGGAGTAATAGCTCTACTACTCAAAAAGAAAAACTAATTTCAAATTACATCGACTTATTAACTAATAAATGTAGAATTGATAAATATAATATTTTAGTAAACCGTGTAATATTATTTATTATAGAATAAACAATACAAATAACTCTATGACCACTAAGGATGGTTCGAAATATCTATTGCTGGTTATTAATTTTATTGATTTAAAATTTTGCTGGAAGGCAATAAGGAATTTCCATATATTTTCAAGATAAATTCGATACAACAACAATGATTACAACATTAATAATACACAATGTCTACATTTGAGGGGCCTGTTGGCATTAGAAGCAGTGATTGTCATGCCGCTGGTGATAGGTTCGATTCCCCTGCCAGTAATCCACGCGCTTGAACATGTCAGTTCAGTGTCTGTATTCAAAATTCAAAACCATTTATTCAGTTTAGGCCTTCGGAGGGCACTTATGAAGGTCAAATTTAAAGTTACTGAAGCTACAATATAATGTCTCCTTCATATGTATGGTTGATAGGTATCACAAGTGATCTTTCATAAGGTATAGGTAAATAACCTTGCAAATAGAAAATATACAGGCGCATGTATCATCACAGCACGAAATTTGTGGTGTTTGTAAATTGCGTCACACCATGGACTGACAAAACCTTAGCTTGGAAACTAGTTTCTCCTGCAAACTTTAATATTATAAGTAATTTTAAGCCTTGTTCAATAATATCCATATTATACCTAGTTGGTAAGGAGAAAGGTAATAAACATTTATTATTTATTTATTACCTTTTCTTTGCCATAGTCGGGTTTTCTAAATAAATAAAAATAAAAAAAAATTGCATAAAAAACACCAGCCGAGTAGGCTCGTGCACAGAGGGCTCCGTAATACCACACAATATAATCAATATAAATGCTAATTTAGTATTCTTTCAGATTAGGTCCGCGGAGGGCACTTGATAGACGAAGTATCAAGTCACCCTTCACGTTTTCTGAATTGCACTGGGTATTTATTATTAATTAGACAACGGTAAAGAATAAGAGTTATTTATTAAGTATTTTTTGCTCCCTATTCACCAATAGAACTGCATTTAACACGTAGTATCTATCATCTTCATCAGTTCATATAACATATGCCTAGCGCCATCTAGTGATGAGTAGTGGTACTTCATATATTTCAACCCGCTACCTTTATTTTCACAATAAACAGATCCTCCATTTAACGTGTATCTTGTTGTGGTATTTCGATAATTTTAGAGGATTCCGTACCCAAAAGAATATTAGGACAGTACTAAGCCTACTTCTGTTCTTCTATTTGTTCTATCTTAAAGGGATTGCATTTATTGGCCGTAATTAGTAGTTGGTTTAATCTCACAGAATATTATCATTACGAATGCTTTGGTGTTTTCAAATGTTTGTAAAAGCGATTAAACCAGATAACAGATTGAGAATACTACTTTTTAATATGATATTTTAACTTGTCCTAGATGGAAATCTAACCCATGATCCGTGGTTCAGAGGAATCACCTTATCCTCATAAGATTTTTACTCTCCTAAATGAATAAGTAACATCTTTAAGATCTTGCCTACCTCTTGAAACATCGATGTATTTTTTAACTTGCCCATACCTACTCCAAACTTTTTTTTATATTATTATTTCTTTTTACATTTTCTACAGACTTTTTAAAGATTCTTTGATGAAATTATTCTAAAATAAATTGTATTGCATTTATAGAAATTAACATCTTTCCTTGCTAGCTCAGCTCGTTGTTTTGAGCTGAGGCTTGGGATTCCTTATATATACAGGGTGACTGGAGAGATACCTTCAATTTTTGGGTGTGTGATAGTTGGCGATCATATATGATGAAAAAAATAACATTAAAAATAAATATTAAATGACTTCTTAGTAAACTTAGTAAACAGTACACCGAGAGTCCCGTATTTACCTGAATAATTCTTCGAAACAACAAACACCGCGGCGTGTTTAGAGAGTATAATATCCACATTTCACTTATTTTTAGAGAAGTTTTGGTAAAAAATTAAGCACCTAATTTTATTATATCATTTTAACGAAAATCGAGTACCGAGTACTCTCCAAACTATCGAAGGTATCTCACCAGTCACCTGTATAATATAGTATTACATTCAGTCACATAAGGCCAGGGCCGGATTAAGGGCAGGGCAGGCGGGGCTCCTGCCCTGGGGCCTCCACAAGACAGGGGCCCCCACACAAAAAATAATATCCAATTTCCGACGGATCAGCAACTTATTTTTTTTTTCATACACTATCGTTTCGCATTTTTACCGATATATCATGCACAAAAATAATAATATTGTTCTTAACACCTACATAGTTGATTCTTGTTGATTTCCAAGAAGAAAATAGAAAAGTTTCAGTTCTCAACACATACAACAAAAGGCAGCCGCCTTCAAAGCTGCAGTGAACCAAAGCGGCAGTCCAGAAGATAGGACCAAACCAGGAGTCCAGTTTAAAAAAATCATAAAACCATCAAAAAAGAGCTATAGCGGGGTTCAATCGAGTATATCCAAAGCCACGGAAAGTCAGGCAGCCACAGTTGAGGATTTTCTAAAGACACCCCCCAAGGTCCTAAACAAACACCAGTCGTAAGGACGAGAGCTGACATGGGGCAGGTCAGCTCGCCCACTCAAATCCCGACATCGACACTATCAAAAAAACACGCAGTAAACGCCTTCCTCGAGTTTCTAGGTCCCATAATATTGTAACCGTGCGGATCTGTTAATGGCTTTCTATTTTCTATGTAAAATTCTAGTTTATCATATTAGCTGTAGATCTTCCTTTCATAAATAAATAAAATAAGAGCGACAAAAAAGGTCAGCCTCATGACGTGTAAAAGTCGCCGAAAGTATGTTGAACACGTTACTTAAGGAGTTATATAGTTGTGTATAGCGCAACTAGTCGCTTTGTGGAGGAAGAAAGTGAGCGAGCAAACCCACCAAAATTCAACACTCCATCGGACGACATCAGTCATCAGCCCGGTGCAGAAAAATAATGCTTGACGACAAGATCCTAGGAATGGCCAAAACCATCTCAGGAGACCTTGGTACAGGAGTAGCATGGGAGGTGAGGTCCCTCTTCAGCGCGTGCTTGGGGCGGGGTCGATTCCCGCGGCGTTGGAAGACGGGCAAGCTCGTCCTCCCTTACAAGGACGGGCGCCCGGCCGGACAGCCGTCGTCCTATCGCCCAATCGTGCTGCTCGACGAGGTGAGCAAGATGTTCGAGCGTGAGCTCGGAGGCGGTCTCCCAGGGCGGAGTGATGTTTGCGGTGTCTTTAGACATCCGCAACGCATTCAACACTCTGCCCTCGGAAACGGTTAAGGGAGCACTGCGGTACCATGGGGTGCCGCAGTACCTCCAGAGGGCCGTCGCCGACTACTTCGTCGGGAGAGCGGTGGTCTTCCCGACGAGGTCGGGCGGCACGGGGAGATGTCGTGCGGTGTCCCACAGGGGTCGGTCCTCGGACCGCTCCTGTGGAACATCGGGTACGACTGGGTGCTACGCGGGGCCACGTTGCGGGGGGTCGACGTAACTTGTTACGCCGACGATACCCTCGTGTTGGCCTGCGGCAGCACCTTCAGAGAGGCGTCCCTTCTCGCCACGGCGGGGGTGGCCCGGGTGGTGGGGCGGATCCGCGCCCTGGGGCTCGAGGTGGCCCTCAGTAAGTCGGAGGCCCTGGTATTCCACGGGCCCCGCAACAAGCCACCGCCGGGAGCCTCCATAATGGTGGGAGGGACTTCCATCGCCGTCGGTCCGACGATGAAGTATCTCGGACTCGTTCTCGACGGACGGTGGAAGTTCGAGGAGCACTTCCGGCGGTTGGCACCGAGGCTGGTGGCCGCCGCGGGGGCCCTGGGGCGGATCCTCCCCAACATAGGGGGGCCGGGGAAAGCATGCCGACGCCTTTACACGGGTGTGGTGCGCTCCATGGCGCTCTACGGGGCGCCTATATGGGCAGACGCCATGAGCGCCCGAAACCTGGCTGCGCTGCGAAGTCCGCAGCGCGCCATGGCGCTCAGAGTGGCCCGAGCGTACCGCACTGTGTCGTGCGTCGGTGCGTGTCTGCTCGCCGGTACGCCGCCGTGGGACCTCGAAGCCGAGGTGCTCGCCGTGGTGTACTGGCGAGCGAAGGAGGAGATAGCGGGTGGAGGCCGCCCCCACCCGCGGGAGATCGACCGCTGGCGTGAAGACGCGCGCGGTGTTCTCCTGCGGAAGTGGGCGGCCCGCCTGGTGGACCCCGACGTCAGCCGGGAGTTGGTGGCTGCCGTTCGGCCCATCCTGAGGACTCCCTCAGGAGGCTCTCTCCTTCCACCTGACACAGATGATCACCGGGCACGGCTGCTTTGGTAGGTGCCACCACTGTTCGGTGGCAGTCGCGGACACGGCGCGTCACACGCGCGAGGAGTGCCCAGCTTGGGCGGTCCCTCGCGCCGCCTTGTCCGCGACAGTCGGGGTGGACTTGTCGCTGCCGGCCTTGCTGAATGCCATGGTCGGCAGCGAGGAGTCGTGGAAGGCGGCCTCGTCCTTCTGTGACGCTGTACTGTCACAGAAGGAGGCGGCGGAGTGGGAGCGGGAGGACGATATCAACTCGGCCCCGCTCCGTCGCCGGAGGTGCGGCAGGCGGCGTCTGGCCTTCGCGGCCCGGATGCCGCCGTAAGCCGGGGACTGCGGGTGGTGGATCGGGGCAGATCCGCCACCTGCACTAAAGGTCCCAAGCTGGAGGCGCCCATAGTTCCTTGGGCGCCTCGGCGAAGGGGCGGGGAAGTCAATATGACAAACCCCGCCCAGAGGAGGGCTCGCCTCGAAAGGGCGAGCGACGCCGACGGGGCAGGCGGTCGTAGGACTCGTCTGCCCACATAACCATATGCGCAAAGCATTTCCCCTCGTAAAAAAAAAAAGGAGTAGCATGAGAAGACTGAGCCATACCCAAATTCAACTGGGTAAATGGGGTTCCCGGATGTGGCAAAACAGCTTGGGTAACCAAGCTGAAAAGAAAAGGCATTTCTGACCAGCAAGGAATATGAGGGGGCACAGGGTCACGCGTCCTTACCATCCACGAAGCGCAAGTAGCCACGTATGAGTCAGATCTCATCCCTAAAACAAAGGCCGAAAATCACTAACTCCACGAAAGCGCACGCGGTAGTGGCGATATCGAGACACACCGTTGGCTGCACCTATTATGCAGACGACGGTGATGACGCGTTTGGCAGGTTCATCCAGCGGGCGAAAGCCGCGTCCTCAAGAGCCTTTTTCAACTTAAAAATGCCCATAAAACATCGAAGTGCAGTTGGCATGGAGAGTCTTTTGGGAGCAAAACCATCTGAGGCCAAAATGTTTTAAACTAATATAGTATTAATAATAAAATAATGTATAAATTTAGATTAATAATATAATTGTAACAAAATTTAAGTAAATTTTAAAGTTATTTATTTTATAATTCAGACAATTTAACATTACACCATTTAACACACCATTACATATTTTAACGGTATATATACTTAGGGAACGTACGCATACTACGTGACCTATTTTCTACTCCCCTCGGTATATGCCAAGACCCCAACACCCCAACCCCCCTCCCCCCTTTAGTTTTCACGTAGTTATTCATAATTATGATTTTTAATCATTTCACAGGCAAAAAGAGAAAAAAAACAGCTAAACAGTGAACAGAAAAATATAATTGCCAGTCTATTTCCGGTATACAATAGTAGTCTTTGGTCAGCGCAACCAACTATGACAAAAACCGCCACCCCTCCGCTCCTGTGACTGACCGTAGTATTTTAAAGAAAAAACGAGTCCTGTAGTATGGGTACGTTCCCTTAGGAATCACAAGCATCACCTTAACCGAGCTAAAGGAATTAAAAGTGATGTAACAAAGAAAATGTATAAAGAAATAATAAAAATAAATAAATATTGCTTTTCAATTTTTATTAGGAATTAATCAGGGGCCTCCACTCCTTCGTTGCCCCAGGGCCTCCACATCACTTAATCCAGCCCTGCATAGGGCACATTACATCGAACATAATACTAAACTGACATTCCACGATTCCATTAGTTTAAAAATAATTTCGAGGCGTAGACAGAGAAACTAACTACGTTTCGAGGAGAATTAACGTTATAACGTCATATATTAATATAATATAGAAAAACAAAATGTATAGTTTCACATAAATTATGATTGTTATCAATTAATCAACTTGAATTATTAATATTTTGAATACTACCAGGCAAGACATTCTTGTTGTACGTATCACAAATAGATTACAATAAGCCGACCATAGGCTCGAGATAATATTCTCTTTATCAAATCGAAATCAATAAAAAATTTTATACTGTGCTACCAGTAGTAAAAATGCTTTCGGAAATATATTTTTCTTCATTTTTTAATCCGTCATTCGAATAATTGCGCCCACATTTTTTGTATTTATGTTGTTGAAAGAAAAACAAAAGCAAATCATTTAGCAAAAATGCGTTTACTAACTTTTAGTTTTCTAAAACACTGCAAGCTTAAAACAATTTCTTACCGTTTACCGAAGAGGTACAGAAGTGAAAATGCACAAAGTGAAGTCGATGCTGTAAAAGTTAAAGGTAAGTATCTGGACAACATTTCATTATATTGTTTAAAAATGGGTTTCGTCAATATGAACTTAATTTATAAATGAAAAAATGTATTTACAGGCAACAATAAAGATCGTACGTAGGTTATATTGATAATTTTTTATTTCAATGATAGTCACCCAAAAGCCTGTACCTGCCGTACATCCTTTACTAGTTATAGAGCTCTTTCGTAAAAGACTCCCTGGCGTGCCGAAGCACGGGGTAGTACAGTAGAAGTATTAGTACAATAATAACCTAGGCACTTGTTGTTGAAAGGCATAATCTAAATTTAGTTGATTGAATCCACAGGTGACCTGAACTTGATTGAGATAAGTCCATCGTGGCAAGTGGGAGAGGAGCAGCAGTTGCGGGCGACTGTGTTACAAGACATGCAAGTGATACCCAACTTCCTTTCTGAGGATGAAGAGGCAAACATGCTGGCTGAACTGGAGCCCTGCCTTAAGAAGATGAGATATGAATATGATCACTGGGATAATGTAAGAATGAGGATACTTAATATTGATCAGGGAACATGGCTGGACCTTTGCTGAAGTTGAGCACGGGCAGTGTCAGAAGCCATCTTTACAGGATGTAATTTAGCATACTTGTAGCCTACATAACTTTGGCTTTGCCTAAATGTGTTGTCTATAAAGACATATTTTGTCACTCACTCAATGATCAATTATTATTACTGCTTATAGTACTCCCGACATTGAATATCGATCTTTTTGTGAACATTTGGTACAAAAAGCTCATCATAAATCAAAACACTGTAATAGGATTCCTCTATGGTCCCACTTTTTAGACTGCTAATAATCACAATAATATTTACATTACTTAAAAGAATATAATAAATACAAAATAAAATTAAAGGTACCTAATATTATACATCCATAGCACAAAGACATTGTCCACAGAAAACAATATATTTTAGTTTTACAAATGTAGGTAACTTGAATAATGTAATTGCTGTGGATTTTTCTAACAAATTATATTAAATAATTACAAGAATGGACATGCCAATGATCTTATTTAGAGTTTTATAAAGACTTATCACAACTATGCATCAAACAACTAGATTAATTTTATTACCCTTGTATTTATTGATAGCCTCTTATCTATTAATAAAATACAAATTCTACTGTTACAGCACAATCAGATTGAGAATTCTCAGTCCCCAATTATTTACTTTTAGTAGTAGATTAGGCAACATAGTGCGAGATAGTATTGCACAACCTGCTCGTTCCAGGCGATCATAGGATTCCGCGAGACGGAGCGCAGCGTCTGGCGGGATGACAACGCGGCCGTGCTGGCGCGCGTGAAGAGCGTGGCCTTCCCGCCTAGCGCCGTCCCGCTCGAACACGCCCACGTGCTGGACCTGGCCGCCGCCGGATACATCAAACCGCACGTCGACGCGGTCCGGGTCAGTACCGGCACAACCTTCCGCTCTTCCGAAGTGGCAATAATCCCTAAACCTTTAAGGCGCCTCAAATACTCGTATTTCAAGTGTCGCCATTACTCCCGGCTGGTTGAATCACAATGAAAATATGGACCATTGTAAAAAATCCAAGTTCTGGTAATTTTTTATCCATCAATATAGTTTCTTCAAAGTAGGTACCAAATGAGTAATCACTAATTACAATCAGATCTACTTCCACCGTGTAACACTACCGTGCCTAGAGGCCCATGCGCCAACATCTATCGCAAGCACAGTGCATCGTATCGAGTGCACCAGTAAGCTGGTTTTTAAAAGGTGTGGGCGTCGACGCTACGCTTACGATAGACGGTCGCGCTTAGGCCCCTGGACCGATTCATGGAGGCCGGCACGTCCGCCCGATCGTCGGCCCCCACGATGCGATAATAATACTTTTTAAAATCGTGAACACGATATCCTGCAGTTCTGCGGCGACGTGATCGCGGGCCTGTGCCTGGCGTCGAGCGCGGTGATGCGGCTGGAGCACAGCGCCAAGCCGCAGCTGGCGCTCCACGCGCTGCTCGCCCGGCGGAGCCTCTACGTCATGAAGTGAGTCGGGCAGCGGCACCGCGCACCGTGCACGCTAGGGGTTCACGTGTCCCTGACCGCTCGTGTCGCGTGTTGCAGGGGCGAGGCGCGCTACGCGTTCAGCCACGCCGTGCTGGGCGGCGAGCGCAGCGCGTGGCGCGGCGAGCCCGTGCCGCGCCGGCGCCGCGTGGCCGTCATCTGCCGCACGCGCCCCGCGCCGGCCCCCGGCCCCGGCCCCGGCCCCGGCCCCCGCCCCGACCCCGACCCCGCGCTCGACCACTAGCCCCCCTTCACGTCCGCTATCGTGCGATAGAGACAGTGCTCTACATTTTTAAGTGTGACTAGAGAAGTCGACACATTTAAATTTACCCGACTGAGTGAGAAGCCCTGGGCCAGTATTTGTGATATAAAAGAATTTATTTATTATTGTTTTACATAGTGTATCTGGAAGTAGGTAGTTTGTCAAGGAGTATGTTAGTAAACCCTTTGTTACCGTTATTGATTCTTTTATTTTATTTCTCTAGTTGTACACCTACGGCAGATGGAGCCTATGATTATAAAAAATTAAATAAAAATCACAAAATATAACAGAATCCATGTCGGTACGTAGACCGAGTACTACACGGTATCTTCTTACAGAAGGAAGGTGTCACCAATTTGTTATTACATAAATTGATTGATTTTAGCTACAGTCGGCGACAGAAATTACATATTTTGTTTTCAAGCACACTTTATTTATTAAACAGCCATCAAGTTAGATATACTACACGCTTTTATGTGAGCTACATGAAATCGACCCGAGCGAGACGCAACTTATTAGAATAGAATATACATATGTTTGAACACCGTTTTGAGGAGCCAACAATACAGAGAGGCCCCATTTGATATGCAGTGATTTCAGTGAGTACCTTTTTGGTCAGCAAGATGCATATTCTTTATCTTTACTTAATTAACACATCATGATTAGCAACCAATAAACCATGTCAAAGTGTCTTTTAATAAATTTAGCATTTTTATCACTAAGGTCACGTAGTCCGCCTGCAAAGTGCGGAGCGAGACGCATCACCGAGTCATTAATACCGAGCGTTTGAATTACAGCAAGTTTTCAATTCCTCAAAACAGCTTTTTATGCTACCTCCATGGTTGCATTAAAGCAAGTACTTTTAGTATACTGATTAGTGATTTAGACGTCATCCAATCAATGTTGCTCGAGGTCGGGCTTCAGATCGCGATACTCCAGGTCCTCCAGCGTCTCCACCTCTAAGTACTCCACCTCTCCCTCCTCCTCACCCTCCATCACCTCCATACCGTCCTGCACATACACATAACATTAACAAAATATTTCACAATCGCTGGATTGAAACTATAGTAGATTTGTGTCAGGGCCCGAACGAAATTTTTAGTTCACTCCATACATGACATTTTAGTGAAATATTTATATTCAGATAAACTCACGCGAGTCTGGAAGGGGACGAGGACGCTTTTAAAGGACAAGTTTACTCATACCTGGGTAAGTACATCGTTGCGATGTACACGCGAGTGCCGCTTCATGGCCGCAACGGATGCAAACCTGAAACGATTTTAAAAGCATACTAATCAGAAACTCTAGCGGGTGTACTCGCGGGGGGCGGCCGCTCCAGGAGACGGTCGTGATACTCACGTGCGCGTGCAGTGACCGCACGCCACCGAGCCGTCCGCCGCCGCGCCCGCAGCCTCCTGCGCCGGCTCCGGCTGCCGCTGCTCCTCCGACACGTGGCACTTGCGGATGTGGGACATCAGGTAGCTCCTGCGAGGGAAAATCGAAACATTTACATTTGACCCGGGGCCGGCCGCCGAACATATAAACGAAGCCGGAGGGCGCACCTGGTGCCGAACCGCAGGATGCAGCCGTCGTAGCCGCACACGAACTGCTTGGCCTGCCGGTGCCGCAGCTCGTGCGCCGCCAGCAGCGCGGCCGACTCGCACGTGAGGAAGCAGGCGGCGCACACGCGGGCGCCCCCCTCCCCCTCCCCCGCCCCCCCCCGCCCCCCCCGCGCCGCGCGCGTGCCGCGCCGCCACGTGCGCGCCCAGCGCCGCGCGCGACGCGCACTGCACGCCGCACGCCGGGCACGTGGCCGGGCACGCCGCCTCGTGCCGCCGCATCTCGCCCTGGCTCTGTCGAAACTCCGACCTGTGAGTATCGACCCGTCACACTTCACGAAATACCGAGTGTCGTGCGAGCCCTCACCTGGAAGGTGGTGTGGCACAGGTGGCACGTGAGCGCGTGGTGGTCGGCGTGGTCGTGGTCGTGGTGGTGGTTGTGCTTGTGGTCGCGCAGCGCGTCCCGCGAGGTGAACTGGGCGCCGCAGGTCCAGCAGGAGTGCAGCGCGTCGCCGCCGTCGCCGCCGTGGGTCGCCCAGTGCGTCCGGTACTCCGACACGCGCTGAGAACCGTCACGCCCTTAATGATCTCGACTTATTTCTGATGTGTGGGCTGAGCCCGAGCAGACTTTTAAAGTAGAGTTATACATATTATAAATGATCGAGTTCATACTTGAAATGAAAGGGGACACACGGAACACTGATACACTGTATCCCCTTTAGCATTACGAGCTTTCTCGAGGTCCTCGTCGTCGGCCGCCGCGGCGGCGGCGAGGGCCCCACGTTCGACCATGATGATATCCTCTTCGCTGTATGTCCCGCCCGCGTTCACACCTGGACCTCCCACCACTATAAACACGTCGATCTTCTGTGTCAGCTCATGGAGCCTGCAAAAATGAATCTGCTTAATATTTAATATTTATATCACTGCCAAGTAATAAACCAATCCATACCTTCGTCTGAGAGCTCTAATTTTCTCACTGAGAGGTGGCACAGCTCTGGAGGACAATGCAGTACTGAACTCATATGCATCCAGTGTACGACGGATACAGCTCGCACACAGCCGACCATCCGGCACCACCTAGCGAGCCAGCAACACACATATTATAAACAGGCCAGAAGTCACAAGAGTTAATTTCCTAATTTTAGATGTACAATGACAAACTTTGCCCAGCTCATTATCCAGAAAATGTCTCCTCACAAAAGTTTATCATGTAATGCTGTGGACATAATCTCATACCCATTCACCCACCACATACTCCACACATGTCTAATATCGCTTATGTACGGTATTTAGAAAATTATTTAAATGTTTGTTGTTATGGATTGTTAAGCAAATGTTTATATTAAAACAGTTTGGATTGTACCTTGCTGTTATTGAGATGCAGGAGCATGGAGCGTAGCGGCATCTGCATCGGCGGTGCTCCGACGTCGTGTTCTTCCGGCGTCATCAGGTCGCCGCCGCCACCGCATATTCCGCATGACTCCAACTCTATTTCGACTTTCATTGCCGCGGCAGTCATCATGTAAGACACCAGTAGTTATCTTGACACTAATATCCACGACATATGATAAAGAAGCAGTTAAATGCTAAATAAAAAAAATTCGCTAGAGTAATATTGTTCTGTCTGTTAGTTGAACAGAACAGACTCTATTCTGTAAATTTGACAGACGTCAGACCAGACACCAGACCACAGATTAGTTATTGGTACAGTACCTAAAACAAGTAAAGTAAAGGTGCATTCCAATTGACACTATATTCGCTTATATTTGTTTTTACTCACACTTTCACAACAATAAATTTACGGATTAGTCAGACACATTGATTCGTTATGAACGCATAGACAGGCCAGTTGGCTTGGTGGTTAACGCTCTGGAGTGCTATTCTGTAAGAATACAGCCATGCGCGCAGCGCTGTCACAGCGTCAAGACATGGATTTGGTATTCACTAAACTACACAAAGCGACATTACCGCTCAAGGCTGTGACGGGCGTGAGTTGGTACTACTTGATGGCGAGCAAATTGACACTTCTTTATACATTTTGGTATTCCTTTAGAAAAAACAGCGTCGAGCACGGCCACAGCCTCGCCATTTATCTGTCAAATCTAAAAGCTACAATTATTACGTTGATTGCAAACATTGATTGTCATAATTAACTTTAATAAAAAGTGTTTTATTGTGCGATATATAAAAATATGGCAGCTCGAATGATTATAAGGCTCTATTTATTGGAAGAGGCTAAGAAACGTGACGATATAAAGAAATCTCGACAGGCAAAACAATTAAGAAAGTTGAAAACTATATCCCGGGATGTAGAGTTTATTAATATTTACAGGCTTTCTGAGGATTTAATAAATGTATTGGAAAGTGATTTAGCTCCATACATGCCACCACAAATTCGTGCCGGCGGTCTAACTACAAGGCTGAAGGTTTGTTTATAGCTTAGTTTCTTTGGTCAATGTTTTTACATAATATATGATACTTTCAAATGATTGTATGGACTTCATGATGCTTCAGGTATTATGCACTCTATCATTTTTTGCTAATGGAAGTTACCAAAAAATCATTGGCAAAAATGTGGACACGTATGTGTCTCAACCATCTGCATCTAGAGCCATCCACCAGGTTGTTGATGCATTAAATAATATTAATATTGTTAACAAATATATAAGATTTCCTCAAAATAATGATGAACGGCACATTCTTAAGGCAAGGTAATGTTAAGAGCTTATAATTCCGTGTTGTACTAGATAATATAGTTATAAATTATTACATTGTTTGTGTGCTGGTTTCAGATTTTATAAAAAATTCAAAATTCCTGGTGTATTGGGTTGCATCGATGGCACTCTGGTATCTATGACACGTCCAAAACAGAATGAGGAAAGATATTATTGTCGAAAAGGGTATCATGCCAGAAATGTCCTCATTGTAAGTAAGAGGTCTTACTTTACTATCTTTATACAGATATCAAGATATTATTATAAAAGAAAATATATTATTTCAGATTAATGATGCTGATCTAAACATTATACATGTGGATGTTACATTTGGAGGTGCAACACAAGACAGTTTTGTATTTTCTAATTCAAAAATAAAGGAGGTTTTAGAAAATCTAAACAATAATGGAGAAAAAATATACTTACTTGGTAAATTATTATTTACTATTATAAGATGGTACTTATGTAAATTAAATTCTAGTAATAAGCTGATTGATAAGTACATAAATAATTTCAGGTGACTCAGGATATGCTCAAATGCCATTTTTAATGACTCCTTTCAACAATCCAGAGGCTGGTACTGCAGAGAGCCATTACAATAAAATGCACTGCAGTGCTTGGAACAGTGTGGAAAGAACAATAGGAATATTAAAAGGCCGGTTCCAATGCCTATTAGTCCACAGGGTATTGCACTATGATCCCAAAATGGTGGGCAAAATAGTAATAGCCTGCTGTGTTTTACACAATATATGTAATCGAGCAGGGCTACCAGCTCCCATGTTAAATCAAAGTGAAATAGATGAAGAGGCTAGGCTACTTGGGACGCTGACACAGCAGGCTACACAACATGATGATTTAGTTAGTGGGCAGATAAGTAGGCGAGATTTAATGAATCAGTTATGGAGAGCCCGTCATATCTAAATATTTTTTTTTATTGTAGAACCTATGTTTTTTTTATTTTATATTTTAGCTACTATTTTCATAGTTGTATGTCATATGTCTGGAAATAGCTGCTCTCCAGGTGCACCATTCACATGCCTGTTTAGGTTATTATTATTTATCTTGTTATTTATATATGTTTATTAAGTTATATTTAGTAATTGTAAAATATCTAAGTATATAAATTTGAAATAATAAAAAGCCAAAATGTCAGATTTTATTAAATTAATATGAAATCAAACTAGACTGAAGACATGGTTACATGAAAATAATTTTTATTCTGTTAAAGACTTTTTGCTAGCCAAACATAAATAACAAGTATTGTAACATAACTGACTGAACATGACATAATTATATTTTTATTTTCTTTAATTTAGTTTGAATTATTAATGAGTTGTTGTATGCTTTAATTGATTGAATGAGACATTTGTAGTTTTTTGTGTGATAAATTGGCTTGAATTTTATTTAATGACAATGTATATTTGCACGCCATTATAGCAAAACATGAAGGACTTTGACTAAAGCTTAACATCTATGTATACATAACCATGTTTCTGGCAAATAAATAAATCTTATAAAAAAACTAGCTGACCTGGCAAACGTTGTTTTGCCATATTTACTTTATTATAAACTATATTATAACTATACATGAAAATTTATCGTACTACAATTATTATATTCGATCCCACCCAGGACAAACATTTGTGTGCATGATCATGTCTGTTTGTTCAGTGTCTGGGTGTAAATATCTATATAAGTATGTATTTAGAGTAAAAAGTAGTATATCTATGGTATAATATATATATGGTTTCCATAGTGCAAGCTCTGCTTAGTTAGGGACCAGATGTCCGTGTGTATAAGAATGTCCCAGGATATTTTATTTACAGTGCTCAACATTATAAAATAGCAATTAATGTTGGGGAGAGAGCAAAGTCTACAAGTTCGTCGAAAAGTTGAACGAATTAAATGCTCACAGACACGGTTCATAAGTTTGGTGTAGCCATCCATGAGTTCGCTATAATCAGTCGAGTGTAGGCGAGTGCTTTTGATTTGTGCTGAAAAACCTATACTGATCCGTCGAAGCGTGTGAACGATCATGAGTGACTTGCCTTATTGGATATTAGTCCTTAATTTAGTTAATCTAGTTAAAATAAAATTAATCTTTTGAAGTTTTAATAATGTATCATCAGTTTTTATCGTCATCTCGCGGTTTTTTCTGGAAAGACACCATTTAAAATAAACTTAAAAAGCAAAATAATACATTATTACAAATCTTCGTCCAAATCATTAAATTAATTTCCAAGAAACAAATCTAATATTTTTTAAATAGAAATGTTTATATACTTGGCCAAACAAACCATAAAGTACAACAATTTGTAACAAGAAGAATGAACTATAGAACAACACTAAGTGAGTAGAGTGCCGAGTGACTGATTAACTGTCAGTCACAACTGTCTATGGTTCTGGATTGTTTGTTTGGGAATTGATTTGATGAATTTGTGAATTTTATCCAAAATCATCCCATTTTATCAATATCAATTTTGAATATTGTTTGTGAAATATACTGTTATAGCTTGTAAAATGTCGATCGGTGTGCCTATTAAAGTACTTCATGAGGCCGAGGGCCATGTAGTGACCTGTGAAACAAACACCGGTGAAGTATACCGCGGGAAGCTGATAGAAGCTGAAGATAACATGAACTGCCAGATGACGTTGGTCACGGTTACTTACCGGGACGGGCGCGTCGCTCAGCTCGAGAATGTATACATTCGGGGCTCCAAGATCAGGTTCCTCATACTGCCGGACATGTTAAAGAATGCGCCTATGTTCAAACGACAAGGAAACAAACCAACCGCTGGGCGCGGTAAAAGTGCAATATTACGAGCCCAGGGTGAGTTTTCATATCGTTTATATTTATTTTATAGTTGTTATATTTGTTTGTAAACAAAAGCATTTCAGCTATTCCTCACTTGTCTACGCCAGTTTCTTTCTAATTTACCTATTTGCTATTCTGGTGGCGCATGGTTCACAAATGCATGGATTTAGCTGTGCATTTCCCATTCCAAAACATATATGAGGTCCAGATAGCAGCTAGCTGTTAAGTCATTACGTTTGCTAGGTGCTACCTTGATTTATGTAGTAAAATGTCTAATAAATATTATAATATCTGGTGAGATTACTTCACATATCTTAAAATAAACAGAGTAACTAATGTTTGATTCTGTTTCAACTATTTGTTTAATAGAAACCGTTTTGTAGAGACAGAACAAACAGATATGTATTTGCACACAAATGTTTGCCCTGGTTGAGGTTCAAACCCTCAATCTATAACATATCAATGTGTATCTTGCACTTCACTGATGTTATTTAGCTTACCTTTCAATAGAGAATACCTACTAATGTGCAACTATTGCACTTCACTGATGTTATTTAGCTTACCTTTCAATAGAGAATACCTACTAATGTGCAACTATTGCACTTCACTGATGTTATTTAGCTTACCTTTCAATAGAGAATACCTACTAATGTGCAACTATTGCACTTCACTGATGTTATTTAGCTTACCTTTCAATAGAGAATACCTACTAATGTGCAACTATTGCACTTCACTGATGTTATTTAGCTTACCTTTCAATAGAGAATACCTACTAATGTGCAACTATTGCACTTCACTGATGTTATTTAGCTTACCTTTCAATAGAGAATACCTACTAATGTGCAACTATTGCACTTCACTGATGTTATTTAGCTTACCTTTCAATAGAGAATACCTACTAATGTGCAACTATTGCACTTCACTGATGTTATTTAGCTTACCTTTCAATAGAGAATACCTACTAATGTGCAACTATTGCACTTCACTGATGTTATTTAGCTTACCTTTCAATAGAGAATACCTACTAATGTGCAACTATTGCACTTCACTGATGTTATTTAGCTTACCTTTCAATAGAGAATACCTACTAATGTGCAACTATTGCACTTCACTGATGTTATTTAGCTTACCTTTCAATAGAGAATACCTACTAATGTGCAACTATTGCACTTCACTGATGTTATTTAGCTTACCTTTCAATAGAGAATACCTACTAATGTGCAACTATTGCACTTCACTGATGTTATTTAGCTTACCTTTCAATAGAGAATACCTACTAATGTGCAACTATTGCACTTCACTGATGTTATTTAGCTTACCTTTCAATAGAGAATACCTACTAATGTGCAACTATTGCACTTCACTGATGTTATTTAGCTTACCTTTCAATAGAGAATACCTACTAATGTGCAACTATTGCACTTCACTGATGTTATTTAGCTTACCTTTCAATAGAGAATACCTACTAATGTGCAACTATTGCACTTCACTGATGTTATTTAGCTTACCTTTCAATAGAGAATACCTACTAATGTGCAACTATTGCACTTCACTGATGTTATTTAGCTTACCTTTCAATAGAGAATACCTACTAATGTGCAACTATTGCACTTCACTGATGTTATTTAGCTTACCTTTCAATAGAGAATACCTACTAATGTGCAACTATTGCACTTCACTGATGTTATTTATTGTCACTTCAGTGGTTGAGTAGTATAAAGCTCTGCTAGTGAGTTCAAGGTCCTGGGTGTCTGTTGTTTTCTCTGTTTTGTTTTCTCCAGTTGGGCAAGGTAACTGAAATGTGTTTTAGTTTAGAAGTTATTACCTTTAGCCCGAGTTTGGTTATGAACTAGAGACAACAACAATGATCACCAGAAGTTATTTTGGGCCAGGCTCAGCCTTCCTCTTTGAGGATAATGGATGTAAAGATGTTTCATGGGGTAGTTGACTTAGTGGTTAGATGGGTATCTAACCACACAGTAAGGGTTCACTGCTGTGTGTAATTATGATAAATATTCCTTAATTTCAGCTGCGGGTCGAGGTCGAGCAGGCGGGCGCGGCGGGGGGCACCGCGGCGGTTGGCAGGGAGGGTCGGGGCCCTCGCGACGTTAGTCTTACTTAAAATAAGTTATTTTTTTAATATTAAGTGCTACTTTTTCATCATTTATCTCGACTTCGTGAATTTGTACTATGTAGGTCGCCTATTACCTTGTTCAGTGTAATTTTATTAACATTGGATTCTAGAAAATGTTAATCACCTTTATTGGATCCAAATAATTACTAATTAGTTATGAATAGAAGCTGATGAATTAAGCATAGTGAATGAGTGATGGTGTATGTATGTTCATGTGATAATTTGTGTGCAGCGAGTGGGACACAATAAAGTCAATCTATTGATACACTGCATTTTAATTAAACACATATTTTATTTACAATTATATTTATTTCCTCTTTATACCAATACTCTAAAATTATAAATCTAACTTACGTGTAACCACTAGTCTTTATGTACCACACCTACTGTTATAAAGGACTATTCACATGCTAACACTAAAATTAGTATCAACATCGCGTAAAGCGCTGGTAAATATTGCTGCGTAAGTGCCAAAAGCAGCCCAGTGGTCTCCTCGGGACGACGAAATAAAAGGTACTTGGCACTTATGGGGTATTTACCAATGTTACATACGCGCCAATAAACTATCCCCAACGATCTCTTATCTCCATCAGACACAGTTTTAACACTTAGCGTTAGTTTGTCCACATTCCACTAGCAAGTTAACATCACAATTACATTTTAAATAATTACTTGTCTATGGAACCTGTTCTATCTACATAACATATTATGTAGCCCTGGTATACCTTCTTGTAATTTGTTGTTGCATACTGCTTCACAATTCACATAAAACAATATGTTCTGTTGAGATCTTATTTCAATCACCATTCAAATCAAACTGTAGACAATTAATGTTTACTAAATGTTACAAATTGATTGAAATGTTTTCGTTGTATTAAAAAAAATGTGATAAGAAAATATATTCTCAGCATAGTATAGTATTGTATGACTATCGATTGTTGTACTATTGCAATAGAGAGATGAGTGGCTGTATTTGCTTACTACGTTCAAATGAATAGAATGTCGAGTGTATACCTAGTGAAGTAGAATAACTCTTGTATTTACACAGAATCCTAAAGCATTTGTACAATTATAAGTCAAAATACAATAGTTCCGCTATCAATCACCCTGAATATAAATTATAAAATACTGAGTTGGCTCGCAGTCGGCCAAACGACCCCAACACCTTTAGTCCAAGTTTGTAACTTCACAATTCACAAGTCTGTCTTCTCGTGCGTGCGTGTGTTGTCCCGAGTGTCTTCGGGCGGCTTCGGTTTCGATCGTAGCATCGTCGTGAGGGCTCTGTGCAGCCGCTGCGTGGGGATCTCCACTAGTAAGGCTAGAGGCAGCGCCGCCATGTAAGATACGAATGCGACTCCGAACCACTCCGGTATCTGTAACACAAAATTATTTTATGTAATCGAAGATAGCAACAGACGCGAAGGACTACTGACCCTTTACTGATAAAATAAATAAATAATCCTTTAACGTTCATCGCACAACGTTATCTGATCCCAAACTAAGCACATCTCGTACTACGGTAACCAGATGACCGAGACTACATTAATATTACTTAGGTAAACACACTCTGATAAAACGAACAAATAAAGATGTGCGCGCTGACTAAATGTTCGTCTTGATTGGAAATCGAACCCACGTCACTCGGTGAATCTGACAATCGAGGCAACTTAAAATTCTAAAAATATGTAAAATGATCAATACAAAATTATAAGCAGAGTCGTCAGTGCAGGTTGTAGGGGCACAAATCTTGGCATTAGTAAGTGCCCTTGTCAGTCCCGCTGTCAAATAGGAGCTTGCACCTAGATATTTAGGAAGGTTTAGGAGCGTTACCGCGGTCCGGCGGTCGAGCTGCGTGGGCGCGAGGCGCGCGGCCACGAGCGCCTTGTTGAGCGGCATGTGCAGCAGCAGCGCGCCGAACGACAGCCGCGCCGCCGCCGCCCAGCCGCGCCACGCCAGCCACGACCCCACCGGCGCTGCAACCACCACGGCTCTACTACACGTCTAGCTCGAATTGGTCACAGTTATTATATACACAGCGAACATAGAACCTCCTCCTATTTTGAAGTCGGTTAAAACTAACTGCAGATTAGATGTGCACTGTGCAGTAACGATTACTAGAATGGTACCTTAATATTTTGTGTTCGATAACTTCCAAATAGGTGTGTGTATAGATTACTGTAGTCCTCGAGTGAATTATAAAAATCGGTCGTAGGTAGGTATAGTACGGTTTTTGCAAAAAATTGTTCATCGCGGGTAATAGAATCGTTTTTTGAGAGTCTTATAAAATTAAATCCAGTATTTAAATATTCATTCGGGATTCCAGTATTAATTTCTTGTATGATTATTATTGATGATTGAAGTTCCACAATGAACATTTTAGCTACTCGCCAATAGATGCCGTTAGTGTGCAAGATAAAATTGCTTATCATCCCAATATTTCGACAGTCTCAATAAATAATACAATATAAATATTACAAAAAATTAAGGAAAGAATTAAGACTGTTTTAGTACAAAAGGCTTTCTACAGCACAAATGATTATTTTATTGACGACAATGCGTGGGCGTAGCGCTCGCTCCAGCAGGACACATCTTTATGTACAAAATCTTATTTTGAAAAGAGTAATTGCTGAGTTTATTGCCGGGTCTTCTCAGTAATAGCAACCTTCCGAGCCGGTGTTAGAGTCTGACCATTCATAAGTGCCTGTGAAGGCCTATTTGAATAAATATTTCATTTCATTAATACTAGTCGCCGGTGCGGCTTACAAAATCTGTTACTGAATAAGTAAAATGTACCATTATATTGGACCAGTCCTTTATTAACAATTCTGCATCTCATCCGCTCATGAATTTCGTTAAACTGATAACTGCGTTTGAAGAAACAATTTCTGTACTTTATGGTAGGGTATTGTCAGGCTAAGCTTATCAACAAATTCATTGCTTAGCTGCAGTTCGTTATATTGGCACCTACTTATTTTAGCTACGTAATACTGGGGATTCGTTACATAATATTGTAGTACCTTGCTAGGGTGTATGCACGTAATCCAGGAAGCTCGACGTTTGTAAGTGTCATGATTAAAATATTCACTTGAGTCGCGTATTAACTGCAATCAACTTTCACCGTCGATATTTAGCCGTCGTACTTACAGTTGAGTTGTACCTACAGCCAACGCCTATTACGGTGGTTTCCTAACAAAACTTTCTTTCACTGGAAATTCGAACTCATTTATCATTTAGGGATTCTAACAAGAGATAAGTTTTGTTATCAGCTACATCATCCGTGCCTTGTTTCCAACCACCTGGGATCGGCTATATATGCAGGTCTGTTCCGTTGCATTATGTAGCCATTTCGGCGTGATCCGGCATCTGCACTTGAGGGCTTTAACTCTAGACAGTGTACCTTTAGCTTCATCACTTACCATACCATAAATGCAATTAAACATACCCAAGTATGCAAAACAAACGAGATTTGGTCGTCCAATTTGGTATCAGCAACTACCAATATTCGTCGCCGGTCTCACACAGTATCATATTTGCCTACACTTTAGAACGTAAAATGATCAGTCTCCTCGAACACAAGGTATACATACAAGGCACCCCGTGCATGGCTCCCAGTAGCGCGGTGCCCACGAATAGCGCGAAGACGGTCCGCTCGACGGCGGCGAGCGCGGCGGCCGCGGCCCGCGCCGGAGCCCCCGCGCCCAGCGCCAGCGGGGACATCGCCACCCACCACATCGCGAGCGGCACGGACGCCACGGATATCCATCTGAACACCTAGGTACAAACATCCCTTGTTAGTAAAGTGTTCACTGCTGTAGTAGTACCTACCTAGATATACAAATAAACATAATTGTTTGATAAGATGTTTGAGCAAATTATTTCCTGAATTTGATGATGGTACTTGAGTTTCTCAACTACTCTGGTAATTTGTAGTCATGAATAATGTGGCTCTAATTACTTTCATTACCCGCACAGTACCTCTACCAAGTGTTCAGTAAGGCAATTTATGCTCGTTTGCGACTAAGGTAAGCATTTTGTACTTATGTAAAAATGGATCAAATTCGATACAAACGAGCTTCGAGGTATTTTGAGCTGATAAAAGAGTTGAGGACGCAATAAAATTAATTTTACACTAGAAAAGTCACAGATATTTATATAAATTACTAGCTGTCCACGGTTGCAACCGGTTTCCCGATATAAGCATAGATATAAACCTCGGCTCTTGTATCATTCTGTCTATTGATAAAAACCGCATCAAAATCCGTTGCGTAGTTTAAAAGATCTAAGCGTAAAAACGGCGGAAGCCACTTTTATAGTATGCGAGGATTTACAGGAGTGTCGAATACCATCAGATTAAACACATAGTAGAGGTACACGTCAAAGTTGCATAACAAAGTGTACCTAATTTGATATAATAACATATTATTTGAATCTCTTCGGGCAAATGTGAAAACTATCATGTCATCACGGCAGTTAACTATGTTTTATACACGCGCGACTTATGACGTGACGCGTGATATTTTGAAAGAAACCGAAATCACAAACTTCTTTTATTTTTAATACACAACACCTTTTCCCGACATAGATTTATTACGCGTACTTTATAACCCTTTCGGTCATAATTTTTTTTCTCCCTCAACCTTCAACTCTTCTGACGTTATTTTCTCAGAAATTCATTCCACGTTTATAAAATAAAGTATTACTAGCTCAAAGTAATAAAATGTTCATTGATGTTTCACAACAGAGTTCATCTTAAAATGAATATCTCTTCACGACCATTGTATCTGAAGACAAAGGCCTTCGTGACTACTGAGACGCACATTCAACCGCACTACATAATTTTAAGTCTACCGTGACCTGTGAGCATTATCGCTGCCTCTGGGACATCCAATCCCGGGCCATAGGTAGATACTATAACAAGGAATCGCTTTGAATGGCCTGGGAATTAAACCCAGGCCTTCTATTCCTTATAGCACTCAGTCACCGAGGCAAATAATCTGCGACTAATTATAGCAAATATTTCGAACTATGTATTGATGACGTATCCTTGAGTTTGATTAACGCTTCTACTAGCTCGAGCGAGCGGCGAGGTGTTGCAACCAGGTCCTACGGTGAAAGTAAGTACACTAGCCTTTAGTAAGTCTAGTCTAGGGCCCTACGATGTACTAAATAGTAAGGTAAAGCGCTAGCTTGCGATATACAGGTCGCTTTACAAGATCGCTAGCATAGAAATAATTTCAGAGAAGACTAGTGTGGGCAATAGAGATTTAATAACTTATTTTCTTATTAAAATAGATAAAAAAAAATATCAAAATAACTTAAAAAATAATTACCGTCTACAATAATAGCAAAGGAAATAACATAAATGACATTTTAGAAAATGTCTGAGAATAATAAGGTACTTACTATTTATTACGAAGCGGGAAAAAAGCAACCGTTCTACTGCACCTAACCCTTTACTCAAAATATATATTTTTAATGAAGCTTGTCCTAACTGTCTGACCTATCAACACATAGTCGAAACAACAGGCCAGTTGGCTTGGTGGCTAGCAACTCTGACTGCCAAGCCAAAGGTCGCGGGTTCGATTCCCACCCAGGACAAACATTTGTGTGCATGAACATGTCTGTTTGTTCTGTGTCTGGGTGTACATATCTATGTAAGTATGCATTTAGAAAAAAAAAGGTTGTACATGTAGTATATCAGCTGTCTGGTTTCCATATATACAAGCTCTGCTTAGTTTGGGATCAAATGGCCGTGTGTAAAAGAATGTCCCGGGATTTTTATTTATTTAACTGGGGTTAGAACCTTAAGATTTTGCTTCAGGTCCCTTAGGCATCAACTACGAATAGATTTCTGGAAATTCTACCGCAATGGGGGGTAAAATAGGGGATGTATGGTTGCATTAAAATACGTCATAATTACTGTGATATTCCTATCAACTGTAATTGGCCTTTGTTAGCAACAGAGGATACTTATTTCAGGATTCATCAAGTTGCTGAAGTATCAAGGAGTTTCTGGAAGTACCTAACTCCCGAGATTTTAGGAAATTTTGTGACTTTTATGGGGTTTTCGTAAAATTTTCTGAACTCTGTAAGTATTTAATAAGTAACGCCAGCCATATTATTATTTGTTTGCCATTACCCTAGGTTGCCTGGAAGAAATTGCTTCAGCAATAAGGCCGCCTAAATTGTTTGCACTCATAATGTTTGTAGAATGCTTTTAATTTAATTTACTTTTTTCGTGGTGTGAACAATAAAGTAGCTATATTTGTATTTTAAGTAAAAATCATGGAACATGAAATCTATATTATTTATTTTACGATTTGTATTTTAGAACGGCTATGAAGGTCGTATGAATTTCTTATAGTTTCTGCTCAGATATAGTGCGAATTAAAGCATTTTGCTCTCTCAGTACTGCTGTAACATGCACTCAGCCTGCGGTTACAAGCGTCGACCGAGAAACGTTGCATTATGTCGTAAATCTATGTTTAATGTTTAAAATCATTTTGTAATATACCTACACCCAGTATTGTCACGGCTGTTAAATATGGTCGGCTTTCTACACACTTTTCTTGAAATTGTATTATTGTCCATTTATTTTATAGCTCTTTAGCTGTCAACTTTCATTTTTGTATCTATTTCTATTGTGTCATATTGTATAGCAGATATATAGGCCGCTGGTTTGGAGTAGCGCCCAAGTACCACCACTATACCTATTTCCGAGATAGTGGACTATATTTCATGTTTCGTGAAGAATGCTAAGGCGGTCCGTGAAATTCCAGACATATTATGAGACTTTCACGTCTTTGGATCGACATAACAGTGTTGTTTCTATCCATAGACGACGGTGACCACTTACCATCAGGTGGTTTGTCGACCTACTTGATATAAGAGACAGAAATGTCTGAAACAAGGGTAGTGTGGGAAGTGGTATTAATATACTATATATGGTACAATTTAGTACTAGTTATTACAAAAATATAAAATAGTAACCGTAGGTACTGCCGATGCGTCTCATTTAATTCCAGACTACTGAAACTTCGAGTGTCTTTGACCTTTATAAAGGCTCTACACATACAAACTAAGATTGTAAATAAAGTCCGTAAAAAAGTGTTCATCCTTGTACAGTACAGGTGTGTAGGTACCTTGTAGTCGACGAGGCGCACGTGCGCGTCCAGCAGCGCGTGGTGCAGGTGCGCCAGCAGCAGGCCCGCCAGCGCGCCCGGCAGGTTGCCCAGCGGCGACTGGTACAGCACGTTGAACGAGTGCTCGTCGCTGTATGACTGACGCACTGATCTGTGGTTGATGCAATCATTCGATAGGTAGCATTCAACAATAAAAAAAAGGAATAGATTGAGATATCTTAGAGTAGTAGAGCTCTTAGTGCAGAGTTCATCCGGCGAAGTCCTACCACCTAGAAAGCTAAAGGGGGCCGGTGAAGTTACGGTTATTAGGGCCTACAACGGATTTACGATCATCCTGGTGTTGCAAATATCCACAGGCGGCGGTGACCACTTACCATCAGGTGGGCCGTACGCTTGTTGTTCGGGCGATGTGGTATTAAAAATAGTTACGACTATCACAAAGACATGTAATATAATTATTTTCGTGTTCAAGTATTACAGAAATCGGTTAGAGACCGGAGGCCTAGGACTTAATCCAGGGCACTGTACAATTACCTACTTAGTTAAAATTACATACCCCGGGTAGGTTAGGCGTGGTATGTTATTATATGTGCGTGTATAACTGATAAATAAGTTAAAGTCGTCAAATATGTTTCCATAAAATATTCTGTTGTTTGCTAAAATAGACCACTAATAGCGAAGGATGGTTGCTATAAAGCCTAATAATACTCTTTGTCATTTAATTCATAAAAGACCAAACCTATTGCTGACTTTCCCACAGCGGCACTACAAGACAAAACATACATAAATTCAATTGAAAACTGCAATTTCTAATTCAGCTACCAGTTCCTTACAATGAAACAACCGAAGTATAGTGGAATGCATTTGAATGTTAGTTGCAGCGTGTTGCAACCGGCCGCGCCGCGCCGCGCCGCCGCGACCCGAGCGCCACGTGGTCGCTGACCTGGTGCCCTGGAGGCGCTTCTACACTTGTGCAGTGGAACCGATCACTTGACCTAACTGGTACTCACTGGTTCAATAACTAAACAGTGTTTATTGAGATTTGTTGGATGAAATAAAGGCAAATTGTTTTCAAAAGTATTTATATTGAAATTGAAATATCATGCTGTATTTATTTATGAAGTGTAGTGATTAGATTCATTGACTGCTCCACTAGAGGTCATAGGTTCGTTTGCCAACCGAGACAATGATTTGTGTGCATGAGAATGTCTGTTTGTTCTGTATTTGACGGTAAATATCTAAATTAGTAAATATTCAAAATCAATTCATTGCAATTTGAACAGGATGTCCGTCGGGTCACAGATACTAACATAGACATTCACACTTAAACACAGAAAAAACAGGCTTGATAATCAGGGTATCTAATCACCACGCCAACTGGCCCGTCAAGGATGGTTACATTACTAAGTTTATAATGAGGTTTCAATTTCAGCAGTTGTTTTGGGACGTTTGTAAGGAGAGTTGCATTTCGCGGAACTATGGCGGGTCACCAACCTCCCAGACCAGCACCTTAATCGTGTAACTCAATCAAATTCAATGTTGAAGCTGATTTCATAATAGATTGATGGTTCGGTGCGTATGCGGTGAGGAACAGTCGTGGCACCGTCAATGTAATACAAAATTGACACCAATGACGATTCTGACTATCGCACTCCAGGATAACTTACTCAGGGCGGTGTATAACGAAGGTGGGCACCAGGCGCCACTGGTAAGCGACGGCGAACAGCAGCGCCACGGAGGCGGCCAGCAGCAGCGCCAGCACGTGCACGGCGCCGCGCCGCCAGCGCCACAGCACCAGCGTCAGCACCAGCGACACCGCGTACAGCTGCATGTCCGCCGCCAGGTACCTGGAACCGCCTTGCGATTACCACTAGCGAACTCCAACCTCATTTATTCATAAAAAAATTCCGAAGTAGTAGAGTTCTTAGCGCAGTGTTCGAGTTTTGATATACACACAATATTACTGATATTCATTGATTGATTGATGATTTAATATTGATATGGAAAAAAAAACAGTAGAGTTCTTAGTGCAGAGTTCGTCCGGGGAAGTGCTACCACCTTACCCATTTCCGCTGTGAAGCAGTAGTGCACTTGTATTACTGTGTTTCGGTTAGAAAGGTAAGGGGGTCGGTGAAATTACAGGCGCATGAGACTTAACAACTTCACGTCTCAGGGTCGACAACGCATTGGCGATGCCCCTAGTGACGCAAATGTCCATAGGTGGCGGTGACCACTTACCATCAGGTGGACCGTCTGTGGGTTGCCGGCCCAAGTGGTATAAAAAAAACAACTACTTTACCCATTTCCGCCGTGAAGCAGAAGTGCACTTGTGTTACTGTGTTCCGGTTAGAATGGTAAGGGGGTCGGTGAAATTACAGGTGCATGAGACTTGCCCACACCTGTACCGGTCTAGAGCCCACCGCAGGATGTTGGAATGATTCGAAATTCTTGGATAAACTTTTGGCTTATCAATGTGATGTATGGTTTGTCGTTACTACCTAGGTTCCTATCAACAATTAATGTCGACTCTGCTTGATCACATCGGCCGTGACATCGAAGGGGTCAGCCCCCCCTGATAAATAACCCCAGATACGCCAATTGTTATCGGTGAACAAAAGCATCATGAGGAAACCATGGCATAGCCTGGCCACATCATAGAATTATTAGTCGCCAAGCTCTTATTGCTATGTTCTGCCTTTGACCATTCCATCAATAAGGTGCCGTGGTGAGAGTTTAGTCAAAAATAAGTCTATATACCTATATAGGTAAAAAAATAAGGAAACGACGCGTCTGTCCTTGTGTGTCAGCAAACTTCTTGTTTAAATCAAACAATTATTTGGAACCAGCCTCATGACACGCCTCGTTTATTTTACTAAATGTATTTTTGAGGATTATTCGTTGAATAAACACATGGAAGTGGTTTCCTGTATAAATATTTTTTATTTGACTAGACTAAAACATAATGCGGCTAAGTGACATTCGTTGTCCCCCGCACCTTTTACCAATTTTTTTTACCAAGACTTACTGTAATCCGCGGATTTACCCGCGTCCTCAAGAAATATTATATACTATCGAGATAAAAAGTATCATAAGTGTCAATCCAGGTTACAAACTATCTATGTACCAAGTTTTATCCAAACCCACTTACTAGTATTTGCGTGAAAGAGTAACACAAACTTTGACATTTATAATATGTGTAGACCTATCCTACATAGGACATAGACTATATTATCCCAAAATTAATAAAAGCCGTTATAAACACAGGTGAAACCATGAAATCTATAGTCCACTAGTCTGAATATATAAAAGAATGTTTGTCTGTATGTCCTTTATACAATCGTAAACTTTGCAACGGATTTTAATGCAGTTTTCAGCAATAGAGAGTAATTCAAGAGGAAGGTTTAGAATTAGGATTGAAAGTGGGCAAAGCCTTATATAAATAAGGAAAACTACATACCAATAAACAAAGACTATCAAGTTACCAACAACAGATTCAGATAAGTATCAAGAACATTGCACGCATTTGTAGGCACGCGACCCCTCGTTCGGAACACTAGTCCTTAATCTATTGAGTGCAGAGTCGCAAGTGCTGCAACCAGCCGCGACCTTGCAGCCACATTTACATGGATTTATAATTGAAAGTTAAACATACGTCTAATTGTGATGTTCGCAGACACGATACACGTTTTAGGTGCGTAAGCGCTTAACCTGAATCAATAATAACTGACAGAACAATCATGTTATTTAGCTTTGACGGGCGTGTTGGATTGGTGGTTAGATGCCCTGACTGCCGCGTCTCAGGTCGTGGGTTCGACTCCTACGCAGGACAAACATTTGTGTGCATTGCTATGTGTAAATATTAATATTTAGATTGAGCTGATTGCGTTAAGCTGGTACAATGGAAAGCAATAACTTGTAATGACGGGCCAGTTGCCATGGTCGATAGAGAAGCTGGTCCCCACTCCGCGGGTTGTGGGTTCGATTCTCACCCAATATAAACATTTGTGTGCATAAACATGTCTGTTTGTTCGGTGTGTGGGTGTAAATAACTATATAAGTATGCATTTAGACAAACAAAAAAGTGCCTCTGCTGAGTTTAGGAGTGTGTAAATAATGTCCCAGGATTTATCTGGAAAATCCGGATCCGAGGCCCCGAAATCACCACAAGTAATAAGAACTTTAAGCACACGAATTAAAGTTTATAATAAATTCAGATGTCTGACCAGGTCTGTATGAGGCACTTGTCGTCCGCGTAGAGCACGTTGTTGAGGTAAAGCAGGTGCGTCCACCACTTGCGGCGGCAGGTGTCGGCCTCGGCCGTGACGAGCGGCGCCCACATGGGCCCGCGCCCGCCGCGCTGCCACCAGCTCGCCGCGAACCACACCACCACGTAGTTGCTGGGGCTTATCCTTAACAGTGGGCGAGCTATGGTTATACGGAGCTTAGGTGTTTATCAGTTTTAACTAGACTCTTAAGTGCAATAAACACTGGACAGAAAGGAAATACGAGGGACAAGAGTAATACGAAGTAGAATAATCAGAATGAAAGTCTGCATCTTAATAAACTACGTTTTGCTTTCAATAATACGTCAAATAAATAAGGCAAGATAAGTTCTTGCAAAAACAATGTTAGGGTGGAATAATTAAATGACTGTTTTTTTTTTCAATATTCAAAACCATTTATTCAGTTTAGGCCCTCGGAAGGCACTTATGAGTCTGTGGCACTGTTGTCATTGAACCGGTAATACTCTCTCGGATTTTTACACTCGTTAGTCGCCACTGGTGAATCTCTACAGTTGAGGTAGTTTATTAGTACCTACGATAAGACACAGAAAACAAAGAGGTCCTATTCAGTAGTCTTATTGCTTTCAATGTCATTGGTACTAAAGCTTGTGCTTTGCCGTGAGCACGAACATCTATCGTAAACGTGTCATCATAGTATTGAGTGCGCCAAAAACTAATGCAATGGGAAATTGAACATCGCGCAACGTGGTCGCGGTATATGCGTTGTATATTTTCTATACAAACCAGCTTTTTGACGCACTCGATACGATGACGCTATGCTTGCGAATGTTCTTGATTAGGCTCTGGAGAAAATAGTCAATGCGATAGGCCAAGTATCAATCATACCTAATGATCCGGTTGAGCATGGTTTGGAAGAATGTGGAGCAGTAGTGTAGCGGCTCCCCGCGGCGGCGCTGCAGCAGAAGCTTGTGCGCCAGCAGGAACGAGGACATCAGGAAGAAGATCTGCACCACCAGGGTGCTGTTCGCCATCATCACCACGTCCACCGCGCGTCGCGTCTGCACAACAACAATGGTAACACAGGGAGACCTGGAGGCTGACTTCACTACATTCACACCTTCATCTAAGCTTCCTACATATTCAGATATTTGTTTGCCTAAATACCTAGGCAACACGCACAATTTCCTAGACTGGGAGAACTTGCTGTATATGTTGTTGGGCTATTAATAAACACTAAAGTCGCAAAAGTCATGATTACAAGGCAGAAGGTGACTTGCTACTAACTCAATCGTTTACATATTATATTTATTTTTGTACATGAATAATGTGTTTTCAATTTATTTTCTATTTCTAGGAAAGTTTGTATTCTCACACACTACTTAGCAGAGTTAAGCAATCTATGTATATGTTCTAACTCCATTTAAGACACCAATCTCATAACCAGTCACACTGCACATGTTTTTACTGACCAGCTGTCCACGCGGTTTCACTCGGGTTCCTGAGCGATATTACACTTTTCTAGGATGAAAGTAAATCATACGTTACGCCAAGTTTCATATCAATCCGATAAATAGTTTTTGCGTGAAAGACTAACAAACATCCATCCACACGAACATTCGCATTTATAATAGTAACTAGTTGCGCCCTGCGACTTTGCCCGCTTTCAATCTAGGTTATAAACCTTCCTCTTAAATTACTCTATCTATTGCTGAAAACTGCATTAAAATCCGTTGCATAGTTTACGATTCTATAAAGGACATACAGACAAACATAAATGTTTTATATATATAGATAAGATGTATCGGGATATGTATGACCCACCTTCTCGACGGACCTGGTGTCGGCGAGGTAGGAGTGCGTGGTGATCCAGCACACGTGCTCCACGATGACGCACATCATGCACAGCACGCGCAGGCCGTCGAACGTGCGCAGGTCGGTCTCGGCGGACGCGGGCGGCGCCGCCCCCAGCGCGCGCCAGCCGCCGCGCACCGACCACGACAGCGCCCAGCCGGCACCTGCGGGACCACGCCAGGTACGTCACGAACCAGACAATGTAGGAATATCTATCGTCTGATCCCAAACTAAGTAGAGCTTGTACTACGGTATCCAGATTACTGATATTACTACACATTTCTTCAACTTTTTTTTTATTGCCACTTATGTTTTGAGATGTTTGTCCTTGGGACTTAAAACCACGACCTGGGAGTAGAACAGTAAATAGAACAGATATTCAAAACACCTCTACTTTATCGTTGCATTATATGGATAATATAGTTTGAGGTGACTGGTTTCTCTTTATTGGGGCCTATTCTGCTACTTATGTGGCTGACCAGTGCCGGATTAACCACGTAGCAAGAGTAGTAATTGCTACAGGCCCTGCGCAAAAGGGCCCCCGTGTGTCTAAGGCCCCCCACCGCCGATTGTTTTTTTTACCACTTTATACTTAAGAACCCATAGCAGACCAAAGGCCCCTCGACAGAATTTGCTACGGGCGCCGCGCTTGCTTAATCCGGCACTGTGGCTGACCGTAGGTACAGTTTTTAGTAATAAACTTTCATTATACACCACATTAGTTATAATTTTAAAGTAAAATAAATAATTTGTTCTATGAAATTGTCATAGATAAGACATCAACGGGAGTCTTTGCAAGGACTTTCCTTACCTATATAATTTATTAACTTTCCTTTATTTTTGAAGTTATACTTCTTTTGGCGCGATGGAGATAAATGATGAGAGTCAATTTGTACGATGCGCGCGCACACCGACACCTGAATTCTACATCGTGAAGTTAGTTCTAGGGGGCATGAAAATCGATAACTATGTTCAAGTTGTATATTCTAGTATTTTCACTTACTTCACTTATATTGTGAAGGAGTAAGGTTCAGTTTTTATTGACATTATTTAAAGTTCTTAACTCAATGTTAGATTTGAATTTAGAATCTTGAACAGAGCTTTAAAGAAATGTCATATTAATTGGATTATTGTATGATGATACAGTTGAACCATGTTGTGAAGGAGGAAGGTTCATTTTTGTCTAACATTTTTTCTTTCAGTTGTATTATGACTTATTTGAAAAATAATTAGTTAATTTGTTGATTGCAAACTTGAGTGCTATTTTTCTAATTAATATTACATTTGAAAAATATTGTTAGATGATGGATATCTGTAATAAAAAACCACGTACTATGGTCCAAACTGATTAAATGATTTGAAATATTCAACCTGGGTTCGCGGGTGGCACGAAGGTGGTATAAAGGTCAAAGCTCCTGAAGTTACGACCGGCGCGGAAGTCTTTAATATCTATAGAGTACATACATTATGTATTTAGCATTTTTTCTGCGAAATTGTAGAGCTTTTACCTGATCAAATACAAGTCAATTTATCACTGAACACATTTGAAATCCTGTTCAAACATCACCGAACCAATACCTTTAGGAAAGTTAATAAATAATGTTAAAACCATTATCAGCCGAGTGCAGCCGAGCGGCTCCGAGCAGCGCCGAGCGATGCCGGGTCGCGGCGCTAATGGCTGTGCAAACACTTAATAAAGTGAGAAATCGTTGCGCATTGTCAAAATTATAATTGCGCAATGCAGCACGTGCGCGAAAGAATCTCAATTCGAATGTTTTTTCTATTTAATTATTTCTAGCTATTTCAAAATTCAAAATTCAAAACCATTTATTCAGTTTAGGCCCTCGGAGGTCACTTATGAAGGTCAAATTTAAAGTTACTGAAGCTATAACCCAATTTCCAAGGGATCTGTTGTTTTTCCCGGGAAAAGGACTACTTTCCCAGGACCTTGTGTTACCAACGCAACTTTTTAACTATTTTTAATTTTAAGGCTCCAAGCTAAAAAATAAAAATAAATTAATAATTGTTATTTATATGAAATTCAAGTAGATACATTACATTGAAATATACCTTATATTCTAATATTCAATTTAGGTTTATCAGTTATCTGGTTTTTCATCATAATAGGTGTTCTTAGTCAGAGATCAGAAGGCCGCGTGTGAAGAATGTCCTAAGATATTAATTACATATTCTCATTACAAATTTTGCCGACATTACACGCTATTTTTTTTATGTAATAAGTTTGTTTTAAAAAGAGAGATTGCCGGCTCTTCTCAGCGAAAGCCACCTTCCGGCATTAGAGTTAGGCTTCCAACAATGCGCTTTCCGTACAGTTAAGAACTAATTAGAGCTAATATAATAATTATATAACGCGGATGAGGTGTCTGCGGACCACTTTCACGACGTCGTCGGTGTAGTGTATACAAGTTATACAATTCATAATCCCCTAAATTAGCAATAAATAGACGGGCCAGTCGGTGAGGTGGTTTGATACCTAGACTATCACTCCGCAGGTCATTGCTTCGATTCTCAAAACATTTGAATGAATGTTAATGTCTGATCTGTATGTACTGAAAAAGTTGTATATTAGTAATATTAGTTATCAGGTTACAATGGCACAAGCTCGGCTTAGTTTGGGGTCAGATAAAGAAGAGAGTCCCGAGATATTCCCAAGCAGCTCCACATAATCATCATCATCACTTACCAAGATGATATGTTGATCAAACATAAACGAATCTACATTATAAAAAAATATATAAAGAAATTATATTTATATAAAAATATGCGAACATTTAGCACGTAATTTTTTTATTTTCTCAGAAAATAAAAGATGCCTCTTGAACGTATTTGAAACCACGAAGTTACAATGATGAAACATATACGAAGAGATTACGCTACGTTTAAACGTCACTTTATATCTTATTAGACCGTAGAGAACTGACCTTTCCTAGCATGATCAGGCAACGTGACGTCAAGCACGGTAGAAACGGCTGCGAGGGCGAGCAGGGCGGCCACTAGGCCCGCGAACGCGCGCTCACTCGTTGAGAGCGGGCCGTCGTCCGCTCCCGCTCCCGCCCCCGCTCCCGCCCCGTGGCAGTACTCCAGCTTGTACAGGTGAGCCGACAGGTTGTACGAGGCCATCGTGCTGGCGTTCACGCATGACGCGAACCTGTGGACAAATTATATTCAAGAGAAGAGAAGGCCTTGAATTTGGCTTCGGTAGTTGCCCCTGGTTAACCATCTTCTCGTCCATGTTCAGACACAAAGAAGTTCCATGGTATCACAGCTTTTGAGCTCGTATAGTTTAGAGGTAGTTTTGTTCGCCCAGGTAAGTACCGAAGCAGTAATGTCCTTGCATTGCTGTTTTGGTTATTGGTAAGGGGGCGGTAAAATAAGACACATGAGACTTAACGACTGCACGTTTAAGGGTCGACAGTGCGTTGGCGATGCCCCTGATATTGAAAATGTCCATAGTCGGTGGTGTCCACTTACCATCAGGTGGACAAAAATATAGTGGAGCGTTATATTATATCTCATGATCATAATATGGTGAATGAGGTCACGAGATCGACCGCAGGCATTAAAGCACAAGATGGAGTGAAAGCGGCTGTATTGTGACGCGGCTAGTCTAGACTAGACTTTAGTACATAAATCTACTAAGTTTATTAGCTATATGCTTCCTGAATCGTAAATCAGGTTCCTGTGACTAGGAGCACATGGAGAACAGAAGTAGAGAGTTGGTTCAATAGCAGGTAGGTGGTAAGCACAGAAAGCCTAGAAAGAAACTAGCTCACAAGTTCAGTTGGCGGAACATATCCCCTACCAAGGAGGTACCACAAGATACCCTCGTGTTATGGGTTTTTCCGCGATTAACTTTTTCCCATTAAATTGGATGAGAGGTGGTCCATCTAATAACAAAATGTGTGAAGTACCAGGAGTGCAGTACGTCGTTGGAGTCCAGCGCTGGTTGCGGAGGCTTGTGGTGGGCGCAGGAGCTGGTGACGCACACCCCGCGGTGCAGCCGCGTGTGGTTGAAGTTGTCCACCCAGTTTGCCGAATAGCGCTGTCGAAACAAACTTGTATTACTGTACTGTTATGTACTAGTTCTACTCGCGGATCGAAGGAAGTAATGTTTTCTAGAATAAAAAGTATCATATGCCCTTGATTATGTTGGTTTCAATTGTTTATATTTAGTACTTTGATATTGTTAAACATAAAAAAGAGAAATAGGCAATTAAGTCGGCTTAGAGGTTATAACTTTGCTTAGTGTCCTGTCGGCACTCCTCAGTTGGAGGGAGGCAGACTTAGTTTCCTGTCGGCACTTCTCAGTTGGAGGGAGGCAGACTTAGTTTCCTGTCGGCACTTCTCAGTTGGAGGGAGGCAGACTTAGTTTCCTGTCGGCACTTCTCAGTTGGAGGGAGGCAGACTTAGTTTCCTGTCGGCACTACTCAGTTGGAGGGAGGCAGACTTAGTTTCCTGTCGGCACTTCTCAGTTGGAGGGAGGCAGACTTAAAATTCTGTGGTAGCTTTAGTAGGTTTGACCTTAAGAAGTACCTGTCTAGGACTAAAACTAAAAGGCTTTAAATTTTGAATTTATGTACCAAAGTTTACATACAAATTTCAACAAACCAAATTCACTTTCGCATTTATAATATTAGCTAAGATCTCAGAAAGCTGTCAAGCAAGTAGAAGTTGAGTGATGTTATATACATAAGCGATAGCAGGGAGATTGCCGAAGTGTCCGACATATACAACATTTTGAAGTTTTAAACCCATTTTTAAAGGTTATTAGGCAGAAAGAGAAATGTTATTTACTGATTTCTGACCATCACATCATCACGTTGATAAAACTATGTATCTCCAAAAAACCTATCGGTGTATTATGGCAACTGACTTGAGAGGCAGTCCCACTCCACAATCCCGGCAATACACTGGCAATTCCCTGGTATACCTGCTGTCTATAGAAGACGGTGACCACTTACCATCAGGTGAACGCTTGTCAGCCTTCTGACTCAATATAAGTATTTATCCCACCCACACATTTTTAATTTCAACCCGTTAAAGCTACTTATAAAGTTCAAAGTTACTGAAACCACCATCGGATAGTAAGTTAGCCTTTAACTGGAAAGAGCCGGCAAGAAACTCATCAAGGTTACATTGTTGTCTTTTTTGATAGACGAGTATTACCTAGCGCATTCCTTCAACTTAAAGTTTCGATGCTCTTCTTTACGAGTGTATACCGAAATGCGAAAGTAACTCTGTATGTTTGTTTGTTCCACGACTCAACGTCTGAACCGATCTCTATAAGAACTGACGTTACTTTATAAAATGATCTATTTTTGAAATCAAGGATATATCTTTAGATTAAGTTTAGGACCATTTTTTTTCGTACCTATAACATACTTGTGTTAGAAGACAGTTATAGTAGATACAATGTAATATTACGATGGGTAAGTGAAATACCAGCTACTCCCGCGGTTTCACCCGCATTTCTGAGGGGCGTAATGTTTCCCGGGAACTGGAAACTAGAAAATAGTTTGCTTTCTATCAGTGATTTTTTTTAATAAGTGCTATTTTTACAGAGATTACCCTTCCTGTACACACAAAAATAGCACTTTTTTTTTAGAATATTAGTTAAGACATACACTAAAAACATGCATTGATAACAAAATGTGCGTGTGTGTTACTTTATATCTGAGGAACGCGGGGGAATCGCGGATAGTATATAATATAAAACAAAGTCATTATTTCCACTTTTATTATTATTTCTGATTGCCCGCATATTTATTTATTTATTTATTCATGAACAAAACGGATATAGTCAATGCCGTTAATTTTGATACGTATTTCACAATAATTCAAAGAATCACTTCCGAAATGTTTATGTGCATAATACATTTACATTTCCCCACTCGGACGAAGCCGCGGCGTGTCGCTAATCAAAATACAATCCGGTAAATCAACAAAACAACTGTTGTTACATAAAAAACGCAGCGGCATCGATCGACCTACTGGACCTATTTCAAGGTAAACTTCACCAACATTATGAGATATGACCATCTCTGGGCGGGTCATCGACCCCTCCCCACTCCCCGCTTGATGCAACTCTCCTTTCACCGTCCCTTGTATAACTATCGTCTGTTTCAGCGGAAATAATTCTAATTAGACTAAATTATACTTTATGGGGAGTGGATATGGTGTGTAATTGCGCGATGGAGGTGGAGCGGGCTGTTAGGTAACTAATGTTATATAGTGGACTAGAAGACTTAGTAAGATGAGTCGATTAGACAGATTTCAGGTATTTGAGGCAAGATATAACAGATCATGACTATAGAGTAATTACAATGTTCCACCAAATCTAGTCAATTTTATGACATTTTCATCAAATGTCCAGCCAAGAGCATATCGGCTCAGAGAAGGGTTCCGTGATTGCCATGAAATAAATACACTGCTTTTTGGCCTGTACTGGGATTGAACCTGTGTGCGTGCTATTCAAAATTCAAAACCATTTATTCAGTTTAAGCCTACGGACGGAACTTAAGAAAGTCAAAATTACGGAAGTTACCACCAGCTCGGAAGTGGAATTATTACCTGCATAATATCGAAGAGCTGGTGCGGCCCGTCGGCGGAGAGCTCGAAGCTGCCGAGGCAGTAGAGGCCGCGCGTCGCCACGCAGCGCGTGTAGTCCTCCAGCTCGAACAGCCGAGGCATCGAGTAGTACTGCTCCTCTGAAACAACCCTTACATTTGTAGTTGAGCTTGGACAGTACGGGCACAAGAAGACGTTGGTCTGTATCAACAGTCTATTTATTTTTAATAGCTGCCCCCCGTGTTCCCGAGGGATATCACATTTTCCCGGGATAAAATGTAGCCTATATGTTATTCCAGGATATGTTCTATCTATGTACCAAGTTTCATCCATATCTGTTTTGTAGTTTTTGCGTGAAAGAGCAATAAACATACATACATACAAATCATTCCTCTTTATAATATTAGTATAGATATAGATTGAAGTAGTGACCCGCCCGGCTTTGACTGAGTGGGATAATATAGAAGTAGGTACACACATATAAAGCGACCGGAAAAAATCTTGTTAGTGATGGAGAAAACAGCAAAAAAATTGCGTAGTTAATATGAAACTATATTGTATATTAATTTTCAATGCAGTAACTATTTTTGCTTTTTAGTTGTTACAAAATAAAGAGTTTGAATTAACAAGTATTAGGAATATTAAAATAGTGACTTTGTCATAATATTTATTTCAGCATATTTATATATTAAGAGTTTTGCAGATCTAAACTATCAGAAATAATCTTTTGGTTTTTTAACTAGGCAAGCCTGTATCGAGGCAACCTAATATAACCTGTTATATAATATTTAGAGATTAATCACTAAAAAAGTCACTGGCTTACAGAACATGGATGCGGGAAGTCGCAATCATCACCACCATCGATCAAAAATCATCGCGCAGATAACGTATAGGCCGCGACATTGATCTACATATTTTTAACAAAATTTTACAGTTTAACAAAGCTCTTCGCATTAAACTTCTATTTGTAAAGCAGTTTGTCTAATTTCTTCAACATTATCAAAATAGGGGCCTATTTTGGTAATTCCAAATAAAGATCCTTTCAAGATTACAAAACGCCAAACAAACTTACCTAACTGCAATCAAAATCAAATTACACTTTGATGTTTTGGTTCACTTTTTATTTGTTTTGTAAGAGCTCTATACGATGACCGTGATCTCGGGTCACTAACATAATATTGATTTATATGCAACATTAAAAATAACCAACATCCATAAACGTTTATATCTACTTAACTAGTTAATTTTTTAACTATCTTAATAAAAGTCATTGCAAATCATCGTGATATGAGACGACTAACTATTTCTTGCGGTTTCACCCGCATTCCCGAGGGATGTTGCGTTTCCCGGGGATAAATAGTATTCTGTATACTAATTCAGGTTATAAATTATATGTATATGTGCCATGTTTCATTCAAAACGAACTAAAAGGTTTAGAAGTTTTAGTGTGAAAGAGTAACAAAAATTCATACATCTATACACAAAACAAAAAAGTTCACGCTCACTTGGAAAACATACAATATTTTATGGTTATGATAAAATACATAAAAACTTTTTTATGAATTTGTTTAAATACATAACGTTATTTGAGTTACAAACAATTTTGTACTTTTAAACAGAGAATAAATGCATAAAAAGTATATTCTAAATAACTCAATACTTCCAAGTGAATGCAAAGACTTCTTGTTGTATATATTATAAATAGGATGGTTTTTATCTTGCGTATGCTTCTTTAGAGATGTGGCCAAAGATGATGATAAGGGAACTAACTCCAAAGCGCAATTTTTAAGGACCATGTTTTAATTTAAATAAAATTTTGTCATGTACAAATTACCAAATGATGTTTATCACATAAGGGGTATATACCCGTTGAATTATTATAAATATAATATATCATGACAGGAATCAAACCCATAACCTTCTGCTCTAGGTAAGTAAGCTTTAGGCTACCTTTCCACCAATGCGACGCAACTAAACGTTGAACTCTTTGATTTTGTTATCCTCTACCTCTCGGGTGGAAAGACCTTAAGGTGCCCGTTGGCTTAGTCGTAGATTCGATTCCCACCAAGGACAAACATTTGTGTGCATGAACATTTTGTTTATTCTGCTTCTGGGTGTAATATTTTATAAAAGTATACAACGTGTTACAAAGCACCGCGTAAAAATATAATTAATTAGTATCAAAGCCAACAACCCTAGTAAGCTGTCATGTCAAGAACCCTGTTTTTTTAACAGAAAGGCCTAGTTTTTCTATTTTTCATTCATAAAAATCAGTTTTTTTTCATTTTTTTGGGGTATGTTATACTACGTTACTACGGTTCTTAAATATTGTAAATGAACTCGTTATAGGGCCCCATTTTTACGGGTAGTTTTGTAACGTCCTGAATATTTAGAAGAAAATATAGGATATTTAGTAAATTAATAATATATTAATAATAATATTAGGTTTCCTAGTACACGCTCTGCTTAGTTTGGGATCAGATGGCGTAAGTAATTTTTTTTTTATTGATATTAACTTAACCGGTCTAAGGCCAGGCTAGGTACGGGGCTGGGGGACCCCCCACAGTTCTTGCGTCCACGTCGCGTCCCCTGGTAACGGCCCAGTTCTGACCACCGTAACGGAGTGGCAGAACTGGGACGGCTAAAGAGAACTGTGCAGAAGAGACTTGCTTATGCGAAATAATGCGAAAGAGTGCGAACATGCCAAAGAGTGCGGAAGAGAGTGAGGAGAGGAGGAAGGAGGAAGGAGTGCCTGCCGTGAAAAGAGAGCCAACACGGGCAGGCACCAAGGAGCAGCGAGTGACGTCGGGTTTCTTCGGCCGGGCTGAGTCGTCCAAGCCCGATAACTCGGACTCGGAGGGCGAAGTCCGGTCGGAACCTCCGGCGACCTCTCTGCCCCGAAAAAGAGGGCATGAGGAAGGAGAGGATGATCCGAGGCCCGATAACACCCCCAAGGTGAACACCTCCCGAAGGGGTGGGGCCAGAGGGCGGCTCGCCAGCTTTGCGAGCCTGGCGGCGGCAAGAGCGAGGCCCCGCGCAGCGGAGTGCGCAGACTCGGATGACTGCGCTACCTCCGATGCGGGGAGCCTCCTCGAAGATAGTTCCGCCTCGTGCCGGGAGGATCTCCCCGTTCCCGGGAAGAAGAAGACGGCGCAGGAGCCAGTGGTCGACCCGGTCGGGGAGACACGCAGGGCGGCTGCCCAGATCATAGAGGGCGCCCGCAAGTCTAAGAATTTGAATGGGGCTGTGTGGGGCCAGATTAATAGGGCCTGCGACAGAATACTGGCCAGTATGGACGTAGTGGAGGCCGGGAAGTCGGTGAACGACGAGGTCCGCGCCCTCCAAACGGACAACTGGAGGCTGCGGGAGCGGGTGCTCCTCCGCGACGAAGAGCTGAGGAAGCTCCACGCCGCCTCCACGAAGCGCGGACCCTCGCAGAGCGGGACCCCGGCCCCTCCGTCCCTGCAGTTCAGCGCTGCGGACCTGGCGGAGGCCTTGACGGAGATCAGGCGGGACCTGTTCGCCTCTTTGGAGGGTATGATCAATACCCGACTCGAGGAGGTGAACAGGCGCCTGCCCGCCGAGCCCATCGTCCGCCCCCCGTTGGAGACCGATGGGAGGAAGACTGCGGGACTGGCCACGTCGATCCTAGCCGCAAGCGTGCCCGAAAGGGCGAGGCTGGGCGATGGCCGGCCCCGGAGGCCCAAGGCCCCCAAGGCGGCCGCCAAGGCAGCCGCCAAGGCCGCCGCTAAGGCCGCCAAGAAGCCCACCCCGGCAGCCCCTGCTGCCCCGCCGGCCCTGGAGGAGGGACCGGGCCCCTCGTGCCAGCAGTCCGAGGAGGTGAGCTGGGCAACAGTGGCAAAGAAGGGCAAGGGCGCCCCTCCAACTCAAGTGCCCCCAATAAAAAAGGCAGCGCCCAAAAATAAAAAAGAGAAGGGACCGAAGATCCCGAACACGGCGGCGGTGGTGATAACCTTAAAAAAGGACCTCGCCACCGCCACCACGCTGCACGCCACTATGGCGAGAGCCATCAGGGGCTGCAGCCTCGAGGAGGTCGGCCTTCAGCACGTGAGGATGCGGGCCTCGATACGTAGCCCACATAAGCCGTCCGCAGAAAATGTCCGCCATCCAAGCGGTCGGCCTGGACGAGTCAGCGACCGCAGAGTCGCTGACGGCAGCCGTCGCTGCTGCGGGGGAGTGTGAGGCGGCTCACGTGAGGGTGGGGGGCATCCGCTCCCACTACGATGGCACCGGGTCAGCTCTGATCCGGTGCCCGGTGGGGGCGGCAAAGGCCCTCCTCGGGCGTGGTCGGATCCTAGTGGGCTGGTCGTCCATCAGGATCATTCCGGTCGGGCCGACACCCATGCATTGCTTCAAATGCATGGGTGTGGGCCACACTAGGGAGCTCTGCCCCTCTGATATCGACCGGAGCCATATGTGCTTCCGGTTTCCGGCTTCCGGCTTCCGGCTTCCGGAGAAGGCGTGGTGCGCAGTTTGCTCCCACGCCGAACTCCCGGCCAACCACGTCATGGGGGGGTTTAAATGCTCCCCGCCCGCGGTGAGAGGCAGAGTGGCGAGGTCCAAGCCCGCCCGCCCACCGCGCCCCACCCCTGTAGTAGCGGCCGCCAGCCGGCCGGAAGAGGAAGACACCCGCATGGACGTCTAAATGCCAGCATAATGGCATCTCTACGTTCTGCGGGTGGGTGCCTCTACCGGCACATACGGCAAGGACCCCCCTCGGGGGACCCTTAGTGGCTGCAGGCGGAGGATGGGAGTCCTCCGTCTGCCGTGTCAAGCCACTGGGCGGCCGGGAGATGGCCACGCGTGCTCGGCCATCTCCCTCTGGAGAGGAAGACCCCGGCATCAGCTGGGACGAGACCGGTGGACATCGTGGGTAATGCTCAGCGGTACCACGGTGTCCAACCAACCGGATAGCGGTAGCACGCCAAGGTGGGTTTTAGTGGGTAAACCTCTCCTGCCCTTCTCATTAGGAGAAGGGGAGGTGCAGGGAACCCCACATATCCCCCCGTTTCTCCCAGGACGGGGGTCGAACTCTTGATGAGTTTCCCACCTTGCCAAAAAAAAAAAAAGGCTATGTAAGGGGCTAGTAATATTAATATTGATTTATGGACAACTATGCAGTTTGCAAAGATGCATTTGTTTATAAAACACTGTTCGTTGTTTATTGTTGATTCTAGAAGACTCTTGTGGTTGGTAAGTACTAAGTGGGCAGTCTTTGCTAAGTTTATTATAACTAAAGTTAGTATTCAAGGAAAAGTATCAAGTATTTGCACTCCGAAGTGTTTACTATGTACTTAGGACTTCCAACGGTTTGACTTCAGAGAAGAACCTATTAATAAATGTTTGCGTACATTTAATTACTTTGTTTTATTATCTCATGCCGGTCATAAATATATTATTTTAAATAATATCTTAAGTGAACGTTATCAATTTTAAAAGCATATTGCGCGACTGGGAGGAGTGTCAGATTTGGCATAGTTGAAAGTTTATATAGAGAAGAAGTTAAGAAAAATAAAATTCATACTGCTAATGTTAAACATAATCCCGATTTGTTTGTACACGCTTGCAACTGACGTAATCAAACAAAAAATAAATGTATTTTATATGTTTATAGAGGTATATACTCTGAAAAAAAGAACCACAATAATGTTCAAGCTTATGACCTCGCCTGATTGGGCTTACGGTCCACTGTGGTGAGAGCGAGGGTAACAACGGCTAACTCCTTGTGAAATACATTTTCTATAAAAAACAGTTTGTCTTTTTGGAAAACTAACAAAATTATTTCCATCATATTAGTAAATATTATTTCGGAGATTAACTTATTCAAACAGACAGCAGTTTTCAAAAATAGCCCTATTACATTTTGTCAAGTACTTTCAATGTAGGTACAGACACGACAGTTCTATACTTTTATTATATTAGAAGATTAACAAAATTCTAATTTAACTAAAGGAATTAGCAATTACGCACATACTCTCTAAAATATTGTGACATTGTGTACCATAAGAGTGAAGCGAGCCCTGAGAGCACAAAACAAAACAAATATCCCCGAGACATTCTTTACACACGGCCAATATTTATGGAATTGGCAAATAATATAGAGGATTGATTCGATAACGTTAGATTTAATTTTAGTTCAGTAACACTTTGTACAACAGTTGACATTAGAGTGAAAGTAATCCGACAGAATAAAAATGACTATATCACCGCATAGACAGTAGCGTCAGCTAGTGAGTTATTTAGGCAACTTAGACTATTTACATTGTTTGCTTTATATCAGTTCTAACAGCCTGTACTATGGAAACCAGATAACTGTAATTTGACCTTCGTAAGTGGTTTGACCCTCCGCGGGCCTAAACAGAATAAATGGTTTTGAATTGAATATTAGCGTATTCCAAAGCATGCTGGCTGCCCCTATGTGTAACGTAACTACAACTTTTTATGATGATTTTTGAAGATATTTGATTTATTTCAAAAAGTTTTCTATTATATTGCCGTCATGAAAATAATTCAAAATAAAAAAAAAACATTTATTCGGTTAGGCTGGAGAGTACTTATGTAGGTCAAATTTAAAATTACTAGCTACGACAATCGTTTTTGGTATTGACAAATTTTGAATTCCAAGAATGGTGAAAATAGGACATAGTTCCTGATAGTCCGGACGGAGCCTGGACGCATGGTTACCGTAACTCATCCACCAAATATCAAGTCATGGATCAAGTTCAATAGTAGTATGCATATGCAAGCGACCACATTACAATAGTAATGGTGCGGAGTAGCGCTACTGGGCGGCGACTTATTCAAATTCAAGTTCGACTTCCGCTCAGTTTTGTGCACCACAATCTATACATTCAATTAAATAGACTAATAACAATAAATATATTTCTTGTTCCTTTTATGCTTTTATTTATAAGCTAGTTTACGCGTCGCGGTTTCCCGGGGACGATACCTAAAGTAACCTTTCATCTATAATAATGGTGACGGTAACAAGTGGACACAGAAAAAGAGTTACCAAAGTTATGATTTTTTTAGGGTGCCGAACCTAGGCTATATCATTGGAATTCAAACTGTTAGTCTAAATTGAAAATCCTTACAACGAAGCTAGTTTGATATGCTTGTTCGTAACTATTGACATAATCTAATGTCATACTGACAAAGAAATAGACGGGCCACCGGATGGCTACCGGTCTCCATCGACAATTTCAGTTTTTTTTTTGTATTTACTATATCATGTAGGCGGACGGATTGAGTTGTAGAGCTTTTAGTGCAGAGTTCATCCGCGGAAGTACCTCCACCTTACACATATCCGCCGTGAAGTAAAATTACAGACATGAGACTTACCAACTACACGTCTCAGGGTAGACGACGCATTGGCGATATAGTGTCGCAAATGTCCATTGGTGGCGGTGGCTCTTACCATCAGCAAACACACGGTCCACCGTGTGCTTGTTTGTCGGCTCACTTGTGGTCACCACCGTCTACGAACGTCCGCTGGCGCATCGCCAACGCATTATCGACCCTATGACGTAAAGTTATTTAGTCTCGTTTATCTGTAGTTACACCGGCCCTCTTTATTTCTTACCGAAACACAGCCATACAAGTGCACTACTGCTTAACGGCAGATATGGGTAAAGTGGTAGTACTTCTTCGGACGAACACTGAGAGCTCTACTACTTTGAAAAGTGTGATAAACGTCGAACGTATTTCAACTTAATTTATTTTCATGCAATTGAAATGATATTTATACTTTATTCGTTAAAATATATAAATGCGGTCTTGCTGTTTCATCACTACGTAGTATAAAACAAAGTCGCTTCCCGCGGTCTGTCTGTCCCTATGTATGCTTAGATCTATAAAACTACGCAACGGATTTTGATGCAGATTTTTTAATAAGCGAGAGGTATGTTTTTATGTATAATACATGCATATTATAATTGAGAATATGCGCGTTTGACAGTTACAGACCTCCAGAACGCGGGTGAAACCGTGGGTGACAACTAGTAATATTTTCTTTCACAAGTAGCGCAACATACATGGCAAGTCGGTGGTTTTTCCTCGTTTTGAAACTGGTCACACACCAAATAGCGAGCAGTTTGGTTGAATTAATTTCGACTATATTACCTTAATTATTGGCTGCCCGCTGGCGCTGGCGTGACCGTACTCATATTACTGTTAAAAAGAAATTGTTATAAGGTACTCTAGTAAAGTTCATATCTTGAGCCATTCGTTACACACGGCCACCTGCCCTCTTATTCTGCTAATACAAACTTCGTGGGCGAGCCGCCGCAAGAAGGCTCAGAGAGCTTATCTCTCACGAGATTCCGTAGTTAGCGAAAGAGACAGAGCATAGAAGCCGCGAAGAAACATCCACGAGCTTGTGTCATTTTCCTTACAGGCCATCTGATCTTAAACTGAGCAGAGCTGTGGAAACCAAATAACTAATATACTACAAATATATTTTTTGTTGTTTTCTAAATACATACTTATCTAGATATTTACATCCAGAATAGAAAGATATGGTAATTACATTAATATTTGTCCTAGGTGGAAATCGAATCCAGGTAAAGAGGAAATTTTTTATACGTATTGTACTTCATAAAAATGGAGAGGCGAAGGTCATGTTATTGAACAATCCAAGCATTCGGGAAGAAAACGTTATTTTAACTCGCTTGCTTGGTTCGTGTGTAACGGAATCTTCGAATGTGATTTCGTCCCACTTCTACAAGTCGAATTGAATTGAAACTTTGCACGTTTATCAAGTACCGATGACAATGCAATCATTTTAATAGTTTGTCCCATTATTCTTACCAGGATTTTCAGGGTAAGCAATTTAAAAAAAACGAACTAGTAAAATAATTACTAGTCAATAAACTATTAGAAAAATTTTATAATATGTAGTTTAAAAATAACTCGTTTTAATAGAAAATCAGTAGAAGAAAATTTCAATAACTTTAAATTAAGAATACTGATGGACCAAAAAAGTCTTGTAAGAAAGCGTAGGGTACTTTTAAAGGTATTTAAGGGTATCTTCATAATGACTCTACTTTTACCAATATCTGTCGATAAAATATTTATAGCAATTGACGTCAAGCACCTCTCGCTTTTTTCCAATTTATTTCTAATTTCAATTTGGTAGCGTTTTTTTAATTTTTTTAATCTTATTCTTTTCAACCCTAACTTGGTGGTAACTGGGTTTCTAAAATGGAAAATCAAACACCCGACATCTACTCGTGTATTGTGGCAGCTGCACTGCGGGATAGCTCTCTCTTAGGCATTGTTTGGACACCTTGGCCACATCATCCACATTCCACGGTGATATTGTTAAACACAAGTTTATTTTCTTTGCAAAACCTGGAAAGTACGATTTGGCCTAGCACACTAGAGGGTACCCAATATAAAAAACCAATCATTATATGCAATAGTATCTACTTTGACTAACCAATTCGAGATTTTTTAATGTCTCAAACTGTTTGGAACCTTCATTGTCTTTATCTTTAAAGATGATTATTTGAAAAGATTCAGTAAGAGATGACTTTCTGGTTAAATTATCAAAGCACGGTAGATTCAATAAATAATGTTCAAAATTCATGCATGAATTAAAGCAATCCATCAAATTAAATAAAGCTAAAAATACCCGACATTAAAATACAAAACAATCATGAAAAGGAAATTACTTTCGTCCTTACACTATCGACTATGCAAATACTCATTTACTGGAGTACTGTAATATATGCCAAAGGTCCTAGCTGCCGGTCAGCGCCCAGGGTACGGAGGGTTTGAGCTCTAGCCGGTAGATTTGCACACAAACGCTCACAACTATCGCCTGCTTGAATAACTTAGTGTATTGTGTTTGAACTTGAGCACAATGCATTTTAATGATTCCCCACTAACATTTGGTTGGTAACGTTTTAGTGCAGAATTGTAGAGCATCGAAACGTTAAGCGCAGTATGGTAATAAAGGAAATTAGAACAAACCTAATGCTTATCTATTAACTATATACATATATATATCCCTATATACAAAACACATTATATCCTACTAATATTATAGATGCGAACGTTTTTCACGCTAAGATTACCGGACAGATTTGGATGAAACTTGGCATATACATAGAGCATATCCTTGAATAACATATATGCTACTTTTTATCCCGGGAAAATGTAACATCCCTCGAGAACGCGAGTGAAACCGCGGGGGACAGCTAGTTGGTATATAACTTATAAAAGTGTATGAAAAAAATCAAGTTTTTTTAATGCATATCTATATAGTATTATTATTTATATAAAAAAATCAGCTTCCGTATGTTCAAACATAACAGCACATCTATTCAGTTTAGGCCCGCGGAGGGCACGGCACGTATGAAGATCTATTTTGAAATTACTGAAGCTACCGTGTTAGTGTTCGAAATATTCAAAAAGCAGCTGAAAGACTAAGAAATTTTCCCAATGTAACATTTCTGTATAAGGGTACTTTTATATAATTTAACGCGAAGTCCGTGTTTTTTTATTACAAAGATACGCATGCCGGGTACAGCCAGTAATATTACAAAGATACGCATGCCGGGTACAGCCAGTAATATTACAAAGATACGCATGCCGGGTACAGCCAGTAATATTACAAAGATACGCATGCCGGGTACAGCCAGTAATATTACAAAGATACGCATGCCGGGTACAGCCAGTAATATTACAAAGATACGCATGCCGGGTACAGCCAGTAATATTACAAAGATACGCATGCCGGGTACAGCCAGTAATATTACAAAGATACGCATGCCGGGTACAGCCAGTAATATTACAAAGATACGCATGCCGGGTACAGCCAGTAATATTACAAAGATACGCATGCCGGGTACAGCCAGTAATATTACAAGAAGGTAGAGTTTGTTACTGTTCTAAGTTTGGATGTAGGATGTAATTTCTGTAACTACTCACCCGATTTCAATCATTCTTTCACTGATAGCAAGCAACTCTATTTCCGAATGACACAGGCTATCTTATTTCTATAATATTTTCCCAGGATGAAAAGTAGCCTATATGTTATATAAATAAGTCAATTGTGGTTAGTTATGGTGGTAGGTGTTAGAGTCTGACCATTCATAAGTGCCTGTGAATTGAATAAAATTCTTAATTTCATTTCATTTATATGTCCTACTGTCCTATTATATCCTACTAATATTATAAATGCTAAAAGTTGTGGGGATGAAAATATGAATGATACTCTTTCACGCAAAAGCTACTGAACGGGTTTGAATAAAAGTTGTCACAAAGATAGAGCATTCATAGGAATAATATATAACATTCCTTTTATCCCCGGACATAGTAACATCCCTCGGGTGAACAAGCAAGGGGACAGCTAGGATAGGGATAAAAGACTCTAAATAATGAGAATTAAAAAGCATCACGATTGTAATGACAATATATAAAAACTTGAGAGGTGTCAAGGGACACCCGGATGGAACGAAGATACGCATTGGAATTGACCAAAACGCTGAGTTTAGGTCCAGTGTTGAGAAAAACTTGCAATCTCTCGTCTTTAGTATTAGGTCTTCTATAAAAGATCAAGACTGTGCTAATAATTACCAATTATACTAATTTATAAATGGAACAGAATTTTAAACATGTTGTATGTAGCCTTTAAATAAATTATGAAAAAAATAAACCCAATAATAAACCATATCATTTTAATTTCGAAAACAAGTGTCGTTACAACTTTTCGTATGAATTTTTCCCGTCTAGCCCCCTTTCACAACGCGCGATAAGGAACTTCGTTCCAATATAGTTTAAACGAAAAAACTCTTTATATTGAAATAAATTAGGGTTTAATTAAACAAATTTAATTCCCGAAAGAGTCCTTAGTGCCTTGTTTTAGTTTCTAATGAGTTTTTGGCGCGAAGACACCTGGCAGCATAGTTCATTACTTTGTAATTAAACATTTTAGGTAGCAGTTGTTTTTTTGTTGCTATTACAGTTGGATCTTAGACTTTCACATTTAAAAATTTCATATGAAGGAGATGCTTGTTGATTTATTTTTGCGAACTGTTCTTTTTAATTATCTTAGTTTTTCATTTTCATTTTAGTTTACGCGAACAATTTGGCGAGACCATGGATGCCCCATGTGGGGCTAGGACCTCGGCTCAGCACGTTGCGGGGGGCTCTAGAGAAATTATTGAGGGTTCGGTCTAACTTAAGGCGACTTGGGCGGCTCTTACAAGACGAGATGGGGTGAGTTCTCACCGGAGAAGCGGATAACAGCGGGTATATTTGGAAGTTTTGATATTATTATGTTATAAAATAACAAAACCAAATCCTATTAACATTATAAATGCGAAATCTTTTACGCAAAAACTACCAAACGGATTTAGATCCTTGTTACACTTGTTACATAGATAGAACATATTCTAGAACAATATATAGGCTACAATTATCTCGGGAAATCGTGACATTCCTCGGGAACGCGGGTAAAACCGCGGGGGAGAGCAAGTTTTGTTATAATTCAAAGTTTGAACTAGTTTTCCACAACAAGTAAGATAATTTCCGCTCACCTATACCGCTCAGATATAATTATGTTTACCCCGAAAAAATTAAACGTGGGTAAGAACCACGGGGCGGTCTCTAGTAGCCTTAAATTGCATCGTCATTATTATTTGGGTATTTATCGATTGTATTTTATTTACCAATTCGTAATAGTGGTAAGTGATAGTCGATCAAACAAATTTCACTTATTATTCCGAGTTAGTTTGTGAAAAATCTCCAAACTCAAATATTGGGGGTAAGGAGAAAATAAGATTTATTTCGAATTGTATTCTTTTTTCACTAAATTCATGCGAAAAGAGGGTAGTATGAGCTAATAATACGATTTTTGTATTCCTCCGATGCCAGCTTCCTATTTGTACCGAAATAGTATTTCTTATCGATTTATACGAGTATATCAGAATGAGTAGTCTCGATTTATTATCGCTCCACGAATAATTGTTAAATTTCAGGGAGTAAAACGTTTTATCTGAAAAAAATGTAACGTAGGAGACATGTAAAATACTAGACGTATATTAGTGTTAAAACTCAAGAGATTTTAGTATTTCAACGGGAGAACTCGCTCTCCACCCTTAAAGCTAACAAAGATGCACAAATTTGAACTCGCACTCCAATCCACAGTCACTTAAAATCGACAAATCACTTCAAAATCCGTACCACTGATATCATATAGTACTCCATCATCGGAGGCTCCCGAGGCGACGAGGAGCGCGCTCAGCAACGCGAGGTGGGTCGCGCGCGGCGACATGTCTCTCACTGACCACCGGACCAACACTGGCGCTCCGGCGGCATGCGTCTACGCCGCCACTACCACCGAGTTGCATAACCAATGCTTTAAATTGCAGTGCAGTCCTTTCCTTTCTACTCTAGGGCTGTCACAAATTCTTTCTCGAATCACACTCTTTCAAGAATTTACACTTTTAACATGATCGACTACAGAGTTGACATTTACTGATAGATCATTATCTATGAAAAAAAAGTTGTCTCTGCCAACCCCTATTAAACTAGCTTCTAATGTATATATTTTATTCGGATGATTCCGGCAATATGATAATGTGACGCATCGCGATGATTGTCGCCCGCCCGATGCAGTCGCGTCGCAGGCTGGTTGCGACATCGGTAAATTTCCAATAAGTCTGATTTTTTTCGGTTAAATACAATAACGTTTAGTAATATGTTTATGCTAAAGTGGAGCACGTTGCATTCTTTTGATAATGCTATGCGGAATAATATTTCGCGAGTATGATTTCATTCGATACAATTTTATGTTGTTTAATTTTGAGTGTAGGTGCGTGGATTTAAATAATATTATTGATATTTTACTTACATCATCAGTTTGGTGAACAGGTAATGTAATTTTTCTACTGTTTTGGTTTTTATTGGGTGTACTGTTAAATAACTTTAGATTATATATATTATTATATTTATATAATATTAACTTAATATCAATTGAAAAAAACTGGGAAAACATAGGATCACACTGGAATGCGGTGTGGAGTTCGGCTAGTTGATAATGTCCAATACGAACAAAGTCTAGTTTCTGATGAAACTGCGACTTACTGATAGTGTTCTCCACAACTAGTTCACAGATAGCACCGCTAGTCAGTCAACCCCGGCCGGCTTGTCCCGGGGTCATGGACCATCCGATTTATATAAAAAAGAAAATTTCTTTAAAAAGGCAATAAAAATAAAATCCTACTTATTATAAATGCGAAAGTTTGTGAAGATGGATGTCACTTGAAATTCCTTAGGAATAGTTTAGACTTTATCCCAGGATAACGTAATATACCTCGGGAACGCAGGGGAAACCGCGGGGAACAGCTAGTATGAAATATATTCAATCAAAAATGCCATCACAGGCGCATATGAATGGTCAGACTCTAGCAAGAGTAAGATTAAAGAGAAGTATATATCAAAAATATTGTTTCTCTAATGTAACTGTAGTAAAAGGCATAAATTACTCTAAGATGGGGCTGAAAAGGTGTATATGTAACAAGTATATTAGTTATCTTGTCAGGTTTTTTTTTATTTATTTCTTTTTACATTTTCTACGCACTCTTAATCCGTACTCTTTGAAGATTCTACTATATATTATTTTAAGATTAATTGTATTGTGTTTGTATAAATTAACAACTTTAATCTTGTCAGGTTTTCATAGCACAAAGTCTGTGAGAGAATAATAATCAAGTGTTACAATACTATTTTTTAAATTAGGCCCTAGACAGGAAACAAAATTTTTATTAGTTGTATAGAACCGTTATTTTATTACTGTGATTTTCTAATTCAGGATTTGGAAGGTATATCTACTGTCGATTAAGGACTGTATTAAATAAATATCCCGGGACACTCTTCACACACGGTTATGTGATCCTAAATTAAGCAGAGTGTACTGCTTACACAGAATACCTACTTCTTTTGTGCTTGTACTATGACAACCAGATAACTGATAAACTAACAGTTGGCTTGGTGGTTAGAGACCCTGACTGCCAAACCGAAGGTCGCGGGTTCGATTCCCACCCAGGACAAACATTTGTGTGCATGAACATGTCTGTTTGTTCTATGTCTGGGTGTAAATATCTATATAAGTATGTATTTAAAAAGTAGTATATGTAGAATATCAGTTACCTGGTAGCCATACTACGAGCACTACACTCTGCTTAACTTGGGATCAGGTAACCATGTGTGAAGAATGTCTTGGGATATTTATTTAAATACTTACAATATGTCTGTTTATTCTGTCTGAATGTAAATAACTTTGTAAGCATTTGACTAATTGGCTCGGGCGTGGCCTTGCGGAAATCCATCATAAGTTTACCAACAAGGAAAGGTTAACAAGGAAACTTGAATAATCGAACTTTCGAATAGAATAGAATAGAATAGAAGCGATTTCCTGTCGATTTCCTTTTGAGTTCCTTGTTTGGGACTTGAGAGAGAAGGAGATTCAGCGGAATTAGTTACCAGATATTAGTTTTTTTGTATAAACTTATGATGGATTTCCGCAAGGCCACGCCCGAGTCAATTAGTCAAATGCTTACAAAGTTATTTACATTCAGACAGAATAAACAGACATATTCATGCATACAAATGTTTATCCTGGATGGGAATCGAACCCACGACCGGCGTGACACGGTTTCACAACACCAAGCCAAGGGCCATAAGGGTCAGTGTATTAATAATAAACATATTTGTTTGTTACGCAAGTTATGTAAGTTTCCGTTTGTATTCGATATGCAGTCGACTAGAGCGGGGCCTCGCTGTTACTTATCTAGGACACCTTCCGTCCGGTCCGAGCGAGCTGCAGGCATTGCCGAATATATCAATAAATGTCCTGGAACATTCTATACACGGTCATCTGATCCCAAACAAAGCACGGCTTGTACTATGGAACACATACGTAACTTATATACTAAATCTACTTATTGTTAAACACTCAGAACAGACATGTTCGTGCATACAAATGTTTGTTTTGTCTGGGAATCGAATGGTCGTGGGTTCCTATAAACATGTCCATTATTAGTACACTGAGCCTTGACGAGCCAGTCGGCTAGGGGTTATTTTTACCACATGGGCCGACAAACAAAGAGACGGTCCACCTAATAGTAAATGGTTACCTCCGCCTATGGACATTTGCAACACCAGTACCTCTACCACGAGTTGCTATCGAAACTTACTTTAGTCACTAGCGAGTAAACTACTATCGATACAGTATTTCTCAATAGCAACTGTCAAATTTATGACTCATGGTACCGAACGTCTATAGCAAAGGCTAAAAAACGTTACTCGCTAGTGTTTACATTTAGATAGGTTTTTTACCTATCGACTCGTACTATCGATTTTAATTCTTTAGATGACCGCTAGTGGCGCTGTACAGATTTGCCATAGAAATGTTTTACGCCGTCGCTAGCGAGTACGTACGTTAAAAACTCATGGTAAAGGCACAGGAACATCGCCAATTCGTTGTCGAACCGGAGACGTGAACTTGTCTGGCCCTGATGCTGAAGATGCTTCCACACTGATATTACTTTTTGTGGAGCAACGATTGCAAGATCATAAAACAAAAAATTATGAGTGTAAAGATTAAAGAAAGTTATTGTATGTTATCATGTTGCAAAATGGACCTTAAGATCCTAAAGATATAACAGTTCTGAAATATATTAGAATTTTGCAGCACAATTTGTATGCCATGAACCAATGTGATTATTATTGATTCAGGAATATTGCTCTTGTGACCTTTTTAGATGCCCCAAATGTTTGTTTTGGATATTAAAGTATTTAATACGTTTGTCTTTGAAATATAACTCTCTGAGTTTATTAATGTTTCTCTCCATAGATTTTTCCGTCATACGTATTCACTTTCATCAATCCCCGTATAGTGTTAAATGTGATATTTTCGTTGAATGACGCGTCACTGACGATAGCATTAGATAGATGCACAATTTTAGAATACGATGTTTGAAAGTCCGATGTATTTTTCATAATATTTCGATAGCACTTCAAAATTATTATATTCAATAACTTCAAATTGAATAGAATATCTACTGGTCCCATTTAAATCCCTAGAAATCAGTCAAATTCACAACATATTTTAATTTTTATTGTATTTTAGTGGATATTGTCAAAATTACAGAAACAAAGGATTTTAATTGGAAATAAAGGTTATGTTTTAGTGTAATTAATAAAGTCAATTTTAATAACAATGAGTTCAAGGTGGGCTTGTCTGCGAGCGGAGAGCGGAGCGTTTTTATAACACCGAGATTTTTACATAATATACAATACTTATTGTTATTATGGTTATAAATAAATAAAAATCTTTATTTGTCACCACCATCCAAAATACATATTACAGGTAAACTGTACGGTTTTGACATGTAAGTTCTTAAGCCCTCCCGGCTTTGAAATTCTTAAACACAATCTTTTTGTTTGACGAAAAATAAATAAATGATAAAAACAATCTTTGCAATTTATTACCTATCTATTTCGATTCAAGTTAGGTTTCCTATGTTTACAAACACTACTAACGTCAGCGCCACGCCACCATAAAGGAAGGCGGCTCAAAAGTTTTAGCGCCAATGTATACAACACACGCTTACTTTAAAATTAGTAGACGACTGCGTCAGGTCATCTCTTTCTTCTAGTACAAGTATTCAAATGCCAGAAAGAAACATATAAAATGTTGTAAAAAAATTACATAAACTCTATGATGTCGATTTAATTCGCAAAATTACGCACGCGTCATTGATTTATTTTATTTTATTAAGGCATTAGAAATATCGTCAGCCTATCGAGCTCAAATAGACCGTGAAAGTGTGACGTCACGAGTCTATTAGAGTTGTGGGCATGCCCAGCATAGAAGACCGTCTATAGAAGACGCTCGCATATTCCGCCGGCACTGGGCCCGCGCCCCACTCGGCGCGACCGGTCTCGCTATTGCAGCATCGGCGCAGCGCGTATTTTTTACGTCACTGCGTGCCTCGCTCGCCCCGCTGACACACTGACCAACCGTTGTTTTGTTTTTATTTATTTTTACACTATCGCTCTTGCATCACTAAATAACGGACATCTGCTCCCTTATTCAGCTAATACAAACTTCGCCACCGAGTCCTCTGAGTGCGGATGTTTCCTATGATGCCTAGTTAACGAAAGAGAGAGAGCACGGAGGCCGCTGCGAAAACGTGCTAATGTAATTCATCTTACAGAATTACGCCCCTGCCCCCTTAGTCACATAATACAAGCTTCGACGGCGAGCAGGCGCGACGAGGCCTACGAGAATAAGACAGAGCACGGAGTCCGCGACGAAACATCCTCGACACACGTTACAGAATTACACCCCTGATCCCAAACTAGGCAGAGCTTGTACTATGGATATCCCATTTAAGTATGTACTACACCTTACAATTTTATTCTAAATTAGTGACCTGTCTCGGCTTTGTCTGATATCTGAGATATTCAGTACACAGAAAACCCACCAAAATCTGAGAGCACCTAAATAGACGGACAAAATAGTGACTAATGACTGAAAAATCTATTTATCCTGAGTGGGAATCGAACCCACGACCTGTGAAATGACAGTCAGAATACTAACCACCAAGCCAAGCCAGCCAGCCCTTATACTGAAAATAATATATATATATATAAATATTCTAACTCCTTCTTTCATTCTTATTCGAAACAAACTATTATGTTTACACAAACTTGTCTGTATATAAAATTGAACTTCAGAAAGTCGTTTTATTAAAATATATTGGTTGGGGAAAAAGTCTTTTCGCATTATAGTATGTATGAACTTGTAATAAAATCTCTTTGGCTACACTATTTGTATCTGGCTGGTTTTGGTATCATTGAAAGTTTAAATTTTAAAGAACATAATTCCAAATTCAAATTAGGAAAATGTGTGATTTGCATTTGTTTTTCGTACCGCCAAGATGAGTGAATCTAATGAAGAAATTCGATTCATTTTAAAATTTTACTACAAAAAAGGTAAAAATGCAACGCAAGCCGCGAAAAAAATTTGCAATGTTTATGGACCTAGTGCAGTGTCTGTGAGAGTAGCACAAATTTGGTTTAAACGTTTTCAATCCGGAAATTTTGATGTCAAAGATGCACGTCGCTCTGGTCGCCCCATTACGGATAAAATGGATGCCATTTTTGAAAAAGTGCCCATGTGTCTTTGACAGCCGTCGTTGTCTGTGCCAACCTTGGCATTCAGGTCCCCCATGACGATAACTATGTCCTGGTTGCGGATGTTCTTTAGGGTCAGGTTGAGTGCACTATAGAAATCGTCCTTGTCTTCCTCTGATGCCAGATTTGTGGGCGCATAGCACTGAACGACGGTTATCTTCCGGGCTTTGCTGTTAAACCGGGCTGTAATGATTCGGTCTGTGATGGGTTTCCAGTCCAGCAGGCTCTTCTTCGCAGCGTCAGAAAGGAGTCCCACGCCATTTTCACGCACGTCCTCTTCACCTTCCTTCCCGGAGTATAGAAAAGTAAGGCCCCTGAACGTTCTCAGTTCCCCGAATCCATTTCTGCGCACTTCACTGAGACCGAGTATTTGCAGCTTGTTAGCATTTCTGCTTCTGCTTGGGCTAGTCGGCTCTCCTCGCTGAGTGTTCGCACGTTCCAATAAGCAATTCGTGTCCATATTTTCATGCCAAAGGTTGTCGTAGTATGATCGGTCCGGTTTCGTACTATTTCAGTTTCAGGAATCTGTTTGGGGTTCGGGTAAGCGAGTGATTAGCCTACTATACCCTATCCCACTGGCGGGGCTGCCACCTTGGAGCCTGTGGGCGTGCTCGGTTTTGTTCAGGTATCCTCCCTAGTGAGGCTGATTCTGTTTTGAGGCGCAGAAGATTCGCCTTTCGCCCTGCACCCTCAGCTCAGCTGCACGTCGAGGTGGCGGCCGCATGGTTACGCGGTTGCAGCAGTTCCCAGGAGGGACGACGGGGACGTGAGGTGACTCGGACTGGCCAGGGCTCTACTTAAACGCGTTTATCTCGAAACTACTTTTTTTGGGCTACTGAAGCTAAAAAAAAAAACGGTTCGACCGATTCGTCTGAAATTTTAAATTCGGGGTTCCGCCACTAACACAGCAGATGGTTTCTTGGCATTTTGTAGGCAATGCTGCTCTCACCCACAGCGATTCCTACCAAGACCATGCCCTGACTTCCCCCCCATTTCTTCTTCATCTTTTTCCCCATCCTATTATGAAAGCGCCTGATCAATATTTAAGAGATGTAAGTTTTAGCCTGTTGAATTATTAATTTTCTGTAAGGGTTAATATTAATCAATAATAGAGTTAGACTATTCATAAGTGTTTTCTTTTATGTAAATTAAAATGTCATGACACGACGGCAAAAATGTAGGTATACCCAAAAAATCAAACTTTGAAGTAAGTGTGACTTTTAGATAATATGTATATCGTGCAAAATTCGGAACAATTACCAATTCTTTGTTAGATTATACAAAAACAAATATCTAGTAACTAATTCCGCTGGATCTCCTTCTCTGTCAAGACCCAAACAAGGAACTCAACTGGAAATCGACACGTGTTTCGCTTCACGAAGCATCTTCAGTACCTCTACCATGAGTTGCTATCGAAACTTTAGTCACTACCGAGTAAACTACTATCGATACAGTATTTCTCGATAGCAACTGCATTTGTGACTCATGGTACCGAATTTCTATACCAAAGGCTAAAAAAAGTTACTCACTAGTGTTTACATTTCGATAGATTTTTTACCTATCGACTCGTACTATCGATTTTAGTTCTTAGGTGACCGCTAGGGGCGCTGTACACATTTCCCATAGAAATGTTTTACGCCGTCGCTAGCGAGTGAGTACGTTAAAAACTCATAAAAAGGCACAGGACGTATTAGACTCGGTGTCTATTTCTTCTTAATTCTTTGTTGCAATATGAGACCTCTTTAAACACAGCAGAGAAGCCTCCGGTCCCCATGCCCTAAAGCCTTGTGGAGTGCGGGTCATTCACGATATACTCCGAAAATATGTCAGCACTCCGACTGCATACCATTCTGTGGTTACTTTTTAGGTTACTTATTCATTATTATTACTACAAGTCCCTACGCGGAAGAGGTTGTAGGTTTCGTGATTAAATAAATGTTATTGAGCCACAAGCTGTCGAAGAAAATCAGGCACCTGTCATCATCATCTGCCTATCTTGCTGATAAACTATATTGGTCTCTGGTTCGATACCCGTCCGGTACAATCATTTGTGTTCATTAACATCGCGTTTCCAGGGAAGTTACATTTTCTCGGGGAAAAAAGTATCGGATGAGTCAATGCAGGTTATTAACTATCTATCAAGTTTCATCCAAATCATTTAAAAATATAGTTTAAGTTTTTGCGTGAATGAGTGACAAACATCTATTCATCCATTCTCGTAAACTACACGCTATGATGGCCGTTTTAACGTTTAACAATGACAAAGAAAAATAACCTTTATCCCTTCACACATAAGGTGCATCTATTGATCCAACAGCTAATTGTATGATGATGGAAATCAACCTTATTCCAAAGCTATACAGTTTCTTTTTCTATAACAATCTGAAACGTCAAAACGGCCATCATAGCGTGCCGGTAGTATAGTAGGATATGAAGTAGGAGTGACCTGTGTCTGGGTGCAATTATGTACGTATTTACGTATATACAAAGAGAAGTTTCTAAATCGGTCCAGCCGTTGTAGAGATATCGGGGAAAATACATTTCATAAATGAACTGAGAACCTCCTCTTTCAAACTCGGTTAAAACGTAGTAAATAATGTCAGTTATCTAGTTAGCATAGAACATAGATTCCTATGTATGGGCTCAGATGGCCGTGTGTTTTCCCTGTGCTCATTGCAGGGGCTCGATTCAGTAAGGAAAACGACACTAACTCGAGGATGTTTCGTCGCGGCCTCTATGCTCTGTCGGTTTCGCTAACTACGCTAATACTACTAATCACGTGAGAGATAAGCCCTCCGAGGCCTCCGTGAAGCGGCTCGCCGACGAAGTTTGTATTAGCTGAATAAGGGGCTGGATGTTTATTGACCCATCTCCTCTGTACATTAAGTATCTACGTAAATTGGAAATCCCACATTGCAATAATTATAAAATCAGAAACCCGTCGGAAACATAAACTATCTCCGATTGAACTTATATTCATAGTAACCGGGCGAGTAATGTTCAAAACAAGTCGGAATCACACAACAGGTTCGTATCTCAGCGAGAAAAAAAGAAAAAAGCCTGTGGAGTTGTTGTGTTGTGTTCCGGCTGCAGCCTTCCCTTTTCAAGGTCCCATGGCTACGCATCAGGGCTTAATATCTTGGGCTATCAGATCAGACGTGATATTTTGAGCCACCCTTTTAACCTTCAAAGGTGACCTGCTCTGGGCTTCGATTCTGTAAGGAAAATGACACTAGCTCGAGGATCATCGTCGCGGCCTCTATGCTCTGTCTCATGTAAGAGATAAGGTCTCGGGAGTCTTGTTGCGACCCTACGAAGTTTGTTCGCAATATTTTATCCATCTAGCCCCTCATAGCACAGGGTATCCTAGTTTGGGGGGTTAGGACTCATTTCTATTACTTATATTATGTTGATTAGTGTTCCAACAAGGAACCTATGTATATGCGTTTATCTTAATGCAAAAACATGTACCTTTTTCGTTGCAATTTTTTTTTTTATTTATTTATTATTTTAGGGATGCCATATAGCCTTCGCTTCTCGCTGCGTAACATTATTACACGAGATTTGGCGGAATGTTAACGGTCAACTGACGGCATGACGTCAATGCTCTTTGGAAAAGCTTTTGTAGTTCCCTCGGTGCAAGGTGTAAGTGCACGTGGACATCGGTATATTCTTTAGTTGGCTTTTATACCGCCCTATGAATAAAAATATGCGTGTGCCGTTGGTAGTAAAATATATATTTTGTAAAAAAAGTTGTATATCATTTAATTGGTTTCTATAGTACATACATTAAAGTTCTGCTTAATTTGGAATCAGATGACCGTATGTAACGAATGTCCCAGATATGTTTATTTATTAATATTTTTATACCATACACCAATGTTTTGTCCTGAGCGGGAATCGACCTCGTGACCTGTGGCGTGGCAGCCATGGTCTCTAACTACCAAGCCAATTGGTGTGGTATTATTCATTCAAGCCATTAAATAAAAAAACATTAAAAGTCATGTCGTCACTGATACGTGTAAGAAACAAAGAATAAGTAACTGCATCTAATTTATTGTTTTCTCGAGTTATAAAGCTAATCACGTCTTGAATTATCCATAATATATGTTCTAGCTTTAGTATCTTAAGCATACAAACTGTGTGTTTATAGCTCACCAGAGATATAGTCTAGCAATATAGCTAAGCAGAGCTATGGGAACCAGATAACTGATATACTTCTTTTTTTTCTATGACATACTTATTATTATATAAATACTATATACTAGACACTTAAATACATTTCTATCAATATAATTCTTCTATGCGTATGTCAAATAACACCTCTTAAACGACTGGACTAATTTCGATGATACTCTTGGTATGTTTGAGATGATTCCTGGCGAATAAGATTCACAATCGGACCTGACCTCTGTTAATATTTTTAAGCTCATAGCGGGCAGAATAATATCTGCAGAGACAGCTAGCTCATTTATAGATTTATACAGCATGGCCCGACAAACAAGAAGACGGCCCACCTGATGGTAAGTTGTCACCGCCGCCTATAGACTAATGTCTACCAGTTGCATCGCCAATGCGTTGTCAACCCTGAAACGTGAAGTTGTTAAGTCTCATGTACCCATAATTTCACCGGCCCCCTTACCTTTCTAACCAAAACACAGTAATAACAAGTGCACTACTGCTTCACGGCGGAAATGGGTGAGGTGGTAGCACTACCCCGGACGAGCTCTGCACTAAGAGCTCTACTATTAAATTTTATAGATTTGCACACTGACAATACATAATCATATACAAAGACACAGACAAGTTCATGAACACTAATATTTGTCTTGTTAGAATTGAACCCACGCTTTCAGTACACCTAGCCAACTGCACTGTCGACAAATATCGAATGTTAAAAGCGGGCTTTCCGCAATGTCGCAATGTCCTTAATAGTAACCTTCATAAGGCCAAATGAGGGACTTATTCGGAGACCACCTACTGACCCTCACCCAGTCAGTCACCACCGAGTGACATTGTGGACAATGCCAGTAACTAATATGATGTCATCTAATCTAATCTAATGTATTCGTAACACCATATACGTCGTATTACTATTGGCAAAATAATATGGGAAATCCGAATCAATTAAGTAAAAAGTAGATACAAAATGTTCCGGGGCATTCTTTACACACGGTCATCTGGGGACTGAGCACGAACATTTATTGTAAGCGTAGCCCAGGCTCTCCTTGAAAAATAGCCCAATAAATAGGGCCAGCCCTTGAGACGCCATGCCCGATGAGATCAAGCAATCGACATCAATTTTCTCCAGCGGTTTCACCCACGTTTATCGATATCATAACATTCAACCGCGGAATTTTTCGAAAAACTCAAAGGAACCCTATATTCCTTACATATATATCTATATTGATAGATAGATTAGTATTCGAGAAAATTGTAGCCTAATTCACCGAAATTCATCAAAATTTCCTAATGCGGTAGCTCCGTGGAAACCTATTACGGCCTAAGTCTTCTATCTATTCGTCTCCAATATAAAACGTCGAAGGAACCACATTTTCTTTATATTTATATGGATATAATTTTTTAGGCTGAAGGACTAACTGCTTAGTTTGGGGTCAGGGGCTCGATTCTGCAAAGAAAATGATACTCAGGATGTTTCGTCGCGACCTCTATGCTCTGTCTGTGTCGCTTACTACGCTAATACTACTAATCACGTGAGAGGTAAACTCTCCGAGGCCTCCGTGAAGCGGCTCGAAGTTTGTACTAGCTGAATAAGGGGGTAGATGGCTGTGCGTAAAGAATGATTAATGATAATAATAGATTATTAAAAAAAAAGAGGACTGAAATAAAAACATGAAAATTAAATAACAAGAAAACTTTATATATATTTTTTTTATATACTACATGGGCCGACAAACAAGCGGACGGTCCACCTGATGGTAAGTGGTCACCGCCGCCCATGGATATTCGCAACACTAGGAGCATCGCCAATGCGTTCTCGACTCTAAGATGTGAAGTTGTTAAGTCTCATGTGCCTGTAATTTCACCGGCCCCCTTACCGTTCTAATCCAAACACAGTAATACAAGTGCACTACTGCTTCACGGCAGAAATGGGTAAGGTGGTAGTACTTCCGCGGACGAACTCTGCACTAAGAGCTCTACTACTCTAAAATTTATGACGGCATTGCGATTTCCCTCAATCTCACCTGATGGTAAGTGAAAATGAGGACTATAATTATACTATACTAATGAATACTGATTACCTGATCAGAATCAGCCTCTCTGCCTGGTTGAAAGCTTTTACTAATATAGTACATTCGAGCGTGCGTCACACAACGCAGTCTGTTGACCCTGAAAGGCACGAGACACTCATGTGCATAAATATATAATACACGGACAGTTCTACAATAATATCTGATAACACGCTTCATTCATAGCTGGATATATATATATATAGGTGTAAAGGTCCAGAGGACGTCATGGTAATATTAATAAAAAGCGGACTGTATTAATATAGGGTTGGTTTATTGCCAGCCAAGAATAACAAAAAATTGGACGTCGCTGATGGGTTTCGATAATGCAATTCCGATAACAATAAGTATGTATTTAAAAAAGTAAATTGTCTGGTTTCCATAGTACAAGCTCTGCTTAGTTTGGGATCAGATGGCCGTGTGTATAGAATGTCCCAATGGCTCAACTATTACAACAACTCTGTATCAATTTTTACAGGCCTGTTGGCTCAGTACACCCAGGACAAACATTTGTGTGCATGAACATGTCTGTTTGTTCTATGTCTGGATATAAATATAAATATGTACTTAATTTATAATATTTCAGTTATCTGGTTTCCATAGTACAAGCTCGGCTTAGGTTGTCGATAGAATTTTGACGATCGTCTATCGCGAGTGTATCGTCATCGTTTCAGTTCGGCCAAAAGCTGGTTTGCATAGAAAATTTAACATCGCGTATAGCGAGACGTTGTACGATATTTAATTTCCGATACGATGACGATACGCTTACGATAGACGTTCGTGGTAAGGGCACAGATGGCCGTGTAAAGAATGTCCCATGATTTTTATATATATATTTTTTACTAGCTGTTACTCACGGTTTCACCCGCGTTCCCGAGAGCTGTAACATTTTTTCGGCACAAAAAGTATCCTATGTGTATTTCAGGGCATTTTCTATGTACAACCTACAACTATGTACCTACAAAGTTTCATGCGTTTGGTAGTTTTTGCGGAAAGTAACAAACATCCATACAAACTATCGCATTTATTATATTAGTAGGATTTATGCATCTATCAGATATGAATTCCGAACTGTCCATGGTTGTTTATATTCGTGACGTGACTGTACACCGCGTGTCCATGGCATTTGTTCAAGGTTTGTCCAAGGTTATTGCCAAAATGAAACTTTACTGCGATCTGCATAGATATCGGTTTACCTTTTTGGGTGATCTGAATTCTTGTTTGTTTACTATTGAAGCCTTAACTCAGTGACTGTGACGTCAAATGCCTTGATGAAGGTTGCTCTAAATCTATAATGAGCCTTCAGTAAAGGAAAATAATGTGTGGAAATTACAGTGGGATGTTAAGGTACTTTATACACTCCGTTACAGGGGCTCTGACCTATTTTAGATTGTGGAGATGACAACTCAGTTGGCTTTGTAGTTAGCGGCCCTGACTGCTAACCCGCAGGTTGCGTGTTCTAGTTCCCATGGTACAAGCTCTGCTTAACTTGAAATTTGGATACTGTTTTTATTTTCACGTCTGGCTACCACTCCAGTTACCTTCTATGTGGCTACATATTGGCTATAACTTATATACCCTGATATTATAAACCTATATTATAACACCTATTAAATAAATATTTGCAAAAATAAATGAGTGCTAATAATTTTTCTCAAAAGTCAGTCCACCTGATGGTAAGTCTACACCACCACCTATGCACATCTGCAAAAGCAGGGCGGCAATGCATTGAGGAAGTTATTATAAAGTATTATTGCGTTTTTTTATTTGTTTATGAGTCATTAAAAATAGATTTCAGTAGCTATAGTTATAAAAGGAAGTTGTCGGTATTTACATAATCAGTAGATAAATGGACATCATTTAGGTACTTTTTAACTATATACCTGAGTACGAGAGTTCAACTAAACACAATATTTCTTTTGTTAAATTTAACTTTATAAGTGCATCACGTAAAAGGTGTTTCTTGTACAATATTTGTGACAATAAAGATTTATTATTATTATGTATGTGTGAAGTATTTAAATAGATAAATATCCCGGAACATTCTGTACACGAAATCTTTTTACTTTTATATTGTTTTTAGTAGTACTCCTACTTGAAGTTGTGGTTTCGAGGTGGTAATCACCAATTAGATATTGGTCACTCATGATATTATTATTATTTCGGAATATTGGACAACATTACACAATATGTTGGCTTGGTGGTTAGCGACCCTGAGTGCCAAGTCGAAGGTCGCGGGTTCGATTCCCACCCAGGACAAACATTTGTGTCCATGAACATGTCTGTTTGTTCTGTGTCTGGGTTACCATATATGTATATATTTAGAAAAATAAAAAGTAATAAATGAAGTATATCAGTTATCTGGTTTCCATAGTACAAGCTCTGCTTAGTTTGGGATCCGATGGCCGTGTGTAAAGAATGTCCCGGGATATTTATTATTATTATTATTTCAGAAAATAAAAATTCTAATTGTTATGAATACTTTAAGTCTATGAATACAATGCAGAATACACAAAGTGTAATTGCTGAGTTCATTGCCGAGTCTTCTCAGTTAAAGCAACCCTCCGAACCGGTGTTAGAGTCTGACCATTCATAAGTGCCTGTGAAGGCCTATTTGAGTAAATATATTATTTCTTAATTTGCCATTATTATTATTATTTATTTGCCAAGAAATTTTGAATAATCCATTTTTGTTGAATAATACCGTTTTCCTCGGAGTGTTGTCTGCCAAGAACCGAAAAATACATGACTTTCTTCTGTGTGTGTGTGAACGCATTCGAGAAGTCGGGTTTTGTAGAAGAGCTCTTTGTGCAGAGTTCGTTGGGGAAAGTACTACCTTTCCTATTTCCGCTGTGGAGCAGTAGTGCACGTATAAATATTATTATATGGTTGGAAAGATTGAAATGACAGGCACATGAGACTTACCAACTTCACGTCTCAGGGTCGACAAGGTTGTGATGCCCCTGGTTTTCAATGTCCATAGGCAGCGGTGACCGCTTACCATCAGGTGGACCATTAAATTTATTTGCAACGTGCTTTGTTTGTTCCGTACGATGAACTGTCCTTTTGTCTTTTCCAAACCTGATTCGTTATTTCATTCATTGTACCTATAAAATAAACATAAAAATACACATTGTAAAGTAGTCCCTGACAAAAAAATATTACCGTTTTTTGTAAATAATATGTACATTTATAATGTCCAATAAAAACAGATGACGCGAATTTGTTTAACGAACTGGTAATTATATTCATGTATCAGAACATGCTCTATGGTCTAACGCTTTTTCATCATCATTTGCCTGCTCTGTTCCCAATCATTGGTAGTCGGCGCAATACATATACTTTTTAACCATTCATTTCATATTACAACAGATTAGGTAGAATTTTAACAGCCGGTGACCCCAGGACGCCTGACCAAAAACCAGAAACGATATTTTTTTGTTTTTTTAATATTTCAACAAAGTCCTCAGCTCTTAATCACAACAATTTAACACATAGGTATGTTGGTTGATGATATAGTTATAGCCAATTCATAATGGAAATAAAATACATATCCCGGGACAATCTTTACCCACGGCCATCTGATCCCAGAGTAAGCAGAGCGTGAACTATGGAAACCAGACCACTGATATACATTTTCATCTAAATACATACAAATATAGACAGCTACACCCAGACACAAAACAAACAGAAGGTTCTTGCACACAAATGTTTGTCTTGGGTAGGATTCGAACCCGCGACCAGTGACATAGAAAGTCAGAGTCGAACCACCAAGCCAACTGGTTTATAGAATCAATAACTATCTATATCAATATGTATTTAGAAAAAAAGTAGTTCATCAGTTATCTGGTTTCCATAGTACAAGCTCTGCTTAGTTTGGGACCAGATGGCCGAGTGTAAGGAATTTCCCGGGATATTTATTTATTTTTAATTACAAACGTTTTTATAAACATAAATACTTTAAAAAAACCAAGGTGGGCACAATTTTTTTTTAAATGTGCAGAAACTTTGATCTATAGAGTAGATACGCCCATACTGGTCAATTGAGCGACTACTACGAATTGAAAGTTTATATAAATATGAGTTTGCTCTTTGCGCTCGCGATCAGTCCAGCCGATGTTCTTTTGCGCTGAGGACCGAGCCTCACGGTCAGTCGTAGAGACGGTTTGTCATTCGTAGACAGTCCGCCATTCGTAGAGACAGCCTGTCGTCGTAGAGCCAGTGAACTCTTCAAAATGTTTATATTTGTGATATTGTTGTTCGTCGGTGGCACGCACGGGATTACGGGTAATTTATTATTTTAAACAATTATTTATATTATATATATTTTTTTATCTTGGTGACAATTCGTTCCTGTATTTTTTTACCTCTCCTCAGAAAGACAGAAAGAATTTTCAGGAATTATAATATATGTATAACTATAACTTAATGTATAAGTAATCAATTCTTTAAAAAAAATACTACGATAGGTCATTACTGAAACCACAGGATGGAACTAGTTCATCGAAATATACTTAATATAATAAACTAACTAAAGGTGCAATCGCATATCTAACTACATACAAAACTTACTTAAAATTTCATAAAAATATGAATAATTATAATAAGTCATTACTATCTCAGGTATAATTTTTAATTTTTAATGAATATGAATGAGAACATTACCCTTTCTTCTGGGGCAGTCGGTCAGGAAGTTCAGCTAGAAAATCTATCGGCTGCTATTATAAAACTAGAACATTAATATTTGGGTATAAATGATAAATTATCCAACATCAATTAACTTTAATATCAATACAAAATATTTTTTCACAAAATCGTATATTATGCGCTGTCATACCGTTTATCAGATTGCGATAAATCTTTATCACCTTGCATGCACTTGCGCGAAGGTTAAAGGCATAGTACAAATTAAAAAAAATTTATTCGTCGATATTTCCACAATAAGTTTAAGTTTGAAAATACACTAATATACTATATATATATATATATATAGATAATGTCATTCTTTACACAAAGCTTTTGAAGGTCGTAGTTTCGAACCTTGTAACAAACTTTAACTTTCATAGGAAAATAACATAAGCAAACCATAGTATAAGACGGCGACAATATTTGACAGCCCCCAAATTGTGTAACTCTAACCGAATTAAAATTGAAGCTGATTTCGTAATAAATTGATGGTTCACCGCGCGACCAATGTGTGACAACAGCCGTCGCGCCATCAATGTAATACAAAATTGACTGCAACCACGAATCCGAGAACATTACATAATAGCCCTGCAGGTTGGGAGTCAAAATATATTCAGTAGCAAATAGCTTCTTATGAGTGAGATATCTGCCTACCTCCTCATGGATAATAAGCGTGAAGACTTATCGTTATCAAACATAATCTAGACGTAACACTATTTTGGATTGCTAAGTTACATTTTTACTACAGAACATCCTGTGAAAAGCTCTAACTCGTCTAAAATGTTTATTAGTGGTCAGAAATCCTTTAAGAACCATTCTTGAATCAACACATTGTACTAAAGCTTCCGCAATTATTATACGTAGGTACATATATAATGTATTATTGTTCAAGTAGGCATAAATGCAAATGTCGTAAGCTTGGAAAAATACGAATGGAAACAAAAAGATTATAACAATTATAGCACATATAAATGCCGGGCGGTTACCGCGGCCGTTACGCGTCTGCCTGCACTTTGTGCTTAGAGTATTACCCGACCGAATTTAAAATTTAGATCACAAGGAAGAAGGAACTGACGTCATAGTCTGTTTAGATTCGTTCGGATTATTTATTACTATATTAAAGTGATTATTGTGTTTGTTATATATATTTTTTATTATCAGTTTCAAGTTGCAAAAAGAACTTACGTTTATACAAATAGTAGTAGTAGTAATTGAGTAGCTCTTGGTGCAGAGTTCGTTCGGGGAAGTACTTCCACATTACCCATTTCCGCCGTGAAGCAGTATTGCATTTGTATTACTGTGTTTCGATTAGAAAGGTAAGGGGGACGGTGAAATTACAGGCACATGAAACTTACTATAGATACCAGGTAACTGATTTACTACTTATTCTATATTTTAAAATACATAATAATTTAGATATTTTCATCCAGAGACAAAACAACCAGACATGTTCATGCAATCCATCATGTTTGTTCTGGGAGGGTATCGAACCCACGCACTGCGTAGCAATCATGGCCCCTAACCACCAAGCCCACTGGCCCGTTAATGACGTATTTGTACACGCTCATAGCTGGCGTAATAGAACAAAAATCTAAAAAGATTTATGAAATTATTATAGAGGTTTTTTATCAGAGTATAACAACTCTGGAAAAACCTGAATAATGTTCAAAATTCAAAAATAAAAAATTAAGTCAAATTTCCATAATTTGGCGACCACACATACATTAAACGTGCATATTTTATATTTGTATATTTTATATACATGAAAAATAGGGTTCCTTTGACGCACCATCACCTCAAAACTACTGAACGTATCGGGATGGGCCTGCTCATTCGACGCGGATTTTTTGGTAGATGGTTATAGGCTATATGTACATACTTATATGATATCGATAAACACGAATGAAACCGCGGGGGGAAGAAACATACAAATACAAATAACTTGTACAAAGCAAAGGATCTATCCAACTTGAGGCAGATAAACATAATTTTAATATTCATATTGTTCTAATTATTTTATGTTAATTACCTTGGAATATGATGAATATTCACTTAACTATGGCAAAAAAGGTATGAAGAAAGATAAAAACTTATTATTTGATCCACACTATGAAGTAAAATAATAATCTGTGCTAACAAGCATAGCTATTTTTTTAATTTTTAATATAGACATATTAATAATTCACTTTCAGCTTGTTCTGTTTTTTGTATGTAATTTATCTGTATAGTATTTTTTTACTTCAAAAGTACCTAGTATATTAATTACCTAGTTGCCAAAGTACAAGTTCTGCTTGGTTTTGGATCAGATGGCCGTGTGTAAAGAATGTTTCGGGATATTTATACCATCCTGTACATAGAACTTCTCACTGAAGTTTCATCGCTATCGGATAGGGTACAAACATACCTACTAATAATCATTTATATTATATATATATTGTTTATTTATATATATAGGAAATAGTCAGTTGTTGGCACTATTTAAAACTCCAAAAAGGTTTTATTCACTGCCTTATTTATTCATTAGATAGCGGTAAAAGTTAATCCTGGCACATAACATTTTTATTATTTATTTTTTATTCATGTCACTTTTGGAGGGAAAATATAACATAAATTATACATTGTAAAGAGAGCACGTCGTTTTATTTTCACATGAAGAAAAATACACATTGAAGCAGATTTGCCATAAAATCTGCGTCAGCACAAACAGGCGTAACATCAGTATTAATTTATAATAAAAAAAATATCCGAAATAAGTTTTTAGCAGAAATGATATATCTCAGAATATTTGAATTTGATGAGAATATATTGTCGTGTTACTTTTGGTATTTCTAAGGAAAATAAGACAAACAAACATCTGATCAACAGAGTCTAATACTAATTTATGATTTGATTATATCCTATTTTTTTTCTTTTTACATTTTCTATGGACTCTTAGTCCGTACTCTTTGAAGATTCTACGATAAATTATTTTAAGATCAATTGTATTGTGTTTCTAAAAATTGACGTCTTTCCGCGCGTGCTCAGGTCGTTGTTTTGAACTGAGGCTTGTGGTTCCTTAATAATAGTGTTACGTTGAATTTTTCTATTGCCGATACATGGATTATAAATAAATAACTTAGCATTTACTTAAATTTAGTTACACTTATTTATCAAAATTTATAATTCTAAATATTAAAGTTTAAGCTATTTCGGCCTCGGATGGTTTCGCTCCTAAAAGACTCTCCATGACAACTGCATCTCGATGTTTATGGCCATTTTTAAGTTGTATTCGAAAATGGCTCTTGTCGACGCGGCCGTCGCCCGCTGGATAAACCTGCCGATCGCGTCATCACCGTCGTCTGCATAATAGGTGCAGCCAAAGGTGTGTCTCTATATCGCCACTACCGCGTGCGGCACGCTGTCGTGAAGTTGGAGTTTTTTGGCCTTTGTTTTAAAGATGAGAACCGTCTCGTACGTGGCTCCTTGCGCTTCGTGGATGGTAAGGACGCGTGACCCTGTGCCCTTTCCATATCCCTTGCTGGTCAGGAATGCCTTTTCTTCCTGGGTATGGACCAGGAATGGGGTGTTAGGGAGTGTTTTGGGTACATGCGCATCCGTATATCTCATTAGCTTCATGGAGTGTATTAGAAGTTTGGACGTTCGCAATTTTTTGGCCCCTTAAACCCGTTCGCAAGAATGGATGCCATCGTGCGCACTTTGGTTTTAGCTGTAGCTCCAATACTTGGAGCCAGCTTTTCGCGTAGGTCTTTGGCTGCCTCGGTTGTGGTGGTGACTACGTCGTCGCTCGCCGCATCGAAGTTTTTGGTTACCCAAGTTGTTTTGCCACATCCGGGAACCCCATTTACCCAGTTGAATTTGGGTATGGCCCAGTTTTGCCACGCTGCTCCTAGACCAAGGTGTCCTGAAATGGTTTTGGTCATTCCTGGGATCCTGTCGTCCAGCATGGTTTTTGTGCGCCGGGCTGTGATGACAATGGGGTCCTCCGATGGAGTGTTGCATTTAGGTGGGTCTGCTCGCTCGCCTTCTTCCTTCACAAAGCCACCAGTTGTGCTATACACAGCCATATAACTCCCTGTCATTTTCCCTTTAAGGACTTTGGAGGTCTCGTTCTTATATATGGCTGCCTCCGCCTACTCGAGTAATGTGTTCAATAGACTTTCGTTTTACTGTTGAAAGGTTTGCATGATCTTGCTGCACGTCATGAGATTGACCTCTTTGGTCGCCCTTATGGTGCCTAGAAACTCGAGGAAGGCGTTTACTGCGTGTTCTGATGGTGTTGATGCCGGGATTTGAGTAGGCGAGCTGACCTGCCCCATGTCGGCTCTCGTCCTTGCTACTAGTATTAGCTTGGGACCATGGGGGGGTGTTTTTAGAAAATCCTCCACTGCGGCTGCCTGTCTTCCCGTGGCTTTAGATATACTTGATTGAACCCCCGCTATGGCAGTTTTTATGGTTTTCATGATTTTTTTAAACCGGACTCCTGGCTCCTGATTATATCCTTAAAACATATTTAGCAGAGTTCTGATTTGATGAAACAAGATAGCGTCACTAAAAACAGATAAAAATATATCTATAGGATTTCACCTGCGAGAAATGAGATAAGCAGTTTTCTGAATGCTTCGCTTCTACCGCGTGTGAACTGCACGGTTTATTTTACAATCACGTTTCCAGATGTGGTAGTAATATCTATTATTTTCATTCCTCAGAGGAGCAGTACTCCCGGTTCCCGAGGCTGTTCCACCTGGATGACTACGAGGCCTGCCTGGCGCGAGCCAACGGCCTCTACTGCCTCGGAACGTTCAGCGTCGCGCCTTCCAAGCACCCGCACCGAACCTACCAGCTCATGAAGGTAAGCAGTTCCACAAAGCGATCATCAAACAACAGCAGCTACGCTCAGATCTTCGATTCTGTAAGGAAAATGACACTAGCTAGAGGATTTTTCGTCTCTATGCTATGTCTCTTTCGCTAACTACGCAAACACGTGAGAGGTATGCGCTCAGAGGCCTCTTTGCGCTGACTCGCCGATGAAGTTTGTATTAACTGAATAGATGGGGTGTGATTCTGTAAGGTCAATGACGTTAGTACAACAATGTTTCTATAACTACGAAACGTGGTGAAAGGTGCACTCACTCTATGCGATGCAGTTTGCATTACAGAATGCTTGGCTGCGCTGAAGTCCAAGCTCCAAAGCGTAGTTGCTTAACTTACTCTCAGTTGAATAAATCTCCAGTATGCATAAAGGCAAAACGAATTACCTACGTAACATTGTAAAATTCAGCCAAAATAAACATACGTGTTTGTTAAACATACTTCGTAGTTAACCATTAACCTGAATAAACAACAAGCAAAACGAATTACCTACGTAACATTGTAAAATTCAGCCAAAATAAACATACGTGTTTGTTAAACATACTTCGTAGTTAACCATTAAACTGAATAAACAACAAGCAAAACGAATTACCTACGTAACATTGTAAAATTCAGCCAAAATAAACATACGTGTTTGTTAAACATACTTCGTAGTTAACCATTAAACTGAATAAACAACAAGCAAAACGAATTACCTACGTAACATTGTAAAATTCAGCCAAAATAAACATACGTGTTTGTTAAACATACTTCGTAGTTAACCATTAAACTGAATAAACAACAAGCAAAACGAATTACCTACGTAACATTGTAAAATTCAGCCAAAATAAACATACGTGTTTGTTAAACATACTTCGTAGTTAACCATTAAACTGAATAAACAACAAGCAAAACGAATTACCTACGTAACATTGTAAAATTCAGCCAAAATAAACATACGTGTTTGTTAAACATACTTCGTAGTTAACCATTAAACTGAATAAACAACAAGCAAAACGAATTACCTACGTAACATTGTAAAATTCAGCCAAAATAAACATACGTGTTTGTTAAACATACTTCGTAGTTAACCATTAAACTGAATAAACAACAAGCAAAACGAATTACCTACGTAACATTGTAAAATTCAGCCAAAATAAACATACGTGTTTGTTAAACATACTTCGTAGTTAACCATTAAACTGAATAAACAACAAGCAAAACGAATTACCTATGTAACATTGTAAAATTCAGCCAAAATAAACATACGTGTTTGTTAAACATACTTCGTAGTTAACCATTAAACTGAATAAACAACAAGCAAAACGAATTACCTACGTAACATTGTAAAATTCAGCCAAAATAAACATGCGTGTTTGTTAAACATACTTCGTAGTTAACCATTAAACTGAATAAACAACAAGCAAAACGAATTACCTACGTAACATTGTAAAATTCAGCCAAAATAAACATACGTGTTTGTTAAACATACTTCGTAGTTAACCATTAAACTGAATAAACAACAAGCAAAACGAATTACCTACGTAACATTGTAAAATTCAGCCAAAATAAACATACGTGTTTGTTAAACATACTTCGTAGTTAACCATTAAACTGAATAAACAACAAGCAAAACGAATTACCTACGTAACATTGTAAAATTCAGCCAAAATAAACATACGTGTTTGTTAAACATACTTCGTAGTTAACCATTAAACTGAATAAACAACAAGCAAAACGAATTACCTACGTAACATTGTAAAATTCAGCCAAAATAAACATACGTGTTTGTTAAACATACTTCGTAGTTAACCATTAAACTGAATAAACAACAAGCAAAACGAATTACCTACGTAACATTGTAAAATTCAGCCAAAATAAACATACGTGTTTGTTAAACATACTTCGTAGTTAACCATTAAACTGAATAAACAACAAGCAAAACGAATTACCTACGTAACATTGTAAAATTCAGCCAAAATAAACATACGTGTTTGTTAAACATACTTCGTAGTTAACCATTAAACTGAATAAACAACAAGCAAAACGAATTACCTACGTAACATTGTAAAATTCAGCCAAAATAAACATACGTGTTTGTTAAACATACTTCGTAGTTAACCATTAAACTGAATAAACAACAAGCAAAACGAATTACCTACGTAACATTGTAAAATTCAGCCAAAATAAACATACGTGTTTGTTAAACATACTTCGTAGTTAACCATTAAACTGAATAAACAACAAGCAAAACGAATTACCTATGTAACATTGTAAAATTCAGCCAAAATAAACATACGTGTTTGTTAAACATACTTCGTAGTTAACCATTAAACTGAATAAACAACAAGCAAAACGAATTACCTACGTAACATTGTAAAATTCAGCCAAAATAAACATGCGTGTTTGTTAAACATACTTCGTAGTTAACCATTAAACTGAATAAACAACAAGCAAAACGAATTACCTACGTAACATTGTAAAATTCAGCCAAAATAAACATACGTGTTTGTTAAACATACTTCGTAGTTAACCATTAAACTGAATAAACAACAAGCAAAACGAATTACCTACGTAACATTGTAAAATTCAGCCAAAATAAACATACGTGTTTGTTAAACATACTTCGTAGTTAACCATTAAACTGAATAAACAACAAGCAAAACGAATTACCTACGTAACATTGTAAAATTCAGCCAAAATAAACATACGTGTTTGTTAAACATACTTCGTAGTTAACCATTAAACTGAATAAACAACAAGCAAAACGAATTACCTACGTAACATTGTAAAATTCAGCCAAAATAAACATACGTGTTTGTTAAACATACTTCGTAGTTAACCATTAAACTGAATAAACAACAAGCAAAACGAATTACCTACGTAACATTGTAAAATTCAGCCAAAATAAACATACGTGTTTGTTAAACATACTTCGTAGTTAACCATTAAACTGAATAAACAACAAGCAAAACGAATTACCTACGTAACATTGTAAAATTCAGCCAAAATAAACATACGTGTTTGTTAAACATACTTCGTAGTTAACCATTAAACTGAATAAACAACAAGCAAAACGAATTACCTACGTAACATTGTAAAATTCAGCCAAAATAAACATACGTGTTTGTTAAACATACTTCGTAGTTAACCATTAAACTGAATAAACAACAAGCAAAACGAATTACCTACGTAACATTGTAAAATTCAGCCAAAATAAACATACGTGTTTGTTAAACATACTTCGTAGTTAACCATTAAACTGAATAAACAACAAGCAAAAAATTACAAACCGGTGGTTTAAAAAAGTGACAAAAAGTATCACTACCGCAGCAAAATGTTAATTAAAGTCATAAATAAAGCAGACCAATACCTGCGTGGATCATGGTTCACCATAATTAGAATAATCCTAATTATTATAAGCTTTTTTAATTTATTAGATGCAATCGAAATGAATAAAAAAGAAAAAGCCTGCGGTTGCACGAAACAGAAACGTCGCGTTTATGAAATACTAGTTGCCTACTAGATCTATTGCTGAAAACTGCATTCAAATCCATTACATAGTTTACGTTTCTAGAAAGGACATACAGACAAAGATTCATTTTTAAATATATAAATAGGCATGGTTGATGGTTTGTACGACCTAGCCGAGTTGTGACCCTATACAAAAATGTATTTAATAAAAATCTAAATAGAATAAAAAACTCGAATACTTTATTCAGTTCATAAATTAAAAGATAGTACTTAAAATGTATTAACTTGTTTAGGTTATTATTATTTTGTGTTGCAGTACCTTAATAAATAATATTTTTTTCTGTAATACGTTGGAGTAAAAAAAATAAAACATTTGAATAAAATTAAATGACTACATAGTCAGATTGCTAAAATATGTACATATTATAAACTTGCTGAGTTTCTTGCCAGCTTCTCTCAGTTAGGACGATTGAATCTGCGGTTATTTCAGGAGCCAACACTGCTCTATTACAGCCAACACACCAACGAGTATAAATAAATTACTAATAATAAATAAATAAATATCCCGTGACATTCTTTCACACGCGGCCACCTGATCCCAAACTAAGCTGAGCTTTTACTATGGAAACCAGATAACTGATATACTACATATACTCTCTAAATAGATACATATAAAGGTATTGACACCAAGATCGCCAGACCCAGGCTCGCACATATAGTAATCAATTTATTAGATTTTATAATTATTCATAGCCGATCAGTAACCGTTACTATTTATATCCAAGAATGTTACACTCTACTTCCTACTTCCTAAACCTACTAATATTATAAATGCGAATGTTTGTATGTATGTTTGTTACTCTTTGCGCACATAGATAGAACATATCCTGAAATAATATATAGGGTACTTTTTATCCCGGGAAAGCATGACATCCCTCGGGAACGCGAGTAGAACCGCGGGGACAGATAGTAATATTATAAATGTAAAAGTTTGTGAGGATGTATGGATGTTTGTTACTCTTTCACGGACAAATTACTTAATGGATTTGGATGAAACTTGGAATACAGATAGAGTATAGCCTGGAATTATATATATGCTAGTTTGTTACTTGAAAATCTCTCAGGAAGGCAGATGAAGCCGCCGGGCACAGCTAGTTAACAATAATGTTGTTTCGGTTGTAAACATTTGTTTGGAGAACGTTTGATTTGCCGACGTACTTATTCTGGTTTTCTTTTTTTAGCAACTTACCTTACTAGTTTAACTCGGAAAATTTCAATATTGTTCTATAAATGAAGCAAATGTATTTTAAAGTTAACTTTTTATTTAAATCATTTATGTATAACACTTCGTCACGGCTCATATACGTGATATGTTATTGAAGTAGTAGAGCTCGTAGTGCAGAGTACGTCCGGGGAAGTACTACCATACGAGTTTCCGCGAAGCAGTACTGCACATGTTTTATTATATTTGGTGTATTTGGTCCCAATACAGGCATATGAGAATTAACATTCACATCTTAAGGTCGACAACGCATTGGCGATGGCCTTGGTGCAAATGTCCAAAGATGTCCCACTTCAGGGGCACGAGCTTCAGTTTAACTGCGAGGCAAACACAAACGTCAAAATCACCGTAACACACGTAACGTAAAAGTGCACTACTGCTTCACGGAAGAAATAGGTAAGGTGGTAGTACTTCCCCGGACGAATTTTGCACTAAGAGCTCTACTACTCTATCTTATTCATTTGATAATTATTAAATCTTATATTTTTTTTTCGCATTTTTTTTCCTTGACTTCATTGGGTTGTAAAATATAATTTTTTAAGATATTTTTTTGTTTCTGTTGTATGTCTTTCTTTAATGAATGCGGCCGTCAGCTCTAATCGGGACACCATTTATGATTAACATTGTGTTACCTGTATTTTTTAATGTATTGTTGTGCGTCTTGTTGGTGATCTAAATAAAAATAAATGAAATAACTATCTTATTCCATAGGAATACTCCAAGGACCCTCATAACTTCAACCGCACGCTCCTGCACCGAGGATACTGCGTGAGCGCGCGCTGCCCCGCGCTGGCCGCCGAGCGCAACACTTCCCTGCGCTTCGAGCGCTGCGCAGCGCAATGGGCTCAGCCGCAGTCACTGCTACTCACGCTGCAGAAGCACCAGTACTGCCGCTCACACGCGCAAGAATTCGCGCAAAAGCAGAATCCAGAACCGCTAGAACTATCGCATCGCATCTTTCTGTATGTTGTCGCAGCTCTTGCCGCCTTGTGTGCCCTTGGAACTGCTTACGATGCTCTCACTGGAGATGATGGAAAAAGTCAGTTGATTTATTATACATATCTAGCTTTACTAGTCTGTTACATGTTGATATTAAGTTTCCCCCGTCCGATTGAGCTGATACTATTGTTTTTGTTGACAATGTCCGATTAGGTAAGTGACGTCATTCTAAATCCTATTGGCGGACGTAACAAAATGGTAATTTATAAATTATCTCCATCTCATGTCTTTAAAATGAATGGGACAGCCGAGCATATTATAGCTTTAACACAAACTGAATAATTATTATGAGCATTTTGCTTTGACGTCAATTTGTAAGTGAATACGTGCGGGTATATTTATTCAGAATTGTTTTGAAACCTGTAATTGTGTTTATCCCAAAATACATAGTTTGCCGATGCACTATCTCTAACGGAGCATTGGATAGCTGGCATAACGGAAACGTCTAGATGTAGATATAAAAACCATTTTGGGCTTTTCTCGTAAAAACTGCTATTTTACTATTTCAGAGAACAAACTACTGGAAGCGTGGTCACTCCGTTCTAACTGGCGCAGACTGACAGCCACGTATGAAGACGGAGACCCTCGGCTCACAGCCCTGGTGCCCGTACAGGGTATTAGGTGAGATCAAGCTTTCTGCCAAATTCAACCTTCTGATCATCACCAGACAGCCCCGTATTCAGACATTCTCGGTTGCCATTCTGAAAGATGGGATCAATGTATTTGACGGACCTGATGGCTTGGTAGTTAGAGACCCTGACTGTCAAGCCGTAGGTCGTGGGTTTGATTCCTACCCACAAACATTTGTGTGCATGAACATGTCTGTTTGTTCTGTGTCTGGGGGTAAATATCTATTTATGTATGTATTTAAAAAGTAGTATATATGTAGCATATCAGTTACCCGGTAGCCATTGTACTAGTAGTATATATGTAGCATATCAGTTACCCGGTAGCCATTGTACTAGTAGTATACTCTGCTTAAGTTGGGATTAGGTAACCTCAGAGTAGAATATCCTGGGATATTGGTGTATGCTGATGTTGTACTAAAAATGTCGAAATTTAAAAAGACCCGTTTTAATAGGAGTGTAAATATCTATACATACTGTATTTAGAAAAAAAAGTAGTATGTCAGTTATCTGGTTCCCATAGTGTAAGCTCTGCTTAGTTTGGGATCAGATGGCCGTGTGTAAAGAATACTCAGGATATTTATTTATTATTATAGCTAAGAATGTCACCGAAAAATCATCTTAATAGCAATGTTTATAAGGTTTATCTATTCAAATAGTTTATTGTATGATGATGCTGATGGAGCTCTTCATGACGTCCCATAAGCTTTAATGTATGTACGTAAAATGTATCAAAATCCGGTCATTTGACATTGAATCATCAAAAATGGGCAATTAAATAGTATTAAAAAATATATGTATCCGCGTTAAGTTTTCCTCTCGGCGCAATGAAGCGAGCTGAGGAAAGTTGACGACCTCTGGCTTAGAGCGGCTTCGTATGACGGGGCAATGACCAGCACTTACATTCAAACTTATAACTTCAAAATACATTAAAAGTATGACTTTTAATCTTCACATATTCACAGGATATGTCCTAATTTGAACAAGAAACGTTTTGGGTCAACTTGTTGGAGGAACAGTTGGAAATTTAAAAAAATAATACATTTCAATAGAGAAACAATAAAATGAAAGTATTTGCTAGTTACTAAACTACGCCCAAATAACACTTTTATCTGTCTAAACGGCCCCAAATGATCTCTACAACTCTGATTGTAGTTTTACTTCATAAATCATAAATCGTTTATTGCGAGAATGTAGTTTACATGCTGTTCTTAATATAATTTCAAGCTCTTACATTCTACAATGTCCATGGTGTGCATCATTAATCTTAGCTATTATTATTCTGTTAATTATAAAATGATAAATAAAAAAATAAATACAATTATAAAAACTAGAGAAATATTACAAATGGGCGATCAATTAAAATTATAAATAAATGTCAGAAAGTAGATTACAATAATAAAAATGTCAATAATTAAAATCAATGTCCTTCTTATGGGTCATAAATTCATTTAATTTATAGAAACATTTATCCAACAGCCATTTAGTAAGTTTACTCTTGCAATAACGCTTTACATATCCTGGGACATCATATACGGTTATCTGATTCCAAAGCAGACAGGCCAGTTGGCTTGGTGGTTAGCAGCCCTGACTGCCAAGCCCTTGGTCGCGGTTACGGTTCCCACCCAGGATAAACATTTGCGTGCATGAACATGTCTGTATGTTCTCTGTCTGGGTGTAAATATCTATTAATGTATTGTATTTAGATAAAAAAAGCTATACATGTAGTTTATAGGTTAGGTCTGGTGTCCATTGTATAAGCTCTTGTACGTTTGGGATCAGATCGCCGTGTGTAAAGAGTGCCCCGGAATATTTATTGATTTAAATTGCCAGGATATCAAACCAAGGAAAATCAGGTAACCGATTAACATATACATATACTACTTTTTAACCGACTACAACGAGGGAGGAGGAAACATTCTGTATAGTGCTGTGGGTACATTCCCACCCGGGACAAACGTGAATATCTATAAGTAATATGTATTTATTTACTAGTTGTAGGTATTTATTAAGAAAAGTAGTACATATAGCTAATTGAGCATTAAAATTAGCTGGACGTGATGAGATGGTAATCATTAATTCAAAAGCCTCTTCCAAATCATGGATATCTAATCTATTTTTCTGCCTTGATGGTTGTTTTGAAAGTTTTCAAAAAAAATTTTCTTTCGGAAATAATTTCAACGGATTTGGTAATTTCCAGGGTGTTGCTGATGGGGCTTATCATGACGACGCACGCCGGCTGCATCCATGTGATGTCTTTCAACTACAAGCCGCACTTCATCGAGGAGGTCAGTCTTTATGTTCATTACGTCCTTCATTTTGTTTATCGACCTAAGGCGATGATAGCTCAGTTGCAAGTGACTTCGAATGTCGTGATAAGGTTAAAGTGAAGGAAAATCATCATGAGGAAACCATAGCGCGACGGTAGGTTACTAGTGGTAGCCGCCTAGCTACAACCCTTAAGAGGAAAATCTATCGCCCAACATCTGTCGGTTGCATTCGAGCTCCACCACTTCCTATCTCGGAGGCTTTTTTAGCCACACGATCACTTATTTTGGTGAAACAAGAGTTTACATAGTAAAAAAAATCATACTGTCCGCGGTGGTTAGTAGTTACCGAATATTCATATATCACTCGCAAAAATCTCTTCTCACCAATCTTGAAGAATCTCATCACTAGAGAATAACCCGTAGTTCATCCCACGCCCTAACTTTCGATTAATGGCGACGAATCCTACAATGTGCTTGAGCTAAGTAGTCTGACAGACATTCCACGCTCCACCTGATGGTACCTTCTCTGGGCAATGCGTGGTCGACCCTCAGGTTTTTTGGAGTAGTAAAGCAGTAATAGTACACAGTACGTGTGGGGGTGTATTACCACCTTATCCATTTCCGCTGGGAAGCAGTAGTGCACTTGTATCACTGTGTTTCGGTTAGAAAGGTAAGGGGGCCGGTGAATTTGCATGTACATGAGCAACTTCACGTCTCTGGGTCTACAAAGCATTGGCGACGCCCCTGGTGTTGCAAATGTCTATAAGTGGCGGTAACCACTTACCAGCAGGTGGACCGCCTTCTTGTTTGTCCACGTGGAAGTCTCATGTTACTGTAATTTCACCGGCCCCCTTACCACACTAACAGTCACATAGCAATACAAATCCACTGCTGTTGGACGGTGGATAAAAAAACGTAGCTCTTCTCCTTCTAAACGAGTTATATTACAGGCGTCCCGAGAGCCCTGGCTGATGCTGTTCCTCAACGGCACATCTGTGGTGCAGGTGTTTGTCGTGGTGTCCAGCTTCCTGCTCGCCTACAACCTTCTGCTCCTCTCTAAGACGACGCCACTCAGCCTCAGGATGCTGCCCTGGTGTATTGCCAAGAGAATTATTAGGTAATATTGATCTTATTTTTATCTTTTTATTGGAATTGTCGCAAATCGCTGATCGCAATCCCCGTGGGAACGTGGCAGAAGCCCCTGCCGTGAGTGGTCTAAACGAGACGAATGACGATATGTGCCGATATCTCTAAAGATATGGATAAGTGCTATTCGCTTTTGAGCGGTGTTTGTGTTAACACAAATTAATCGGTAAAAGTTCACATAAAGGTTGACAACTCGAGCCATAATTTCTTCAATGAAATGGTTTTCACTGCCGGTCCTAGTTAAAATATTTAATGCGGAAGAATTAAATAATCGTTAAAAATCGCGAGACATTTTAATATATCGGCTGTGTAAGATATTTTTATTGCAATAATGAATTGTATTGACTGACAGTCTATCTCCATGTTGTGATATTTTAGTAAACGAATGTATTTTTGTAAAAATAATTAAACTTTTAACTATTTTAGTTTATTTATATCCCAGGAAGCGATTTTGTTTAATTTTAAAGAGACCTTTTAATATTTCCAGATTCTAGACATTCCAATGTTAATTTTAAATCGAAGGTTGGAGGCATCTTATAGATAAAAGTATAGTAGTTTGATAGCTAAAACTGTCATAGAAAAATGAACCCTATGGGGTCATAATATGGTTCATCAGCATTATCACAGAATCAATAGCTCTATATCCCCTGATGTTGCAAAATGTTCACTGGCGGCGGTGACCACTTATTAGGTGGACCGTCTGTGTGTTTTTCGACTAACAATAGCAGGAACCACTTATTCAAAAGAATAACGCGTTCTCCAGGTTAGCTCCGGTGCATCTCCTCGTGGTTTGGTTCGCGGCGACCTGGTGGCCTCGTGCCCGCAGCGGACCCATGTGGCCGACCCTGGTGGAGTCAGAAGCCGCCGCCTGCCGCCGCAAGTGGTGGACACACGCGCTCTTCATCAACAACCTCGTGGACCCAGACGATCAGTGTCTCGTGCAGACTTGGTGAGTAAGAACCTTAATTTACTTTACCTCGAAATGGTAAGTAAAAAAGTTTGGATTCCAAGTGCAGATGCCGGATCAGAGGTCCCAACGGGATATGGTGAAGATATTTCCTTACAATTGATTAAAATTTTCTCCACATAAAAGGCTTACTTTGACAGCCGATAATGTCAAAGTAAAATGTACCCTATAGCTGTATTCTATATTAGCTTTCTCTACCGTAGTTTATCATCTTTATTTTATTTATATGATGTAACCTGGAATTCTAACAAAGCCAATGTTCGTCCGAAACAATCAACTTTTCAAATGTTGAATGAATTTTTCAAATATGTGGCGTCTTGCTACAAAAAAATGACTGCTACTTTTGTATTACTCTTATATTGTTATTCCCCAGGTTCGTAGCAGTGGACATGCAGTTGTACATCGTGTCTTCAGCGCTGACGCTGGTGCTGTGGCGCCAGCGCATGCGCGCGCTGCCCATCCTGGCCGCGCTGACCGTCGCCTCCTGCCTCCTCAACGCGGGCCTCTCATATGCCTTCGATTGGAAGGCTCTCATGTACTTCGTGTATCCTGAGTCAGTGTCAATTCTTATTTTTGTATTTCTTAAAAGAGCAGGTGAAAGTGACCTAAATTGATGATATTTATAACTGAAGACCGGGAGTATAACTGTATCTGACAAAATATTACGATGTTTACGATGGGTCGTTTGGCGTGGTGGTTAGATACCCTGAACATTACGCTACAGGTCGTGGATTCGATTCCCACCTAGGACAAACATTAGTGAATGACCATCTCCATTGATTCTCTGTTTATTTATTTAATTATTAATATTGTTTATTACCTTTTATATAAGTTTGTTTTATGTATAATTTTGACACTGATATTGTCCATTTTAACCAGAAATAAGTGATAAATTGAACTTACGTAAGGCTGGCATAGCACCTCCTGTGCATGTGCGACACTCTGACGCTCAATTTTACGTTTTACGGTTTTTCTCCGAAATTATGACTTATGAATAATAGATAGCTGATGCATCCAGAAATGACTTGGATATACTAACATTAATCAATCGATAGAATGTCGCTCTATATATAATATAACCCTTCCCAGACTATATACTATCATTTTATAATGTTATTTTGTTCATCAGGAATCTAAGCAAGATGTACCGCGGCATACCATCGTTCTCGTGGCTGTACATGTCCCCGTGGGGCAGCCTGCCCGCCTGCCTCATCGGCCTGTTCCTTGCTCATGTGCACTTCGAGCTGCAGGAGCGAGGGTTCAAGGCTTCCTCGTACAAGGTACGTCACATTTTTTTTTATACCACATAGGCCAACAAACAAGCGGACCGTCCACCTGATGGTAAGTGCTCACAGCCGCCTATGGACATTTGCAACACTAGGGGCATCGCCAACGCGTTGTCGACCCTGAGACGTGAAGTTGTTAAGTCTCATGTGCCTGTAATTTCGCCGACCCCCTTACCTTTCTAACCGAAACATAGTAATACAAGTGCACTACTGCTTCACGGCAGAAATGCTACTTAAATCTCAAAAAAAGTCAAAAACCGACCGGCTGGTGTACTGTTTAGATGATATAATACCATATAGTAGGTAGGTTCCTTTCCTGTACAAGATACATAAGTTGTATATTTTTATAGTAACTAGTTCTGTTTAATTCGAGGTCAGGCTGTGTGAGTAGAATGTCCCATTATATTGTACACGAAGCACCTTCAGGATATATTAGACCCGCTGTCACGCAAGGCCAGGCCTGAGTCAATAAGTTAAGCAGGAAGTGATAGTTGGGAGAAGTGGCAATGGAACCACAAAACTGGTAAATTTGTGATTGGGTCAAAAACTAGGCAAGACGAATATCCAGGGACATTTGTACCACTTTAATTTACATCTAGTGTTATTAGAGACGACAGAGTGTACCCACCATGTGCACTATACAGTTTGCAGAAATTGGTAGTCTGCTTGTTAGTATTCGTTTATTATTTGGAGAATAACTTGACGCGTGTCTGTCCACAGTGGCTCTGGGTGCCGTACCACCTGAGCTTGCCGCTGATCGCGTCGTGGCTGGTGGCGGGCGGCGCGGCGCGCGCGGGGCGGCTGCACGCCGCGGCCTACGTGGCGCTGGAGCGGCCCGTGCTCAGCACGCTCGTCGCCTTCACGCTCTTCGCCATGTTCAACGGAGTCGATGGTCAGTACACTGAACACGCACGCGAAAATCCTACATCACACTTTCAAACATTTCTCAGGATTTAATAATATATAGAAGTTTCCAACATCAACAGTTGGACCGCGAGCCGCAGGTACGATCACCTAGCGGCTGAAGATCTTTCCTTTCAAATGGAGGAGTCCTACACCTCCTTGCATATTTCCTTACACCTTCACGCAGTACTTGATTTAAAAAGCCGTGTGTGTCTCTATTGATATTTATCAAAAAACTAAATCTTTAATTGACAATCTGTTTGGATAAGTATCGAGTCTCTATGTATTTAACGATATCTATGGAGAGGATCTTTATTTTTACGTGTATGCTTGGTGTTGTGAGTTGTACAATACATTTGATTGGTTTCGACAATGTGGATAGAAAACTGAGATAAAGTGGACCACATGAAGGTTAATGGCCCTTTAAATGTCAATAACAATATCAGTATGTTGCTACTTGTAAAAAGCCTATAAAAGGCAACCAGCTCTCGGGTGTATCTCTCGGAATAAAAGCGAATAATGATTAAGAAACTAGAAGTAACTTTAAAAGCAAGTAGTGACATCTAGCGTAGAGTAAAGCAGTATTAATTAGTGCCACTCGCCGACAGATGGCGTATCTTGATAGTCTTGAATATTTAGCATTTAATTTAAAATTCGAGTTTGTTGGTTGCGTCTTGCCGCCTTCACGGCATAGATTAAGTATAGTAAGTAAGCTGTACGAACTATTATTATTTACATTGTGTAGCAAATAAATAAATCTCGGTGAAAACAAGCATGCTCGTAGTTTTTTGCATTTTTATCGCGGGAAATCATTACATTCTTTGGAAACGCGGAAGGTACAACGAGGTGAAACCTATTTCAATTACAATTATGAGTTTGTTTGTGCTGTTTTATTGCCATAACAAAGCGACTGATTTCATTGATTTTCTCCTTGAGTAGAGTACACAGAGTAGGGGAAGAGATATGGCTACTGTTTGCCTTGGTATAACGGATTTGGATAAAACTTAGCATGCAGAGCAGAGAAAATGTAAGATCTCTTGGGAACGCGGGTGAGGCCGCTTGGTGGAACCTATATAAGCATAATGCCACAAATAGTCCACCAGCTGTTTGATTGTCCAGGTGCCATGAAGCGAGTGTTCGGGTGGCGCGGCTGGCGCGCGATGGGGCGGCTGTCGCTGGCCGTGCTGATGGTGCACTGGTGCGTCAACATGACCTTCGCTGCCACGCGGCTGCAGCCCGTCACCACCACCTTCCTCGACATCGTAAGTATTCCTACCATATAGCACTAGCTGGTATATGAGCCTCCCCTTATAAAGGGATCAGGATTAACTAAATTAAGAAACTACATTCGAGTAGTAAAACTCTTAGTGCAGTGAGTTCGTCCGGGGAAGTACTACGACCTTATCCATTTCCGCCGTAAAGCAGTAGTGCGCTTGTATTACTGTGTTTCGTTTATTGCTTCTGAAATTATTATAATTACAGATTTATCAATAACAAACGTATTTATTTGTTGTTCCACAGACCGTAGACTGGACGGCGACAGCTGTGTGCTCGTACCTGATCGCAATACCGATCACGCTGATGGTGGAGATGCCGCTGCAGAGGTTTCTCAACGCTCTGATCTTCTGACCGGCTCTGAGCCCCTAGTACATCCTGCATTACTTACCATGTCCATGCCTCTAGGCTTTGTGTGAACTGCGATCACATCATTTATGATCAAACTTCATCGATACAATATCTACGAGCACTGGTCTCCAATTCTCAGGTTCGGATATTTTTCGAGAACAACTGTCATTTTAAAAATGTCCGCCATATTTTTTTAATGATCAAGATAGCGAAGGCATCGATTCTCAAGTGTTCGATATTAAAGCGATTCTTTTCGATAAATATCGAGTAGGATATTGTAATCTTAAGCCTGATAATCCAGTTTCTGTGCTCTTTAAGAGTGATATCGATTGTGATAATAGATTATTAAAATTTGTAGTTATGATCAAAATTATTGGATTATCTGAATTTGTAAAAACGTATATCTAATGATATAAGTGTAATAATCCATATACAATCTTGCCACTATGCTTGCTACCTTCGGTGGAATTTAAAGGTGCAGTAACATTAAGTATTTTGGCTCTACTTTTAGTATCGCCCATAGATATAGGTGACTGACATTATGTAAGTAGTAATAACTAATTATAATAAGTATTCAGTTACTATTATTAATATCGGAGTTTCGTTTTCTTCTATGATCATTTATAGTGTGTGACTCTTCTAGTGAAGGATGATCTTCCGCCAGGCTGTATCGTGCCTGGGGACCGCGGTCCATCTGTAGAAGCTTGTATAAATATTATGAATTATACAAAAAACAAATATCTAGTAACTAATTCCGCTGGATCTCCTTCTCCGTCAGAGAAAATGGTCACACGTCTGTGGTGCTCGTGCGGCGAGTCAGTGACAGCGGAAACACATGTCGATTTCCTGTTGAGTTTCCTTGTTTGGGACTTGACAGAGAAGGGGATCCAGTGGAATTAGTAACTAGTTTTTTTTTGTCATATACCTAATGAAATTCCGCAAGCCCCGCCTGAGTCAATTAGTTATTATAATGAATGTCAATGTAAAGTCCAAAAAACAAACCTTCAATATCGCGTTGTGGGCAATTCTGTCATCTGTCATATGGCGCCATTTTATTTATAAGTACTACGGTTCTTATAATGACATTTGCCGCTTCAATGTGAAATATTATTTTCCTAGTTTAAACATTACTTAAACTAGTGATAATAATATAAATAAACAATATTTGTATTCTTAATACTTCGTTTGTCATACAAACATGTTATTGATTGAATAAGTAGCTATTTTAATTATTTAATGGTTTACCAAAAGTAGTTTTACGTTGTACGTAGATTTGGCAAAGGTGGTGGCCAATAATTGTATAGGCCTGTGTCCCAGAATATACACAAGAAATGTATGCTATCAAGTAGTAAATAGCTCTTAGAAAGTTACATATTGTTCAGCAGCAATGGACAAAAGTTATGAAGGTTTAAAAAGTAACTATTAAAACTACGGGTATGGTAATTTTATGATTATTAAATAGATTATCGTATATATAAGTATATACAAAAAAGGAAAAACGGAGAGAACATAGTATTGCCAGCACTAAAGTGAAATAATCCTATCCATAACTATACTGACACTATATCGATGACTCGGTCCCCCGCGGGGTCCGTTGGGAATTAATTATTGCCAATACATTTATTTGTGTACACTTTGGGGCAAGTTATGTCCGTCTCCTTTCAGCGATGTTTACGCTGTTAATTGAATGTATGATTTTAATTATAGATGGGAAATTTTTGTCATTCCACTTTCTTTAAATAATTATGGATCGTGTCTTTCCAAAATAACTGTTCGTGTAAACTTTGAATATATATTTTTATCTACACTACGGACTTCATAATATTAAACTCGATAAACATTTGAACAACATGTAAACTTTTTATAAGTATCTTACTGCCGCTTTATGATGTGTGCACTGCACTGTGCAGGTGTGGGGATACAAAACGTTTTTGTTATTCTTAAGTTATTATAAGTAAAATATATAGTATTACAAACATTGTACAGAGAGTGAATATGATAATTGTGTAAATAGAACAAATTAATAAATTCTGCGTAAAAAAAATATTTTTAATTGGTTTTTTTTTACAATTTAGTTTTTTTCATAAAAGACGGAAACGTGCAAATAATACAAATATAATTGATAAGGTATCATTAATCCAAAAAAATATGTTAAGTTAACCCAAACCTCTAACGAGTAACGTACAGTTGATATGCTTCAGTAAAGTCATGTAATATAATTTAAAATAATTCATATCATAAATGTGGGTTGGTTGGATTGGGCCGGTGCTCTAGCGGATGCTGGGTCAGCGAGGCGGCTGCAGCGTGGATGTAGGGGGCGCCAGGGCGGGCGGCAGGAAGGCCAGCGCGCGCAGCGCCGCGTCCACGCGCGCCACGAGCGGGCCGCGCCAGCGCCACAGCGCCGTGTCCCGCACCGAATGCACGAGTAGCTCCATACATGTCTTACCCAGGGCCAAGACGCAGTCGGCGCGGTAGTGCTGCAACTGCGCGTCCTTCGTATGCAGCGCGTACGACGAGCACGCGCCACCCAGACACGCCAGAGGGAAGTGGTTGTGCAGTATCAACACGCGATCCGTCTCGTGGAACGCCTTCACGTTTTTCATGAACTTTGTGAAGTTGCGCGCGCGGTACACGTGCTGCAGCATGTGCATGTACTGAGGGACGCCCTCCTCCCATCCGAGCTCATACTGCATCGATATATGGAAGAATATGTTGGTCGCGTGGTACGAGGAGCGCGGCGGCTTGCCCGGCGCCGGCGCCGAGAGGGGCAGCACGCGCCGCATCAGCGCGCTCCAGTCCGCGTCCCCGAGCGGCACGATCACCTCGTCGATGTCGAGCAGCGCGAGCCAGCGGTACTCGTACATGTGCCGGTACAGGCAGTCGTTGTACGGGATCACCTCCATTTGTCGCTTCTGCGTCGTTTTCTCCTTGAGGTACATGTGCTGCAGGCCGGGCAGGTTCGGTTGCCCGCCGGGCAGCGTAATCGGGGTGACGGTAGTCACGCCCAGGGCTGTATAGTAGTCTAGTACCTTCGTAATGTTTGGGTGCACCTGCAGTTTGTAGAAGAAGATTTTGTCGGCGCCGAGCAGGCGCACGAGTTCGATCCACTCGACGAGGCGCACCGAGAGGTCCTCGTGGTGGAAGTCGAGCCCCTTCACGCAGACGGCGAACTCCTTGCGAACCGCGGGAGGCTCGGGGCGGTCGTAGTGGACGCGCAAGTTGTTAGAGGCGCGGTCGCAGGCGTTCTCGACCAGCGAAACGGAGGCGGGCACCTGGTGGCGCACCTCGGCCGGCAGCACGCACGCCAGCAGATACGGCTGCAGGATATAGTTGCGATAGTTGCCCCACTTGCGGTACCATACGTACTTGTACTCGAGATTTCGCACAACCACCGGCGCCTGGCGCTCCTCGAACCAGAGCTGGCAGTGCGTTACCGCCTTCGGTCGAATGCGGTCGTGCACCGCGAGCACACGCACCGCCGGCCCGATGCGTGATGTGTTCCGAACATCCAAGTAAGCACCGTACAGGTAGAATACGCCCTCACTCAAGCGTAACGACTGCCAGTATGTGTTGTGGAATTCGAGGTCGTATATGGACGGAAAGGATGCGCACTTCTTCTTGTTATATCTGTTCTTGTAATTCTTGAGGCGATGCCGGTAGGCGAGCGGCAGTGAAGGCAGGCGGCGCTCAGCCTCGGCGAACAGATCCTCATCAGTGAGCACTCGCATGTCAGTGGCAGGCAGGGGCATGGTAGGTGCGCGTGCGAACACGTGCATAGGCGGGGAGAATGCTGCTACCGCCGGCTCGTCTTGCAGCAGCAGGTGTGCGGAAAGCGAGGAGGACGGTGGCGGCGGCTGCAAGTGAGGCAGCGCCAGCACCGCCAGCGCGCACCAGCCCAGCAACATTGCCAGGCACTGCACCCGCGGGCGGGGCCCACCGCTCCACCACCGCACGCACCATTCCCGCATCGCCTAGATAATATGAACGAACCTCTAATTAGCAACGGTGAATCAACAACTAGCTGCACAAGAAAGCGAATTATGGCCTACCTATACTGAATAAATGTCTTAGATACATGAGAGGGTCACGCATCGTAACTTGGCACTGGGCATAACATATCACAATGAATTTAGTTACGTTTAACACTTCTAATGAGATTTAATAAATAAATTGGAATTCATTGATGCAAATAGATATCCCAAGATATTCAGATTGACATTTGACACGTATAAATAACGGGCATAGACACCATCGAATAAAATAGAAATATCTACGAGATCGACCTGTTTGGTCATTTTCAAAAGCACTTTGATCGTTATACATAATATCTTTATAAGAGCCCAAACAGAACGCTTACCTTCCTTGTGCCGCGCGCCAGGTTTAGTCTGGAACTTTCTATGGTCGTACGTCATAGCAGTCTAAAGGTTCAGCTAGTTTCCTTCACATTTTAATCACGATGTCAATGGATACAGATTTGAATAAACTATTAATGTAGTGGGAGTTGTAACTTTAGTCGAGAAAAAAAGTACTTAAGTGAAATTGTCCTTCTCAGTTGTGCACTCTTGACAAAGTGGTCATGGTATCCCAATGATTTTCACTGGGGATCACCGCCCTCGTGATGCGCCTCCATTTGTTCCGGTCTGCAGTGCTGCAGGGACATGGAGCTTCATTGCCTTGATCAAGTCTGTCCAACGCGTCGGTGCTTGACCGCGTGACCACTTGCCTTCCACTTGGCTTTGCCTTGTCTAAGAAGCCGTTCCATGAGGTGTTTGTTTCAAACAACGTGTTCTAAGAACTTGAGGACTCGTATATGTACAATCGACGATAATCTCTCTTTAACTTTAATTTATTTCAGGATAGAGATATTGGTCCGAAAAGACTATTATAATAAGATGAGGGGAGAAAGAAAGACTTAAATTCAGCTCTATCCTGACAAACCCATTCCCGTCATCATCATCCGCCAGCCGTGTTCCCAATAAACTGGAGTCGGCGTAATACGTCTTTTCTGTCCATTCAGTGCATTACGTATTCTAAGAGATTTGGCAGTATTTTACGGCCTGACGCCAACCTCCTTTGGTAATGCTCTTGGTGCCCATTCGGTGCAAGGTGTACGTGCACGTGGTCATCGGTAAGTCACCTCTTACGGCACCGTAGATATGAGTTGGGGTGGTGCTATTCTTCGCCGCTACCACAATGCACCACCACCACACAACATTAAGTATCCTATTAACTTTGTGTTGGGATACAGCGGCGGCCTTACCCATTGCGAAGCTCCGGGCGGCAGGTCATTGCGAGGCCCTTTGTCTTTCGTGAAAAGTATGTGATGCGAAAGTAAGTCTGGTTGCTTGGTTTAGGTATTTGTCATGTTTGACAAGAATTGATAAAATTATACAAATAAATAATATTTGAAATCCATATTTCTTTTTATTTGCTTGGGTTGCGCGAGGCCCCTGCAAGAGTGAGGTCCTGGGCGATTTCCCGGTTCGCCGCCTCCTAAGGCCGCCTCTGTTGTGATATAATAATAAATAATACCATGTTGGAAAGTGTGTAAGCACGTTTATGTATGGATGTATTGATTTAAGGATGCTTGTTAAAAAGCAATACAATACTTATTGTACCGCAGGTTAATAAAGTTTATTCAGACAAATAAACAAGTGGATTCCACAGTACCTAGCTAATTGAATAAATGTACACATTTCGTTATTTAAATATTATGTTCATTAAAACATAAAACATATGTTTTACTAAAAACATAAAACTTTTCAATAACAATATTTCATTTGATTTTTTACATTTGCATATCAATGCATTATTTATTGCATTTATTGTTTTGAATAGATCGAACTGAGCTAGTTTTTGTATAAATAGGAACGGTTTCAGAAGGTGTTTACCTTGTAAGTAACCAGTATCCATTGATTAATCATTTGTAAAAACTCAGTATTTAACACACCATGAGGATAATATTCAACATTATATTGGTAAGTTTTCATTTTAATTTATTAAAATAATTTAATATGCTTGGAAGGTAAAAAAAATTCAGGCACAGTAGACATAATCACTGACGACGCATTGGCGATGCCCCTGTTGCAAATCTCCATAGGCAGTGGTCACAACTTATCATCAGGCGGACCATCTGCCTGGTTGTCGGCCTGTTGTGAAAAAAAATTGTGAAATGCAACACGTTACGTGACGTGTTTCAACATGCGTTTTCTTTTGCAATTGTTCCCGTATTTCCCAAAATTCTAGGCAACATTTCCAAATTTTCTGTCCTTAAAAAGCTATTCAAACTATAAAGAACATTCTTTATTCCGAAATCGGTCCAGCCGTTCTCAAGCGCTTTATAACGAAAAGCATAATGGCTCGGTGTTTAGAGACCCTGACTGTCACGCCGTAGGTCGTGGGTTCGATTCCAACCTGAAACATTTCTGTGCAAGAACATGTCTGTTTGTTCTGTGTCTGATGTAACTATTAAGTATGTAGTTTAGAAAATGAAATAGTATATGTAGTCAGTTATCTGTTTTCCATAGCTCTGTTAAAGTTGGGTTCAGATGGTCGTGTGTAAAGAATATCACAGGATATTTAGGTATTGATTCAAAAACAAATACAAATCAAATATGAAAAAAAAATGATTTTTGGTTCGTCTTCTATGCGTTTCCTTATCATTAATTCTATAACGATTAATCATTAGTCGGGAGATTAGTAATAGACAAGTGAAATGTATGCTGTTCGCACGCGGTAGAAGTGAAACCTTCAGAAAACTGTTCTCGTTCTCTCACAGGCTAAGTCCTACAGATTAGTTAGTATACCTTTGTCTCTTTTTAGTGTCACTTTTTCGTTTTATCCAGTTTCAGAAGATTGCGAATGGCCGCGCCGTGTGTAACCTTTTTTTTATTTATGACCGGATTGTGAACTTTAATTTCATACCGGGAACAGCTATGAGCTACAATAGATATTATTATGTATTTCTATATAATTAGTCTTTTTTTTTCTTTAGTCTATTTTTATGTTTTTGGTAAAGCTCCTGGCATTCTTCCTCTCGCTGGTGACGTTGAGTCAGCAGGCAGTCGACGTTAGCGGTGCTACCGCTGCTGTCGGCGGTGCTATCAACAAGGTCAAGGATTCCGCCAAAAGCTTAGACACTGCAGTAGGTGAGACCACATCAAGTATAGTGTAGAGGACGACTGGGGATACGTTTTCATCGGAAATAAATACTTAATGTAATATCTATAAAACATGTATTTTTTCTATGTAATAACGCTATCTGTAAATAGTGCCTTGAGTAGTATATTGAGTATGTTTTGATGGGAAACATCTATAGGCGGAGGAGCCTGATTGTTAGCGTGGCGATACAGGCCGTGGCGACGCTTCGCCACGCTATACGATGGAATAAATGTACTATACGTAGTCTATTGGTAATAGCGTGTTAGACATGGCGCAAGTGACTGTGCGCATGGCATCTCGGTACCGTGTTGGTAATTTTTGAATTATTTTTTTTGTATATGAAGAAAATAAATGTATATTAAATAAACTGTCATCATTTTCTGGAGAAAATTCGTAATATTGTATTTTTTTATCATGTCATATTGTTTCCTGTCATAATCTGTACTTTTGTGACTATTACAAATAATTTCGATGTTTCACATTTGCGAGGCGTTCCGGGACGGCTCACAAAAAAAATCTTATTAATTTAAAAATAATAAATTTGGTAAGTGTATTTGTTAGTTATAAACGCATGTATATAGAACGGTAATGGTGGTTAAACAACTCCTGAATTTCAAAGTACATACGAGATAGCGTTACCAGTAAACAATTTATTTCTTAATCATTTTAATGAAGTGGTGTCACCCGCTATGAAACATAAATAGGTTAATATTTGAAATAAAAGATCTATCTCCATCCCCAAAAGCTAATCCACCTCCTCCAAATTCGTAAGGTGCAGTGAATACCAACCATTACACGAAGTCTGAAGCCTAAGGCTGATGAACATACTTCTATTGTGTCGTAAGAAGCGACTAAAGAGTATACCGATGACCACGTGCACTTACACCTTGCATCGAGTGGACAAGAGCATTCCCAAAGAGGGTAGACCAGACGGTGAAATCTGCCAAATCTCTTTTAATATGTAATGTGACGAATATACGCCGACCCAAATGAACAGGGCAGGTAGATAATAATGATGTTTGACTATATTAAGCTTAATTATTTATAGTTTTATATTTTTTTTCTTTCTAACCTACTTGTCATAGACATATTGCTCTGTATAGTACTAAATACCAACATGTAAATAGTTTAGTGGATAACATTATTATATAATTATGTGCTATTCATTATCTGTATACAAATACGCGAAGCGAAAACCTTAGACCCCTTTTGGAGAAAATTGCGCGAACGAATAGACGTGAAATTTGACACAGTAAAATTTTATATGGAGCTATTTTTTATATAAAATCTAATAAAAATAAATTATAATAACACACAGCCTTTGTCAAACATAATGACGTATTTGTGACACGCTCGCAGCCGACTTAAAAGAAGAAAATTCAAGAATAAATCTATGCAATGATCATAGAGGTTATATACTCTGAAAAAACTTAAATAAAGATGAAACCTAAAATATATATTGAATTACGGTCGGATTTCGAATGTTAGCGACTATTAGTTTATATAAAATGTTATAAAGTGTTTTTTTTTTATTTAAAATATAATAAATAAAGGTGTATGGGTCTGTTTATTTAATATTACTTCAATGATCATACTCGTATAACGGATCTGTTCTATAAATAACATTTCCAATCATTGTATTTAAAAGGGGCGTAAAAAGAGCTCTTCAAGGTCGGCAACATTTTCGCAATCTTCCTGGTATTGCAAATGTCCATAGGCGGCGGTGACCACTTACCATCAGGTGGACCGCCTGCCTGTTTGTCAAACTATTGATATGAAATGAAATGAAAATATTTTTATTCAAATAGGCCTTTACAAGCACTTATGAATAGTCTGACTCTAATACCGGTTCGGAAGGTTGTTTTTTACAGAGAAGAGCCGGCAATAAACTCAGCAATTACTCTTTTTAAAAACGAACTTAGGTTTATTACATAATATTTATTTAGTCTCACTGACTATACCTGTGTGTTATCGCAGATGTGAAGAATTATTTAACAATAATATAATATTATGAATATCTAATGAAAAAAAATACAAACAAATACAAGTTATAATTACTTCTATGTCATAACTAGATGTCTGCAGCGAGCACTTGAGACCAGGGATGTTATGGAGCTCCGTAACCGTAACCGAAACAATCGGACATCCGAAATTAAAAATATCCGAAACCGTAACCGAATCCGATATAAAAGTTTCGGATAATTTCGGATATAGCCGGAGACTAAATGAAATACGCCGCGACAGGTTTTACCCCCTTTCATTTAAATTTCACTTTATAATAATGGTTTTAAAAGCCATATAAGAATATAATAGGAACTAATACAAAACGTTTTTGTTTATTATAATTTTGTGTTCATCGTCTGATTAAGTCAAATCCTTCCTTTGTAATTTATTGCGATGTGCCGATTACAATTCCTAATAAGGCAAAAGTCCGTAACCGAAACCATCGGATAACCCGAAATAATTTCATATCCATAACATCCCTACTTGACACCCAGTTTCCCTATAAACGGTGGTCTTACCTGCTTCGGCTACCCTTAAAAAATTCATTGTAGAATTTTTAGTTTTATTATTCTTTCGAAATAAAGAACCACCAATAATCAGATAATGTAAAGTCTTTGATATAAAAAAGGCCCCCCACGCAACGCCCTGAGCCCGAGGTCCGAGCCCCACAGGGGGCACCCTCAGTGTGCTGTTGCTTAAAATTGTATTTCGGTTGAGAGCCCTAAGCGCTCACCGTTATTGAATCAGAACATGCACACAAATGTTTGTTCTGGGAGGGAATCGAACCAACGACCTTTTGCGTGGCATTCAGGGTCCCTAACCACCAACTGACCTGTACATCATACAATACATAATTAAAATATGTATATTTAGTTTAGGTCTTAGGGAAGTTATGAAGGTCAAAGCCACTGAAATCAGCTTTTAAATGAGAATAAACGGGAAGAAGCCCAATAAAGTAACATTTTTATTACAATGTGCACTCTAACTATAGTTATTGATCAAACGTAAAAATAAATGTAAAAGGTAAACCACACATATTTAGACCTACACATAAAATTAATTAATTGCATTTTAAATTAATAATTCAAGACCACGATTTTATCTTCATCTTGCCCTTAATAGGCACCCTAAGGTCATGTTTTCCAAAAACCCGGTATGCAGATGGCACTGTTGCGACCTAGTGGCCAAGTTCGAACTTTAATCATAAATCTTTCGACCTACGACAATTATTCGTTCAGTATTGCCATAAAACTATTAGCATCTCACAATTTAACCAATTTAAAATCCCATAAACTGGAAGGAAAGAGCCATATAGAGAAAATAATAGAAGATTTAGCCGAAATTAATTAAACACGCCTTGAAATTCTTAAAATAGACATTTAGAAAATGGATGTCAAGTTCGATATTCATCTTTAAGTGTTTTTGCATAATTAAATGGACATGTGCACAAATATTAAAAATAGATTATAGTATTTGTTTAATTACTAATTTTTTATTTAATGTTTTGTGTTTTTGAAGTTATACTTCTTTAGGCGCGTTATGAAAAAATTATGAGAGTGTAATTTTAAGATGCGCGCGCACCTGTGTTACACTAAATTCTCACGGATGAAGCTAGCTGATAACGGTCTCTCCGGAACATCGAACAAATCGCAACTGTCAGTGTCAATGAGTGAGTAATGATGTTATTGTCAATAATAACCTAACAAAGTAAAAAAAATATATATTTGATTTTACTTTTTGTAACTTTTACCTATTTCAATTTTTGGATATGTGGTCTTCCCACATTCACTGTGTGTTATAATGATGTAATGTAAGCGTGTAAGTATGTTTTGTTGCAGATCCATACATAAATAAATAAATATGATGTGTGGTTTGGTTTAATTAAATATAAAGATACTGCTGCACACAGAACGTTTAATTTATATTTTTCTTTAACTATTTAAAATTTGCCGACAGATATGGATAAATCGCTACATAGCTATATTTCTTTTTTTTTATATTTTTCCGTGGAGCGAATGTTGTCAGGGTACAAAACATAACGTTATGTAATGTAATGTTGTGTGTTGCCACGAATAAACGTATTTTCTTTCTTTCTAATTAAAAACGTGCTTACTACAGTATTATAGAGAAGATTTTATGTTAGTATTTTTGTTTGTATTGTTCACACTCAAACTCTCTTTCACTCTACCTTAAATATTTATCATCATTAACAGCAGGCAACCCTTATTTACGGCTGAATTTAATTAGGCAACCATTAATATAATAAATAGAAAAAAAAAATGCTTTTATTTCATATTTAATAAATAGATGTACGTTGAAATGAAATGAAATGAAATGAAATATTTTTATTCAAATAGGCCTTCACAGGCACTTATGAAAGGTCAGACTCTACCACCGGTTCGGAAGGTTGCTTTTACTGAGAAGAGCCGGCAATAAACTCAGCAATTACTCTTTTCAAAATAAGATTTTGTACATAAAGATGTGTCTTGCTGGAGCGAGCGCTACACCCAAGCATTGTCGTCATTAAAATAATCATTTGTGTTGTAGAAAGCCTTTTGTACTAAAACAGTCTTAATTCTTTCCTTAAATTTTTGTAAAGGCAAATTTAAAATTTCAGTAGGGATTTTATTATAGATGCGTGCACTAAGTCCTAAAAATAAGCCTTGCACTTTTTGCAGTCTATATGCAGAAGTGACAAGTTTATCCTTATTTCTAGTATTGATGGAGTGCATATCACTCTTTTTGACATAAAGACTAATATTTTGATGTACAAATATTATGTTTGCATAAATATACTGCGATGCAACTGTGAGGTTATCAATTTGTTTAAACTTTTCTCTGAGGGAAGCTCGAGAACTCAAATTATAAATGGCTCGAACAGCTCTTTTTTGCAATATAAAAATGGTTTCTATATCAGCAGCTTTACCCCAAAGCAAAATGCCGTAGGTCATAACACTATGAAAGTAGCTAAAATAAACTAATCTAGCCGTATCGACATCTGTAATCTGCCTGATTTTTCTAACTGCGTAAGCTGCTGAACTAAGTTTTCCCGCAAGACATGATATTTGTGTCCCCCATTGAAGTTTTGAGTCTAAAGTAATTCCTAAGAAAACTGTTGACTCAACAAGGCTAAGAGCTTCGTTGTCTAACATTATACTACAGCCTAGTTTTTTAACATTGGGTAATGCAAATTTAATACATTTAGTTTTTCTTGCATTTAAAACAAGATTATTAACAGTAAACCAATTTAATACCTGGGCTAATGCACCGTTTACATCGTCATAATTGTATTTCAGTCTATCAACACCAAAAATCAGTGAGGTATCGTCAGCAAACAGTACAATTCCACAGGTATTTCTTACGTAAAATGGTAGGTCATTGATGTATACTAAAAATAGAAAAGGCCCTAGAATAGAGCCTTGGGGTACACCCATATGCACAGGAGAACCAGATGATTTAACTCCATTCACATTAACACTTTGAGTTCTCTCACTAAGGTACGATTTCATCAAATTAAGTGCTGCACCCTTAGCTCCATAATGGTCTAATTTACGCGTAAGTGTCTGATGGTCAACACAATCAAAAGCTTTAGATAAATCACAGAACACTCCAATAACATTCTGCGACTTTTCCCAAGCGTTGAAAATTTGTTTTAAGAGTGCTACCCCGGCATCAATAGTGGAGCGACCTTTAGTAAAACCGTACTGCTCACTGTGTAAAAGTTTATTTAAATTAAAGTGAGCAAGTAGTTGCGTTAAAATAATCTTTTCGAATACTTTGCTTAGGGCTGGCAAGATAGAAACGGGCCTATAATTGGTTGGATCACTAGGATCTCCGGCCTTGAACAAAGGTATAACTTTGCTATGTTTCATTAAATCCGGAAATTTACCAAAATCTACGCATCGGTTAAAAATTAGAACTAAATGGGGAGCAATATTATCAATTATACCCTGCAAAACTGTTACTGATATACCCCATAAGTCGCCAGTCCGTTTAACTTTTAAACTTTTGAAAGTTTTGATGACATCGAAAGGTGTGATATGCCTAAACCTAAACAATTCATTGCACTCTGATACGTTAGTTTTTAACAACGACTCAGCATCTGCCGGTGAAGAATCCGAGGAGCTGGTTGTGGCTATAGGTATGTCACTAAAAAAAATATTAAAAGCAAGTGCAATTTGGTCATCTTCACAGATAATATTTCCGTTAATATTTAATTCAATGCGCTTATTATTGTTTTGAGTTTTACCTCTTTCTGAATTAATTATGTTCCAAGTAGTTTTTACTTTATTATTTGATTGGCTTATCTTATTTCTTAGATATATAGATTTTGCCGAAGTGCAAGCTTTTTTAAACACTTTGGAATATTTTCTTACATAATCAATAAAATCGACATTTTGATTGTATTTCTTCATACCATACAACTCATACAACATAGCTCTACTTGTATAAATACCAACTGTTGCCCAGTCGTTAAACTTAATTTTATAATTTTCGTTGAAAGTCTTTGGTTTAAAAGCCCGTTATAAACGTATAAATGTATAACAATCATACCTGTGTACACCTGGCTGCGAAGAGGTGCGGCCAGGTGCGCAACGGCAACCCTGATTTATTAGAATCTTTATATAAATTGCCGTGATGTAGACGATTTTTTTTCCCAAAAATTAATTAAAAATGAAAATTTAGGTTTTAGCAAAAAAAACTCGGAGTGCACTAATCCTGCAGCCGGATCTCGTACCAAATTGCGTAGTTTAAAAGACCTAATCTCACAACCAGACAGATATAGCAACATTGTTTTTTGCTATTTATAGAGTTGTTGTTTATGAGAACTGGGGCTCGATTCTGTAAGGAAAACGACACTAACTCGAGGATGTTTCGTCGCGGCCTATATGCTCTGTCTCTGTCGCTTACTACGCTAATACTACTAATCACGTGAGAGGTAAGCTCTCCGAGGCCTCCGTGAAGCGGCTCGCCGACGAAGTTTGTATTAGCTGAATAAGGGGGCAGTTTTAATAGGCTTCTATGAAACACGCCAAAGACTAAATATGAACGAGAACCTGTGTCTTCAATAAATTCGGTAAAAACTGTTTGTAGTACAGTACATATATCTGTCTGTTAAAATGTACAATATGACACATAATGTATCTACTAAAAATGTTATTCTTATTTATTTATTACTAGCTGTTAGCTAACATTCCGCATTCCCAAGGGTTGTTCCATTTTCCCGGAATAAAAGTATCCTATATGTTACTCTAGGCCATATATAGAATATGTGTCAAGTTTTATCCAAATCCGTTCAGTAGTTTTTCAGTGAAGAGTATGAGAGTTACATACATCCATACGGTGAAATTACAGGCACATGAGACTTAACAACTTCACGTCTCAGGGCCGACAACGCATTGGCGATGCCCCTAGAGTTGCAAATGTCCATAAGCGGCGGTAACCACTTAACATCAGGTGGACCGCCTGCTTGTTTGTCGGTCCAAGTGGTAAAAAAAAAAAAAATACTCACAAACTTTAGTACTAGGAGGATTTTTTTATTCTATCTATATGTATGTATTTAAAGAAGAAAGTAGTATAGCTTTAATATAATTATAATTATTATAATCGAACAACATAACGATGGACATTGGGATGTCCATCACATGGGTGTGACGATATATAATATGTATATATATAGAATGTTGTTTAAGAGCTGTCGTCTGCGACTTCGTTCTCGTATTCATAGAATAATTGATGAACGCGAAGTTAATAAAACGAACATCGAGATGCAGTTGTCATGGAGAGTCTTTTGGGAGCAAAGCCATCCGAGGCCGAAATATCTTAAAAAAATATAATTTTAATAATGTATAAATGTAGATGAATATAACTGTAACTAAATTTAAGTAAATTTCAAGTTATATATTTTATAATCCATGCAATTTAGCAAAAAAGAAATACGCAATACAATTTATCTTAAAACTAGATGTCCCCCGCGTTCCCGTGGGATGTCACATGTATTATACATTAAAACCTTCCTCTTCAATCACTCTATCTATTAAAATCCGTAGTAGCGTAGTTTTAAAGATTTAAGCATAAACAGGGATATAGGAACAGAGAAAGCGACTTTGTTTTATACTATGTAGTGATAAGTTATCGTAGAATATTTAAAGAGACGGACCAAGAGTCCGTAGAAAATGTAAAAAGAAATAATTGAAAAAAAGTTTAAAGGAAATCTAAACAGAGAAGTGGCCTTTACAATTCAATGAGTAAAAGTCAAACAATTTATAAAATGTACGTTTGTAAGATACTACGGAATCATACCCGGCGCGTGGCCCGACACCCACTTGACCGGTTTTTTAAAACATTATATCTATTGTATTGTTAAATATTCAACAGTAATGTAACGCAAATCTTTATAATATATGTAAGAACTTGATATTATCCTTGCTTCAAAGAGAACATCTCAGACTGCCGTGCTACAATTCATGCTATTTCATAACTATGAATTATACTATTATGCTGTATATATGCTGTACTATGTAGAAGTAAAATATGTCAGAAAATCGTTTATTTGGCTTACATGCTCTGGTTAGTTTGGTTTCAGACGGCCGTATGTCAAGAACTTCCCAGAACATTTATTTAACTAAAAAAAATATTCAAATTGTATTTCTTCTTACGCGATAACCCCGTGCCGTGCGACCACTAAGCATCATCATGTATTATTCAGTTTGTGGTCAAATCCATACATAAAAACCCAAAGCGCACCCCGACACTGACGCCAAAAAACTCTGTGTCGTCTAGAGGCACATGACGGTCCGCACCGCACACTTCCCTCCACAGCCTCCTCACACCAGCTCCTACACGAGTCTATATACGCGTGCACTCGCGACTTCAGGCGCATTTGTGCACTGTGTGTAACCCGGTTAAGTGACAGTAGTTATAAGTGGACAGTGATGGGTGCCCGTTGGATGTTGCTGGCCGCTGTGGTTGCGGCCGCGACGGCGTTTGAGCTTACAGGTAATAATTATTTTTATTATTAAATGAATTAATAGAATAGTATTTTTGTTATTGCAAATTGTACCCGAAAAAATTATTTACCTTAATTATTTCATTCTTAGATAATAATAACTATTTATATGATAACTCTATTATAATATCTATAGGTAATAAATTATTGTTATTATTATGTTCATTTAGCATGAAAGGTTCTGAAGGCATCCTCTAAATATTCACTCTCTTTCGTATTTTGCTTACAACGGGTCTACGGCTTTGTAGTTAGACACCACAGACCGTGGCTTCGATTCCCACCTAAGACACATTTGTTTGAATGAACAAATCTGTTTATTATGTATTTCATAAAAACAACACAGTTAGTAGTGTATCAATTATGAGGTTTCTTTAGTACCTACATACAAGCTCTGCTCAGTTTGGGATAAAAGGCAGCTTGACCTATGGTGCAGGGTGTGCGTTGCACACAGGCGCAGCGGTGTTAGGGGGCGATCGAGTATGAAAGTCGATAATTTAACATTTTTCATGTTTTTATTTCAAATAAACAGTAAGTAGTCAATGTCCAAATAGATTTATATTTAAAAAGATATAATTTTCGCAAACGGATACCTGGAACATTAATTTACACTCGGTCATCAGATACCAAACTATAAATAGAGCTAGCACAATGTGAACGTCCCTCCAAGTCTTGTTTAATTGATTCTGATAAAAAGTTCCGAGCCCTCACAATAAGTCCTTGTCAATTCCTAATCTCTAACTAATAATTTCTCCCAGCACCTTCCTGAGCCGAGATTTGGAAGGGATAGGATGGAAAAGTAGTTAATGGCTAACACATCCAGGTCTATTACAAAATACTGTCTCCTTACCATCAATCCATGATTTACATCACAGGTGTAAGTGGAGAGTGTGCTATGGAACATCACGACTTAGTTACTCCATCACGTCTTCCAGCCATTTGGAAGAGTTCACTATCAGGCCAGTTGGCTTGGTGGTTAATGCTCTGACTGTCAAACCTAAGGTCGCGGGTTCGATTCCCACCCAGGACAAATATTTGTGTGCATGAACATGTCTGTTTGTTCTGTGTCTGGATGTAAATATCTATATAAGTACGTATTTAGAAAGAAAAAAAAAGTTGTATATGTAGTAAATCAGTTATCTGGTTTCCATAGTACAAGCTCTGCTTAGTGTGTAAAAGAAGGTCCCAGGATATTTATTTATTATTATTTTATTTATATACACACGGACAGAAGAAATTATATACAACGTGTTACAAAATACCCCATAAAAATATAATTAATTATCAAAGCCAACAACCCTAGTAGGCTGTCATGTCAGGGAACCAGATTATTTAACAGAAAGGCCTACGTACCTCTTTTACCTAATAATTTTCAACTTTAATAGTTTTTCTATTTTTCATTCATAAAAATCCGTTTTATTTATTTTTTGTGGGTATGTTATACAGCATTACTACGGTTCTTAAATATTGTAAATGGATATAAGGCCCCATTTAACCTCCTTTCGGCTTTACGGGAAGTTTTGTAACACTGTATATAAAATATAATATTTTGTTTACTATATGTAGGCTGTTTTTGGTAACAATCACCATGGTAAGTGATTATAGGACCCGCAGGTGGTAAGCACCACACCCTTAAAAGGAACTGCCCCTCAAGTGCACTTGCTTGCAAACACACCAGCAGATACTTGGAGACAGATGTTCAAATTCAGCCTATCATACTAAAACTACAAAGCGACTTCAAGAACTCACGCACGTGTTTATTTATTGGCTAATCAGGTAATTTTAAATTTAGGAACCTGTCCAATTTCAACACCTTCGCATTTCATTAATAATATGATGAAATAACGCATCGGCTTAAACGTAGTGGTACTTATTTATATTCACATTATATGTTTGTTTAGATTTCAAGGTAAATATCCTTACTCCATAGTTTTTAAGCAGAATATTTCGCAAAGGTTAGTACCCCGCTCTTTAAATATAACTTTCCGATGGCGTAAATTCAAAAAAAAAAAAAAAAACAAAACCATTTATTCAGTTTAGGTCCTCGGAGGGCACTTATGCTTCCACTATGATGAGCACTAAGAACAATATTTATCCTATACATCAATTATCTTACCGGTGCGCTTTGACAGCTATGATCACGGCAACAGTAGTTACATGCCTTTTTTTATTTTCATACTTAACAATGCTAAATATAAATTAAATCAGTACCAAAGGGCCTCAAATACAAATAAAGAGAATATGTGAATGAATCCAATATAATAATGTTATTATTATTTAATACTAGTTGCGCCCTGCGGCTTTTCCCGCATTCAATCTTGGTTATAAACCTTCCTCTTGAATTACTCTATCTATTGCAGAAAACTGCATTAAAATCCGTTGCATAGTTTACGATTCTATTAAGGACATACAGACAACAAGTTAAAATAATACATTTGTTATGAGAACATTATATTGTTTTAAATTATTATAAAATTTTGAATCTTGTCTTACTCTTGCACACAAATAATAACATCCGACAGCCCCCGCCTCCGCCGTATAAAGCTTAGTCCGGTCCTGGGTTCCATTCCCAGGTGAAGTAAGGTGCGATTACTATTTCTATTTTATAGAAGAAGACATATTGTGTTATACTGATACCTCGGGCTAAACCGTAGTTTTCACCGATTTATTTAGTTACACTTGATAAAAGCTATGACACGCAAACAATAAAAATGAAGCGACCCTTTCGGCGGACTCGCCGCATAGCGACCCCGCAATATCTCTGGAGCAAGCACATCCCAAGAGTAGAAGGATAAAGGTGGTCAGATTTTAAACTATTTCCAGAACAGAATAAATTGGCGGGCCAATTGGCTTGGTGGTTAGCGACCCTGACTGACAAGCCGCAGGTCGCAAGTTCGATTCCCGCCCAGGACAAACGTTTATGTGCATAAACATGTATGTGTGTATGTATTTAGAGAAAAAGATGTTTAAGTAGTATATCAGTTATCTGGTTTCCATAGTACAAGCTCTGCTTAGTTTGGGATCAGGTGACCGCGTGTAAAGAATGTCCCGGAATATTTTTATTATACTGGAGGAAAATTACTACAATGACGGACCCTGGATCCTGTCACACGAACCATACATTCAATACCTATACCAGCTTATGCCTTTGCGTCATTGTTAATGGTCGTATATGTATATATACATATAGTGGAATAAGGACAACATCTCCGAAAAAAAAAATATATGTTAAGAATGATTTGAAAGAAAGAGCGGATTACAAGTTCATTATATTGAAGATAAAAATGTATGGATATAGCTGCTCTGTGCACAGTGCACCTCTGATTTGCTTGTTTAGTACCTAGATGTAGTTTGAATAAAATAGCCAAAAAGTCAGAATAGATAAAATTTATAAATAATAAAATTGCTTTAAATAAATTAAAAAATTTGCCTTTGAATTTTTTTTTTTTTGACAACTTCACTTCTCAAGCTCGACAACGCATTGGCACTGCCCCTAGTGTTGCAAATGTCTTTAGGCAGCTGTGACCACTTACCATCAGGACCGTCTGCTTGTTTGTCAGCCCATGTTGTATAAGAAAATGTATGAAATATGTGACTGTGTGTGTGAATATAATATCCATACTACACTATAAATGCGAAAGTGAGTTTGTTTGTTCATTATTTGACGGGCCAGTTGGCTTGGTGGTTAGAGACCCTGACTGCCAAACCGAAGGTCGCGGGTTCGTTTCCCATCCAGGACAAACATTTGTGTGCATGAACATGTCTGTTTGTTCTGTGTCTGGGTGTAAATATCTATATAAGTATGTATTTAAAAAGTAGTATATGTAGTATATCAGTTACCTGGTAGCCATACTACAAGCAGTACACTCTGCTTAACTTGGGATCAGGTAACCATGTGTGAAGAATGTCTTGGGATATTTATTTATTTATGCTTTCACGTCTACATGACTGAAACGAACTTGCAACAATTTGGCACACACATAGTCTATGGAATGGAGACTTTTATCGATCTATTAGAGGACTTTTTATCCCGGTAACTTATCTAACTTATCAACATCTGCTCTCTTCGTCAGACGAGCAGTACTTCCAGATGCCGCGGCTGTTCCAGCTGGACGACATGGAGGAGTGCCTCGCGAGCGGCCGCGGCGCCTTCTGCCTCGGCACCTTCCATTTGGTTGGAGACAAGAACACGCAGCTGCTGCGGGCTATCAAGGTAACCTAAATGGATGGTATTACAGACGCATGAGACTTAATAACTTCACTTCTCATGGCGTTATTTCTACATGTTTATTTTCACCATTGAAACTTTAAGAGTATTTAATATTTTATATTTATCACCTGGCTGCCCTGTTCCTAATCATTTTGGGTCGCCGCAACGTATGTATTTCTTCCATTCAGCCCTTCCACTTACGATCTGACCATGCACTCGTGTCCTATAGATCAAACAAACTGACAAATAGAAAGAGTTCCTGTCGCATTTAGAATTTTAGATGTAGAATTAGTTATAATAATAGGAAATGAGTAAGGATTTTTTTAAATACTAGTAGTAATGGTAAAATTTGTAGGATAAGTAAAATATATAACATTATAAAATACTATATAAATAGTGCCAATAAAAGCACAATAATAAAAACGAAACGCATAAAACAATACCAACAATATTTTCAGCAATTCTCTGCAGACAAGTATCACTTCAACCACACGCACATACACCGCGGGTACTGCGTCTCCAAGCGCTGCCAGCACGTGGAGGCGCCGACACTGGAGCGCCGCTTCGAGGACTGCGTGGACAATCTGACGCGAGCTGACTACGGGCTGCAGACCAGCCTCACGAGTCTGGAGTACTGCCGGACGGGGAAGACTGTCCCCAGGCCGGTTGACAATCTAGATGTGGCATTCGCGTGGATTGTCGGCGCAGTGGTGCTGATGAACGTGGTCGGAACTGCCTACCATGTGGTGCGGAGTCGAGATACTAAACGTAAGTTGGAGCTCTCATTCTTCTGTACTTTTACGGGCCAGATGGCTTGACGTTTAATGACTAGACGACTTAAAAAAAAATTGTGTGTATATTATACATCTATACATCTGATTTCCATAGTACAAGCTCTGTTTAGTTTGGGATCACATGGCCGTGTGCAAAAGAATGTCCCGGGATATTCATCTATTTTTGACAGGTGGCGTTTAATCCCAACCAAACATTTGTGTGACGCATGAGACTTAACTACTTCACGTCCGTAGGCGACGGTGACCATTTACCATCCCTGAGCATGAACATCTATCGTAAACGCATCGTTATCGTATCGAGTGCGCCACAAACAAATGCAATGGAAAATAGAACATCGCGCAACGTCACGGTATGCGCGATGTAAAATTTTTCATATAAACCAGTTTTTTTGGCGCTCTCGATACGATGACGCTCGCTTGCCATAGATATTCGTGCATAGACCTGTGGTGGACCGTTTTCTCAGCGTAATAATTATCAATTTACTTAAAACAATCTACTAAATATATAAATATATATATATATATAATCAATAAATAAAATACCAATAAAGAGGTAACTAAAAGTATCAAAAAATAATTTAATGATCATAAGTATCATAAAGTACATTCGTATTGATTGCTTGACCACACGACGGCATTGGAGAAAACCCTCCAAGCCACACGATGCATATTTTTATAGAACTCTTGGTAAATTTCCTATGAAAATAATCGCGTAATAACCTACTTAGTTCACGGCCAGATGGGTGTACATACCAGTTACTTCAATCCTTACTACCACTGCTTTAAATGATAGCATATTGGATTTCTGGCCTATTTCTTTGAAGTGAAATCTTCTTTAGCGGCGTTGAGCACTTTCCTTGGGATGGGTATGTAATACCTTTAAACGGCAATTCTTGTATATACTTAAATATATAATTAGGATCTCGGAAACGGCTCCAACGATTGTCATGAAATTCGCGGGCGATAAATCGATCTAGCTAGGTTTCATTTTGAGAAAACGTCGTTTTATCCGTATTTTTAGGCAATGAAAACTGCTACAATACCATTAGAATACGAAGGTCTTAACGTACGAAAAGCACTTACACTTAAAGATACGCCCTTTATGATCGCATCTAATTCGTATCTAGGTATATATGACAGTGCTTTAAGAAAGAGAATCCGGCAGTAATCACATTAGTAAAGAAAACCCGAGCAAAACTCGGCCATCCAGGTACTAAAATGTTAAACTTACAGGACACGTGACCTAATCGAAAATTCGTAAGACGGTAAAAATGCACAACGTTAATGTTCAAGTTTTCACTTCTGCCCGCACTCCCGGGGTGCAACCCGTTGTTTTTTTAATATTGTACAGGGTTGTGTTTAACCACAATCTCACCATTACAAAGCTTACCTTACTTACTGATACCTAAACTGATAAAGATCAATGACCCTAACTTTGGTGTGCTGTTTACATACAGTATGTGTACATAGTATGTTATGTATTGTTACTAACACAACTCGAATCAGGACCATTGAATAGTTTTTATATTAATGAAAAACAATTAAATCGCTTCGGTGTTCCAGTGGTATAAGAACTTGTTGCAGATTCGGAAATCGTATGTTCAATTCCCGGGTCGTGCATGGTAATATAAACGTTTCGTTTTTCGGAGTGATTACGCGTAGCCCGGGATTGGTAATGTGCCCGAGAGACGGCCACAATGCTCGACAATGTCACGTTGGGATTCTACTGAGTAAATATTCTGTTTTAGGGTTCCGTATCCAAAGGGTAAAACCGGACCCTACTAGATCTCTCTATCGAGCGTCCGGCTGTCCGTCTGTCCATCTGTATATCATGAACCATGATAGTTAGACAGTTGGAATTTTCACAGATGATGTATTTCTGTTGCCGCTATAATAACAACTAAAAAACAGAATAAAATAAATATTTAAAGGTGCTCCCATACAACAGACATGATTTAATAGATAATGTCCCCCGCGGTTTGACCCGCGTTCCCGTGGGATGTCACATGTATTATACATAAAAACCTTCTTCTTCAATCACTCTGTCTATAGCATATAAGCATACATAGGGATATAGGGACAGAGAAAGCGACTATGTTTTATCCTTTGTAGTGGTGGTACCGAACCCTTCGTGCGCGAGTCTTACTCGCACTTGGCCAGTTTTTATTTAATTACTTGAAAAGGATAATCCTTTTGAGGATTAGATGTCGAAATACAGCATTAGACCTAGTACAGAATAAAGCTTGTAGAATGATGCAAGTGCGTCGCGTGATCGACTTTCGACCGGTTTTTTAATAGTTATCGTGAATCGCAACACGTAAAGTTCAACTTCATCGACGCGACCTTCACCTTGAGTAGTGTACAAACATAAAATATGTAAACAAAAATATTGCGGTTTGTTTGTTTTGGGAAATCTTTCTTTAGGCTTCAAGGCTTATTAACGCTTTTGGAATGTTATTCCCAGATATCATAGTGAGTCGACAGTATCAAGTTGAAAATAGGTATGTATAAGTCTTTATGAATAGTTGTGCGATGCATCCTTGATGCTGTTGATAACAAGTAGTTCTAGTATTTTGAAAAATACAATGAACGAACTTTTAGCATAGAACTACTATTTCACCTTCATCTATTTATATAAAAATGAATGTTTTTCTGTATGTCCTTTATAGAATCGTATGCAAATTATTTTAATACAGTTTTCAGCAATAGATACAGTAATTCAAGAGTAAGGTTTATAACCAGGATTGAAAGCGGGCAAAGCCACAGGGCGCAGCTAGTTATCTAATCAAATCCGAGATCTGCACATGTTAACGTAATGTGTTTGTTCCAGCGAACCGGCACCTCATGTCGTGGTCGTTGATAGTAAACTGGCGGCGCCTCACCGCCGACTACTCCGACGGAGACCCGAGACTCGCTGACCTGAAGCCTATTCAGGGGATGAAGTAAGTACATCTTCCTCGCTGATCAAAGTTGATCTCCAGACATATAAGGACAAGTTAAAGTCGCAAAATTCTAAAAGGCAATTTGACAGATAACAATTAAACCAATAAAGTATGTAAATCTAACAATAGCACACGTTATAAATAAATGTTGGATCGAGGGATTAAACAAAAGGATTTTATTATACATAATCAAAATCAAATGATAAAATAAAAATAAAAACCGCTGAATAAAAAAGAAATATTTCTTATCACAATATCGTTGACTGTGCGTTGAAGTCTTTTACTAGCGCCATTAATTTTGAATAAGCCATGGACCTAGATGTTTTTTTTTTTGTAAATATGTTATTACAAAAACCTACCATTATGAATTAGTTTGATGTACAGGTTTTGCTAACCATATCATTACTTCCAGGGCGTTGACTCTGATCCTCGTGATGCTGGCGCACTCGGTGCTGGCTCACCACACCACCTACATCTACAACCCGCAGTTCTTGGAGAGGGTAAGTTACTTTTCTATTTATTATTGTCCTGGGATATAATGTACCCTGGGATTATAGCATGGCATGTCACTCGGGAATAGGGTAGCTACCCCACTTACTTCTCCAACCGAAGCTCCATAATACAAGTGCACTACTGCTTCACGGCAGAAATGGGTAAGGTGGTAGTACTTCCCAGTGCGATTTCTGCACTAAGTGCGCAACTATTTCTAAAATTGGTCACAAAGGTAAAGGGGTGCTGAAATGAAAAGCTCAGATTCTACAACGCTTTGCCGATGACCCTGGTGTTGCAAATATCCATAGCCGGCGGTGGCCACTTACCATCAGGTGGACTGCCTGACTCTTTGTCGGCCTATGCGACATCAAAAAAATAACAGTTTCAGTGTTTTTCCAAATGGAACTGCAAGTTTATAATATTGGTAAAAGTCATTGATAACAAAAGCTAAACGCGCTGGTTTCTGTCCCGCAGGCAAGCCACCACTTGCTCTCGGTGTACTTCCAGAACGGCACGTCGATCGTGCAGACGTTCGTGCTGGCGTCCAGCTTCCTGCTCGCCTACAACCTGCTGCTGCACGCCGACAAGCTCCCGCGCGGCCAGCTGGGGCTCGCCATGCTGCCGCAGGCGCTGCTGCATCGACTCATTAGGTACAGCCTTTTAATGACACACAGAGAAATTCTGAATTAACAATCCTACTAATATTATAAATGCAAAAGTTTAAATGTATGCATGTTTGTTACCCTTTCACGCAAAAACTACCGAATTTAGATGAAACTTGGCACATTTAGATAATGCTCTAGAGTAACACATAGGATACTTTTTGTGTCGGGAAAATGTTACATCGCTCGGAACGCGGGTGAAACCGCGGGGGATACCTAGTGCATAATATTTGCTGACCCGGCAGACGTTGTTCTGCCCAATGATTGCGGTATGAGCCAAAAATAACTTAAATACAGCGTCACGTATCGAATTTTAGTAGGTACCATAAAATACTGTCGTAATTTGTTGCCACCTGTCCAATTGTGTTGTAAAATATATTGTATATTCTTTTTTATACCACTTGGGCCGACAAACAAGCAGATGGTCCACCTGATGATCAGTGGTCACCGCCGCCTATGGACATTTGCTACAATAGGGGCATCGCCAATGCGTTATCGTCCCTGAGACGTGAAGTTGTTAAGTTCCATGTTCCTGTTATTTCACCGGCCCCCTTTCTAACCCGATGTGCCTCTCCGTACCATAGGGTATGTGTGTGCCAATATAAAAAAAATCGGTTAAGTCTTTTAGCCGTGAAAGCCTAACAAACACAGTACCATTTATAATATTTATATCCTCTATTTTATCCCATTGCTCTGAGGCCGTTAAAGATGCGACACAAGAGTTCAAGCTCTTGCGATGCCCTTAAACTTATATTTACGCAACACAATATGTACTTACATTTTATTCGTCATATAATTTTATTGAAACGTCTAATAAATTATCCTGCGCACAGCTCGGACACGCTTGGAGGTATCCTTAACGACTGTTTAATATAAATGATAATTATAATCAACTGAAGGTAAGCAATTAAGGTCTGGGTGTCATAAAACTTTATTACAACTGTCACTTTTATTTGACATCTCTCACAGACCAGCTCCCTTATTCAGCTATACAAACTGCGTAGGGTTGCGACGTAACGAGGCCCCCAAGCAGACCTCTCACATGATTGCGAAGTAAGCGAAAGAGACAGAGAATAAAGGCCGCAACGAAACATCGTCGAGCTTGTGTAATTTACTTTACAGAATAGCAAGATTGTTTAAAATAACTTTTAAATACTATATCCAGGATAATTAGCTAGAGAGCTAGAAATAGCTAAATGTATAAATCTTGTGGAGTTACGTGGAGATACTTCAGCAGCATTGACCATCATAATATGATGTGTCCTTGTAGGGCATTAGTATTGATTTTTCTAATTTTCCAGAATTACTCCGCTGTATATGTTCGTGGTCGGCACAGCCATGACCTGGTGGCCCCACTCCAGCAGCGGCCCGCTGTGGAAGCCCCTGGTGGAAGACGAGGCCACACGCTGTCGCCACAAGTGGTGGGCCCAACTGCTTTACTTGAATAACCTGGTGAAGCCGGAGGAGAAGTGCCTTATTCATACCTGGTGAGTTGGTGAGATTTTGTATTGGAGCCGTGGGTGAATTTCGGCGTTTATTTTTTTTATTATTTATTTGCTCCCGCTAACTACGTTAATAGATATATTATTATTTATTTATCAATGAGTCTAAATAAATTCTAGGTAATGTTATAAATTAACAAAAAAAATCAGTTTAGCCATGCGTAGGACACATCTAAATTTTAAATTTACTAAAGCTACCGCACATTCGTAACTTATGATACAGAAAAGGAACATAGGCATTATTATCAATGTATGTACACGCGGGCAAAACCTCGGGTTGGAAGTAGGTTTGTAAAATAAATGAATCGATGCAGGTTCCTAGCGGTGGACATGCAGCTGTATGTGGTGTCTGCGGTGCTGACGCTGGCGCTTGGCCGCTGGCCGCGCGTCGCACTTCGGGTCCTGGCCGGGCTGTTCCTCGGCTCCATCATTACCAACTTCGCGATTGCGTACCATTGGACCCTTAAACCAATGGTTGTGCTGATGTTTCCTGAGTAAGTTATCAGTCCAATCAATGTGTAACATGACTTTTGCAGTTTAATTAGAGTACTTGGGTGAGCACTGCGCGCTTGTTTTGTTGCGTGAAATCGCGTACACACATATATAAGCTGCTGATAAGAGGATATCTTGAGTTATACAAACCCTTAATTTTTGAGTGGAAAATTCCTCAAGGTTACTCAGTGGCCTCGTACCGGCTGAAACAGCAATGTAGTCACTATCTGCGCTTTCGATGAATCCGTTGTTCGCGATACCTCCCGCTTCCCTAAATAACCTGACCCCCTATGCTCAGATACATGAGAACCCAGTTCCACAACGAGCCATCGTTCGAGTGGCTGTACACTGCTCCGTGGGACAGCCTGCCGGCCGCGCTGGCGGGGCTGCTCCTCGCGTTCCTGCACTACAGCCTGCAGCAGAATGGATTCAAAGCTGACCAAAACACTGTACGTACTCCAACCAACCTCTTATAGGAATAAGAGCCCGTTAAAGTTTCATACATACATTTTTGCATATTTACTTCCCCTTAAGGTACATAATAATACGCTTCTCATCTTAACCTTCTGGTAAATGCGGACATTGACGCGTTGATCAGATATCCTGACGACCAAGCCCCCCAAGAAATGTCTATTTGTTCCGAGTCTGGTTGTGTATATGTCGTATATCGTTTATCGGGTTCAATATTTGGGGTATGGGACATCTGCCCATTCAGGACATGATATATTACACGAGATTTGGGAGACTTAAGTATAAGGCCTGCCATATGCTTGGCACCAACCTTCTTTGGGAATGCTTTTGTTGGCCACTCAGTGTAAAGTATACATGCACATGGTCATACCTACTCTTTAGTCGCTTATGATACCTAAGAGATGAGTTAGGCCGCCACACAGTACTATAATATTTTTTTAACAGATGGTACGCATCATGTACCGCACTTCAGTGCCGGCGATGTTCCTGTGGGTGCTCGCCGGGTACTGGATGAAGGGCGTCTCGGACCCGCTCGGGGTTGCTGTCTACGCAGCCGTGGACCGCCCAGTGTTCGTATCGCTCACCGCTGTCGCCATGTATGGATTCTTCAACAAGATTGATAGTGAGTATCTGCCATATGTATAATGTTTTTTTTTTTTTTTTTTTTTTATTTCTTTTTACATTTTCTACGGACTCTTAGTCCGTACTCTTTGGAGATTCTACGATGAATTATTGTAAGATCTATTGTATTGTGTTTCTAAAAATTAACATCTTTCCGCGCGTGCTCAGCTCGTTGTTTTGAACTGAGGCTTGTGGTTCCTTAATAATAGTGTTACATAAAATTTTTCTATTGCCGATACATGGATTAAAATAACTCATGAACACATCCCTTTCGCTCCGGATTGCCTCTGAACAAATGTCAGAGGTCAGCCCGTCTGGTCCTGGGGCCTTTTTGGGATTAAGTGCTTGCAGCACTAACTCCAGCTCCGCTGATGTAAATTGCGGGTCATCTTCCGATAAGTCGTGGTTGTTCTCCTCCGCCAGCATCCGCAATTGTGTGTGGCTTGGAGTATCGGTTGCCACAGAGTCGTCTGGGTAGAATGTTTTGGCCAGAAGTTCCGCCGACTATTGTGGGTTTAAGGTGTTACCGTCAGGATTCCTAAGGAGCATATCTTCTTGCCGTCTGGTAGTCCTCCTGATGACTCGGTAAATCTTGTCCCACATACTCTCTTTCTCTTGAGTCGTTGATGTATAATGTTTTAAAAGAAATTAATTTTATTTGTCAACTTACTGTTTATTCATGTAGGCCTTCACATGCTCTTATTAGTAGTGCCCTTGTATTACTGAGCTTCGGTTAGCAAGGGGCCGGTGAAATTATAGGCAGATTTAACAACACACTTAACAACTTCTCGCCTCACACGTCGACAATCCACCAGCCATGCTTCTGGTGTTGCAAATGTCCATAGGCGATGGGCCGTCTGCTAGCCACCAAACAATTATACCATAGTAAGAAACTGAAATTGTGAACATAGGTGTATGGTGGCGGTTCCTGTCATGGCGCGGCTGGGAGGTGCTGGGGCGCATGTCGCTGTCCATATTCCTGGTGCACTGGGTGTTCGCGCTCACGCAGCTCGCCGTGCGCACCAACGCCTCGCGCGTCTCCGTATTCGAGATCGTGAGTATTGAGGGAAGCAGAGCAAAAATGGGCGCACAAGACTCCCTCCGGTAGACCCTCCAGCTTAGCACTAGAACTTAACCTCCAAGCGAGGTACCCAGTTAGAACTCAGATTGACCTACTACAAATGGGATTATATTGCATGTATCCAACCAGTATGTCCACAACCATATATTATCATGGTAAGTGATGATCAGCCTCTATAAGTGCAGCTGCTGGAATACACCGGCTGGTGCGATGTTTTCCTTCACCAAAAGCTGAAGCTCATACAAAAAATAAAAAAAAACAACAAAATTTCTTTATTATCTACATTACTAGTTCAGTAATTACATGGATTGGGACTCCCCTTTTTAAGTTATTGAAAAACTTGTATTAGAAGAGACCATTGTAAGATTCAAACCTACAACTATGGCCGACGCTATGAAATCACAGTTTCGAGCATATAGTTCTGGCGCTCTACTAGGTGCCGTCCCCGGGAGGTCACGGGTCATACCTATAGTAAATATCTTGATCGATAACAACAAACTATCTGTTTTTCTTCCAGGGAAGTCATTGGCTGGGCACTATAACTCTAAGCTACGCAACAGCGTTACCTCTCCATCTCCTCGTAGAGTTACCCACGCAAAGGTTCTTACAATCACTGTTCCGGTGACCGAGAGGAATTGAATTGAAATGAAAGTTTTATTTTGTAGATACAATTATGTACCTAGCTATGTTTATATTAGACTGAACTGACTTTATGAGATGAACGAGGAATTCATTAATTTGTTTTGAATGCAGACATAATACTCGTAAGTCGAATCTAGGTCGTCTTCTGCCATCTATTGGTGAAAAGTAAAACTAACAGCAGCTTAAATGAGTTCTCATTTTCACGTTACGGCATTACATTATTGTAAAAACACTAGGCCTTTTGGAGTTTTGATATTTTCTACAGTTTTTGAAATTAGCAAAACTCTTTTTTCTAATTCTTACTAAGGATTTTTTGGTAGAGTAAAATCTTATTAGTTTGCCTCTCCTACATGCTTATGTTAACAGTAGGCACAGAGTCATTTAATATATAGGTAAACAGTAGGTATATCTTATTATATAAGCATGACTTGTTGCTCTGCACTGTTGTTTCGTTTTCACTTTTTCGCCCCCATTGATCCCATGGTCCCCGTGGTAGCCTATTTCTTTGTTTGTATATATTGTGGTATACATATATAATAGGTAGATAAGGTAGCATTAAGTTTATCTATAATACATACTAACTAACTACTGTAGAACGAATAAGTAGTAAGACAATGTAACCGAAAAAACTTACCCAACGGTGATAGTACCTAACGGTAAATTTGTCAACCTATTTGCATGATTTACATATTTTATGAAATCTTAGAAATAAATTGTATCTGTGATATTTTGTTTACGTAGTAATAAACTGTATTTTTATTACATTCATTTGGTATTTTCATATTTCCCGATTCTAAAATGATAACTCACACTATCAGTTACTTAGCGCTAGATGGCGCTAGTCATGCATAGTTTAATTAAATAAATCAAAGTATGAAATTAATCAAGAATTAAATACTGAAACAAATAACAATGACATTTTTGATTGTTCTTATTTTATTTCCAAAATATCCGACTTCTGAACAATGTCGTTCAGTGTCATTGACACAGCTCGGCGAAACGTCACCTGTCAGTTGTCAATGTCAGTCAGTCACTCGTGACGTCCGCTGCGCTGCGTGCTATTCGTATCCTTGCTTCTCTTAGTTGTTTTTGCATCGCCACTTAGAGTTTTCCATTCACTTGACATAGGCGTCGACTTCCCAGTAAAGTTCCCAGTGTTTATAAAATAGTGTTTCAATAATGGGGGGACATCATAGCCATGAAGGGAAGGGAAGCGGAGATCAAGCTGGCAGCGGAAGCAGCACGCCTCGCGGGTCGCAAAGGGGATCTGGGTCCCGCTCCGGGTCCGGTGGCGACCTCCAGGGTCTGCAAGAGAAAAGCGACAAGCCCCCTCCGTCGATGGTGCCTGTGGAGAAGCTCGGGAAGGTAAATATACCATGTTAATTGCTGAGGTCACGAGTCAGGGTTATTTGGACAACAGTGACGTTTGCACACTGGTTGTTTGTTTTGGTTTAGTCGCCGTCGACGATTTCTTAATTTCATTGATAAGGCTACTTTAGCAATACATATCTATATTGAAATTTCATCGTTTTTACGTAATGAGTAGTGAATAAAAGGTAAATCGTTATATCACCACATTTCTAATGGTAACCTATTGAACATGTTGATAAGACGAAATTAGAATATGAATTTTTAAAATTCGTATAATACAGTCACCTAAAAACAGACGACAAACATCAGTTATTTCTATGTCTGTGCTCTGATAGTCACAAAACTGCAGACTGAATAAATATTAAGTTTTTCAATATATTATTTGTTATTGAAGGTGTAATATTCATTAACAATAACAATCAGTTATTTGTATGCATTACTGACAATAGACAATCTATTTATTTATAAAATCAATAATCAAGTAGTTATTGAAGTTTTAATGCTACTTATTTATAATAACATTCCACCATGTATAGCCCCTTTGTTTCACCTGCATGTCACATGGTAATAAAATTGGCACAATTTATCTAGTATGAGGGATTATAGTTAAAAATAAGGATACTTTTATTATTCTGTAGTATAAATGGGTTTATTTAGGAAACATACCAGGATGGTCATGCTATGGTTCAACTGCAAATTAAAAAATTATATTTATTTAGTTTCAGGTCACTTAATTTATTAATGCCTAAAATTAGTTATTCAGGTCAAAGCTAAAGAAGTACCTACCGGTTTGGAAGTCAAGGTTCAACTGAGTAGAACTATAAATTCAGTTAAGACACTAAGATCCCACTTATGAAGGTCATAAAGCTACTGAAGCAACTGAAGACACAGAGTACATATATTTTTTTTTCAAACAGATAATTTAATGATAATGACAACTTAAAAGGTTTTCCTTGTATTATTTTAATTCTACAATCAATAATCATCAATGGAGAATTAGTGTGACAAACTCTGAATTACTATCCTCAAACATATGCAAATCTAACCTCAACTAGGCTAAGGCAACATTTTTTGTATTTTATTGTTAAGATGAAAGAGACTAGTCTCCACAACACAGGGAATCCAAACCTTTGTTAACAACATTTATTTTTGAACAATATAGTATTATTATTATTATTAACTGTCTATGTTGGTATAACAATGCCAGTTTGAAGGTGTAGTGGTCACCTTTATCAATGATTATTCAATCAATATTTAATTCAGTGGAGGCCTTTGTTGAATGAGGCAAACAGACAAGGATGTTGAGGCAAAAACTATTAAACAAATAAAAATATTATCTAGGACTACTTGTCTGAATAAAGGTTCATATTATTATTTCTTAATCCAGCAGACACTATCCATGACAAACAATTTGCATTCGTTTTTTTATGCCGCTAAGAAAAAGTGATCAAACTTTGGGCCTCACTGATTATTAACAGTCAGTGCAGCGTAATGAAGCTTACAACACTGTTGATGCCAGCAAATTTGTGACCCTGAGGGTATCACTTGTGCATTGCAGACCCTGCCAAAATCTCTTCACACCCTTCTCACAAAACCCTATGTTTCTCTCTACTCATCTATAATTTATACATAATAATATGTATTATTTATAATATAGGCTGGTAGGCTTTAGGCACCCTGACTGCTTCAGACTATGATAATATTGAATATTAAGGAGCATTATGTAGTATATCAGTAATCTGGTTTCCATAGTACAAGCTCTGCTTAGTGATGGCAGTGTGTAAAGAATGACCCATGATATTTATTACTTTAATGACCACTAGAAATCAAAACAAATTTTTAAGGAAAATAATGGTACTTACATAAACAAATAATTATCCTGTTACATTTCTTTACGCGAATGAAAATTCATAAAGGTTTACTAAAAACAACTTCTGTGGTGTATTAGCAGTTTTGTCACAAATTGTTGAATTCCTTTTCTTTAATTTCACACAGGTTGGTATTTATCCTTTAAATTACCTACTGTAATAGCTAACACAAACATATCTTCATGCCTATCACCTCTCAAGAAGTCTCTCACATTACCAGTCTAAAGGTCATAATTTCTTAACAATAATAATAAATATCCTGGGACATTATTTACACATGGTCTTGATATTTACACCCAGACACAGAACAAACAGACATGGTGAAAATGTTTGTCCTGGGTGGGAATCGAACCCGCGACCTTCGGTTTGGCAGTCAGAGTCGCTAACCACCAAGCCAATTGGCCTGTCTTATAAAGAAACATTTAGGTATATTACTCTGATAAAATTAATATTGATTAATATTGACCTCTCAACTACCGAGGCCTTAAAACCTGTAAAATTACTCAATTCATTAGCGTCGTAAATTCAACATTCCTCCAATTGAAATAATGTGTCTGATTCACTGAGGACTATAACAGGCAGGAAGTGAGTCAAGCCAAAAGAGCAAGTTAATTCTTTACATAACTAGTTTAATGCCGTGGTTTCTCACGTTTCCGAGGAATCTTATGTACTCTAATATATAAAATAAGAATAATATACCTTACAAATGGAGAAAATAAAACAATCGAATAGGAGCCGTGGTTCCGTAGATTCCACTCCGTATTCGTAATTTATTTTCTATGACAGTATAGATGTCTTGGTATTTAAATATGAAAAAAAATAAACTGTCCACCTAATGGTAAGTGGTCAAGGCCTAAGGACATTTGCAACACCAGGGCCATCGCCACTGCGTTGTCGACCCTGAGACGTGAAGTCGTTAAGTCTCATGTGCCTGTAATTTCCCGTATCACATGCTTGAGTTATCAAATAGATCTTTCGCGACAGATACGCCGTAAATGGATTTATATCATGATCATTATGTGTACACACGTGATAGCGGTTATCTTTAGATGGGAACTCGATGACGATCGCTTTTTCTGTTGAGATATTTATTAATTAAATAAATAATGATCGTGAGACTATTTTTACACCGTCATCCGAACCTAAAACTTATACAAAAAAAATAATAATCTATACTAATATTATAAAGAGGAAAGATTTGTATGTTAGTATGTTTGTTACTCTTTCACGCAAAAACTACTAAACGGATATGGATGAAACTTGGCACATAGATAGAGCATATCCCGGAATAACATGTTTACATACTTTTTATCCCGGGAAAATGTGATATTCCTCGGGAACGCGGGTAAAACCGCGGGGGCCAGCTAGTAATAAAATAAAACTATAGTAACAGTACAACTGGCATATTTCACTACATATTATAAAACAAAGTCAATTCCCGCTGTCTGTCCCTCCCTATGTATGCTTAGATCTTTAAAACTACGCAAAAGAATTTTGTATTTTTTAATAGATAGAGTGATTCAAGGGGAAGGTTTTATGTATAATACATGCATATTATAATCTAGAAATTGCGAGAATTTTAAAGAATCACAACTATTTTAACTGCGCGCGTTTGACAGTTCGCGTATTACAGAACGCGGGTGAAACCGCGGGGGACAACTAGTTTATTATATACATACGACAATCTATACAAATTTCTATCGTAGATGGGAATCGAAGCCACAACCTATAGCGTAGTCATCTAGGTATTGAACCACCAAGCCAATTGCCCTGTATTGAAATCCTGAGTCTTTTTTAATACGCTTTTATTAGCTTCAGACGTATGTTAATATGTAACGGAATCTTTGAACGTGATTTTGACCCCCTTCAAAACGTCGGATTAACTCGAAATTCGGCATACTTATTAAGGACCGATGACACATCAATATTTTAAACATTTTGAACCGTTATCCTTACTAGGATAATCAGGATCAGCGATTTTTGTTTTCCTGAGACCCGGAAGGTCTGGGTCAAGACCAAAGGAGTTGTTGAATGACATCCGAATTGCCAATGCTAACTGCTTTCTTTCATAATTTATACCATATCCCAGGTCCTATATCTTGGATGACAGTAATCACGGAAAAAGGATGATAGAGCATCTTTTAAAAAGAGGCACTGATGTCAATACTCAAGAGAAAAACAGTCAACTGCTTTACATCTAGCCATTTCAAAAGGATTCGTCGTCCAATCATCGATTTAATATTACATCATGATGATGTTAATATCGAAAATAATTCTAGAATTTCTTCTCTTTGTGTTGCTGCTGCCTGCAGACCTTTTAAAACTATTATTTTAAAATAATCATGACATACTTGATACCATTGACTTTTATAATAAATATGAATCCAATAAAGTTATAGCGATGCATTTTAAATATGGTGTTACAATTGAACATCAATTGAATGTCAATAATAAGATATTAATACGTACAGCGGTTCAAGGAGGCTTTGTTAATATTGTGGAAGAGCTGTTAAAATTGGGAGGTAATCCCAACAATAAAGGACCTATATGACAATTGCAGAGACCGTCAAGGTGGAACACCGCTCTTCGATGCAATACTTAGCTAATAGAGATGTAAATATCATAAAGCTATTGCTAAAATAATCACAAAAAAATAAATAATAGTTTAAAAAAACTAAAAAATACGCTTTTATAAAAAAATCGACCAAAAAATGAAAAATAAATAATAGTTTAAAAAACCAAAAAAAAATACGCTTTTTACAGAAAATCCAACTAAAAAATAAAAAATAAATTTTTAAAAATTTGAATTAAGAATAGTGTAAATAAGAAAAAAATATTTTTTATTGTAAAAAAAAGCGTGGGGAGCATGGTGTCAATAGTTATAAATATTTTATTGACAGATATGAGTAGAAAGATTATCATTTTGATAATATCTTAAAAAGCACCCCACGCTTTTTTTACAATAAAAAATATTTTTTCTTATTTACACTATTCTTAATTAAAATTAAAAAAAAAATTTTTTTTTTTTAGTTGGATTTTCTGTAAAAAGCGTATTTTTTTAGTTTTTTAAACTATTATTTATTTTTCATTTTTTGGTCGATATTTTTTATAAAAACGTATTTTTTAGTTTTTTAAATTATTTTAGTACCTTTGAGATATTTACAGTTTAATACAATACTTTTCTGTATATTTGGCCCAGTTCGTGCCATTACTAAATTCATTCCCGACACTAGTTCTTCTATTTTGATAGCATTATATCATTTTGTAGTGATTTTTGTGAATCATATCTATCTATCTCCTATCTTTATCTGTATTACTATATAAATCTGTAGAATCTTTCTGTACGTTTGATTTTTTATCAAATTTTATGATAAATATTAGTTTAACACTAATCATACCAACACTTACTAGCTACCAATTTCTACCATAGCGGGTCAAATGTGACATTATATTTCCTGCTTGTGTGTATGAAATATGGCTGTTAGGAAGGGAAATAAATAGTATAACTGTATATTAATTAGTAAGAAAAAGTCATGAAGTCAAATGTGCAAATCCAATAAGATGATACGTGCATTTTCAATGCAAAGTTCAAAATGGGTCATTTGACCCGGTTATGGTATGTTTAGTGTTAATGACTCACTTCGCCAATTCTACTACTTTAAAATGTTCTATAACTCAAGAACGATTTGACGGATCTTAATGAAAATTGATATATAGTCAGAACTAGTGATTGCGCGACTATATATATGATATCGATAAACGCGAGTGAAACCGCGGGGGCAGCTATATTATATTTAAATACAAGTAGCTACGAAACCAGTTTAAAGGACTTTATATTTCTTACACGCAAGTCCTGTTTCGAAAGCGTTGTAAATCAAGCCAACTAAGCAACAGCTGCGAAATGGCCCGCTCTCGTGCTATGGTAATGAGTTATTTATATACGAGTGGAATTTTTACTCTTTGTACTTTTATGCGCCGGCGCCGGTTAATTGACTTAGCGCTAATTGGTCAAATAGACACTGTCTGTGTTCTGTGCTAAATATGTAGGCGTGTCTACGTAAGTATCGAGATTCGCTCAAGTTACCTTCTTGGTATACAACCTTTTTTATCCAAAGAAATTGTAATAAAAACTGGCAACACTGAACCACGCAGAGCTTATGTCTAAAGAGTTTATATAAAAGTCCCAATGAAAACTACGCGAAAGATTTTGGATACGTTTTCACCGTCATTTAGAGAACTTCCTCCGTAAGGTTTACGTATTTATAACACTTGTATGATCCCACACAAGCGAAGCCGTATTCTATTCACTTCGCCTTACCTCTTGATTATTGACCGTCTCTTCTTCTAACAGAAACTTGAAAGGTCTAATTGTTATTCTATGCTTCTATTCCACTTAGGGCTGCCAGGTCGGCAAACCTAATTGCCGGACAGACCAGTCAGTTTGGTCGGACATTTGGGTAAAAAGGCCGGACACCCTACATTATTGAGGATTTTGTGTCAGTAAAAATAATGTATAATTAAATCAAGTTTCTTTGATTATAATTATTACCAGCTCGTTTGCAAATGTAAAAAGCCTAACAAAATTCGAACGAGCCGGACACCGTTTATTTTGGCCGGACACGCAATCAAAATGCCTAACTATGTCCGGCTTTATCCGGACGCCTGGCAACACTAATTCCACTTACTGTCAAATATTTCCATGGCATGTTCTAACGCATGCGCGTTCATCGAATGCGGTTCAATCACCTGCTGGTATCTTATCACAAACAGGTGTTCAATGGTGTTGTACAAGTCGTATTTACGTATATTTAGTCCTTGACTCGTAAATGAGTACATCCTACTAATATTATAAATAGGAAAATTTGGATGCATAGGTATTTGTAACTCTTTCATGCAGTACCATATGGATTTATTTGAAACTTGGCACATAAATAGAACACGTCCTAGTATAACATTTAGGCTAATTTTTAATGTTAAATGTAACATCCCACAGGAACGCTGGTAATATTATACAGATAGAATATCTTGCATGTTTGTTTGTAATGAATAAACAAAATAGATCTGGACGGATTATAATAATTCTTTCACAATTAGAAAGCTACTTTATCCAGGAGTAACGTAGGCTATCCCGGGATACATTAGTATTTTCTGGAACGCGAGTGAAACCGGGAGGCGGAAGCTAGTAATAAATATCCTGAGACATTCTTTAAACAGCCTTATTATCTTTACCTGTTAACTGACAACGGTTGTCCTTCAATTCTTAATGCGTGTAATCGACATTACGCAGGCTCGGCTACAGGATTCGTAGTTATCTTAACTAAAGAGGTCTTTTGGCGGGATTTAATAGCCCCGTGCTGTCTCTAAGAATGTTATAGGACAATGAAACCTATGGCGTTGTGATAAGCATCCCTCGGGAACCCGGGTGAAACCGAGGGGCACCGAGGGGTAGTAGAGCTCAAAGTGCAGAGTTCGTCCGAGTAGTACCACCTCCTTACCCATTTCCGCCGCGAAGCAGTGTTGTACTTGTATTTTGTGGGGACCGTTGAAATTACAGGCACTTGTGACTTAACAACTTCATGTCTCAGGGTCGACAACGCATTGGCGATGCCCCTAGTGTAGCAATGTCTATTGGCGGCGGTGAACACTTACCATCAGGTGGACTGTCTGATTGTTTATCGACATATGTGGAATTAAAAAAAAAATTGTATGTCAGTAATCTGGTACAAGTATATACTATAGTACAAGCTCTGCTTAGTTTGGGATCAGATGGCCGTGTAAAGAATGTCCCGGGATATTTCTTAATTTGTTATCGACTCATTCGAAGCCGGCCAGAGCTGCCAGAATGCTAACAATTATCAGCTAAACCTTGAATGTTTAAACCTCTTTCCTTTCGCAATTGATTTACGATGCTCACTTGCCGCCGACATCACAAATGATGATGACATCACATCGAGGCACGTGAGGAGCTATCACGCCTATCAACTGTTTAGAGTTAATTACAATGCATAAGATTGATATGGTCTATATTACTAGTGATGTGATGCGTTTTGAACTCGATAATTTACTCGAGTACAATTTTTTGCGAGATAGTCGAGTCTAATTCATTATGATTTTGGATTTTGTTTGTTATGAGTGAAACAGTGTAAAAAATTGTATACATAATTTAATAATCATGATGAATAAATATCCTAGTACATTCTTTACATATGACAATCTCATGGCAAACAGCAGAGCGAGTACTATATGAATTCAAATTCAAAACCATTTATTCAGTTTAGGCCCTCAGAAGGCACTTATGAAGGTCAAATTTAAAGTTACTGAAGCTACTACCGGTTCGGAAGTCAGCCTTCAACTGAGAAGAACCGGCAAGAAACTCAGCAAGGTTACATTCTTTTTTATTTTATTAAATTCTTTTTTATCTATTCTGACTTTTTGGCTATTTTATAATATCAATTTTACATATTTTTATATTTAACAATTACAAAATACTTAATAAAGCTAACATTCAAAAACAAAAACAAAAAAAGAAATAACAAGACTACAAAATAGAAAATGACAATAATTACTTACAACTTAAACAAGAAAATTAGAGGTGCACTGTGCAGAGAGCAGCTATTTCCATACATTTTTATCTTCAATATGAACCACCTTGTAATACGCTTTTTCTTTCAAAACTTTCCTAATATAATTTTTAAATTTATGATCAGACATTTTGGTTACTGAAAGCGGTATCTTATTATAAAATCGAACACAATTACCAAGAAAAGACTTGTTTACTTTAGTTAGTCTAAAATATGGAACAACTAACTTCTCCCTTTGTCTTGTATTAATATTATGGATATCCAATTTTGACTCAAACATTCCTCATATAACTTTCTACGAAACATATAATGTTTCTACGTATAAACATTATATTTTCATAAACATATAATGAAGGCAATGTCATTATATTTATTTCCCTAAATAAATCTCTTAATGATTCACGGGGACCCATACCGTAAATTGCACGAATTGCTCTTTTTTGTATAATAAATATTGATTCTATATCCGCTGCTGCTCCCCAAAATAAAATACCATAGGACAAGAGGCTATGAAAATATGCAAAATAAACTAATTTGGCCGTCTCAACATTCGTCAATTGTTTAATTTTCCTAACAGCAAATGCAGCCGAACTTAACTTAGCAGCTAGAGTATCAACCTGAGGTCCCCATTGCAATTTATTGTCTAATGTAAGACCCAAAAATACCGTTTTATTAACAAGATCAATATGGCTCCCATCTATTATTATTTGGCTATCTACTTGTGCTACATTCGGTAAAGAAAACCTTAAGCATTTAGTTTTCTTTCTAATAGATTTTTTGTAGCAAACCACCCACAGACAATTGACATAGTATGATTTTTTTTTTTTTTTTTTTTTTTTTTATACCACTTGGGCCGACAAACAAGCAGACAGTCCACCTGATGGTAAGTGGTCACCGCCGCCTATGGACATTTGCAACACTAGGAGCATCGCCAATGCGTTGTCGACCCTGAGACGTGAAGTTGTTAAGTCTCATGTGCTTGTAATTTCACCGGCCCCCTTACCTTTGTAACCGAAACACAGTAATACAATTGCACTACTGCTTCACGGCGGAAATGGGCAAGGTGGTAGTACTTCCCCGGACGAACTCTGCACTAAGAGCTCTACTACTCTAGTTTAACTACTAGATTAAACTAGATTAACTTTAGTTAGATCTTTGTCTTTTCTATCAACTTTAAAAATTAATGATGTATCATCAGCAAACAAGACAATATCTGTGAGATCATTTACAACATATGGCAAGTCATTTATATAGACTAAAAACAAAAATGGACCTAAAATTGAATTCTGGGGTACCCCCATTTCGACTAAAGAGCCCTTGGATGTTGTGCCAGTAATCCCTACCTTATATATACCTACTAAACCCCGATGTATATTATTAGGTTAGGGTCTGTAACCACCAAGCCAACTGACCAGATTTAATTAATCTATATATATTAGCAATCATCATCATCATCAGCCTATCTCCGTCCACTGCTGGACATAGGCCTCACCTATGGCACGCCACTGAGCTCGATATTCAGCTCTTTGTTTCCAACCGCTGCCAGCCAGCTACGTGCCAGCACGGTATATTAGCAATAACAGATGTATATACCCTGAGACGTAAAGTTGTCAAGTTTCATGTCCCTATAATGTCACCAGCGCTACCTTTCTTACCGAAACCCAGTGATACAAGTGCACTACCGCTTCACGGCGCAAATAGTAAAGGTACTTCCCCGGACGAACTCTGTACTAAGAGCTTTATAACGTTTATTCTACAATTTCCATACAATATTGAACCAATATGATATATCTATAAAACAATATCGATATCAGGATGCTTTTATCATCATCATCATCAGCCTATCTCCGTCCACTGCTGGACATAGGCCTCACCTATGGCACGCCACTGAGCTCGATCTTCAGCTCTTTGTTTCCAACCGCTGCCAGCCAGCTTGCGTATATCATCGCTCCATCTAGCTGGAGGGCGCCCTACACTACGTTTACCGAGCCGTGGTCTCCACTGTAGAACACGTCTACCCCAACGGTTATCGGTTCTACGGCAGATGTGACCAGCCTTTTATAATAGGCAGATATCTAATCTAAGTTATATATGACAGTAATATTCCTAAGCCCTATATAGTAAACTTGGGCTACATGATCACTTACCATAGTAAGATAGCGAATATTACAAAACTAAATATGGATGTAAATATCTATGTAAATGTGTATATAGGAGAAAAGAGGCTGTTTATTATGTATAAGTATATTAGTTATCTGGTTTCCATAGTGCAATCTCTGGCCATGCGTAAAAAATGTTCCAGGTTTATTTTTAACTAGCTGTCCCCCGCGGTTTCACCCGCGTTCCTGAGGGATTTACATTTTCCTTGGATAAAAAGTAGCCTATGTTACTCGGGGATAATGTAGCTTTCCAAAGGTGAAAAAATTTTTGAAATCGGTCCAGTAGTTTCGGAGCCTATTCATTACAAACAAACAAATCTTTCCTCTTTATAATATTAGTATAGATAAAAACCATTTAGTTTAAAAGTGTCATTGAAACATTTACTTTATAGCTATTGAAATAAAGTGTATCTATTATATTGATCCGACAGTTAGCACATAAACCTTAACTTGGTGTTAAAACTACGTACTAAAACTTAGGCCGTGAAACTTATTTTCTATTCGTAAAATCCTACTAATATTATTAATGCGAAAGGTTGTGAAGATGGATGTATGGATGTTTGATATAATTATCCCGGGAAAACGTGACATCCCTCGGGAACGCGGGGAACAGCTATTATATTGGTGTATTCGAGTCATAAATTCAAAACCATTTATTCAGATTAGGCCCGCGAAGAGCACTTATGAAGGTCAAATTTAAAGTTACTGAAGCTACCACCGGTTCGGAAGTCAGCCTTCAACCGAGAAGAACCGGCAAGAAACTCAACAAGGATACTTTTTTTTTATATTATTCAATCTGTCTTTTTGGCAATTTTATATACAGTGTAAACTCTTTATAACGAAACTCAAGGGACTGAGCATTTTTTGTCGTTATAGAGAGTTATCGTTATATGGAGTGAACAAAAAAAAACAAAACAAAGTGAACAAACCAACCAACTTGGGCTCACTTCAACGTTATAGGGAGTTTATCGTTATAAAGGATAACGTTATAAAGAGTTTACACTGTATTTTTATATTTAATAACTTTATAACACAAAATACTTAATATAGGTAACATTAAAAAACAAAAAAGAAATAACAAGACTACAATATAGTACATACTCGAGTATAAACAAGACAACTCGCATCACTATTCACCATTAAGATTATTTCCACTGTAATTTGTAATAATCACGAGACAGGAGCGTTATCGCAAATCTGGTCGCGATAACAATGATTCAATTCAATCAGTTATTGTTATTCCTTGCACCTTTGTATTGAGTTTATTCTAAATTAGATATAAACATTATATTTCGTAACAGTTTAACCAAATGAGGTTAATGGCACCACACTAGCCAGTAAAGTGTTTGGCGGGAACTTGAAATGTGACGTTACGTTTTCGATTTATTTTCGTGAAATCGTGTATTTTTTTATTTATTAAATAATTTCGTCAGTGCTTTTACAAATGAAGATCAATTTAAATATACCAGTGAAGTGAAATGCGTGTATAGTGTCTTAAAAAGCCCGGCGACCATTTTACTCTGATTATGTTATTTTACACTATTAGCTCATAAAATAACTCGACACTGGCTAAAATAAATCCTTGAAAAAATGAATGACGATTGTCATACTAAGTTGACTCTATGGTAGTGCTATTTTACACTATAAGCTCATAACTCGACATTGGCTAAAATAAATCCTAGAAAACAATATGATTGTTATACTTTAAAATCACTTCACTAGACCAGTGACGATGGACGGTTGCATACCAGTAATGAAGAATCTTCACATGACAATAGTTGGTATACAAGTCCATAAGTCGAAGAAGAAAAAAGCCTCGCCTACTTGCACGGTTCGTTCTATTTTGAAGTTTAAATATGCCATGGAAAAGATAACTGTATACCCTTGAAATAAGGCTCATCTACAATAGTTTATTGTATGATGAGGATGCACCTTATGGATAATGACATAGGGTTTATTGTTCAATTACATAATTAAATGTCAAAAAATACTTTTTATATGAAACGACGCTGAATTAAGCTTGCAAAGGCTACAATTTTGAGGCTATATAATATAGTAAATATTTATGACTGGTGTTTGTCCACAATCTAAATATGTGTGTTTATGTGGTCGAAGGTGGTAAACACACCCACGGTATGTGAACTTGAGGTTCGTCAGTTAATAATAAAACATCTAAAATCTGCCTACACGTCGTAACACTAACTAAACTATTCATATTTTTACGATATACAGGACTAATAGATTATTGTGCCTACTGGATCCGTCTTTGTAGGCTAACCATTCTCAGGAAGAAGAATCCATGTCTGTTTCTGTATCGGTATGTGATCGATTCTATTTTACCAACTAGCGGCATGATATTTTTTTTGTCAACTAAGAATATCACAGAAAAAATAACTTTATTGCTTTTGAAACAAGGTGCGTTATGTTATTTATTATTTAATCGAAAGGTTATACTCACTCTTGTATCTTTCCTCTTATAGCGGCAATAATAAACTTGGCAGCTATCCATTAAAAAGAAGCATATTTTTAATAATAACGGCCTTAAAACACCGTTGGATATTTTTATGATACAAAACCAGCTGAGAGCGAGTCTGACTCGCGCGCTAAGGGTTTCGTATCACCACAAAATATGAACTCAAATTCTTTGGTGATTTGGAAATGTGCTTGAAGAGTACCTAATATGTAGGTAGTTCACTGTCGGTTCTTTTCAGTAAAAACAACCTTCCTAACCGGTATCAGAGTCAGACTATTCATACGTGCTTGTAATGCTTAATTTGAATAAAGATATTTTTTATTTTAATTGTACGGTAACAGATATTCTGTGATAAATTACACAGGCTATCTATTACTGCTTAAAAGAGGGACGTGCGAAGACGTTAAGTTGTCACTATTTTTAACCGACTTCAAAAAGTAAGTGGTTATCAATTCGGTTGTTTATACATTTGTTTTACGTTTCTTCGGGCATAATGTAGGACCATTTTGAAAGCTAAAAATGTCTCTAGAAAATGAACCTTAAGGCATTGGTATAGCATTTATGTGCATCATCATTTATTCAACTATTGTTCAAAAATAAACTCTATTTTTATAGTAGTAGTATATGATGTTTATTTTTCTATAATATTCCACGCTCTAAAAATAGGCCTATTAGATTGTATCGACTTTAGTAAACATCTCGATACGGTACCCTAAAAATTAAACCGTTTATTTTTAGATTGTAAAATGGTGTTTTATCGGAAAACTTAAGTAATTCGATGATTGATTACCTAAATAATGTTGTACGTGCGTCTGTGTACACTTTGATCACGTGTTTATTTGTTCGGCACAATCACGGGATTTCCAAATTGATCCAATATTTGTGTATATTATTTATAAGTCGATGATACGCTCACGATCACGATTTTAAAATACCAGATTCAATTAGTACTTATGGACATTAATGAAAACTACCACCTTAACCAGAGCTGTAACCAATAGTGCACTTGTATTACTTTGTTTCGGTTAGAAAGGTAAAGCCGGTAAAATTACAGGCACATGAGACTTAACAACTTCACGTCTCAGGGACGATAACGCATTGGCGATGCTCCTAGTGTTGCAAATGTCCATAGGCGGCGGTGACCACTTACCATTAGGTGGATCGTCTGCATGTCTGACGGTCTATGTTATTTAAAAAACATCTTAAATTATGTATTTATATACTTCAAAATACTTCAAATGTGCAATTTAACGATATCATTACATAGTATAAAACAAAGTCGCTTTCTCTGTCCCTATATCCCTATGTATGCTTAAATCTTTAAAACTACGCAACGGATATTGATGCGATTTATTTTTAATAAATAGATTGATTGAAGAGGAAGGTTTTTATGTATAATACATGTGATATCCCACGGGAACGCGGGTAAAATCGAGGGGGACAGCTAGTAAGCTATATTTGGTACCGCTGTGGGTAACGATAAATACTGAGTTTTCTCCGAATATGGTATTCGTGGCTTGATATAATACCGCACCGTGTCAGGTAAGCGGTAGCTCTTCGCAACATATCGATATATTCGATAAGCCTATTTATAATAGATAATATTTTTTATTTGCTATAGATGTGGTATTACATGTTATCAAAGCCCATTTCGATTTTCATAAGCATGAAAATACAAATGATTACAACACAAATAAATAGTATATTATATATATAATAAATACTATACTTTTAGTACCTACTGTTAGTACCTGCTGTTTATAAGACAAAGACAAATCCTGCAGAAGGTAGCGTTAGAACGGGGTGCATAGACACTTAAGGGTGTATTGCAACAAATCATTGGTATGAATTGATTTAGAGATTGTAACCCAAATAATACTATTTTAAGTTAATTAATTATACTTGTTGTTAGTTAAAAATTGACAGTCTTTATTGGCACCGAACAATATTAATTCAACGCAGAATTAATTTTGTTGCATTTTGTCGCAAGTCACTTCGTTTTACGGTACCATATAGGTATAGTCGGTCGGATTCATTACCGGAAGATTTGCGAAAGCATGTGTTGAGAGATAGGTATGCAGTATGGTAGAGAATCGCAAAAACTTAGCTACAATACAATAAAACAATATAAAATCCGAATATTCTTCAATGAAAGTAATAAAACATTTAATTTTAGAAGAGGTAAACTGGCATTTCAAAACTCACTTTCAAAACCATCAATTAATCTAGACATCATATTTCCAAGTGTTCCATTACCGTTTTTGACGATATGTCAGTGGCAATTGATTTTAGAAGCATCAACATTGCTTACAGGGTAAACCAAGGTTTTTCTATATAGTATAAAACCAGCCAAATATGCAACAAATGACTCACAATGATTATATAGAACATTGAGAAGGCCGTGCTTACTGAACCTTCAATATCACTGAACATTCGCGTGAAGGGCAAGCAATTCAGGACAGCCCTTGCATTCCTAACAAACTTCATCGAGTCAGACTGCGGCCCTCTCGCCTGGTTGCGTTGCTAACGAAAGAGAGAACACTATGTCCTCTCTATCGCCATCATTTAGGTACGTTACGTAATCGCAACCCTGTCAGAGCCTGTCGTGAATATATTCAAAGAACGGGTTGCTATTCGATGTTCTTATTATATACAAGCTATCGTTACGCGGTTTCACTTGTTTTAAAGGATCTAATGTAACCCATGATAATAACATATCCTACGTCACTCGGAAAAGAGTAGCTATCTAGGAAGGATTGCGTTCACTTGGAAAAGCTGTTAATATTTGAAATAAACATTTGTTCTTTGTTTAAAAATACAAATTAATATTAATGCATTTTGTTGGTTAACTTTTACGTAATTATACAGGATAGCATTATTAAAATGCTTTTTTTCCCATAAATTATTTTAAGTTTTCCAAGTGAACGCAAACAGTTTTTGAATTGTCTAAATAATTACATTCACACTAGCTCACAAAATTCTCACTCTGTATAATATTACTTAAACTTGCGGCACGCTATGATGGCCGTTTTGACGTTTAACAATGACAAAGAAATATAACCTTTATTCCTTCATACATAAGGTGCATCTATTGATCCAACAAACTATTTGTATGATAATGGAAATCCACCTTATTACAAAGCAATACAGTTTCTTTTCCTATGACAATCTGAAACGTCAAAACTGCAATCATAGCGTGCCGGTAGTATAGTATAACAGTTCTGCTGACCTGACTAGCATTATAGGATTTGAAACCACGACTCTACGTCACTTTAACTTTAGTCAAAGAAAGAGAGGGAAGTAAAGCTAACTAATGCCTTGTTTGTCCACAGCTATTGGCGCAACGCTCACAAAAGGAAGATGGTATCAATGGAGTCACAGAGAAGTCATTTACCGTAAGTGCCATATTATATTCTACTTTATTCACACATAGATAGGATATCAAATACAAGGGCATACAGCTGTCTATATCCGGAACTATTCTGTATTCAAAATAAATGATCAAACACTAGCCAATGTATTGAACATTCAAAAATACACGTACTCGTACATCAAATTTAATCAACATTTGATAAATAATATGATTTTTAAGTACCAATATTAACAAAAAAAAAGTAGATCTTTTGGTGCTGTACAATTATGACGTCACAATTTACAATTTCATACAGAACTCCACATATTCGTTTGTTTTGACGTTTAATAAAAAGTTGCTAATTTGACATGTCAGTCAACATCCTTATTATTCTGTTAATAAAAAAATAAATAGCCATGGCCATCTCAAGAACGAGTGGGGGTATCAAGATGTTGTTAATATCAAATACTCAATCGGTCTGCATACCCTTGGAGCTGGGCAAAATCAAACATCTAAGTTAATGCAAACAAAAGATACGGCCGTTTATGCCGCATATTTTAACACTCGCAAGGGAATCTAAACATCGGTTATTCCTGTTGACCTAGAATCATGAAATTTAGCAAGAAGCAATGTCTTATTGCACAAATAAAGGGAAAAATCCGAAAATCGATTTTTTTTTGTTACATCAAATTATAGATTACTAGCTGTCCCCCGCGGTTTTACCCGCGTTCCCGAGGGATGTAACATTTTCCCGACACAAAAAGTATCCTATGTTACTTCTAATGCCTCCAAGAATATGTGTACAAAGTTTCATGATGATCGGTTATTTAGTTTTCGCTTGAAAGTGTTACAAACTTACAATCACATTTATAATATTTTCGACACCCACATTTTTTTTATTCATCACAAAAATTACAAATACACACATTATATAAACACAGAGAACGAAAACCTTCCTAGTTTTATCTGCCACTGTCGTCTATAGAAGTAATACAAAAAAAAAGAACACCGTAAGCATAGAAATTTATTAATTAATTACATCATAAGTATGGGTTCTTTTCTGTAAAAAGTTTTACCTTTCTATTTCAGAAATACCTATTCCCAATGTACCCGGAGTTGGCGAAACAGTTCTACAAGTACGTCCACAAGGTGGGCCGGTGCAAGAATAAGCACATCCCCCTGTCTATCTTCAAGCAGCAGTGCGAAAAGATTCTCAGCATGCTGGACGACGCGGCCATCATTGAGACATATGTCAGGTATGTAAGTACTTCACCACTACAAATACCTGCTCCCAAAATACCCGGACCTGAAGAAACACTTATATCTTCACGCCCGTTATCCCCGAAGAGGTAGCCAGAGATATCAGTAATGAGACTCATATCTCATCGCATTGTCTCCGTCTCTCGGGCTCCTTAACCGATCATGAGAAACAGGATAACATTTCTAAACAAAGGAACATTAATATTACCTTGCTTGATCAACCTGGTTTAGGAAACAATTCTATCTAATAAATACAGATACATAAATAGTAGCTTACTACTTTATTTACCCACAATGACGTTTCATATGAGTATGCCATATACCGAAAAAGTCCCATTTGACTTCAAAACATTTCGTTGAAAAATTAACCCTTTATTACTTTATGATAAGGCATACCTACATCTCCATACAATTAACAATTAAATCAATTATGGATGAACCTTATTTCTTAACCATTAATGTATTTTTTTCAATTGCATGTAACAATCCCAAGTGGTCCGGGTAAACCGCTACCATCTTCTATCTTTGTCTTAAATAAACTGTGCCTTAAGAGGATTATTTCTCATTTTCCTCCCTGAGCTTTTGCTACAGTCTTATAATTGTACTAGTTCTGTTATTGTGCATTGGATTTCCCTTTTAAATCTTGCTTTTATGTAAGAGGTTTTATGGTAAAAACAGTTTTACTGTCCAAGAACAGGTCTCTTAACGAATTTCCAATTGTAATGTATATGAAACTTCAAAACAAATCAAATGAGCCCAAACTCAAGGAGTTTACTAGTAGCCACTGCAGAAGTCCACTTTCAACATCCTAGCTCCAACATACTTGCAAAGTTTCAAATCGATAGAACAATAAGCAGCAGTGCATAATCGACATTAATAGTTTTATAACATATAATAGTTATAAGATAATAAAAGCAGGTTAATAATGAATGGAAATGCTTTGAGATATAGAACCCATCTCATTATCTTTACTTATATATTAATCTAAAAATAATCGAATATCGGTGCAAATTGGTGACACGTACAGTCACGAATATTAATGGACAGTTCGGAAACAATATATGAAACCGTTCATATAATTAAACAGCACTGTCACTGGCTGATTCTTCTGCACGCATCGGTCTCCGGACGAACTTGGATAAAACCAAGATCATGTTCAACGAGCATGTCATTCCGGAACCGGTTGCCCTTGACGGGGTTCCTCTCGAAGTTGTTCACGAATACGTCTACCTTGGGCAAATCTTGCAATTGGGTAGACACAACTTCGAGAAGGAAGCTCGCAGATGAGTACAGCTAGGGTGGGCAGCATTTGGGAAACTTCGTCGAGACTTTTCATCGCCCATACCCCAATGTCTAAAGACGAAAGTCTTTAACGAGTGCGTCCTACCTGTTATGACTTACGGAGCCGAGACGTGGACACTGACGGTGCGACTGGTTCAGCAACTCAAAGTCGCTCAGCGAGCTATGGAGAGAGCTATGCTCGGAGTCTCTCTGAAGGATCGAATTCGAAATGAAGTCATCCGTCAGAGAACCAATGTTATCGACATAGCTCAAAGGATTAGCAAGCTGAAGTGGCAGTGGGCTGGTCACATCTGTCGCAGAACCGATAACCGTTGGGGTAGACGTGTTCTAGAGTGGAGACCACGGCTCGGTAAACGTAGTGTAGGGCGCCCTCCAGCTAGATGGAGCGATGATATACGCAAGCTGGCTGGCAGCGGTTGGAAACAAAGAGCTGAAGATCGAGCTCAATGGCGTGCCATAGGTGAGGCCTATGTCCAGCAGTGGACGGAGATAGGCTGATGATGATGATGATGATGACTGTGACTACTTGCAGCGACAGAGCTATTGGTTTAGTTGAGGCGTCTACAAATGAAATAAGATAAATTAATGAATGAATCATGAAATCAGATATTATTGCAGAACTCTCCATGGTTATATATTTATGCTCTTGTCTGCTAGTTTAGGAGCAGATGGCCTTGTATTAAGAATGTCAGTGTTTTAATTTTATTAATGTTCTATCCTTTTTTTTCGCACCAATCTGGTTAATAGGTTCCTTGTTATAACACTAAACATTTTAATATAAATAATAGAATTGAGTCCTCACCCCTCAAACTAGGATACCCTGAAACAGCATGAACACTTACGCTGCATAATGTCTTCGTTTGACTTTTTGAAATATTTTCTAGAATGTTCGGTGCAGAGACGGATGAGAACATGGTGACCACCGAAGGGTTCCGAAGTCTGCTCTACACCAGCTACAAACTGTCCATGGACCACTACCCCGAGGGGCCGCAAACCTGTCTTATGGTAAGACTCTTGTTGTACTGTTTTGTTGATATATTAGGTTGGGGAAAAAGTCTTTTCGCATTATAGTATGTATGAACTTGTAATAAAATCTCTTTGGCTACACTATTTGTATCTGGCTGGTTTTGGTATCATTGAAAGTTTAAATTTTAAAGAACATAATTCCAAATTCAAATTAGGAAAATGTGTGATTTGCATTTGTTTTTCGTACCGCCAAGATGAGTGAATCTAATGAAGAAGTTCGATTCATTTTAAAATTTTACTACAAAAAAGTTAAAAATGCAACGCAAGCCGCGAAAAAAATTTGCGATGTTTATGGACCTAGTGCAGTGTCTGTGAGAGTAGCACAAATTTGATTTAAGCGTTTTCAATCCGGAAATTTTGACGTCTAAGATGCACGTCGCTCTGGTCGCCCGATTACGGATAAAATGGATGCCATTTTTGAAAAAGTGGAGCAAGATCGGCATATCAGTAGTTATGACGTAGCTGAAGAACTGGGAATTGACCACAAAACAGTTTTGGCGCATTTGAAAAAAACTGGGTACAAACCTAATGAACCGTGTACTCATTTGTGATTCTTTATTACGACGTCATGAAACCGAACCATTTTTGAAGAAGCTGATAACTGGTGATGAAAAGTGGATCACGTACGACAAGAACGTGCGAAAAAGGTCGTGGTCAAAGGCCGGTCAGGCTTCACAGACTGTGGCGAAACCCGGGTTAACTCGCAACAAGGTGATGCTGTGTGTATGGTGGGATTGGAGGGGCATTATTCATTATGAGCTGTTACCACCAGGCAGGACCATCGATTCTGAACTCTACTGCGAACAACTGATGAGATTAAAGCAAGAAGTTGAGAGAAAGCGGCCGGAATTAATCAACAGAAGGAGTGTGGTTTTTCATCATGATAACGCTAGACCTCACACATCTTTAGCCACTCAGCAAAAATTAAGAAAGTTTGGCTGGGAGGTATTAATGCATCCGCCGAAAAGTCCTGACCTTGAACCTTCAGATTTCCACCTGTTTCGGTCTCTTCAGAATTCTTTAGGCAGTATCAGGTTAACATCACGAGAGGACTGTCAAAAACACTTGTCGCAGTATTTTGCTCAGAAGGCCCAAAATTTCTATAGCAATGGGATCATGTCCCTACCTACAAGATGGCAAAAAGTTATCGAATAAAATGGTACCTACATACTTTAGTTAAATGTAAATAAACTAAATTAAAAATGTTTTGAATTTTCTTAAAAAATGCGAAGGAACTTTTTCCCCAACCTATTATATAGACAGAATCACTTTTGTTTCAGAATCCCAGCTTGATAACTTTTACCCATCGTAAAAGCTCTCAGCAATCATGTCAACGAGCGATAATTAAATGTATACACACTATCACGTGTGTGCTGATTGAGGAGTTCTTTCATCAGGATCCAGTCCTGAGTGTAGAATCAAGTCATGCTTACAAATGTACTTTTATTAGAACTCAACGAACATGTGAAATTACAACTCCGTAGGAATAGCTTTTAATTAAGAGTTAAGCCAAAAGGTACTCTCTGTGGCACGTGGAATGCTGCACGCCAATAATCTGATAGAATTATGGGAGGAGCCGCAGCATATTCGAAACGTTTGTTTATTTTCAAATAATGATGGTTAGGTTGACTAGCAAGTGACAGTCTACCTGGTGGTAAGTGGCATAGTTCTTGTAAAGTTTATCATTCTTTTTCGTTATTTTAAAGTTCATCCCAAAATCAAAATAGTTTAGTATGACAGTCCCATCTTTTAAGTCGCTGAAAAGATGACCATGGGAGGGCGGTTTTCTCAATCCTCTTTTTATTAGTTAGGAACTACAGATGTGGTAAGGTGGTGATGATGATTGTGTGGTAATCAGATCTACAAGACCCTGGCGTCGGTGGTGAGCGGGTGTTTCAACAACAAGGAGATGCACAGTGTCGGCTTCGTGGTTCGCTGGCTCGAGGAACACTGTCACCGGCTAATCTTCCCCGTGCACAGGTCAGTTCATCATCATCATCACTAAGGAGGCGCACAGGATCATGGTTTAAAAATACTAGCCTCCGAAATTTTTGTCGTGAGAAAAGACCAGACCCTTCAATCGATGCGATATGGTAGGTCCCTCACGAGTGGAGGTAGTTATGTCATACATTATAAGCAACCGGTAATTTTTCATCATAGAGTCTCACGTAGATTCTGGCTCGTCATGCTTCTAGTAACGTATTGGTTGTGGATCGAATCCTCATGCACTTAAAGGTACTCCTTCGGCCAGCGGTTTACGCGTGATGATCCCTCGCACGCTGGGTACGCTCGCTCGACTCGCGGCTGGAAATAAAAGAGACTAAACTGTCGTCGTTGCAGTATCTCCTCTGTGGTTCTGAACGTGTTCCCGGTGCGGCAGGTACTGCGTGCACCTGCTGGCCACGCGGCACCGCGACATGGAGGCACACGTGGCGTCGGACGGCGCGGGCGCGGGGCTGGAGCTGGCCACGCCGGTGCTGGAGCGCGCGCCGGCGCTGCCCCCGGGCGCCGGCCTGCTGCCGGTGTCGGCGGCGTGGCTGCTGGCGGGCACGGCGCCGCCGCTGTACTCGCGGCCCAGCCAGCCGCCGGCGCTGCCCGCGGCCGGGCTGGCGGCGCGCGCGTGGCTGGCGCGGCTGGTGTGCGCGGTGCCGTCGCACTGGGTGCCGCTCTACAGCTCGCGCGACCACGGGCTCGGCGCCAACCGCTTCATGCACCACACGCTCGCCTACAGGTACCCGATGCGTCTTTATCTACTCGATTACACGTCCCCTTGATTCATTGTCCCCCTGACTGAGCCGCTAGATCTAGAAGTATGAATTTTTGCTCATTATCATACATGATGGGGGTTCTCAGTACGCCAGCTGACCGAAAAGTGAGCGCGACATTGTCGCACGCGGCGTCAATGCCTCACAGGTTAGCCAACCTAATTGTCAGTCTACCGATGTTCAAAAACGAATTCGGTCATTAGTTCGGTGTTACCATTACTCCCCACCAACCATCCCCAAATTATTACTTGACGTTCCTAAACGGTCGATTAACTGTTCAAACTTATACAGACCACTAATACATCAACTACAAACAAATGCACTCCCTTTGTGGAGAGTACACCACTCTTACCAAGGAACCATCTGCGACCTCTGTTCTTACACGTTTTTGTTTTACGGCAGAGGCCCCACCCTGGTGGTGGTACAGGCAGACTCGCTGGTGGTGGTGGTGTGCAGCCCCAACGAGTGGAAGGAGACCCACCAGTATTGGGGCGGGCCTGACAGCGCTCTCGTGCAATTACACCCACAGTAAGTCTAATCCAGATCCTGAATAATTAAATGAATAAAAAAACGATTGAAAATAGACTTCCGAACCGGTATTAACTTTAGTAGCTTTGACTTTCTTAAATGCTCTTCCAGGACCTAAACTGAATAATTGATTTTGAATTTGAGTTTCTCCCATCCTCATAAACCAGGTAAGCTCAGATTTCAATTACCATATATTTTTTATTTTAATTATTTTTGGTGTAATTTAGGTATGCTTGAGTTATCAACATTAGTTTTCTTTATTCTGTCCTATGTTATTACTGTAACTCCTTTGACCATTACTAAATACCTAATTATGTAGTAGTACTTGAATTACTTTTATGTCTTACTTTCTAGTAGGTTTAGAATTTTCACCATTGCCATAATGTTGTAATGGTGATGGCTATTTAGGGCAAACAACAATCTCTCCGCTATTTAGAAAAAAAAGGAGAGGTGGGTGTAGTTGTGCAAATGTCCAGTGTAAGTGTATGTTTGATGAGCCCTGTTGCGTTGTCCCAGGTTCTGCGTGGTGGAGCGCGCGGCCAAGATGCTGTACCTGAACACGTCCATCCGCGGCTACCCGCTCGGGCTGCGGGCCGGCTCCGACCCGCGCAAGCCGCTGCTCGCCATCAACAAGGACTTCGACAGCCTCACCTTCCAGGGGGTGCCCTACTCGCTCGGGGCTATTGAGGTATTTATATTATTTATTTGTATTCAAGTGATTAATGAATAAATTAATTTTTTTAAAGTGAAACTTCTTTATCGGTGTATGGGAGAAATTTCAATTTTTGTATGCACCAAGAGCTTGTAGTGGACTTGGTTGGTATAATCTCAGTCCATTTTGAGAATGCATCTACAATAATTAATAGGTGGTGTCCGTGCACAGGTCCAGCGAAATCAATATGAAGTTTTTGCCAGGGGCCATGCAAAAAGCTTTCCGATTTATTTTTCTGACAGTGTTGGCAATTGAATTCGCAGTTAGTGGTAAGTTTCTTCAACCCTGCGGCGTACTGGGCTACAGTTTCGTCGTTTTTTTGCGTTCTTGTTATGAATTTGTGTTGTAGTGCCCATTTGCTAGGTTTTGGGTCTAAGTAGTCGTCAAGTATTTCAGTAATATCAGCAAATAACATATTCATTGGTTCTTCCGGTAATGTTAAATCGCAAAGTTTCTCGTGGAGCTCTGGTGATAATGTTGACAGTAAGATATTCGTTTTCATGTGTCCTTCCGATATGTTGTTCAATCGAAAATATACTTCTAGCCTTTTTTTGAAATTGTTGAAAGTTTCTGATTGTTGTAGGTGTTGTTGCTGTTGCTGGCCGTGTTGTTGTTCTCCATTATGTGTCTGTTTTGTTAAAAGTTTGGTTGTTATCGTTGTATGAAGTTCTTCGAATTCGTACCTGTATTCTTGTTCTTGATCATAAGCGTCATCGTCCTTGTCGTCGACAGTCTTGTTCTCGATTTTCTCTTTCCCGTATAGCCAGGATCGTCTCCTTCAGGCTCCGGAAGCGAGCAGCAATGTCTTCGTCAGACATCGTTGCCCTCTGATCGACATAGGTGTCGAGTCGTGTGAGCATCCCGCGTAGGGTGCCACGATATTTTCTTACTTTTTCCATTTCATAATATCTAATTACACAATGTTTATTTGACTTTTTCTCGTCGCCAATAATAAATCATGATATGTAAAATCGTTTATTAATATATATAGACAGTTGACATTATAATGTCGTTATAATTAAGGCATCTGGCGATTTAGCATAGAGACTATGTAAGGAGTTTTATCATACACCACAGTTTTCAAGGGTGTTGAAGCCGATAGTGCTGTCAAAATGAAAATCCAAGATGGCGGCTACAATAAATTATCAACTTTCTCGTCATGGGTATCGTTTCCATGGTTTTCAAGGGTGTTGTCAACTTTTATTTGTAAACTAGTTATTTCAATACGATTGAATGATCACTACAAAACTCTTTTTTAACTCTTTTTTTTTTGAAGTGAAACTTCTTTAGAATCGTTGTGATTTCAAACCGGATGCAACGGAAAAAACGACAGGTAAGAGACACAAATGCAAAAATGTAGGATTGGAGAAGATAGGATGAAGCCGGCAAAGAATGAGACAGAAATATACATACTATATATGTTAAATAAAATATCTTTTAAAATTAATCAAAATACTTTCATTTTTAAACAAATAAACTTTGTAATTATCCTACCCTTGTTATATATATTCATCTCATTCTTTTGTCGATTTACTGAAGTTTCACTTCTATCGTGTGTTAATCGCACACACACCTTTTTTTATCTGTAGTACAAAAGTTTCACTTTTATCGTGTGTCTTTGTAACACACCCTGTTTTCTTTTAAATAAAAATTGAATAAGACATACGAGTTGGTTTTACTGCCAAGGCGCGCCAAAAGATGTTTCACATAAAAATGTAAACTACTACGTACTTTTCGACTGATTTTACTTATGGTACAGTAAATTCAGAAAAAACTATGGAGCATCTTTTTATAAACTGATAATAGCGTAACTACGAACACATAGATCTCAAAAAAAAAAATACTAACTAGTCTGAAACCTTAAAAAAAATTAACAACTAATGAAAATAAGATTCTTGTCATAGTTATTGGGTACCTTTGAGATTAGAGGCAAAAGTAAAAAAAAGATCTCAATAAATAATAACAATGATTGATTGATTTATAGGTATGGGGCTGCGGCGACCAGGCGTCGCGGGAGAACCAGCTCGAGGTGAAGAAATGGCAAGTGAAGGAGGCAGAACGACAGAGACAGGTAACCTCTCACTTCTACCTTAAATTAAAGATCCCATTCCGATATGGGAATTTAGCTAATTTCAGCAGGGATGTTAGCATGGACTAAGCCGAAAAATGTGTTGCACTTGTTGGACACAATATGCAGAAGTGACAACCTAAGGCTTATTTCTAGTATTGATAAAGTGAATAATTTTTTACATAAAGGCTAAATTTTACCATTTTATTTTGCAGGTCAAATTATCAGCTGCAGACTGGATCGAGCATCCAGACAGATACCTGCTGGAACTGGCCGGCCGCCCGCAGTACAACAACTCTGCCAGCTAGTAATCCAGCCTACTCGCCCGCCACTCGCCAGTACACTTGCCGACTGTACTCTCAATTTAGTTCAAAGTTATTGAGAAGGAAGCATCCAGGTGTACAGTCCTCTTTGGGCCGAGCGGCGAGCCATCGTGACGGTTTTCTAAAGGTGTTAGATCACCACTGGGCCCGCATGTGGCCTGTGTCGTGAGGTCGCTTCGGGCCGTTCAAAGTGATATTTGGTGCCGTGACCCGAATGTGAAGTGATGTGTTACGCTTGTTAGTTGTACTATATAGTTATATTATGTACTTATACATACACAAGTTGACTGTACTGTAATTTTAATCCAAGTTTATTTATATTATAAACTAAAACTCTAAATAGTTCGGAAACAAATTATAAAAATGTTTGTATTATGGTGTAGAAAACCCATTAAACAAACTGATAACAAGAACGACTACTATACATGGTGTTAGGGTACTTTGGACCTTCTTACCTGAACCACTTTACACCTAATAATGATGCTTTATTTTTCTGCCCCCTCACGGTTTCACAAACATTTCCCAGGAATGTGACATTTTCCCAGCATAAAAAGTATCCTATATTCTATTCAATGACATGCTCTATCTCTCTAGTTCCATCCAAATCAGTTTGGTACTTTTTGCGTGAAAAAGTAAGAAACATCCATACATCTAGGCTCGCAGTTAGATACTAGGACACTAACAACAGCTGTAGTAACACTCTTTGTTGTGGAAATGCAACAATACAAACATAGCCATCTTTTTATATTTTATCATTTTAAATGACTATCTATTTGGCGTCAGTAGCCTTTAATATATCGTACTAGCCGTCCCCCTCGGTTTCACCCGTGTTTATCAATATCATATATAGCCTATAACCATCTAGGAAAAAATCCGGGCCAATAGTAGCAGTCCCATCCCAATATGGTTCCTTTGACACACCATCACCTCAAAACTACTAAACATATTGGGATGGGACTGAATATATATATAGAAGAAGATAGGTATAGTATAAATAACCTTGTATATAAATATTTGTGGTAAAGAGAATGGTAAGATCAGTGGTAGTGCTGCTTTACCACAGTTTACTAACATTAAGTAAATAGTAGAAAACAAAGTCACTATCTCTATCTGTCAGTTTGTTGGCTTATATCATCTCACACCATGACCATTTTCCTTCCGCACAAACTCTGGTGCAAATATGTATATTAACACTTAATAACCAGATATTAAATAATGATATAAACGAAATACAGTGTACAATAAAAAAGGGGATTATGAAACTGAGACGCAATTCAAATCATCTAGCAACAAACATTTGATACCTGTATGAAAGACCCTGGAGTCAATTCCTAGGTGGGATAAGGTGAAGATGATGTTTCTTCGTTAGGAATGATGACCTGTAACCTGGAATGGGTATCGTGTCCGAGTAGCGTTGCCAGGCGTCCGGATAAAGCCGGACATAGTTAGGCTTTTTGTTTGCGTGTCTGGCCAAAATAAACGGTGTCCGGCTCGTCCGGATTTTGTTAGGCTTTGTACATTTCGCAAACGACCTGGTAATAATCAAAGAAGCTTGATTTTACATAAATTTGGTCGTACCAAGTCGCTCAATAATGTAGGGTGTCCGGCCTTTTTACTCAATTGTCCGGCCAAACTGACTGGTCTGTCCGGCTATTAGATTTGGCGACCTGGCAACCCTATGTCCGAGAGACCTCGACAATACTAACCACATGTCATGTTGGGTCATAAATATAATTGGTTAAATGCCAATCTCTATGGTAAAAATTAACGTGAATATATTTATTGTAATTAATTCAACATGATCATAATAAGGGGGCATTCATTAACTACGTTAGGTGACTTTGGCTATTTTTCGAAGGGAGGGGCCTTAATCTCACGAGATTTTTTTTCTACTGTGTAGCGTTCGCATATCCCCTATAAATATAATGTGACACAGTTATCTCTCAATTTCAGACTGTTTCTTGCGGATAAAACAATAACATGATATTTGCAGAGATCCCCCCTCAACCCAAAATTATTTGGGTGATTTAAAAATGTGAGATTAATAGGTCTGAGTATATATGCTAAGTATGAAAATGTGTATTATATAGATAGTTGAAATACAGTGTGAGTATTGTAAAATACTCTTTAATTATGTGCCTTATAACTCCTGGAGAGCAATGACCGAACGAGGGAAATAGTTAGAAAATGGTATTAAGCTTCATTGAATTTGAGTCCTATTTTATAAAACACCCAAGCCTCTGGACAAGTTAATGAAGCGCTCAAATGACTAGTTTGATCATTAAATTTAAAATAAATGTTAAGTAATATTAATAGTTACACAGGGAACATTGTGATCTTCTAATTCAATGAAGCTCAGTTATTTTTCTTAAGCAAAAGGCGTACATCTTGTCATCATATTGTATCTGCTTTAAACAACTTTTGTAATGATATCTTAGTGGTTCCTATTGTGTGAAAAATAGGGTACAATTTTGAATGTTATTGTGGTGACTGCTGTTATTGCATTTTCTTAGGCATGTATTATATACTATATTTGTATATATCCTTAATGTATTACTGACTTTTATGAATATTATTTGACTACAGAATTTAACATCACCTTTTAAATGCCGCCTCTCTTACGGCCAAAATCAATCATTTTAAATATAAAAAATGATAAATAACCTCTAGGCTCTCTTCACACATGGTGAGCCCAAATTAACAACCAACAACTGGGTAACTGATATACTACAAACACAACTTTTTTACATACATACTTGTATAGATATTTACATCCTGAATAAACAAACAAACATATTCATGCACACAAAATGTTTGTCCTGGGTGGCAATGGAACCCATGACCTGCAGTGGTATCTAACCACAATGCTAACCTGCCCAGCCACACGCCATTTCATTGGAAATTTATAAGGGCCTATTTCTAACACAAATACAGTCCGAGGAGGAAAAACATGTTTTATAAACAAATAGTTTAAAAACCTCATTTTCAGTATTTTATTTTAAACAAGCAATGTGTAGAAATGTATTTTTGACAATCCTTTTAATCTTTGTATTACGTTATCATATTGACATATTCTACTTTATTAATATAAAATTGTATTATAGTAATTTAATCAGACTATTGTTTACGTAAATATAGTAATTTTGATTGCATTTTGCTCAATTGTCATAATTCCATTTGAGCATAAGTTAGTAATTAAATACTATTGTGACACGGGATAAAAGTTACATTGACACAATAATTAATAACATCACACATTATTATCACAATTTATCTTTTAATGTGACGTTGAAACTTTTATCTTGTAACTAAGCCCGCTTACCAAAAAATATCAGATAAATTATTCAAATTAGGCATGTAATCTCGTATTAATAGATATCAATTATATTTCACTAACATTTAACATCAATAAAATCTAAATAGTGCGGTTGACCAAAATATGTATAAAGGTCTATAATGAATAGAGTTGTTTAAGAAAACTGGGCAAATGAAACAGATATTTTGGTAAATTTTGGCAATACAATGATGTACTCTTAACATTTCGTTCCTTGTGTTGTTAAGCCATACTAAATCGAAAGTCATTAAATATTATGTTAAATGTATTGCATCACGCAGATGTGTAGGACATATTATATTAATGTAAGAGAAGGACCAAATTGTTGAATAAACGTAGTTAATTTGCAGCTTTCTTTTTCCAGAACTACGCATCTAGTGTTCAAAACTTCCGTTTGGTTATTGCAAAATCGCTTTTAATGCGCTTTGAACTAATAGGTGCTATAAATTAATCGCTTTCGTACATTAGTTATATTATTTAAAGAGATAAGTATCATTTGATTAAAATATTTGAATAATTACTTCGTTTTATTTCTTAATTATGAAAGCTGATGATAAGACGCCCTAATACATCACTAAACTTATAGGTTGGTATATCAAACCGGCATTCGGATAAAACATCTTTACTGTATTAAATTTTTCTCACCAATTTTAAGTACCTAAATATATTTTTGTTATTATTAAATCCTAAATGTTATTTAGCTAATCCTATATGCTAGATTTTAGCTATAAAGATTTAGCTTCGGGTATTTGAAGCATTTTAGGGTCATTAAATATTAATCTGCCCATTGGTGTATCTAGAGTAATTTTTCAGGGGAGGTCTGGCGCCCCTCAGATGCCATGGTCGATAAGATCAAGCTAGTCGACATACTGTGCGTCATATTCAAAAAACCAAAAGTTTCGTTAATCTTTAGTGAAATTGTTTGGGTATCCTAGAATTTTGAATTCAAAATTCAAAACCATTTATTCAGTTTAGGCCCTCAGAAGGCACTTATGAAGGTCAAATTTAAAGTTACTGAAGCTACTACCGGTTCGGAAGTCAGCCTTCAACTGAGAAGAACCGGCAAGAAACTCAGCAAGGTTACATTATTTTTTATTTTATTAAATTCTTTTTTATCTATTCTGACTTTTTGGCTATTTTATATTATCAATTTTACATATTTTAATATTTAACAATTACAAAATACTTAATAAAGATAACATTCAATAACAAAAAAAAGAAATAACAAGACTACAAAATAGAAAATGACAATAATTACTTACAACTTAAACAAGAAAATTAGAGGTGCACTGTGCAGAGAGCAGCTATTTCCATACATTTTTATCTTCAATATAATGAACCACCTTGTAATACGCTTTTTCTTTCAAAACTTTCCTAATATAATTTTCAAATTTATCAGACATTTTGGTTACTGAAAGCGGTATCTTATTATAAAATCGAACACAATTACCAAGAAATGACTTGTTTACTTTAGTTAGTCTAAAATATGGAACAACTAACTTCTCCCTTTGTCTTGTATTAATATTATGGATATCCAATTTTGACTCAAACATTCCTATGTTTCTACGTATAAACATTATATTTTCATAAATATATAATGAAGGCAATGTCATTATATTTATTTCCCTAAATAAATCTCTTATGATTCACGGGGACCCATACCGTAAATTGCACGAATTGCTCTTTTTTGTATAATAAATATTGATTCTATATCCGCTGCTGCTCCCCAAAATAAAATACCATAGGACAAGAGGCTATGAAAATATGCAAAATAAACTAATTTGGCTGTCTCAACATTCGTCAATTGTTTAATTTTCCTAACAGCAAATGCAGCCGAACTTAGCTTAGCAGCTAGAGTATCAATCTGAGGTCCCCACTGCAATTTATTGTCTAATGTAAGACCCAAAAATACCGTTTTATTAACAAGATCAATATGGCTCCCATCTATTATTATTTGGCTATCTACTTGTGCTACATTCGGTAAAGAAAACCTTAAGCATTTAGTTTTCTTTGAATTTAGTAATAGATTATTTGTAGCAAACCACCCACAGACATTGACATAGTATGATTAACTTTAGTTAGATCTTTGTCTTTTCTATCAACTTTAAAAATTAATGATGTATCATCAGCAAACAAGACAATATCTGTGAGATCATTTACAACATATGGCAAGTCATTTGTTAGTTTGTAGTTGTTTGCATATAGACTAAAAACAAAAATGGACCTAAAATTGAACCCTGGGGTACCCCCATTTCGACTAAAGAGCCCTTGGATGTTGTGCCAGTAATCCCTACCTTTTGTTGACGATTTGATAAATAAGATAAAACAAGATCATGAGCAGTTCCACGAATTCCGTAGTAGTCAAGTTTTAGAAGTAGTGTACGGTGGTCAACGCAATCGAAAGCCTTGGATAGATCACAAAAAATGCCAATCGCATCCTGAGAATCCTCCCATGCGCCATAAATGTGTCTCAGCAATGTTGCTGCCGCATCGGATGTAGATCTTCCCTTCGTGAAACCGAACTGATGACCATGCAATACCTTTTGCTTAGTAAAGTGACCTAACATTTGATTAAGCAGCAGTTTTTCAAAAAATTTACTAAGTGCTGGCAGAACGGAAACTGGTCTGTAATCAGAAGGATTCTCCTTACAACCGGACTTAAAAATAGGCACTATTTTACTGTATTTCATTAAATCAGGAAAACAACCCTGATCAATACATTCATTAAATATATTTGACTAAACCGGTGCAATCACTGTTATTATTGATTTTACGATTGTTACTGATAAGCCCCATAAATCTTCAGTACTTTTCATATTGAGCGAATTAAAAGTATTTAAGATATCGCTAGCATTAATATGCTTAAATTTAAAACTGGTAAATATATTATGAATATGCTGTTTGAGTAAAGATTCCGCTACTATAGGACATGATTTAAGGCTTTTAGTAGTTTTACCAGGTTTGACAGGCCAGTTGGCTTGGTGGTTAACGCTCTGACTGCCAAACCGAAGGTCGCGGGTTCGATTCCCACCCAGGACAAACATTTGTGTGCATGAACATGTCTGTTTGTTCTGTGTCTGGGTGTAAATATCTATATAAGTATGTATTAAGAAAAAAAAAAAAAGTAGTATATCAGTTATCTGGTTTCCATAGTACAAGCTCTGCTTAGTTTGGGACCAGATGGCCGTGTGTAAAGAATGTCCCAGGATATTTATTTATTTATACTCGTGAAGAAGTTTTCGAAAGCACAGGCTACATCTAAATTATTCGTTAAAATTTTATCATTAGTTTTAAGAGTTACCTGTTCATTATTATTTCTAATTTTACCAGTTTCCGTATTAATAACATTCCAGACTGTCTTTATTTTATTATTCGCATTACCTATTTTATTACATATAAAGTAAGATTTAGCTTGATTACACACTAACTTGAATGTTTTTGAAAAGTTTCTAACATATTTATGAAATTCCTCGTTATCCAACTAGATCCAACATCCTGGGGTGAGCACGGCCCACCGGGCCCCCTCCCTATATGTATACGCTTATGAATCTGCCTTATGTGTACCGCACATTTTACCTGAATTGAGTTGCAACACCTAAAAATAATTTATGGCAGAACTCAACCATCAAATTCATTTGACATCTGTCTAATTGTGACATTGACATTCAGCAAGAAAAACGTAAACAAATTCAGAACCCACAAATTTTCTCTATTAATAAATTATTTGATTACGGGAGAATTTTATCACTTAAACATATAATAAAACATAGAAAACACGCCGTGTGTGATAAAGCAACATAAATGGCGGTATACGCGGCCCACTTGACACGAACCTTACAGGGCACCCCATCTATATTCCAAGTGACTGCGCAAGAAGCCCTAGGGGCTACTGTGAAGCCGGCGTTGCGGAAAGTAGTTGAGGTAAATATACCACAAACTCTTGTGTGGCAACTGGACTTAAGTGATGTTCTAACCTAGTTCTAATTTACATATTTCAGAGATGGTAAAACTAGGTTAATTCTTAATTATCCTAACCTTACCCTTCACCCCTTTCTTCACTGAATTTTGAAAATAAATTGGCAAAACAAGAGTATTACTTATGGAATATTCCCAATAATTTGGGGTACATTATGTATGCTGCTTCCATTCAACTCTTGAGGATATATTCCTTTCTTAACTTCCTACAGACCTAATCACTAAGGTGATTAGGTCAATTTATGCACAATATGTTTAATGTGTTAGAGTTATCAAGTATAATCATAAAGGTATATCTTTTTACTATGAAGATAGTATGGTTTTATGGCCCAGATATTTGTTATTAGGGTTCCAAATTGAATTATTTTAATAAGGAACTGTTGAGATAGGAATGGTGAGCCTTTTTCTGTCTTTTTATCAGATATTTATCTCAGGAACTACAAATGCTCAGTTGTAGAACTTGCTTTGTCTACATCAATCTATACTAATATTGTACCTAAAGAGAAAACAATTATTAAGTATTTTTGTCTGTAACAAGTAAAATTAAAAACAATTGTTTTTCTATAATTTTTCCACTATTAGAATGCTGCTTTATCCATAAATAATATATGCTATGTTATTACCCTGGGATCCTTTGTAAACCCAGGTGAAACCGCAAAACAGGTGCTAGTTAATTAATTATAAGGTGAAGAAAATAAGCATACAATTTGATTAACATAAAATAACAATGAAAAGGAAATAATTATTGGTAAAAGGTTACACATTCCAAAACATGTTATTATAGCCTTAAAGACATTTTTTAAATAATTTTGGTTTAATTTTTAAGGAACGCAGAAGTTCAACTCTCACTTGCCCACTTTTTACACGCTTTATATTAGCTTCACCTGTATGTATGTATGTAACCGACCCCTTTGAGCTTGATTTTGTCCTACTTTGAACGATCAGATTTAATTCAAACTTTGTACACCTGTCAAAGACCAATGACAATGCAATAATCCGATCAAAGCATCCGATTATCCTAATTAGATTCGCCAGTATTAATTAATTTCTTTCCGCATCCTTTGCATGCGAGTAAGAGAGATAGAGCTAGTGCGCGAACTACGCATGCGTGCAGTTCCAGACTTACTCTTTCGGGCACTCAAAAAAATGTAATTAAAAAATGAAAAATAAATAATAGTTAAAAAATACTAAAAAACATGCTTTATATAGAAAACCAAACTAAAAAACATATATTTAATAAAAATGATAATAGAAAATAAATTTTAATAAAAATTAATTTTTATAATAAATATAATTTATTAATAGTTTGAATAAGAAAACAAATGTTTTATTTTAAAAAAAGCGGGGGTGCTTTTCAAGATATTATCGAAATGATAATCCTTCTCATATCTGTCAATTAAATATTTATAACTATTGACACCATGCACCCCACGCTTTTTTTCCAATAAAACATTTTTTTTCTTATTCAAACTATTAATAACTTATATTTATTAAAAAAATTACATTATTCTTAATTAATATTTATTAAAATTTATTTTCTGTTTTTTAGTTTGGTTTTCTATATAAAGCGTGTTTTTTAGTTTTTTTTATTATTAATATTATTGTATTTACTATCTACCGTATCTATGCTATGTGATACATTAATAATTAATAAAAAATAATGATCTTTGCCATATATTTATTTATTTTTCTACTATAATGTCACTGAGGTATGTTATGATTAATGAATAATTATGAATATTTATGATGGTGGAAAACAGTATTCATATAGATGCAAAAAACTGTGTCACATAGAATCATCACATAGTATGACAAACTTAATAGAGATTTTATAAACTATTTGACTGGAAGTAAAGGGGCCAGTTAGCTTAGTGGTTACAGACCATAACTGCCATGGGCTCAATTCCCACCTTCTATGTTTGGGTGTAAATATCAATATAAATATATGTATTTAGACTAAAATATGAAATGGTTGATGAAGTACATCAGTTATCTGGTTGCTTGTCTGGGATTAGATGGCAGTCTAAAGAATCCCACTATATTTATTTATTTAAATAATGTTGTTTCCAGTACTTGGCAGCGGTATACCCTAACAGATTTGGTTGGTGTGTCCGGTGGTACGATGAGCTGTACCTGCTGTTTGACAGCTGCCTACAGTACCACTACCTTAAGCATTATGGTATGTCAATATTATATAGAGGGATAAAAAGCTAAAAATGTGAATCAATATTTTAGATAATTTACAGGAGAGCTAGAGGTGGAAAAAATATTTTGAATGCGTAAAAAGCCCTTAATATTTTGTTATAATTTTAAATTATAAAAGCAGCTATAGGTTCCATGGAAAACATCGCATAATATCGTCCATAATGTAGCTTCAAACCAACGCGTTGACGATGCCCCGGGGTGTTGCAATGGTCCGTAGGCGGCGGTGACCACTTACTATTTGGTGAAACGACGCGGCGAGGGCTTGTTTGTCGTACTACTTTAATTTAAGCTCTCTTAGAATCTGCTCATTTGGGATCAGATGGTCATGAGTATAAAGTACCAGCTGCTATCTCGAGGTTTACCCGTTGCTGAGGGATCCAATGTATCCCGGAATTGTAATATAGCCTATATCCCTCGGGTATAGTGAAGAATTTTAGAAAGAACTAAATAGAAAATCACCTTATTGTTGTTCGTAACCTCACACATCGACTAATGTATTATCATTAATTAACATAATTAAATTGTACAATTGATTTTTATGACACAGTACTATATTTATAGGCTAGTGATATATGTAGAAGGTGATAAGCACAAAGACCCTAGAAACGAATGCGCTTAGATTTTCAGCTTGGTTGGCGAGTACTACAAAAACAATAGAGGCTATATACTACATCATGCGTTAGGGAAAGAGTGACGTCTTACGTACTCTCTATATCTCTCTGACTTCTGACTCATCACTCGCTCACAATTTGAGGGGGTTGTGGCCAAAGGTTAAAAAATAAGCCGTAACAATCAAAGTGAACTTTGTTCGCCAGCGGCATCATTCTCGGAAACTTTCTACGGGCTGCTCCGCGTCCCAATCTCGGTATCAAACGAGTTCAGTTCGGGGACGCGACTGCCACACTCCCTCGAGACTGCCTCGCTGGCGCTGCTGGTGCTCGGCCCCTACGTGAGAGACAAGCTGGAGGCGCTGGTCGAGCGGTGGAGGGAGGACGACGAGGACGGGAGACTGGGGAAGGTAGCTGTTTATTTTCTACCACGGTTCCTTGGGAACTGGGCTCAAATGTATTGTCTACTTATGTTCTAAGTTTAAGTCTGAATTCTATTTGCCATAATGACGTGATTGCTGAGTTAACAAATTAATTAAAGTGGATTTTAATAATGTGTTAGAGGAGTAGATATCAAATTTTATCGTTCACCTCGGTGGTAAGTTCGGCTAGGCATCCGGAGCTTGGACACGGCGCGGCACACGCTGGTTGAGTGTGCCGCTTGAGAGGAGCCGCGTCGTGCCCTCATCGCCGGAGTAGGCCCGGACCTCTCGCTGCCGGCCGTGGTCGAGTCGATGGTCGGCGGCGAGGAGGCCTGGGAGGCAGTGGTCACCTTCTGCGAAACAGTTATCGCGCAGAAGGAGGCTGCGGAAAGGGAGAGGGAGATCTCAACCCCTCACCCTATCCGCAGCAGACGCACCGGGCGTCGGCGGAGGGCGGTCAACGCCCCCTTCCAGCCCCCCTAAATGGGTCCAGGGGCGACGGACTCGGCCATATTTTATAGGTTATATTTATTTTCCGGGTTTTGAAATGATTACCGGCAGCCCAGGATCGGAAATGTGTCACGATGGGGCTTAAAATACCGAATGCTACGCGGGTGTCATTATTGCGGCGTCCAGCTCTTCGGGGATAATGGGCGATGAAGATATGTAATGAAATTTCCAGAGTAAATCGGATCGGGCTCGCAAAGCGGCCATCCGCGTGTACAGCTACCTGCACCTAGCGCGCCAGGGCGCGAGCGCGGTGCAGCTGGCGCGCTACGTGGCGGGCCGCGAGCGCGCGCACTGCCCGCTGCTGGCCGCGCTGGGGCTGGCGCTGCGGGACGCGCCGCCCAGGGACCTCGCCGACGAGGACCACACGTGGGGGGATCTCTTTAGGAGTCTTGTTTCGGGTCAGATTGGGTACGTGCTTTCATTTTTATTTATTCTTGCTCGAGGATTAACCTGCGATGACAACGGATTCATTATTTATGTTTTAGCAAAAAAATACACAAGAATTAGCATTATATATTAATAGGATTCGAAATTATATATAATATGTAAATAAACTTACTTTTGATTATTCATCTTTAAGTTATGAAGACTGTGTCAATCTAGTTATGTATCTTTTATTAAAGTCGAGATGTAAATGCGACTAAATTTAGCTGATCGACGGCTCACTCGTGTCGCTCGCTCTGCTCGCATTGGCATCCTGGACTATCGATATTTTTATCGTTACGATAAGAATTTTCAAAATAATTTGGTAGAGTATCTTTAAACTTTATAGTATTAATTCAAGTATTTGTTTTAAAAACATATATTCAACACGAATACAAAAATACAATTTATGATTATATAGCTCCCACGGAAGCCTCTCGGGCTTATCTGCGGAAGCGGTCGCCTTCTTATAGTATGACTGTGATACACATATAGTACATGAAATGGTTTTTTAGTTTTGCTTATACTTATTTCTGTTTGTTTCAACATATAGCTTACGCAGTTCAGCAGGTAGCTCGTTAACTATGCTGGGCAGTAAGAACTCCCAAGTTCTAGACCCATAAACATTATTAGCCTGAGGAATTAAGTAGCTACGCCGGTATGAGATTTGGCGTAATCGATCTAGACGAGAATTTATGGTCATGGAAGTCTTATTTTAATAGATATGCAAAATCATTCCATTAGTTAAAATTGTTTTAATAAATTTGACTTACTGGATCATCCATTGTTATAGATACATTGATTGATTACATTATGACCTTACAGTGTTTATAAATTTTCAGAAAAAAGAGATACTAGTCTATCTATATCGTAGGAAGATCAAATTACATGGTGTTTTTCAGCAGTATCCTTTCCAGCCAGAATGATGCCCCTTTTGAACCATACATATTTACATAAGTTTTTCAGTTCAGACTTTGATTTCCATAGAAGAAACGCCGTAGTTGGCATCAACGATTCGCGCAGGTATACTCTGGTTTCGTCTTTTACTCCTATGTCTTTTGCGGCTAACGGTGTAGATTTGTATTTGTAGAGTTGAGGCTTCAAGCCATTGTTCTCGGCATCCTTCACGCAGCACTAACGGCGTATATTTTCCATTTTGTACTGGCATTACATTTTACATCTCCATACTCCGTAGCAAATAGTATATAATAGTATAAAATAATAGTAAAAAGTTGTTCTTGACTTAGGGATGCACAGTCACCATGAATCCATTTAGAACACTTACCACACTGCAAACCTGGGCACATTTTTGTAACGAATTTATTACATTTATAATGCATTTAGCAATGATTTTTTTTAACGTATGTAGGTAGGTTGTTAATACTTTGTACGGAGTATCACTCGATCGGCGTGTTATTGCTTTCGCATCGATGCGACGACTGTTACAAAACATGATGGTACAAAATGATACCAACCATGTTACCAGAAAACTACTTAATATACAACATATAGGTACTTTTCTATTAATAGGTACTGATTAAAAGTTTACACTGAAACTTGGAATAAACACACCAATGTTTGTCCCGAGCCATGTGATCACACAGGGTGTCTAATGCGGTGAGACCGCCCGCAGGAGCGTGGAGCTGACGTTCCCAATGGTGGGTGGCGCCGTCCTCCGCGCCGTGGAGTACGGCGCCTTCCTGGTGCAGTTCCTGCGCTGGTGGGAGGCCCGCGCGGCGCCCGCTGCCGCCCAGCTGCCCGCGCCGCCGCCGCCACAGGTATGTACAGTGCCATCCTGGTGCAGATCCTGCGCTGGTGCCTTAGACCAGGTGCGCGGCGGCTTCATAAGTAAATTACCATCTTGTTACATCTCTAGTATTGGATTTAGAATGACCCTTGACGCCAAAACAAAATGTGTGATATTAATTCAGTCGTTACCAATTCTACAGCGAGACGAGAACAGCCTGCGGTGGATAAACAAGTGCCCGATATGCCTGCAGTCCTGGACGATACCCACCGTGCTGCCAGTGTCAGGGTATGTTGCTATTCCATAATTTACTCTCCAAGGGCCTAATTTCGGTATTACCTTAGCAAAGCCCATATACCGGGCCCCCATTTCAATAATACCTTACCAAAACCCATATACCGATCAGGGTCCCATTTCAATAATACCTTAGCAAAACCCATATTCTGACCAAGGCCCCATTTCGGTAATATCTTAGCAAAACCCATATACCAGCCAGGGCCCCATTGCGATAATACCTTAACAAAACCCACATACCTACTAGGTCCCAGTTTCGGTAATATCTTAGCGAAACCTATATACCGACCAGGGCCCCATTTCGATAATATTTTAGCGAAACCCATATACCGACCAGGGCCCCATTTCGATAATACCTTAGCGAAACCTATATACCGACCAGGGCCCTATTTCGGAAATATCTTAGCTAAAACCATATAAAATTCAGTGTCTAGGAATGAAATATTAAAAATAATATATTTTGATGCCCTTATAAATGAAATAAAAATGTCAATTTAGATTATTTTAATAAAAGTTTTCGTAAGTGTAGATCGACGAAGTACCAGAGAAGTAGTAGCTTTTGCATTAACACTCTTCACGAGTTTAAAAATGAGTTTTAAAATGTGATAAAATCATAAAAATAAAAGGTTTTTATTGTGTTAAATTAACAATTTGTAGGCCATATTTCCGCCGTCGACGCGCATAACATACGCGCAACGATTCAGCATACTCTATTTCAGTTCATCCAAATAAAGATGCGGGATGAAAAGAAAAAAAAACGAGTGTGTGTAAACTTATGTACGAACATAAGAAGTTATACTCGAAATTGTTGGTAAGGAAAAATGAACTAAAAACATTTGTCTTTACTATTCACTATGAAAGTGAGTTTTGTAGTGTCCAAACTCTTTGCACCTGTCTCGATTTGTGCAATGTTCCGGAGATATCCTTATCAACTAACTTCAGGGTGTCAGATTTTCGTGACGACGTGCACGCGCATCGTAAAAAAAATTATTCATAATTTTTTCCTAACGCTCCAAAAGAAGTATAACTTCAAAAAGATTTATTTGCAGAAATTATCATCTTAACATATAAATAAACATACAAATTACGTTGTTTCTAACACCATGCTAATCACTAGTAGAGTTATGATGGCCAACCACGTCCGTTTTAACTGGCGAGAAAGATCCATATTTGGCAGAGCTCTTCATTGAAGCACATCCCATGCTCAATGGGATTCAAGCCTGGCGACTGAGTAGACCATGATAAAACGTTTAAATTAGTTGTGTAAGTGTGTTTGCAACAACTCTGGCAGTGTGTACATTATCATACATAAGCAGAAATGAAGCACCGAGTTAAGCCAGCGAGGGAATGACAACATCTAATACAATAATTTCAGCGTAAATCTATTCTCCTCTTCTGTACTTGTTGCTTGTTGTTGTAGCTGGTTGTTCAATAAGTTTTGTCGTTCGATAAGAGAGGGCGTTGCCACTAGCCCAATTTTTTTTTAGTTTTGTTAGTATACTCTTCATATTAACGTATGTGAAGATTCATTTCAATCTGTCAATTCTTTCTTTGTTTACAAGCCATTTAGTGTCGCCGTGTCACAGTATTTTTTTACGATGGAAAAAATTTTATATCGTGCAGTGATAAAATTCTTATTTTTGGAAGGTGTAGCAAGCACCAAAAGAAATTCACGAACGAATGTTAAAAGTGTATAATGATTGTTCACCTACAATTAGAACAGTAGAAAAATGGGTTGCTGAATTTAAACGTGGTCGTACAAGCCTCGAAGACGATCCACGTAAAGGACGTCTAAAAAGCGCATCAAAACCAGAAATCATAGCCAAAATACAGGATATGGTTTTGGAAAATCGTCGATTGACTGAGCGAGATTTAGTAGAGGCTCTACACATCTCATTAGGCAGTGTGAGCCATATTTTAAGTGAAATTTTGGGTTTTAGGAAGCTGTGTGCACAATGGGTGCCGCATTAGCTAACAATGGAACAAAAACACATTCGAATGCGACTTTCTCAGTAACATTTGGAGCGTTTTAAAAAGGATAAACTGGATTTTGTGCGTCGATTCATCACTATGGATGAAACGTGGGTCTATCATCATGATCCTGAATCAAAACAAGAGGCTAAAGAGTGGTGTGAACCTGGTTGTTCGGCTTCGAAACCAGTTCGTGTCCGGAAATCGGCTAAGAAGGTTATGGCATCAGTTTTTTGGGATGCGAAAGGAATTTTGTTTGTGGATTACTTGCAAACTGGTAAAACAATTCATTCTGAATATTATTGCAACCTTTTGGACCAGTTGAAGGAAAAAATTCGTGAAAAAAAACCCGGTTTGCAGAAAAAATAAATCCTTTTTCATCAGGACAATACACCGTGTCACAAGAGCATTTTGACAATGGCTAAAATCCATGAATTAAAGTTCGAATTGTTGGAGCATCCACCGTATTCACCAGATTTAGCCCCCAGCGACTTCCATTTGTTTCCTGAACTCAAAAAATTTATGCGTGGCAAGCGTTTTTCATCATATGAAGAAATCATAACGGCTGTTGAAGCGAATTTTGCAGACCTTCATGGATGGAATCTACAGATTGGAGGATCGTTGGAGCAAGTGTATTAATGTTCAGAGAGATTATACTGAATATTAAAGTGTATTTTGAACCATAAAATTGTGTTTTTCTTATCGAACGACAAAACTTATTGAACAACCTGTTAAGCATGAACTTCCTGGCATGTTTTTAGACGATCTTGGCGTCCAGGGCTCCTATAATGTACCCGGCCATCAGACCGAAAACAAAACAAACTGCTACTACTTTTATTCATCTTGATAAAGCAAACAGACATGGCTATGGACCCAAATATTTGTACTAGGTGGGTATCAAACCCACGACCTGTGGCGAGGCAGTGTGTCTAACCGCGATGTCCTTATGTGCAGGTACATATTCTGCTACGTGTGTATAGTGCGACACTTGCGCGTCAGCCCCGCCTGTCCCGTCTCGCGCTGCCCCGCGCTCGAGTCCACACTCGTGCGGATGTACCTTGACTGACCTATACTATACTAGCATACTTATACTTCATACTTCACATCTAGTACAGTCAACAAGTGCCTTCTTCGAAAATTATGATTGAGGTGTCATTCGATTCGGAATGGCATGTAGATAGTTTTTGAGAAAATACTAATCCCGATCGCAAAAATTGCAATAGTTATAAACAATTAAGTGAAAAAAAAGGGGGTTGGCTTTTCGTTAATATCTCAAAAACTATTTAAGATAATTAAATTTGAAATAAGATTCAAAAAGAGGAAGAAATTTCCTAAAAAAGTCTTGATTCCCGGAATTGTCGGACTAATGTTTATAATTTTCCCAGAGGGTTGAAAATACGCTCGAAAAAGGGTACTCCGGCTTGCGCAAGCCACGCCCCCTTTGGACCTTTAATGAATAAATATTATTTAAACTTATTAAATATGAAAATGCAGGATAAATCAATGAACAATAATCCGTGGTCAACATTTTTTAATCGCGATTTTTCAATAAGTTACCCATTAATTAATTAACAATTTTTTGTAGCATGAACATTAACATTGCAAGTGCGATTATTGTTAAACTATTAATCTGAGATTATTTTCGGAGCTATTTTTCAAAGGTCTTAGAATAGATTCCCGTTGGAAAAATTAAAAAATTGTTAAGTTTTGTTACTACCAATTTACTGAGGGAAAAAAATTTAATGCTTAATTAAACATTGAAAAAAAATGAAAATGAAACATTGAAAAAAAATTGTTTTTATAATATTATTAGTGATCCGTTTTCTTATGATCAGAAGCTACTTAAACATGATTTTTAATAATATTTATCTCCTATTTTTTTTTTACCAAAGTTTAAATAATATTTATTCATTAAAGGTCCGACGGGGGCGTGGCTTGCGCCAGCCGGAGTACCCGTTTTCGAGCGTATTTTCAACCCTCTGGAAAAATTATAAACATTAGTCCGACAATTCCGGGAGTCGAGACTTTTTTTAGGAAATTTCTTCCTCTTTTTGAATCTTTTTTCAAATTTAAATTATCTTAAATAGTTTTTGAGATATTAACGAAAAACCAAACGCCCTTTCTTTTTTCACTTAATTGTTTATAACTATTGCAATTTTTGCGAGCAGACTTAGCATTTTCTCAAAAACTATCTACATGCCATTCCGAATCGAATGACATACTATGATTGAGGATCATAATTTTCGAAGAAGGCGAAAAAATGTTGACCTAAAAGGTAATTGTTGACTAGACTAATAGTATATCAGGACTATCTATAATATAGATTGCAATAATTAAAATATAATATACTCGTGCCAAATTATGATTTTTTTTTCTTGACTAGTTTGCTAACTACCTGAAAATTACATGTAGGTATATATATATATGTATAAAAATCGATGTGTGCATGTGTGTTTTTTCCTTATGGACTCCAAAACGGCTGGACCGATTTTGTCACTTAGGCTGCTTTTAATTCCGGGAAAATGTTACATCCCTCGGGAAACCGCGTGGGGCAGCTAGTTGCTAATAGATGGTAAGAATATTATTAGTATATAGCAGGTACGTTACGCTTGTTATGTATTTTATTATGTTAAAATGTGATTAGTGTATACCTACGCAAGTATTTTTTATTGGAATTATTATTGAAAAAAAAATAAGATTCTTAAAAACATCAAAATATGTAAAACTAAAGTCGTTTCAGGCCCGTTTTCACAGCTAATAATCTCACGTCAAACTTAATAATATCTCCACGCCTATTATAACCGAAATGGTAGGTAGAGGTCTTTTCAGTGATGACATTGTAAGTCCCAACGTGACTTGTGGTGAACATTATCACCGTATCTCGAACACATTACTAATCCCGGGCCCTACCCGTGAACCGAGCCCAAGATCTCGAGAGTGTCTAGCCCAGCTGTATATCAAGTCCTCGACCTCCAAGGCGATGAAATTTAAGTTATGGCTTTTGAAATTGAAATAGAGCATCATGGAGTGATCATCTATTGACCCAATGTCTAATATATGATGATGAAGTTGAATCCTATCTCGAGCCTTAGGGTTCAATTTCCCATGACATTCTGAGCTGTTAGAACGGGCCTTTTCAATTATGGATAATTTAGCTGTGATTATTATAAGAAGCTTTTTGTGTAGGCATAGATATAAGTATAAAAAGTAAATAATATCCTAAAATACTTATAAATACAGTATGTAACAAAAACCCTGTTGTTCCTTTTAGGAACGTTATACATTACCTACAAGCACACCATTAATGATATTAGAATTTAACAATTATAAACATTCGCTAGTACAAAGGTCTAAATCAAATAACTATTAAAATCGATACATTCAAAAAAATGTTTAGATTATCTGATTTTACAAATACATCTTTATTTCGCTAAATAGCCTACGAGCTCGGCGGCTTTCTTTGATGCGACAGAAGATGCCGCTAAAACGTAGGCACGTGCCTCGTATCCCTGCCACGTGCCTTCCTACCCCTTTACCCCACCACCCGCCGCCCTGCGAATCATAAGCGAATTCCTTAGTCTCCCGCGCAACTTACTTTCGAACGGTTGTTATTGTTGACCTAGTGAGTGACTTGTGTTTTGTTTACGTAAGATCACCTGATCTGACGCCCTTCGATTGTTTGCCTCTGGGGTACTGTTAAGCAGCAGGTGTTCAAAAAACCGTGTGATACGGAGGTCGAAATGCGTTCACGCATAGTAGCAGCATTTGACCACATCAAGTTCGATAGCTCCATTTTACAAAGCGTACGTGAAAATATTATTAGGCGTTGCAACAAATGTGTCGAGGTACAAGGTGGTCACATTGAACAGCATCTCCGTGGCCGTCTAGTAGACATTATAATAAATTAATATATTAAAATGCAAGTAGGTACTTAAGGTTTTGTGTGACAGACGCGGGGACTTTATTTTGTTTATGTAAAAGTGTTAAATGTACTTATAACAATTATCAATTGTGCATAAAAATATCGTGTAAACCAACATTTTCAAAGATTCATTCGTTAAAGTGATAAACAACAGCTGACAAAGTCGTGAACTTGTGTAGAAAAAATAGGTAGATAACCGGCGCGGCGCGGCGGCACCGACAAAGAGAGGCCACTCTCTTTGTCGGGTCGGGTAGAACTTCTTCCTATTATTTGTGATTTCGGGTCATCGCTTCATGCAGAGGTAAGATATCAGAATAACATTACAAATATTAATAATTAAATATTTATTTTAATTATTTGTGTTTACAGTTTATTATAAATGACTTCCTTTATTACGTATGTATACCGATTCTTAAAACATAGGTAGAAGGAACAACAGGGTTTTTGTTACATATTGTATATGTCACAGTTAAAACCAATTTTTAGATAGAACGCGTTTTTCCTAGTTAGAACTAGTTTTTTCTATATGCATTGTTAAAACTAGAATTAAATTTGTTTACGTTTAAAAAAAACCAAAACCTATGTTAAGATTTTTGCGTACGTCTCGTATCCATTTCTACTGACGGTAATTGTAAATCACGAAGTAAAAAAATTTACTCTCTACGGAAGAACGTGTTTTGTCTAGTAAGAACTAATAGATAGAAGATAATAAAATGCTAAGTCAACGTGAACATTATGTTTAGAGTAGTAGAGCTCTTAGTACAGTGTTCGTCTGGGGAATTACTACCACCTACTCATTTCCGCCGTGGAAGCAGCAGTGCACTTGTATTACTGTGTTTCGGTTAGAATGGTAAGGCCGATGACATTACAGGCATATGAGACATTTTTTTTTTTTTTTATGTGGGGAAATCTTCTGTTGGATACCCGGCGGCTCCGGGGGGAGCGGCCGGGTTATGTCAGACTCCTACTGACTAAAACCTCACAGTGTTCCTATTTGTCGCTGCTGGCTGGGTATACGGGGGCGCCGAGGCATTCGTCCGCGTACCCAGCAGCGACGGACTGGTGGAGGCCACGTCTCGTTGACGACGAAGACGTCTGCGGCAGAGAGGACCGGAGCTCTCGTCCTCACCGCCTCGCCTTAAGTAGCGTGCAGGAACACACGCACTACTACCCGAGCCCGATTGTGCTGGGCGGCGGACTCCCCCGAGTCTGCCGCCCATGGGCTCAAGTGGGGGGAAGGTGGCGTAAAAATGCCACCCTCCGGCGCCCGGTTCTCTTGCGGCGGATGGCCAGGGTGGTTGTTTCCTCCCTGTCCCTTTCCGCCGCCTCCTTTGCGAGCATTACAGTCTCGCAAAAGGAGTGGAGTGCGCCCCAGGACCTCTCGTTATCGACTATAGCGCGGACCACGCACGGCAACGAGAGGTCATTCCCCACTACGGCGCAGAGCTCGCTGCACTCGCTTGTCCAGACTGTGCATGCCTCCAGCGTGTGCTGGGCCTCTTCCTCGAGGCATCCGTCACAGTGGTGGCACTCGGCGGTCGGCTCCCTTCCGGCAATGCGACACAGATACCTCCCGAAACAGCCGTGTCCCGAGAGGATCTGCGTCAACCGGAAGGTCAGTGCCGTGTTTCCGCTCTAGCCACTCCTCCAACACTGGACGAATGGCCTCGATGGTCCTTAGACCCGCATTAGGCTGCTCAAGCCTGGAGGCATATGAGACCTGACTTAACAGCTTCACGTCTCAGGGTCAACAACGCATTGGCGATGCCCTAGTGTTGCAAATGTCCATAGGCGGCGGTGACCACTTACTATCAAGTGGACCGTCTGCCTGTTTGTCGGCACATGTGGTATAAAAAGCATGGTGATGTGTTTTTTGAACATTATATTATTTCCGTGCGCAATATCACAAAGATTCTGAATGACAATGAAATAGTCGAGACTTTTACAATCCTAAACTCTTAATAAATTATGCTTTGTTCCTTCTGTACCTCTACCATGAGTTGCTATCGAAACTTACTTTAGTCACTAGCGAGTAAACTACTATCGATGCAGTATTTATCGATAGCAACTGTCAAATTTGTGACTCATGGTACCGAATTTCTATAGCAAAGGCTAAAAAACGTTACTCGCTAGTGTTTACATTTCGATAGGTTACCTATCGACTCGTACTATCGATTTTAGTTCTTTAGATGACCGCTAGTGGCGCTGTTCACATTTGCCATAGAAATGTTTTACGCCGTCGCTAGCGAGTGCGTACGTTAAAAACTCATGGTAAAGGCACTGTTACGTATCTTTTAACTAATAGGAAGACCTAAACCTAATCAGCGCAGTGTCAATTATCAACTTTAAATCGTTAGCAATAAAGAAAAATATTGGTTGCAAGTCTTTCGATTTTCGCTTTGTCAATGTTAAACGAGATACTTTCTGGTGAAAATAGTTTGTTTTGATTTAAATGTTTATTTGTAAGTTTAAAATAGAATGGAGACTGGATATTAATAAGGCAAAGTGTATAGTAATGACTTATAATAATAATATGTATTTTAATATCAAAAATTAAAAAAAAAACAGTCAACAACATAAGTAGCTGAACAAGTAATGTAATAAAAACTATAAAAGAACAGAATTAAGATAAGATAAGAATGACCGCTGGTCAATCCCAGAGGGTAAACATATTTGTGCATAAATCAGTTCTTTTTATATCTAAGTGTAAATATCTTTATAAGTATCTATTTAGAAAAAAGTTGTTTGTAGATATCTGATTGCTTGTGTCGTGTGTAAAATGTACTAGTATATTTATTATTATAAATAGTTTTTTAGTAATTTGTGTGTGTATATAATCCCACAAATAGGCCAGTTGGCTTGGTGGTTAACGCTCTGACTGCCAAACCGAAGGTCGCGGGTTCGATTCCCACCCAGGACAAACATTTGTGTGCATGAACATGTCTGTTTGTTCTGTGTCTGGGGGTAAATATCTATATAAGTATATATATAGAAAAAAAAGTAGCATATGTAGTATATCAGTTATCTGGTCTCCATAGTACAAGCTCTGCTTAGTTTGGGACCAGATGGCCGTGTGTAAAAGAAAGTCCCGGGATATTTATTTATTATTATAATATTTATATTTAGTAGATTAGTTTTAGTGTACAAATGTTTGGTAAATTTAAATCTGATCAGCTACTTACGTTGGCGAATGTACCTTACCATTTCATATTAATTCCTTACTAAGTAATACATTTCATGTATATATTATATTATATTTTTAATATTGTAAAATAGAGATTAAGTTAGAGTAGAGATCTAAAAAGCCTTTTTTGACAGCGAAGTGTATCATTTAAAAATCATCTGTATTGGTTTAAATATAAGGTGTATCTATTGATCCCGTGGATAATTGTATGATGATGCTCATGAACCTTATCATAACGCCATAGGGTGCATTTTTCTATAACACTCTTGGCTGTCAAAACGGTTGATCTTCATTTTAGAACTTGTTTCTGTGTTTGATAGCTCATCGTGTAAAGTATCTACGGTCGCGGAGCAGAAAGAATTTAGTACATTAACCTGTTATTATCTGTCTCTTTCACTCGCGTATTATATCGCATTTATAATGTTAGTAGGATTATAATATATTTACGCGAGAGTCACAGAGACAAGTAGGGGAGACCAGGGATGAACGTAACAAAATTCAATTTTCGTATATTATCTTACAGACCTCACGGAATATCAAAATTTTAATGGGTTCACGTGATAGGTTGATCTTTCAACAATCTTTTAGGACTAACTTAAATACGACTGACATAACAAATTTTGAGAAAAACGGCTAAACAAACAAAAAAAAATCTGTTACCACCATCCCGACCCCTGGGGTTGGTTGTAACAGTGTAAAGGGATGGTTGTAACATTGCAAATAAAAACAAATATACTTTTATAATCAACGTATTTATTTCAAATCAGCCTTTTAGGTTGCACATTAATATCACAATTATTAAAAATATTATACTTTCATGGTTTCCCTAGTATATTGTTATGTTTCATAACAATCTTCTTTAATAATCAATATAATCTAATGAGATCTTATTCAGATAAGCAATTATGGCACACATAACTAACTTCGTTGTTAGTGCAATCTACATGGGCCCACCGATGACATTCAAGGCATTGCACCCATTTTTCATTTGACTTACTGTTTGAAAAGGATTCCACACACACTAAACAAAAATAATCTTCGCTGTCTGAATTATCACTATCCTTAGTTTTTTTAGCATCCTTTTTCTTCTTCAGTGTTTTTTTAATATTTTTTTTATTAGTTTTCTTGACAACTGAAGCCTTTGGCTTTGGTGTCTCTTTAGTATTCTGCAAAATTGGTTTCTTAACTTCTTTGGCTCTAAGCTTCCTTTCTTCTTGTTCTTGAATTTCTTTCTTATTTGGAGTATCGGTCATTATTGCTGTTTTCCTGCCTTTCCTTCCCTTTCCATTATTCTTCCTGGGCCCTGCCTTTGGTAGAGGTTTAACTTCATAGGGACTAAACGATGTCATTGGGACGTCTTGGACACTGACTGAAGAGGTAGATGGAACGTGCAAATTATCAGACGATGTCGATGGAATAGATACATTTGCTTCAAAAACAGTTGTTGATGGCAAGACCATTGATGTAGGCAAAGTTGATTCAGGAGGCGTTTTTGGCAGTAATGGGGAAGCTGGTGTAGCGGATGAAGCTGCCAATGGTGGTGTCACTAATGGTGTGGGTGTCATCAAATCACGCTGGAGGGGTAGCAAATTATCATCCGATACTGCTTGCACGTTTAATGACGATGAAGAGGGAATTGTTTCAGTCTGACGTCTTGTTGGCGGAATCTGGTCTGAAGGCCGGAAGAAACTGCAATATCTTCTAACGGTCGATCAGTGACTGAGCTGGGTAAGAAGTCGACATCTGTAAATACTTGTGTATTGACTGGCCATATCCCTGTGCATGCAAAACCTGCTTGTATATTTCGCGGTGTTACAGCGATCGGAAAGGAGTCTCGGACGATACTAGGAATATCATATATTGTCATAACTTTCCCAGGGTTTGATCTCATCCAGTTGTCACAGCATGCATTCACGGTTTTTTTCAGTGGTCCAAATACACTACGATCAAGCGGCTGCATCTTATGTGTGCAGTGCGGTGGGAACGTCAACAGGACTATGCCAGCGTCTCTGCAAAAGTCAATATTCTTTAGTGCTATATGGGAGCTGTGGTTGTCTAACAGAAGAATGCATTTATTGTCTTTAGATGGTCTTGCATGAGTCTTAAAATGATTCAAAAAGATGGAGAAATCATCTTCCTGCATCCAACCACTTCCATTCGCACTTCCAACCGACCCATGGGGTGCGTCACGAATGAAATGATCTTTAAATCTTTGTCTCGGGAATATGAACATCGGAGGAATACTGTTTCCAATGGCGTTAACTGCAGTCGCTACTGTAACCAGCACGCCACGCTCTGCAGATGTGACTGAACTTACTTGCTTGGTCCCTCTTCCTGCTACTACTCTGTTTGGTTTCTGTACAGTAGTTATGCCAGTTTCATCCATATTCCATATAGCTGATGCAGTATAATTGTCTCGCCCTAGTATCTCAGTATAATGTTGAAAGAACAATTCAACATTGCTTCGATTAAAGCTCGTCGCTCGGGCAATACTGGTTGCTTGCGGGGCTCTTATCGATAATCTCGGATTGCGGCGCATAAACAATCTCAGCCAGTCATCGCCAGCACATTCATTGGCCCTCCACGAGCTAGGAATTTCTTTATTATATTTAATCGCTAATTGAAACGCTAGTTTTCGTACTTCTTTGGTTGTTAATCCGTAATTAATTTGGGAACAATGAAGTAAATACTCGGCCAGTATTTTTTCTTCACCGTCATTAAAAACTCTTCTTTTCGAAAGGTAGCCTACAATTGGAAGACTTGTTGAGCCTTCTTCAAGCAGTTTTTTCTTCTTTTGCACATATCTATATAAAGTTACATGGCACAGCTGATATGAATTTGCAGCATCTCTAAACGGTACTTTTCTGAGAAGAACTTCTTCTGCAGCCAAATCCATTATTTCTGCACTAGCCAAGCCTCTACTGGTCGTTCGTTTATGTATATTAGGCATTCTGGAATAAGAAAATATATCCGTAGTACTGTGTAATATAAAATAATTGATAAAACACGCTTATACATATCACAATTATAATCGGGATGAAAGTAACAAGTTGTTACTTTCATCCCTAGCTTAAAATTTTCCCGATTTCGACAAACACGTGCTTATAACCGTAAATAACCGTTAGAACGATACTGTATCGAATGCCAAAATAAAAAGGTCAATAGTTATGCTATTATACTGATACTTGACATGCAAGCTATAACTAACCATTATATAAATAAACTTACTTTAAAAAAATGGTCAAAACTTACTTTCGGTGTATTTTTGCGCCATTGACTCGCTACGTACACAACCTGACAGCACAGCACCGTCAATGCAACTGAGGTAAGAGCGGGGCTCAAAATGGGGCGTATGGGTGAAACAAACGTCAGTGTGGCCTACATAATTCGTTCAGAAACTCGTTTGTTACGTTCATCCCGTGTTACTTACATCCCTGGTCTCCCCTAATAACAGGTTAATGTACGAAATTCTGTCTGCCCCGCGACGGCCGCGACCGGACTTTAGTTATTTGCTGGTAGGTAAATAAGACATTTAATGACTATGTATATATTATATATTCCGATGTTCTTCCACATCTTTCGACAGATTTCCTCCGTTTATTGTGATATCAATAAAATTGAATTTAAATTTCCATTATGTGTATGTTCCTTTGTATAACACTACAAGTTGTCAATTGAAAATGAACCGTATGTGCATTATTATATTAAGCGGTCGTTTGTATATTGAAGGTTGGGTTACGGGATCGATTAAATTTCAACAATTGTGGTGGAATTCATGGAATGTTTTAATTAAGGCTAAATATTTGAGGGAATAGTATAGAATTTCAATAAATTTGTGTACAAATGAATATATTTCCGGGTTACTGTTAAAAAATTAAAGTATTTTAAAAAAATATTTTTTTAATTACTAGGTTACTAAATATATACATTTTCTACGATACAAGTCGACACAAACACTCCTATAATACAATAGTTAGCCATCACAGTCATCGGGAATCGCATTCAATATAAATGATTATACATTAACTAGTGCATTGAACTTTTAAAATAATAGGGAAACATCGAATATAATCAAACTATAATTAACTAGCTACTCCCAGCGTTCGATGTTATTATTCTGCGTCAGGCATCTTCGCAGACTCACGTAGACCGACTCACTAAAGTTTCGTTCAATTCGATGAGTGACTTAGGAGTCTCTAGAGGACAGACATTCTTACATTCATTCATACATATGTATATAGATATCACAGGTAGTCGATGTTGTCGGTGCTGACGGCGGCGAGGTAGTGGTGCGAGATCTGGCGGCCGCCGCGCGCCACGAGCGCGATGCGCGGCGCGCGGCCGCGGTGCAGCACGGGCCGCGGCGCGCTGCCGCAGTCGCGCGGCGCGGGCGGCGGCAGCGCGCTCACGTGCTCGCGCAGCTCCTCGCGGCTCCGGAACGAGCGGTCGCCGTACACCGACGCGCCCTCGGGAATGTCCATCATCTCCCACGGGGCGCTCGTGCTGAAGTATCCGCTCTCGCCCTGGATTATTAGCCGTTTAAAAATTCGAAGCCAATTTAGTTTTCATGTTGCCACCGGTTCAAAATTCTGCCCTCGTCGGGGAAGAACCGGCAGGAAACTCACCGAGGACGAATAAATTACCCGTAAATGTTAATAATAAGTAGTCAAAAAATATGCGTATTTCTAAATATCCAAACTGATTAAAGTATGCATTTAGGTTAGACCCACGAAGGGCACTAATGAGGGCTAAAGTTTCGACCGGTGTAGTTACAACCTTGCTAAGTTTCTTACCGAACGTTTAATATGTTTAGCCGAAAGTTTCTTGCGACACTCACACATCCACGAGTACCAGGAATTAGTAACATGCTCGAAATCCGGCTAGAATGCTTACCACACATCACATTTGAAATTAAAATGTAGATATCATGTTCTAAGGACCCCTGCCTATAGAGTCTATTCACCTCAAAGTTAGAAACGGCGTAGTGGTTCCCCCTCTTTGCCGTGACGAGGGACACGAGCTCGCCGTCCTGATTGACGATGGGCGTGCCGGCGATGTACTGGTTGGCGGACTCGAAGGTGGGCGCGCACCGCCAGATGGCGAGCAAGTCGTCGCTCGACACCAGCATTATGCGCTTGCTGCGGTTTATGAACACCTGGTAGGTACAAAAAAGATAGGTACCATTAATTGGAGGCAAGTTGGCTTGGTGGTTATAACCCTGACTGCCACGACACAGACCCTGTGCATGAACATGCCTCTTTCTGTTGTGTTCTATTACAATCTCTTTTTGGTGCGCGTATGGGACCAGATAACCGTGTGTAACAAATGTCCCAGGATATTTTCTATAATTACATATTTATGAATACAAAAAAACCTACGAGTTTTCGTCACACTAAGCCATCAGATCCTAAGCAAAGCACAGCTTGAAGTAAAAAAGACATATTCATGCCCACAAATTGAATCACGTGAGAATCGAATCTAAGATTTGTGTTCCAACTAGCACGATTCCCTACCTTCTCGGCAGTGTTCTCATCCAGCCTCACGTAGGCCAGCTCGCCCAGCGGCGCCAGGATGTGGTCCGAGAACAGGTCGCAGTAGTGGTGAGTCTTGTTTGCGTATAATGTTCTCTGGAATGAATTGGAATAATTAATGGTTCGTTCCTTCAAACATTTGTCAGGAGTACTGTTATGGAACGTTTTGAAGTCAACCTTCAACTTAGAAGAACTACTTGTGGAAATATTTGTTTTTCAAATGCCACAAAAACTTGCGAAATACTAAACTGTTGTTCACAGTGATCCAAAATTCTATGTAATCAAGAAGTTATGTTATCTGCTATCTCACCTCCTCGGGCGTGCAACAGTGGATAGGCACGACGGAACCGAAGGTGGCATACTTGCGTCCGTCTCGCTCGTGGATCTCCGCCGGGATGGGGAACGCCTCCACCAGCCCCTTATAGTTGTCGTTCAATGCTGTACGTTTGGACATTGTGGGAATCTGAAAAGATATTGAGAAGAATCTTATATATTGAGAACTAGCTGAACCCGAGGTTTAAAAAAAATCAAGATTCCATTTATTCTGTTTAGGCCCGCGGAAGGCGGTCAAATTTAAAGCTACGCCTGCGTTCCCGAAGGATGTGAGATTTTTTCGAATAAAAGTAGCCTTTATGCTATTCCAGACTATAACTTGGGGTTTGTTTGGATTGAGTAACAAATATTTACAATAGAAGTAGGATTAATACCAACACAAGTTTGGACAGGGAGAAAGAAGATTCTTTCATTAAGAAATCTAAAATGAAAGGTTGTATGGAAGAGTTGCGAGAAGACCTAAGCAAACATACATTTACGATGATGTAATTAAAGGCCAGGTAAAAAGCACCCAAATCCGTCAGGTATTGCAAATAAAGACTGATGAATGTGGAGCTGTGGTTTCTGCCTACCCCAGTGAGACAGGCTTGAGCGTATGTGCTAATGAGAAATGCTTTGTGGCAGTAGCTAAACACCCAATTCTTAATAAGGTGTCGAAAGGGCCATAGTATCTGTAGATTGAAAATATTCGCCATAAATGTATTGTGGTTGATGTAGGGAGTAAGCAGAAGCCGGGGACTGCGGGTGGTGGATCGAGGCAGATCCGCCACCTGCACTAAAGGTCCCAAGCTGGCGGCGCCCATAGTTCCTTGGGCGCCTCGGCGAAGGGGCGGGGAAGTCAATATGACAAACACCGCCCAGAGAAGGGCTCGCTCCGAAAGGGCGAGCGACGCCGACGGGGCAGGCGATCGTAGGACTCGTCTGGTCCCGCAGCCCCGTCAACGGCGGAGAAGGAACTCGAGGGGTTTTAGTGGGTAGGCTCCCCGGTCCCATCCCATTAGGGGAAGGGGTCGGGGAGAGAGTCCCACATATGAAATGCGTGCGCTGCTTGTATGTAATGCAAATAAATTCAATATGCATATTAAAATTAGGTGGGTAATAATCAACAATGGTGAATACGGTTTCAGATAAAAAAACCTACATATTATATGGCTATAAAATGTATGTTTTGTAAATCGTAAACAATGATGCAATTGTTCATTAAAACATGAAACACATTGTTACTTACCACATACTTTATTTATAATTTTAGTACCTCCCAACTTATTTCGATACCAAACAAATAACTAATTGAGTAATTAAACAATTAGTTCAACCAAAATATCTCTTCTAGTAAATAGGCACCTCGTGTCGTATTACCAAAAAAAGACGGAAACACTAAAAGGCGTCAGTGACATTCAACATCACATTATGAACTGAGTCATAACTAGTAATGCAATCGAAAAATATTGCTACACGTGCGGTATGTAGGAGGTAAATATCGATATACATTGAACCTTTGTGACTAAGAACTTATTATCAATGAAGTGTTATATTTCCTCTACTTTACCTATTAAACAAGGCCATCTAATATTGCAGTGGTTCTTTTGCTACCAGAGTTGGGGCCCTTTAAGAAAACTAATAAAAAAAAGTTGTATGTGTGCGGCCACATGCGGTAGAAGTGAAATTTACAAAAAACTACCTATCTCATTCTCTCGCAGGCTTAATCCTTTAGATGTAGGTTTGTCTCTTTTTCGTTTAATCAAGTTTCAAATAACAACAGTGCTAACGATATTATCACATCTTTTTTTTATATGTTATAAAAATAAATGATATTTTGAATCAAAAAGTCTTATTTCTTTTATTACTTACTAAACATTTTTTCGTTTGACTGTACGGTTTTTGGCTTGAACAATAGTTTTTTTTCATTAATTTATGGGTGGTCCCAGTCGCCGGAAGAAAATATTTAAATTAAAAGGATCCGGCATGTGGGACCACGGGCCCATTTTATTGCAGTCCCAGTCGCCGGAAGCCTCAAAAATAACATCAAAACGTTAGTTAGTATGATAATGTAAGTTATGTTAACCAGAATTTATTTTCAAATTGATTTTTAATTTTTTTTTTGTAAATTTTGCAAAATCATTGTTTTTTATTAATTTCTTTTAATTTAACGTAAAGTATTTAAAAAAATTTAAAATTAGGATTCTTCGAAAAGTATTATAATATGTATCTAAGTAGTATTAGATCATTACAAAAAACAATAACAATATTAACCTTTGTACGGACACTTTATCGTTTCCCTGTCAAATTCTTAACAATGACGGGAAAGTGGTCGGTAAATAAGGGACGACTTACGACGTTTCCCCGGATTGGTCCTAGTTTAAAGAGTGTCCGGGGAGCGTCCGGATGTCAGGGGAATCCCAATTAATTGGTTGATAAGCAGTTAGAAATTGATTCGCAATTGTGACCCGCATCAATACTATTAAAAGTAAAAAAAAAATTCAGGCGTGTCCGGGAAAAATCCCGATTTCACCTAAATGTCCGGGGCTGTTTAAGTTTTTGTCCGGCGTTGGCAACTTAGGTTCGAGATTACGAGCTAGTACCCTTCGAACGACTCGAACGACGATTCCTGTAATGTTTTCTTACCTCCTAATAAATACTTCACACTTCCGCAGTATAAACCAATACTAAAGGACGAAATCTAACAGGCCTGTTTTGACAGCTAATAACGTTTTAGCAAAATCATCTTTCTTGCTTAGAACATAAGGTGATTCAACGGTGAAAGATGATCCTAATGAATATCATCAAAACCCATAGGTGAGGTTAATTTTTCTGTAACACTTAAATGTCAAATCGAAGCGATTAGATCCCGTCAACTTTACTTACGCGTATATACAGCTACTATCACTGTCGCTTTGTCAGTAGACCATCTCGCTCTCTTCTTTCAAAATGGCATTTAAATATAATTGAACACCCTAAATCTCAATAATAAACATCTACATGAATAATATAATAAACTAAATTCTAGCAATATTATAGTATTTATCAAATAGCATGAGTTGGATACCGTAACAGAGCAAGGTCTCATGAAGCATTTAGTGTAATATCCCAAAGTAATCAAGTGCTATTTTACAAGATAACTGTAACTGTCACGACTCATCCTATTTGAAAAAGATTAGTATGAAGAATTTCCTACCTCGAGTGTGCACTAAAATCACGTCCGATGGAGGGTAAGTCGACTAGTGTATCGACTAACCGCCTCTCGAATACTCGTAGCAAGAAGTTCTCCCGATGCAAGCAAATGCAGACAACAGAATGGAGTAATTTGTAACTATGCATTACCATATACTCGTATAATACTGGGTACCTACGTACCTACTCATGTTCAAACAATGGATACCAAACCTATAGGTTTGGTATGTGTATGTGTCTATTGAATAATGAGAATATTTTCATCAGAAACAAACGACTAGCCCTCCCCCTCGGTTTCACCCGCGTTCCCGAGTTAAGTAAGAATTGCTGACATATAATATAATGATGTATTACTCACTTATATAGAAACTATGTACTATTACCATTGTGTTGTCTATAGTTTATTTTTGCACAGATATAGTAACCCAATAAACAGCTTGGCAACTTATTAACCACAGCTCCCCAAAATGATTATCAAATGTATAGTCGAGTCAAATGCGAAAGTTTGTTTGCATTGTTATTCAAGAGCTTGGACCGAGAGAAAGTTTGAAATTCATTAGGTGATTATTTAATGCTCTCGGTTTTAAGTAGAGGCCGTTTTTTATAATATTGAGGTAACTACCTGATGTACTGAGTCGTGATGCGCATACGCCGAGTCATTCATATAATAAAATCGTCTTTAACTCTGATAATAGAAAGTAATATCTTTCAGATGATAGTCTCCAAAAATTCAATACGGAAGATTATTAAAAAGTATTTACACAAAACGTGAACTTTACTGAGTTTCTTGCCGGGAACCTAAAGCAGAGACTGTGGTAAATTCAGTAACTTTGGTTAAAGTGTCGTTTATAGGGCAACACTAAATAAATGGGTTTGGTTTTCTTAATGCGCGCGCGTCTATTCTTCAATCAATGTAGATATCGGCTTAACTTTCAATTATCGATTACGAAAGCATTACATGCCTTGCTGACCTGTGCGAACGTCAGCTATCAGTCAAGTACAGTCTGTAAATTATATGATAGAAATAATAAACTTTATTACCTACTTATGTACATAACTATTGGTACCCTTGTAAATAGTGGCGAGATACCTTGTAAGCACTCACATAAAAAATACATCCCGAAGTCAATAGGTAACCCATCAATTGATTTAAATTAAATTTGATAGACTTCAGTTGGATGAAATATTCTGGATTAAGTATACGATAGGGGGCGTCCATTAATTACGTGAGGCATTTAGAGGGAGGAGGGGGGGGAGCCGAAATTCACCGAATCTCATGTGGGTGAGAGGGTGTTGGGACGGGTCTAGGCAAATATAATTGCCAGCACGGATCTTGAGCGTTGACCTTCTTGCGGATAATTGAATATTGGGTCTCATTGGTGGCGGCGTTGAGGCGAGTGAGCGTGTACGATGCGCAAAGCGATCCCCACTCTACCGCCGAGCGCTTAAGATCCGTGCCGCCAATTATACCACGTTATTTATTTATTAGCAAGAAACAGTGTAAAATTGCGAGAAAAGGGTTATATTTAGTAAAAAAAAAAGTGTCTAAATCATATACTGATAATATTCATCGCGGTATGTGAGCACCATAAAGTAGCAGTAGCAAATCTCACGTGCGATTAGGGGCGGGGGGAGGGGGTCAAGTAAAATGTCACGACATATCGCCAAGGGGAGCGGGAGGGTCGAAGAATCGCCAAAATCACCTCACGTAATTAATGGATGCCCCCATACATTTTCAATAGAATATTCCAGCTGATATGTTTTATAGGTTTCCCTAAAATGTATAGACAGAATTAAAACTTTTTTTCGTTCGATAGTGTTACTTCAACCTTCCGAGTCGGCATTAGACAGACCATTTCTAAGTGCGGCTTATATGAATAAATATATTTCATATCCCGAGAAAACATTAGATCCCTGGGAGACGCGTGTGAAACCCTCTAATCTTGTTTCATTTTACGATCGTAATGCTATCGGTAGCTATATTGTTATTTACTGTGTATGTTTACAATTCCGCGACATCTAGAATTTCGTCCACCACACCCTGATAAGGTATAATGGATCGTGACAAATCTGTTGATTACACGCCAAATAGGTATATTAGTTAGAATAAACAATTGGACTTGCTTGTAATGAATGCACGTGATTTTCTAGAAATCTGTGGTGAATAATTTAAAGGAATGTTCTTATCATGTTTTGGTTTTATGAATAGGTACTAATATTCACACCCTGGTCGAAATTTGACCACAATCATTATCTATACATATAAAATACTTTGCCCTGAATGACTGACTGACGGATCAACGCACAGTCTAAACCGTTGTTCGTAAAGACCTGAAACTAGGAGGGTGTGTTCTTTGTGTGATGAAGGCATCCGACAAGAAAGGATTTTCCGAAATTCTACCCCAAGGGGTGAAAAACCTTGATCCAAACTATTTTAAACTTTGCATAAACATTCTCAAACAGAATTATTGGAAGACGCGTTTCGTATTTTCATTATTTATATTAAAAACCTCTCTGTGAATTTGCAACTTTTATTTAATTTTATTGATTAAATTCTAAACCTTGCCAATAGCTACTTAACGAAAATAGAATAAAAAAGCGATTATCAGACAGAAGATATATTAGTATTTAACTTTTTGTCTTTGTCTTTAATTTAATGACATAGAATATTTGTAAAAAGTACGTGATATTTTATTTCAGGGCAGGGTCTATTTATGTGCCAAGTTTTGTCAAATCCGTCATGATACCTCTACAAGCTAACCCGTTTTTATATGTAGGTACTTGGATACTACGAAACCCTACACTGCGCGTCGCCCGGCATGGACTTGGCCGGGCTTTTATATAAAGATTACAAAAATACCTACAACTTACTTATTAACAGAATGATGACGGTACCAATATGTGTAGAAACGTTTTAATGTGCTTTATGAGTTATAGCTGATTTAACAACTGAGTTATTACTCATTCAACAATAATAAGAAGTTGTAGGAACGCGTAATGTATTCTCGGCCTTGACACACTGGGTTAAAATAGTATTTCATTGAAAGCTATTCGAGAAGATTACGACAAAATGTCTAAAGAACCTATAAGAAGTATATGTGCAGCCAGGAACACAATTAGGTAAATAGAACTAAGTATATAAAACTATACACTTTAATTATTCGTAATAAGTAAAGCTGAAGTAAACAGGTGTTTAGTAACCATGACTACAAAAACCTACACGGAAGCATTTCTACATAATTCATGAAAACCATCAATAAAATTAAAATGATTTTTCGTCAAAAGGACTTTATAAATAGGTACAAATTTTAATGTCTGTGTTCATTTCATTTTTGTGATGAACATGATAATCATTTGCCTGTCGCCGGTTTCAGTTTAAAATTAACATTCCAGTTCCAAGAACGTCGACGACACGAACGACGTGTGTTTTTTTTTTTTTTTGCGGGAACTTACAAATTGACGTTTCGTTTTACTTACAAAATATTGCGTAATTTTTTGTTTTACAGATCAATAAGTTCACTAATTACTATATTGCGAATTTTTAAGGGTTCCACCATTTTACAAAATCATTTTAAGTCAACGGTGTCCGACTAATTTACTTAATTAACTCACTTGAAACTGGCAAAAATAAATCCAAGAAAAAGATTTGGTTGCCAGCACTTTGTGTGTTAAATATATAGTAACATGATGAGATTGTGCTCAAACACAAACTATATATTATTATGTATACTTATTTAAATAAATCCTCAAACAATGAAGATGTCACACAAAAAGTTGCATGCACTGTCAAATAGAGCAAAGGATATAAAGCTTACCCTCAAAATGCGCAGCTCCAATTTGATTTTTTTCTATAATAATAACAAACAAAGTGACGTGACCCGACGCGTTCTCACCGACGATAAGTGATGATTGTCAAGGTTTATCAGCAACCGCGATAGTGCTCGCCGTCGTTTCATTCACAAGTATGTAGAACATTTATTTTTACTTAAGATTAAATGTTTTAAACTATCACACCTTTAGAAAGTGAAGATATGGCCGAAGAATGTTGCCAGTTTAGTAAAAATCCTACTAAAATAGAAATGCCGATTTGTGAAGTAAAAACTACAGCTCAGATTTGGATCAAATTTGACGCATAAATAAAGCATGCTTTGGAATACCATATAGCATAGATTTTTTTTAGCTCGTTTTTATTAAATCGATTTGTAATGTAATAAAATCTTGAAAGTCGGTTTAAACTTCAAGATTATTTTTTTCTTCCTACCCGCAATTGAAGAAACTGTGATAGTACATGTCTCATATTTAAATTAATTGTTATAAATAAGTAAAGCGTTAATAACTGATGCAAATGCATCGTTTGTGCTACAAAAAAAAAACACATGAAGCCTGTTTTAGCACTGGAAATATCAATAATCGGTGTTATAAAGTGAGCAAAATTACGAGTATTTTTCGAAGTTCTTTTGAAATTAAAAAAAAAACTGTGTTCTTTGCCAACGGAATATTTTTTTAAGTGCAGCGATTTCACGAGCAGTGAGGTGCGTGTAACTGGTCTAAAGGTGTAACGCACAGTGCTGCTGTTGTTGTTTTTAACTCACAAATTAAAATACGTATTAGAGCTATCACCCTGAAAACACAAATTTAAAATAAAAGTTAGCTTAGAGAGAAAAAGTTAAAGTATAGTCCAAGTCACAGCCTAAAGCTCTGGAAATCCAGATATCAGCTGTGGTCCAACAATTATTTACGAAAGTGAAACAGCTACTAATACAATCGTATGATTGAGTAATAAATTAAATAAACGAAGTCAGATAGTCTTGCTAATGTCGACATCTAATAATTAATTAATAAAATAGGGCATTTAGTCAAATAACCCTAATTAATCGATTGACCTAAGTGCAATTATTTCTTATCAATAACTTATTTTACATAATTATCCGTATAAGATTGTATATAAGTTATCGTCAAATGACATTGCTCTAATAATCCCTCCGTTAAAACAAAAACGTTAACAAGTCTTAACTACCGACTTAGCCTGAGTGAGACTAACTAGCTGTCCCCCGTGGTTTCACCCGCGTTCTCTTTAGAGGTAAATAGTAGTCTTTGTATTCCAGCCTATAAAATATGTCTATGCAAAAAAATTGTCCCCGTTGTCGCTTATCGATCTGGTTGACTTTTCGGCTGACCTTTAAAAAGCTTTAAAAATTGGGTTATCAATTGCAAAAATATGTTTCCTAATCCGACTACGGTAGTAGTACAAGAATCAGCGCGTTCAAAAAATCTTGAGCTTTATTACCTATCTATATATACTTCTCACAAAAATTGAGGGAGCAGAAAAAAAATCCAAATTTTTGGGGGATTTTCAACAGGCTGTAACTTATAGAAAAATGGTCGTACAGCAAAAAAATTGTAGCTCTAAGTGTTTAGTTTTCGGATCTGAGTTTGAAAATTTTTTTTTGAAAATATTTTTCGAGTAATCATAAGAAAACCACCGAAAAAAAAATTTTCGAATTTTTTTTGTTTTTTTTTTTAATCTACGGACGTGGAAATTTTTTTTTCGACTCAACCCCGGATATGGATATGGACCGGATAGCTTGTTTATTCAGCTTTAATTTCGTTTTTTTAAAATCTCGATACGAGCATTTCTCGCTGAGATATCGATGTTTGAATGGAAAAAGATCATTTTGTCTTTGATTACCAATATCTCAGCAACCAATGATCGCACAGAAATTTTGCGGTTGGTTTTAAAAACTTGAATAAATTCTCTACAAGGATTGGCAATTGAATTTTGAAAAAAATTTTTTTTTTCAATCATTACATGAATTTGAAAAAGCATCCAAAAAGGGCTCTTGTCGTTTTTTGGAAAATCAAGCGCCCAATCAAAAATATTTCGGAAACCACTAACGTTAAGTGTGCCTTTTACTGTTCAATATACCCACAAAAACCCTACAAAGTTTCAATTCAATCCAGCCAACCGTTTTTTTTTCCCACTTGATCGAATTTTTGAAAAAATTAAAGGAGCAAGAATTTCGCTCTGAAAATGTCATAATTTTTATCAAAAATGAAAAAAAAATTTTTTTTCATTTTTCTCTCAGTTCTGTATTAGTGACTTGAAAAATTTAAGGAAAAAAAAACAACCTCATAATTTCTGTGCGATCATTGGTTGCTGAGATATTGGTAATCAAAGACAAAATGATCTTTTTCCATTCAAACATCGATATCTCAGCGAGAAATGCTCGTATCGAGATTTAAAAAAAACGAAATTAAAGCTGAATAAACAAGCTATCCGGTCCATATGGGGTCGAAAAATTGTTTTCTACGTCCGTAGATTAAAAAAAAAAAACAAAAAAAATTCGAAAAATTTTTTTTCGGTGGTTTTCTTATGATTACTCGAAAAATATTTTCAAAAAAAAAATTTCAAACTCAGATCCGAAAACTAAACACTTAGATTACTTTTTTTTTGCTGTACGACCATTTTTGTATAAGTTACAGCCTGTTGAAAATCCCCCATGATTTTTTTTCTGCTCCCTTCATTTTTGTGAGAAGTGTATTATATAAAGCAAAATCACCTCAAAACTACTGAACATATCAGGATGGGACTGACTAGCATTAGACGCGGAATTTTTCGTAGATTATAGACTATATTTGATATCGATAAGCGCGGGTGAAACCACGGGGGACAGCTTGTATTAATTCAATTTAAAAAAATCTCTAAACAATGTTGAAAACAGCATCAGAGTCTACTATTGCGTAGTTCATATTAGCAAAGCGCACATACTGACAGTCAGAAATGACTTACTTAATAGGGAAGAGACAAATGGATTATTTATGTTATGCGTATATTGACACGTGTGGACCCCGATGATCCTGTTATTGTTGCTTTTATACCACGCAATATCATATCTGTATTACTGCGAAAACTAGTAAATATGGCGTAAATCCTATCCTATTCTTCCTACATATATTATAAATGCGAAAGATTTTGTGATTGGATATTTTTTTTCGATATATCGAACTCCGATATTGATATATTTAAAAATATCGATATATCGAAAACCCGATATTTTTAAAAATATCAACAACCCTAGTATCTACCCTGGGCGCTAGAATAATGGGGCCCTTAAGACTATGAGAGCTCTAAGAGTGCGCGCCGCTCGGATCTGGCGACACGATCTGTCGCATGCGTTCTCTGTGACCTCTGCTCGTCCAACGGCTTCCATTCGTTCCTCTGGATACTTGCCCAGAGTGCCCAATGGAAAATAAAACCCTCACTCCGGGAGCTACAATGTCTAAACCGAACGTTATACCGCTCGACAACCGAGGCGAAGGATAACAAAATCGTACTGTAATATAATATCACAAACGATTTTTTTAGATAACTAGTTTTTACGCACGTCTTCGCTTTCACCGTCTTCAGGATTTGGTACACAAAGATTCCTTCACAGTCAGTTAGTTTTTTCTTTTTATATTTATACTAGCTGATCCGCCAAACATTGTTTTGCTACATTTACTTTATTATAAAGTATATATGAAAATTTATCGTACTACAATTATTATATTCGATTGCCATCTAGCAACCCTATTGCGAACCTGTGGATGGAACAGAATAATATAAAAATTGCGATTAAAAAACAGAGGTTGATCCTGGGAAGGGTAAAAATTTGAAGTTGAACTATGTATTTGTCAATGATAAATCATAATAAAATAAAAGTATTTTTTTTGTCAAGAAATTAAATATTTAGGGGTGGGTCACCCTTATCATTTAAGGGTATGAAAAGTATGAAAATGTTGCCCAATTCTCAAACCTACCCGATATGCACACAATTTCATACAAATCAGTTCAGCCGTTTCGGAGGAGTTTGTTGGCAAACACCACAACATGAGAATTTTAAGTATTAGATAATAGGGATAGGGATTGTCTTCAAATAAATAAAATTATTAATAGTTAATAAGTCCTTCTATCAGTGTATTGGTAAAAAAGAGTAACTTAATATTGTATTCGTTTGCTTATTATTTGACTTACCTTTCACAATAATAAAACAGGTATATTTGTTAAACACGTAACACGTTTTCGTTTTGATTTAAGCTATTTCCAAAAAATGTGAAGTACTCTCACTACGTCATACGCTCACAACACGTGTTTATTTACAGGAGAAAAAAAAATACGTATAACATACGTGTAACGAAGTTCCTTATAATAAATAATATGAGAAAGTATCATTTTTGTGATTATTTAAATAAAACATGGCTGCGGTGACCGTTTACCATCAGACCGGCTGTCAACTTGTTTGCCACCTTAGTAGTAACAAATGAAACAAATATTTTCGGTTCCGTAGTCACGTGGCAAATTAATTAACCCTTACATCTTCGGCCGTGCCGTCTGTTGATTAGTCCATCAGTCCGCCAGTCCAGCAGTTGGTCAGTCCGTCAGTCCATCAGTCCGTCAGTCTGGCAGTCCGTCTTTTCGTCAGTCCGTCATTCCGTCAGTCCATCAGTCCATCAGTCCATCAGTCCATCAGTCCATCAGTCCGTCAGTCCGTCAGGCCATCAGTCCGCCAGTCAGTCAGTCCGTCAGTCCATCAGCCCGTCAGTCCATTAGCCCGTCAGTCCGTCAGTTAGTATAAGTCTTGGCAATAATAAATAGCAAAAAATTACGTACTTTTGGTCTTAATTTTTTCCGTCTAACCCCCTTTAGCACCGGCGATAAGGAACTTCGTACCAAAAAACTGTATAGTAAGTAAGACAGGAGACCGGCTTCGTTCCCATCCCTACTCCGTGATGTTTGCTGGATGAGAGGTGACAACGGTCAACTATCAATCGATCAGTTATCGACCGGCGAAGGTGGAAAATCAAATTGAATTGAGAAAAAAACATAATTATAGGTAATTATTAAAAATTAAAAAAAAGTTAAAATCGCGGTGGTAAAATAGGGGTTGATCGTAGAGAGGTGGAAAATTAAGAGTAATATATTTTTTTTTATTCCAAGTCATGACAAAATAAGAATAAAAGTCTTGCCAAAAAAATTCAGATTTATAATTTACAAATAAAAAATAGGGGTTGATTGTAGAGGGTTGAAAATTCAGCATTGTATTTATTTTGCTATGCTGTATCATAAAAATTAAAATAATAAAAATTTATCCAAAAACAAAAAAAAAGTAAGTTGGTGTGGACCACCCTTTACATTTAGGGGGATAAAAAATTTACGTTGGCCTATTCTCAGACCTACCCAATATGCACACAAAATTTCATGAGAATCGGTCAAGCCGTTTCGGAGGAGTACGGTATCGAACACTGTGACACGAGAATTTTATATATTAGATAGCTCTATGCCCTGCAGTTGACCCGCCGCGTCACATCCCCGTTCACGCTATAACGCTATTAGCTACTTCGTTTTCACTTAGCACTCTTACTGACTACTTTCTTTTTTCTCGACTTCTAAGGGTGGTAGCGTAATATTAAATAATATATTTTATATGATATTATATTATTTATACACTTTCCTCAACAATTTGGCTATCAAATACAATAATATTCTTAAAATCCAGCTGGTAATTCCAGAGATTTGCGAGGTCAAACATCAACTCTTCAGCTTTGCTATATTGGTAAAGATAATGTTATTACTAGCAGCCGCGGGGGCTTACCGTATCGTGTTTTTTTTTTCTTTTTTTAATCAAAGAGTCGGTATTTTACTAAATATAGATAATCAGACATTGGATACCTACGCTTTGCATTATAATTATTAAGGAACTACCGTCATTTTCGAGGGATTCAATGTATCTATGATTAAACCAGCCTAAGTCAGTCGGGAATAGTGTAGCTTTCTATCAGAGAAGATGTATTTTTAATATGTGCCGTGGTTCCGTTATTATTTATTATAGATCGATCCGAGACGGTATAATTAATTTTTGTAGCTGAAATTATGAAAGCTATTTCGTGTACTTTTTATGGCGAAAATTAAGTTTTCGGATTTGTTACAATACAATACAAAAATTGATTGAATTGAATCATTTACAAAATGGGTCACATCAGACTTCGCCGAACTTTTAGCACAAACAAAAATGAACATCACAATGAACAAGACAATGAATGTGCCTGATGACACACATGCTGGCGGTCCACCTGATGGTAAGTGGTCACCGCCGCCTATGGGCATTTGCAGCACTAGGAGTGAGAGTGAGAGAGTAGTAGTAGAGCTCTTAGTGCAGAGTTCGTCCAGGGAAGTACTACCACCTTACCCATTTCCGCCGTGAAGCAGTAATGCAATTGTATTACTGTGTTTCGGTTAGAAAGGTAAGGGGGCCGGTGAAATTACAGGCACATGAGACTTAAAAACTTCACGTCTCAGGGTCGACAACGCATTGGCGATGCTCCTAGTATTGCAAATGTTCATAGGCGGCGGTGACCACTTACCATCAGGTGGACCGTCTGCTTGTTTGTCGGCCCAAGTGGCATAAAAAAAAAATATAGGAGCATCGCCAACGCGTTGTCGACCCTGAGACGTGAAGTTGTTAAGTCTCATGTCCATGTAATTTCACCGGCCCCCTTACCACAGTAATACAAGTACAGTACTGGTTCATGACAGAAATGGTTACTCTACGTGGATGAAGTGGTCTGATGGACAAAGAAAAAACGAAAAAAAAAGTTTATTCAATTCTTACCGCCAAAACGATTGCCCCGCCCAAACCCCACGTGAAGAAACTAATAACAACTTTATTCAACATTTTGCGAAGACCACAGAATAGATTGTGGATCAAAATTATCCGCGCATCGCGTTTATATACTTCACTAATGACGTAGTTACTACGTACCTACTAATATATCTATTTATTGAAATTACACATATTACTAGTAACTGGCCACTGGCCCGTGGGATCCAATGTTTTCCCGGAATAGTTTCGTAATTAGCTGTTGAAAATTAGTGCACAGTTCGCCCGGGGAAGTACTACCACATTTCCTCATTTGCCGCACTGAATGAGTAGTGCTCTTATATTTCGGTTAGAAAGATTTCTCGAGTAGTAGAGCTCTTAGTGCAGAGTTCGTCCGGGGAAGTACTACCACCTTACCCATTTCTGCCGTGAAGCAGTAGTGCACTTGTGTTACTGTGTTTCGGTTAGAAAGGTAAGGGGGGCGGTGAAATTACAGGCACATGAGACTTAATAACTTCACGTCTCAGGGTCGACAACGCATTGGTGATGCCCTTAGTGTTGCAAATGTCCATAGGCGGCGGTGATCACTTACCATCAGGTGGACCGTCCGCTTGTTTGTCGGCCAATGTGGTATAAAAAAAAAAAAGGGTAAGGTAAGAAAGGTAGGGCGGTGAAATTACAGGCATATCAGACTTAACAAGTTCACGTCGACAACGCATTGGCGATGCTCCTAGTGTTGCAAATGTCCATAGGCGGCAGAGACCACTTATCATCAGGTGGACCGTCTACCTGTTTGTCAGCCTATTAAAAATAAATATTCCAGGACATTCTTCACACATGGTTCCCTGACCCCAAATTTAGCAGAGTGTACTGCTTGTACTATGGCTACCAGGTAAGTGATATACTGCAACTACTTTTTTAAGTACATATTTATATAGATATTTACACCCAGACACAGAAAAAATAGACATGTTCATGCACATAAATGTTTGTCCCGGGTGGGAATCGAACCCACCACCTGCGGCTTGGCAGGGTCTATAACCACCAGACCAACTGGCCCGCCAAGTCTATGCCACTCTCTTTCCCATTTGCAGCAAATGTCATTACATTGGTTGTGCCCATAAGGCCTCAAGAGGTTACCAACAAAGGCACTCCCGCAGTTTATAGGAACTGCCGGAATACGTGAAACATTTTGGGGGTTCCCACATTATTCACTCTCTGGGCGTCCTCTGGGCATTACTGGGCAACGACGATGTTATCTATAAATACCTACTCGCAAAACATTGGTGCATGTGTAATGTATATAAATATATAGTGTATATTTTGTTTCCAATAAAATCTATTTTGAGATGGTTTCTGTTTTAATTCTCTTTTGCCTGTAAAGTTTGTATAAATAGTTTTATTAATTGTCTTTTTATTTTGTTTAGGTTGTATGATTGTCTCTTCTGTTTGAGAATCGGTTTTTTTTTTCAATAATTTCAAATGGTTTTTAAAAACAAAGGAGATGGCCATAAAATGTAACAATTTTTTATTATTTTCATTTTCTTTCATAGAGTGTTTTCCAAGCAAATTTCTGAGTTATGGTATACCTATAACTATAACTGTTTAATGTATAAGTTCGTACTTTAATAAAAAATCAATGCTGTGCTTTCCTATAATTTAGATGCATGCGAGAAAAGTAACTATATAGTATTCTAAGATAATGTTAAGTGTGTATTTAGTTGGTAAGCCAATAATTAAATAAGTAAATAAATTGTAGTCTCCAGAATGTACGGTCGGTCCAGAAAGTGGTGTACCACCCTAAGGTTGAATGCCGCTTGCAATCTGACAACTTCTATTGGCATCTTTATCTGATTATTGATAACGATGATTAGGTACGGTTTGTTACGTGATAGCTGTTCTTAGTTTGAACTGCTGAACACACACTTACCGTTCACTATATACCACACATATATTCTTGTTATATAATTTTGTATGATATAATTAAGCATGGATGTGACTGCATTAAATAAAAATAGGTTAAAAAATTTAAATCCATAATAGGGAATATGCACGTGACTCCAAAATGAACAATATATATTTTTATTTGTAATCTTTATAGCTAAAAAAACATACTTAAATATTTATTTTTAAAATTTATTATAATTTAATAGTGAAATTTAATAATTAAAATGTGGCTTTTTCGAGATTCCCTCGTAAATTTCCAAAACGCAACGCTATTGGTGGACCATAACGTCACTTTACACCAGGCCCGGTCAACTGTCTATAGGTGACCTTGGACACGACGTGGGCTTGAAAGAGTGACAAGAATAGCGATTGTTGCCGCCTCTGTCTAACATGATGACAGACACTTTAATGTAACCATGTTAAATAAAATGAAATATTAACGTTATACATTAGCTTTTTCTTAAAATATATAGCTTATGGATTAGTGATTTAATAATTATTGGAACAATCAATGATTTTTATTAAATTTGTAAGTAATTATCTACATTTAGAACAATTAATTAATTAATTCTGTTTCTATAATATAATATTAATAGACTCTGGTAGTTTGTTGTGGTAACACTGCATGATAAATGTCTGCCGTTGAGGACGGTCGTTTTTTCTTGTGTTTATTTAAATTAATATAAACTTATTCGCTTGTTTTGCCATTATATATAACGTTGAGTCGAGCGTCCTGTTGCATTGTGTATGTGGAATTAAGTTTTGAGATAGTGAATCTTTAGTGAGACAGTGACTTTTGATCGTATAAGATGATGAATCGGATAAAGGAAAACTTAAGAAAGTGCATAAGTGTGGTTCTTCACCTTCCGCAGATGCTTGTGCGTTTATTGAGAGATTATTTTGTATAACATTTGTACACTACATATTGCAGAAATAAATTTGTGAAACTGATACCATTTTTTTAATTCCACCAGTTCATTACTATATTTCAATAATATATATTATTATAATTAACTTATTGTATACTATAACCGTACATATATGTATATATGTAGGTATATATACCTTATTTCTAAGATTTCAATATCCCGGCTAGTATACATGTCAGTCAAGTTTTTGTGGGCTGCCACTAGATGGCTAAATTTCTGTCCCATATTTTATGTATGCGCTTGTCATTCTTCTCGTGAGTATAAATGTTCTATGCTTTACACTCGACGTCTTCTGGCATCAAGTTGTTTGTATTGTTTCTGGTGATAATTTGTTTTGTTTCTCAGTTATTTCTTAATAAGTTATTAGTTTTCTGTGTTAAAGTATTATATCCTTGTAAAGAAAGACTTAACACAATGACTGAAACCGGTTTTGTCAAAGGACAATCAGATAATCTTCCTAAAATAAATTCGTTTATGATGATGATGTATCGATCGCATCTAATTCGAATTTTACGTCTGGTGAATTCAGAGGAGTAAAAGCTGCGAGGTAAATAAGTTATATATATGTAATAAATGATCCTTTTCATGATTTTGTAAATATAATTTAAGCATAACCTAAAATATGCGCCTATAAATAATTCTATTATTTGTATGACAGATCTGAACGAGAATCATATGGAGAATCAACCATTGGGTATGTGCAAGTAAAACGAGAGAAAGATATATGCGTTGTAAAGGTTAAAATAACACCAGAGCATAATGTCCGTCAAAAATGTTACAATGTAACAGCTACTTGCAATAAGACTGAGGAACATATTCTGTCTGTGCAATGTGAAGATTGTGCAGCACATTTAGGTAAGTTACTGCTATGAAACAGTGATTTTAATCTGATTAAGTAACAGATACAATCTAGGCCAGGTTTATATGTAACTTTTTGTCATCATAATAATAACCAAGATTATTTTGTTTTACCTAGGTGGCTGTAAGCATGCCATTGCTTTCTTAGCATGGCTTCACAGACGAAGCGAAGATCTACCATCCACAAGTGTGGAATGCTATTGGAACAAAGCTAAATTAGGAGATTACTTCATTACAGAAGATACATATTACTATCTGTTAAAATTTCAAAGGACAATTTTCTTTTTGCAAAATTTCTTTACTTCGTACGAATATCCGAGCGTGTTTGTCTTTGAGGTCGAATTCAAAATCGGAACTTCGAAAGGGCTGGTCTTTGTCTCTCTCTCTTTCTAATGGCGGGAAAGAGATAGAGTGTGAATGTTTCGAATTGTATGATTAACCCAAGGCCGAATAAGATATTCGCGGCTTTATGAAAACGAAAAATTAAAAAGTTACTTTGTATTTTGCTCACTGATTTCAGGCAGCAAAACCTACATGTTTGAGCTACTGATGTGAAAAATAGTTTAAACAATACATTTACGGATATTTGAGAAGTTGAAGAAAGTGAGTGAGGTAAAGACCCCAATACTTAGGAGTGGTACGGAGCCCTGCATTATCCGTAGCTTGATCAGTACGTCCCGATATTTTCTAGGGTCAATTATTTAGTTCTTTTTTAAATACCATTATACCTCATAAATTTGATTATACAGAATGTTACAAAGCCGAAAGGAGGTTAAATGAGGCCTTATAACGAGTCCATTCACAATATTTAAGAACCGTAGTAACGCTGTATAACATACCACAAAAAAAAAAAAAAAGATTTTTATAAATTAAATGCGTCGTTGGTGCGTCAAAGGAACCCCATTATTCTTACTAGATTTAAAAAAAAGTACTTTGTTAACGGCAGGTAACGCACAAGGCCCGTAGCAACCACAATATTGTTATGCTTGGGGCCCAAAACGAGTAAGCAATGGTTTTAAATACGGTATTCCGCAGTACATAACTACTTACATTTGATATGAAGTCTTCAAAAATCGTTGTTCTTATATCACAGTTGGTAGTAGTTTTTGATAGAACTAGCACAAAACTATAATATTAAACATATGGCTTGAAAGTCGGCAAGATGAATAACATTATGGAGATCCTACTTTTAGTGGTCTTTTTTATATTCCGAACGTACAGTCAACCTGATATTAATGCGAGCTTTTGGCAATTATTTAAATAATTATCTTACGCATTTGTATCTGTTTTTAATGATTTTGAACTATTGCCACACAATCGGATGATAAAAAAATTTGCTTAGTTTCTTGCCGCTCCTCGATGGTAAAAGAATTAGATTAAAAAAAAAACACAATTGCCTATGTACCAGCACTACCGCGGTTGCACCCGCGTTCCCGAGGGATTGAATGAATCCAGGCATTATAAAATTTTTCATAGCTGCTTTCTAACAGCGGATGAGTTATTCAAAAATGAGTCGTTTCAGAGATTACCTGCTACATCCAAACTACCTTTACCCAAACAAACTGTATCTTTATATTATTTGTATAGATATATTATTTTTTATGTCATCAGTAAGGCAGGTAGTTTTCCAGGGTAGTACCTAGGTATGTGTGTTGTAAAGTTACCTAATCTTATGGAGAAGACAATCCTCACGTGCTTGCAATTAAGCACTTTAGTAGTAGTAGAGCACTGCAGCGTACGTTCGAAGAAGTACTGACTACCACCGTACCCATTTCCGTCGTGAAGTAGCATGGCACATGCCTTACTGTGTTTCAGATAGAAAGGTATAGCCGGTGATATTACAGGCACACGAGACTTCGTCTCAGCGACAACGCATTGGCGATGTCTTGGTGTTGCTAATGTCCATAGGCGGCTGTGGTCACTCACCATCATGTGGACAGTTAGTCTGTGGGCCTGTTAATCGGCCAACATGACATAAAAAATAAAATAATAACGTCACAAAGGCCAATTATTCGTTCACGTAAAAATACACTTACATCTCTTGCCATGTTTACTTGAAATGTTTACATAGGTATGATTCCATTTTTTAAATACGCCGAAAATACCAAGGTTCTTGAACTTTTCAGTGGCTCTGTAGATTTAACCTTGTCTCAAATTCTATTGTCTACATTGTACACTTTATTTAGTCAACAAATTAGTGATTACCTAGGTATTTTTGCCTTAGCCAAGGTAAATACGGGACTCTCGGTGTACTGTTTACTAAGTTTACTAAGAAGTAATTAAAAAAATATTTTTAATGTTATTTTTTTTTTCATCATACTCGTATATGATCGCCAACTATCACATCCTCAAATATTGAAGGTATCTCACCAGTCACCCTGTATAAAGGGGTACAATGTTTTCTTTTGATATTCTTCGTTTATTAGGTGGGGGCTTCAGCTGGGGGCTTCAGCTGGGTTCTCGAGGATATTACATTATCCCGGAATAAAAACTGTATATATTATATTTTATACCAGGGCTTGCTCAATTATTACATCGGTTCGATAGTTCTTGCGTGAAAGAGTAACAAACATACATGCTCTCAAACTTTCGTATTCACAACTTTAGTCGGATTCAAAATTTAGCTTACTTCTGGACCACAATTCTCGTTTAGGTATTTAGATCATGATATTTATTTATCAAAGACATGGCGGAAGAGTTTGTAGGATAACGGTTGGAGGGTAGACCACCAGCCTAATGGTCAAATTGTATAGCCCAGGTGGGATGACTGTATGCCGGCATCCTGTGGAGCATGGTCCTTTACGGGGCCCCCATCTGGGCGGATTCCCTCCAGAGGAGGGAGAACTCCGCCGCGATCCGGAGACCCCAAAGGGCGGGAGGAGGCCCCGTTGCGCCACGGTTGCGGCGCGGCGGAGGAGACGGCGCAGCACACCCTCGATGTGTGCCCGTCGTGGAACGAGCCGCGACGCGACCTGATCGCGGTGGTCGGGCCGGACCTTTCGCTTCCCAGTGTGGTCAACTCCATGCTGGGGGGGGGGGCGAGGCCGGCTGGGCCGCGGTCGCCTCCTTCTGTGAGGAAGGCGGGCGGTCGACGGGGGACGTCAAGGCTTGCCGGTTTACCAGCGCCTCTCCACGTAGACGATGCCTGAGCACCGCTGGGTTGTTTAGTGGGTAAACCAGGCCACTAGGGCCCGGGAGTCCCACATATCCCCTTGCCCTCCCTATTCTACATTAGGAAAAAAAAACAGGTGGGATGACCGTGTATGAGACTGGTACGGGAACAAAAAGGTAGACTTGGGTAGTTGGTAGACTTGAACGACCTAGGTGGGAAGAGCGCTCCTTTAGGTGAACTGAGTTCGGTGATTATCTCACTCTTAATTCTTTTTATATTCTGGCGTTCGTTCTATTATGCTATGACACTACATGACCATCAAAAGGATGGTGAAAGAGAGGCCAATGTTCAGCTGTGGGTAGACGTGGAGTGACGTTATGAAGATGGATGGAAGAGGATGAATGAGACGACAGGCGATTGTTTCCGATAAGTATCTTTTGCGGAACCATCACATTTCTATCATATTTCTATCTAACCTCAACCGTAACTTCCGAAAAGCTTTGACCTTCAAATACCTACCTTTTAAAAGCCTATACTAAATAATTACATGTGAACTGCAAAATAATGTAAAGACTCTAGTACAGCACAAATAAACTGTTCAGCTTTCTGAACGGTCGTTATTTATTACTCATAAAACGGAGTTTGACAAAACCACTGTTCATGTCACCACATACTTATCGACCACCTTCCTGTCATTGTCATATAATGTGACGTTTATTTCGTGACCATTTATGAAGAGTTTTGGATAGCGTTTTATGAATCAGTGTGTATGACGTCACTTGGCTCTACCACTACAATACACCTCCTTTCGAGGATATGAGGACTTAACACCTCCTCTCAAAGACCTCCAAAGAGGGGTACCTCTTAGATATAGACAAACTTATTAAACGGTTTCTTTTTAGTTATTTATTATCATAGAGGCTATAGTAACGAATATCACGGACGTATTTTGTTTTCGACTACATTATTATGGTTAAAATGACAGACAAACAAACAAATAGATTAGTATACCTAATCCTTTGGTAACAGAGCCCTAATTATGAGGGTTCATTTCAATTCATAAATAACAAACAGTTTTGTAAACATAGTATTCACAGAAGTTCGTTGATGGATATTAAAATTGCAATAGTAAAATTTACGTTACTTGTGCAATTAGATTCGTCATTCACTGAACAATGCATGTATGAGGCATGCTTTATTTAAAGAATCGTTGGAATCAGAACTAATAGCTTTCCTCGCGGTTTCCCCCGCGTTTCCGAGGGATGTAACATTTGCCTGGGATAAAAGTACCCTATAATCTAGCTCTGTGCCAAATTTCATTAAAATCCGTTCAGCCGTTCTGGCATTATCAAGTAACAAACATCCACCCATCCAGGCTTCCGCATTTGTAAAGTAGTAAGATTTCTGTTTTAAAAGCTCGTCAGTCATTGTCGCGGGCAGCGGAGGAAACCAGACTACTGTCGGCAGGGTAGGTCGTAGTGGGACTGGCTACCATCACCATCTCCTAACCATATTCCTAATCATTTGTCGCTTATGAATGTAGAATATGCTGTCGAATATGTAATGTGATCATGGGTATACTCTTTTGTTGGCTACGACACCCTAGAACTATGGACTAAATACATCGTAATAAATTTATAATAAAACCAATAGCTTTAATTTTGTTCCATGATTTATATTGAAGTGGTCTCCTTTAGCCCGTTTGAGCGATTTTTGATTGGGAAAAATCTTACGTGTTCCCGTCATGGATATGCTAATGTTAACAGTATATTTATAGCTATGTGTATAACGTGTTCCTATAACTGTTAAAGAGTAGATTTCTTCTTTCAGTCCCCATGACTGCCATGTTTATGCTGTAGAGGCTTACAATCTTTTGAGTTAAGCAAACTAACCTAACAGAGGAAACAGGCTTTAGCTGCCGATAGGTTCTTGGTGATAGATTTTCAACTTCTGGGTGGTTGCCAGCCTGGCCAGGGTACCAATGGTCTCACTATTACTCTCTCATTCTATCATCTATTTATAAAATTGTGAGGAAACCCCTCACAAAGATATCTTTCAGCGTAAGCTCTTGCTCATTGATAGATCCGAATTATTTCGTACCCACGATCTCTGTCACGTCATTCGTACCAAATACTATTGCTATTTCATCTCACTTCATGGGGTGAAAGCGAGAGATCGGCATTATTTTGATCTTTAAATAGTACCTATCAAAGTCTTTTTCTGTCTGTTTGGGCTTAGATATTTCATACGCTCGGTTTTAATGCGGCTTCCACCATCGTTTTAGATAAACTTCCTATAGTTAAATAACACATGAATATTATTTTAGGTTAAAGTTGAAAGAACAAAATAACGGAGAAGAAATAATATTGTGGAGTGTCAGTTTTCAAATTATGTTGAAGGGCAAGAAAATATTGTAGAATTGGAGATATTGGTGCGACACGCGCGCAATCTACTGTAAATTATTCCTTCTATAAAGGCATAGAAAGTTCGCTTGCAAGTGCTCGGTATGAAAATGTGAACAAGCAAACAGATTGATTTTTAGAAATGGACTAATCTTGTACCAAAAGAATCAAATCGAAAGATAACATTTAATTAGATATGATTGTATCTTAAAAGTGGAATACATACTGCAAACCTGTATATACATACTACTTATGTGATTTACTAACAAAAAATTATTTAAAACAGGCCCGTTTAAAAAAACAAAGTGAACTTCGTTTTAAATACAATTTTGTATGAAACATCAGATAAATGATTCATAACCCTATTCATATCGCGCCGAACAATACAAGACAAACATAAAGGTACTTACCTACTTATCAATTGATGAAACAGTTCTCTTCTTACGGCTGGTTGACTGTACCTTTTTACTCCACCTATATATATACCTACGTGCGTAAATATATATTACGACGTCAGCTAACGGGGAGTCCCTAACCAAAGATAACTAATCATTGCCAGCGTCAAGAGATATTTAAATAAATTGTAAATTTACACGTTCACCGTATGTACAAAAATCAGGTTATTAATACTATAATACTCTATATTCTCTACTACTATAGATCTACTTTTATCCTGTTTTTTGAGACCACTTAAGTTGAGAAGTAGTATAGTTCTTGGTGCCGAATTTGTCGGGGGAAGTACTACCTTACCATTTACACCGTGAAGCAGCAGTGCAGTTGATTATAAAGGTAAAGAGGCCGGTGAAATTGCAAGCACATGAAATTTTACAATTTCACGTGTCAGAGACAACGGATTGACGATGCTTCTGGTGTTGCAAATGACCGCGGCGTTACCAGCAGGTGGACCGCCTGCCTGTTTTACGGGCTAGTAAGCAAAATCCATAAATTTATATTAACAATAGGCATTTACTTTACTTCACTGGAGTACAGTTTTATTAGCTAACACCTACACCGAAAAAATCATTTATTCAATATATTCACTTCTTATCCAGAAGTGGATTTTTGATGTCAAAGCTACTAAAGTTACCAACGTTTTGGATCTCAAACTTCAGCTCAAAAGAAACACGGCGATCTCCTATTTTAATTTAATAGATACCTACTTATTCTAATAGTTAATTTGTTTAAATGTGCATAGATATTTATTTAATAATATAATTAGTCAACTTTACTCAAAATAAGAAAATTATGAGAAAAACATAAATGAGACTCGATTAGATCACTAAGATGTTTCAAAACAAGACGTCGCACAATTTAAGCATGTAGGTATGATAAGTAATAATGACTTATGTATCATAAAACAAGTAATAGTATCTAATAGGTAACTATTAGTCTATGACTTTTATCTATGTTTCTGTTAATCTATGGTGATACCAAGTAATAAATATACTATAAATTTAACACTTCGGTTTAATAATAACCAATCTAGAAATAACGATATAGCATCTTGTTTATTTATCCATGTATCTACACTACCGCATGGCGTAACAGTAAAAGATTATTTGAAACTTTTGCGAATTATGTTTTTGGGGAAACCCCGGCGGTAGAATGAAAATTTTATAAATATACAGTATGGGAAACGCTTTTAAAATACTACGCAATAAATGATTACTGTAATAACGCTGTGAAATTTCGTATAAGCAGGTACATTTTATAACGAGTCATGAAGTGTCCCTTTTGTAAACTACGCTACCCCGTGAGATTAGTGCCGCACATGTTATTGTTTCTCAAGATTTGTAACCGTGATACTGCTATCATTGAATATTAGGTATATTCAACAACAAATTAAAAAAAATATATTATAGTAAGCAATTCAGATTTTACTGAGTTACGGAGTAAATAAATTTACAATGTTCCAAAAAAAACTATAATTATAGGTTACATTTTATAATATATATTATTATATTATATTATTATAATATATTATTATTATATATTATTTTTAGTAGGCACTGAAATTGGATGATTTGAAAAAAAAAAAACATAAGACATGATTGTTGTAAAAAATATACCTACGTTACTCAGATTCTGCATTTTTTTTTAATCATGAAATTTGTTTTGTTTAGAAAATACGTCATCGATAGGGCTTTAACCCCATTCTATTTTGTCTATGGTCTTCGTCGTAGGTACGTTTTGCTGTGAGTCAGTAAGTGCCTCTATAAAAATAACTAGTCATGATATAGCTAAGTGAGCTAAGGGGGTAGAAAAGGGGATATACCTTAGTTTAAATAGGAATTCCGCTTCAACGCGGATATAATCCTGAGACGATAAAGTAGTTGGTATATAGTTTAACATACATATGAATACCTACCATAAATAAATTATTTATTTTATAAAAAGGCAAAAGATGTTTAGTCTTGTGTTAAATTTGAGATCCCATTTGAGTTTTCTATTGTAAGTTTGCTTTTCAAAGGTTTACGAGACAACTTTGAGTAGTAGAGCTCTTAGTGCAGAGTTCGTCCGGGGAAGTACTACCACCGTATCTATTTCCGTCGTGAAGCAGTAATGCACTTGTATTACAATTCAAAAACTTCAAAATTCAAAACCATTTATTCAGTTTAGGCCTTCGGAGGGCACTTATGAAGGTTAATTTAAAGTTACTGAAGCTACAACTACTATGTTTCGGTTCGAAAGATAAGGGGGCCGTTGAAATTACAGGCACATGAGACTTAACAACTTCACATCTCAGGGTCGACAACGCATTGGCGATGCCCTTAGTGCTGCAAATGTCTATAGGCGGCGTAGATCACCTAGCATTAGGCGGACCGTCTACTTGTTTGTCGGCCAATGTGGTATTTAAAAAAAGCTTCTACATAAATCATTTATGGTACTGAAATAATATTATACTTAATAAGCTAACAATATAATAAACTTAATATTATGGATCCATGAGTAAAACAATAATCAAATGGATGATTAATGATGAGTGTTTGTGAGGTGTCTTGTGCAGAGTTGCAGAGCTATATTATTGTATGTGTTTATAGGCCACCGGCATCAAATTTTTTATTGTTTACCTCTATAATAGAAGAGATTCTTCGTAAGTTATTTAATAATTGTAACAAGTCAATAGTTCTATGTGGCGACTTTAATGTAGATACTCTTAGTAATTCATCTGAAAGTCGGAATTTAGTTGCCTTATTCAAATCATTCAACTTAGATATATTATTTAATGAGTCAACAAGATCTACAGCCACTTCGGCTACTTGTATTGATAATATATTAACTAATAGTAGTATACTAGGGAAATCGATTATTAGTGGTGTTCGCTCGGATCATAAGGCTCAATTAATAGAATTGCCATTTAAAAGACAAGTATTTAAAGTAACGAAAGTAATTAGACCTACTACTAAGGCAAGATTAGACAACTTTAAGAATAATTTAGAACTGAAACTCTGTAATACAATATATCATAGTAATGAGCCCAATGTCTTGTATGAAGGTTTATTGTCCGGGATTTGCGATAATTTTAATAGAGCCTGTCCTACTAAAATAGTGAAGGTAAATAGTAAAATGGAATTTAGTGACTGGGCTACTAAAGGTATTCGTAAGAGCAGGGATAGGTTGTATGAACTTTATCATTTAAAATCTCTAACTCATAACGAGGAATTTCATAAATATGTTAGAAACTTTTCAAAAACATTCAAGTTAGTGTGTAATCAAGCTAAATCTTACTTTATATGTAATAAAATAGGTAATGCGAATAATAAAATAAAGACAGTCTGGAATGTTATTAATACGGAAACTGGTAAAATTAGAAATAATAATGAACAGGTAACTCTTAAAATTAATGATAAAATTTTAACGAATAATTTAGATGTAGCCTGTGCTTTCGAAAACTTCTTCACGAGTATACCTGGTAAAACTACTAAAAGCCTTAAATCATGTCCTATAGTAGCGGAATCTTTACTCAAACAGCATATTCATAATATATTTCCTAGTTTTAAATTTGAGCATATTAATGCTAGCGATATCTTAAATACTTTTAATTCGCTCAATATGAAAAGTACTGAAGATTTATGGGGCTTATCAGTAACAATCGTAAAATCAATAATAACAGTGATTGCACCGGTTTTGTCAAATATTTTTAATGAATGTATTGATCAGGGTTGTTTTCCTGATTTGATGAAATACAGTAAAATAGTACCTATTTTTAAGTCCGGTTGTAAGGAGAATCCTTCTGATTACAGACCAGTTTCCGTTCTGCCAGCACTTAGTAAAATTTTTGAAAAACTGCTGCTTAATCAAATGTTAGGTCACTTTACTAAGCATAAGATATTGCATGGTCATCAGTTCGGTTTCACGAAGGGAAGATCTACATCCGATGCGGCAGCAGCATTGCTGAGACACATTTATGGCGCATGGGAGGATTCTCAGGATGCGATTGGCATTTTTTGTGATCTATCCAAGGCTTTCGATTGCGTTGACCACCGTACGCTACTTCTAAAACTTGACTACTACGGAATTCGTGGAACTGCTCATGATCTTGTTTTATCTTATTTATCAAATCGTCAACAAAAGGTAGGGATTACTGGCACAACATCCAAGGGCTCTTTAGTCGAAATGGGGGTACCCCAGGGTTCAATTTTAGGTCCATTTTTGTTTTTAGTCTATATAAATGACTTGCCATATGTTGTAAATGATCTCGCAGATATTGTCTTGTTTGCTGATGATACATCATTAATTTTTAAAGTTGATAGAAAAGACAAAGATCTAACTAAAGTTAATCATACTATGTCAATTGTCTGTGGGTGGTTTGCTACAAATAATCTATTACTAAATTCAAAGAAAACTAAATGCTTAAGGTTTTCTTTACCGAATGTAGCACAAGTAGATAGCCAAATAATAATAGATGGGAGCCATATTGTTCTTGTTAATAAAACGGTATTTTTGGGTCTTACATTAGACAATAAATTGCAGTGGGGACCTCAGGTTGATACTCTAGCTGCTAAGTTAAGTTCGGCTGCATTTGCTGTTAGGAAAATTAAACAATTGACAAATGTTGAGACAGCCAAATTAGTTTATTTTGCATATTTTCATAGCCTCTTGTCCTATGGTATTTTATTTTGGGGAGCAGCAGCGGATATAGAATCAATATTTATTATACAAAAAAGAGCAATTCGTGCAATTTACGGTATGGGTCCCCGTGAATCATTAAGAGATTTATTTAGGGAAATAAATATAATGACATTGCATATTTATGAAAATATAATGTTTATACGTAGAAACATAGGAATGTTTGAGTCAAAATTGGATATCCATAATATTAATACAAGACAAAGGGAGAAGTTAGTTGTTCCATATTTTAGACTAACTAAAGTAAACAAGTCATTTCTTGGTAATTGTGTTCGATTTTATAATAAGATACCGCTTTCAGTAACCAAAATGTCTGATCATAAATTTAAAAATTATATTAGGAAAGTTTTGAAAGAAAAAGCGTATTACAAGGTGGTTCATTATATTGAAGATAAAAATGTATGGAAATAGCTGCTCTCTGCACAGTGCACCTCTAATTTTCTTGTTTAAGTTGTAAGTAATTATTGTCATTTTCTATTTTGTAGTCTTGTTATTTCTTTTTTTTGTTTTTGAATGTTAGCTTTATTAAGTATTTTGTAATTGTTAAATATAAAAATATGTAAAATTGATGTTATAAAATAGCCAAAAAGTTAGAATAGATAAAAAAGAATTTAATAAAATAAAAAATAATGTAACCTTGCTGAGTTTCTTGCCGGTTCTTCTCAGTTGAAGGCTGACTTCCGAACCGATAGTAGCTTCAGTAACTTTAAATTTGACCTTCATAAGTGCCTTCTGAGGGCCTAAACTGAATAAATGGTTTTGAATTTTGAATTTTGATGGTTCATTATAGATGTTTGATAACTAAATAAAATGCAGCTGAAGGTAAAAATACATTTATTACATACTTACATTTGTTACAAGAGGCATTCTTAACATACTGTTTAACTAATTAAAAAAAGCCTGATCAGATTTCATTATTATAATCATAGTGGCGGCCATATTGTGGTGAAAAAAGGAATTTGGGCTGGCATTGAAATGTCTTACCTTTTCTTTGTCAGATAAAATAAAATAAAAAATTCAAAGCTAGTCAGTTTAGGCCCGCGGAGGGCACTTATGAAGGTCAAATTAAAAGTTACTGAAGCTACCATAAATAAAATAATATTAATTATTAAAAATAAAATAAGTAAGAAGGAAGGTTGAATACCTATTCTTTTACATGATTTTAGGTTAACTTGAGAGAGATTATTCTCCCATTTAATCTACCTAGTTAGTATTTGCACAAACCCATAGAACTAAATATTAGGTCACATCTGCTGGAACCTAACCTATTTAATAATAGTAACCAAATTTCTAAAAATAAACTCATAGTGAGTTTCAGTCATTGCAACAATATGTTTGTCTCCTTCTGTTACTCACAAATGTACTTATTGCTCTCTCACTCACTACCTATGCGATGAGGCAGTCTTTAATTTTATGTAGTCCATACTTCATGTAAATATTCATCGAAGTTACATAAAAAAAATAAGTAGGTATTTCCGGGTGGTACACTTATCCCTACCGAGTTGTCCCTAATGGTAGGTATAAATGCACGATTACAGACACATGTGTAGCGCCACATACATAACGCATAGAAACAGTTACCGAAGAGTGGTACTTGTTCTCACATCGGCGACAGCGGCGAACTGAGAGTGGCGCGCTTTTTTTTTTTTTTTTTTTTTTTTTTTTTTTTTTTTTTTTTTTTTTTTGAATGGACGAAGGTGTTAGCCTCAGATGGCTCTGACACCCTTACGCGGACAATATCGGTGAGCGCTTAGGGCTCTCAACCGAAATACAAAATTTTAAGCAACAGCGCACTGAGGGTGCCCCCTGTGGGGCTCGAACCTCGGGCTCAGGGCGTTGCGTGGGGGGCCTTTTTTTTAAATCAAAGACTTTACTTTATCTGATTATTAGTGGTTCTTTATTTCATAACAATAATAAAACAAAAAACTCTACAATGAACATATTTAAGGAGAGCGCGGTTTCTTACGTCCACGCCGGCGAGGACGGTAGCGAGGCTGATGGCCTTGTGTGTGTGATGGATGATCGCGAGTTGCAGATTCGGCTGCAGCTGTCTGTGCTTTTGTTATGTCGTCGTCAGACTCGGCGAGGGCGTGCCTCGGTCTGCGAATGCGACTAATGCGGGACGGAGTGTAGGACGCGGCCTGCACAATGAGGGGATTTTTATGGTTTATTGCCCGATCGAAATGGCGGCGACAAGCCCTTTTGATAAATTGCCTGATGGTCGGCAAACCTAAGTCCATGTGGAGATTGAGATTACGCATATACCACGGGGCACCCGTGGCTCTGCGCATGAACTTATTCTGGAGGACTTGGAATCTCTGGATCCGCTTGGGGTCGACGTGTGCAAAAGTTACACACGCGTACGTCATTATGGGGCGTATACACGCGGTATACAGTCTGATTTTGCTTTTGAGGGCCAATTTAGACCTAGCATTAATGAGGAAGTGGAGCCTGCCTAACACGAACGCGGCGCGGTTACGCACCGTGTTAATGTGAGGACCGAAGGAAAGTCTATCATCCAAAGTGACACCTAAATATTTGGCTTGCCTCTCCCAAGGGATAGGCGCGCCGAACATGGTGATGGGTGACGCGGGAAAGGGTCGGTAGGATTCGCGGAAGGCTCTATAAAACAGGATAGCCTGACTTTTGAGGGGATTGATTTCGATTCTCCACTTGCGGAACCACTCGCTTAAGGCGTTGGCTGCGCATTGGAGTCGTTTGCAAAGGAGGGATTCGCTTTTACTTGAAGAGTAAATAGCCGTATCGTCCGCAAACAGGGCCAAGTGAGTGTCACTGGTCCTGGGCATGTCGCTCGTATAGAGCGCAAACAACAGGGGTGACAACACCGAACCCTGCGGGACTCCGGCGCGAATGGGATATGGTGTTGACAGGACGCGCCCCTCGACTCGGTAGCGAAAGTGACGATTCGACAAGAAGTCTCGCAAGATGATAACGAGCCTCGGTGGCACTCCCATTGAGTAAAGCTTAAAAATTAAGCCGTCGTGCCACACTTTGTCAAACGCTTTCGCCACGTCGAAGAAGAGCGCGCCTGTCAATATACCGGTTTGGAATTTACTAGAGATGTGTTCAACGATTCTATGGACTTGTTGAACACAAGAGTGTTTGGTTCGAAAACCAAACTGCTCGTCGGGAATGAGTCTATTAGCATCGGCATATGCTTTAAGTCTGAGATAAATGAGTCTCTCATAAATCTTACCCAAAACATTGAGTAGACTTATGGGACGATAACTGGTGGGCTCGGATCGGGGTTTGCCGGGTTTGCGAATGCCAATGACGTGTGCCACCTTCCACTGTTGTGGAAAGTGGTTGCACGCCAAGGCAGCATTGAAAATGGCCACCAGAAGGGCGATAAGGGTGGGGGGGAAGAGTTTAACTACGCGGTTGGTGATTCGATCCGAGCCAGGGGCTTTACGCGGATGTAAGTCTCGGATGATAGATTTTACCTCGTCAGGAGTAACTAAGGGAATGGGGTCCTCCGCTTCCTCAGTGGCATTGGGGGGGGTGGGGGCGGGGGCGGGAGGGGTTGGGGCGAGTGAGGGAGAAGGAGGTAACGGGAGAGAGATTCTCCGTTCCACTTCAGAAACGACTGCCTCCACGTGACTCGGGTCAACGTGTAGGGAGCTGGGAGTGCACTGAAGCGCCAGGCTGGCGGCTAGGCATTCGGCCTTCTCGTCATCCTCGAACGCGAGCGGGAGATTATTAGGTCTGACAAGGGGGGGCATAGGAGCGACCGTGTCCTTTGTAAAACAACGAGTGAATTGCCAAAATGCAACATGAGAGGGATCGATCTCCTCGATAACTTTTTCCCATCGAGTTTCGCGTACCTCCTCTACACGGGCCTTTATGGCGCGTTGTAGAAAGCGCATGCGAGCTCGTATATGGTCGTACGGTTGTTTATCATGGATACGCATTATGGCGTTCTTCTCCCTGATCAGTTCACGTACGTCTGCGGGCAATTGCCATTTACGGTCATCCGTATCCGGCACTGTCCGAGAGCAATCGTCAATGTTCGATTGCACGTGACCGGTCAGGGAGTCGATGGCCACAGATACGTCCTGCGCGGTGACTATGTTATCGGGTATGTTATCGAGGTGAACGGAATTGGTGACAGTCTTAAGGCGTTCGCCCAGTCTGTCCCAATTGGTGATGACTTTACTGGGACCACCTCTAGTGGTGGTGTTGTCAAAACGGGGATCTAACGTTCGTGAAGCGAATTCTAATATCACAGGTCTGTGATCTGAGTCTAGCTCGTGCAGCACCGATACGCAATGCAAGCGAAGGCTTACGTTACGCAACAGCGCCACATCGAGTATATCCGGGCGGCGTGACACCGTACCCGGGAAGTGAGTCGGCTCTAAGGGAGCGATCAAATCTATATCTGATGAGTCCAGAATGGATTCTAGTATTTTCCCTCGGGGATTCGTTGCTACGCATTCCCAGAGGGTGTTTTTAGCATTTAGGTCTCCTGCCAGAATGACAGAGGGACCCATTTGCATGAGGGATTCGACGTCACTTTTTAGTAACGTCCTAGGGTTGGCTTCGGTCGAGGATGGCGAGAGATAGGCTGAAATCAGCACTATGGACTCGTGTCCGGTCATGGCGAGCCTACATACTGACACTTCGATGTACCTAAGGTCAGGGGGCGGATCCAGGGGGGAACAGTGCAGGGACTTGTGATAGTAGATCAGCGTCCCTCCGAGCGCTGAGTTGATCCTATCGTTGCGCACTATGTTATAGTTTGCAATTCTAGGATCCCTATGAGAGGGTTTTAGGAATGTCTCCTGCACCAGAAGGAGGTCAAGTTGGTGATCACGCAAGAACGTTGCGATCTCATCGCGTTGACCCCTAATGCCGTTGGCATTGAAGAAACCTATCTTAAGGGATCGGGGCTTTACTCTGCCTAATGGTGTGGAAGCCATTTAGAAGAGTGCGAGATTTTTGACGGCGTTTAGGACATCCGAATATTGGCTGATGACTTCTATGAGCGCGAAGAAGTCACCTTGATTGGCCTTGATGAGGCCAGCGAACTCATCGACACGCGCGTAGTCGATGGCTTGCGCGAGCCGGCACACAGTAAGGAGGCCCGAACCAGGGGCCACCTTCTGTGCGGGTTTAATGTTGACGGCGCGATTATGGTTTTGGCGCGGCAACGGAGCCGTTGAGGGCCCAGCGGTGGGCTTCGGTACGGTCGCGACGGCGGCGGCGGCGGCGGCGGCGGCGGCGACGGTGGTGGTGGTGGTGGTGGCGCTCACGGGAGCGCCTGCTACGGTGGTAGCGAAGGTGTTGTTTGGCGCGAACGCCGATCTAGGTATGGGGGGGCCTGGAGGGGGGGAGGGAAGCGACTGAGGGTCGCGGTTGAGGTTCCTCCAGGGAGCCAACCTCTGCGGCCGGAGGGCCGTAGTGTCGACGGACATGAGTGGGGGAATGGTGGCCCGTTGAGTGGGCCACGGACGGGTGATTGGGCGAGGGCGAGGGGCCTTAGGGCAACCCTTATAATTGGCCGTGTGGCCGACAGTCTGGCACAGGACGCAGCCCGGCGCCTCGGTGGCCAGCGACACGTCCTTGGGCCGGGGGCACGCGGCCGTGCCGTGATCACCGAGGCACTTGACGCACCTGGGTGTAGCAAAGCAGTGCCTTGCAGAGTGGCCATAAAGTTGGCATCTATGACATTGCGACGGAAAAGCCGTCTTACGGGGAGGTTCGACGTGTATGCCCGATAAGTGGCACACAGTGCGAATTTTAAAAATGGCCTTCGCCGCCTCGCTATTGTCGAGGGTGACGATGACCATGTTATAAGGGACATGAGGGTTTCCTCTGTACATCCGGTGGACGGTCTGTACAGGGAGGGACTGGGAAATGAGTGATTCCTTCACCTCGTCGGTGGGAATCTCTTTGGGGACACCCCGGATTACTACGCGTAATGCGCGTTCCTCGGGAAGAGCGTAGGTGTGGAAAGACACCTTACGCTCTTGGAGAAGCTTAGTGAGGGCCCGGTGGTCGTCCGAGGACGGCACCGTGACCTTAATGCCGGTTTCGGCGGGACGGGCGGAAGTGAAATTGATGTGGTGCTCATTGCACCACTTGGAAATATTGGTCCACTGACCCTTGTCCTGCACGTACAGGGGGGGCGGGGCCGTGGACTTTCGCTTGCCTTTGGCGGTGGCAGAGGCGGGGGTGGGGGCGGGGGCGGGGGCGGACGCGGACGCGGTCGCGGGGGCAGCGCAGCTCGTTTGCGCGGCGGCGACGGGCTGCGTGTCCATCGGGGTTGGGGAGAGGGCGCGGTTAACTACAGCGTCGGCGGGGGTGGGGGAAGGGCACGAAGCTCTCGCCGCTTTCGCGGCGACAGCTTTTGCGGCTTTTTGGCCGCCCCTCTTCCTTTTCCCGAGAGTGGCGCGCAAGCCCCGCGCCTTTTTATGCCCTCGCGAGTGACGCAACCGAGTGAGCGAGGGGACGACAACTCGGGCGACAGAGCGGGAAGAAATATGTCGGTCTCTTTCACTTGTATTTTTTTACTCGTTGTTTTAGTATAGTCTATTGTACTATATACTGTATGATAAATAGGGCCATTTTGTAAATAAAAGATACCCTTCTGATACCTATAACCGTGAGTTTGATTGTCATAACCTTAGTCTCCAAACATGGGACAAATATACATTGTATATTATTTTAATTCATTTATTAGTAACAAAAATATTTTATAAATAAAAATATATATAATTTAAAAAAAAATATATTTTTTTTATTTACTTATTTCTATTAGTTAAAAAATAATTAAAATAGTATTATAGATTTTTTTTTACCTACCAGTAGGGATAAGTGTAAGTACCAGTCGGTAATGGGCAGTGCACCTATCCCTACTGGTAGAAATAAATCGACAAAAAGTAAATAAAAAAAAAAGTGCACTCATCCCTACCAGTAGGTATAAGTGTACCACCCGGGTATTTCACAAGTTTATGGAGTCTCATTATCGGATATGTGATATTAATATCACGCGCTCGATATACCTATGTCGAAAACTTTAGAATAGGTTAGCCAATCTACATAATATGTCCTGATACATATCTTTGAATCCGAAAATTAGTCATATTTATATACCCATAATAGATTGCAAGTTGGATATACACAGAGTCAGCAGTACTGTACAGCCCAGTATAGTCTAAAATTTTTATTACATACAGTGATCCTAATAAAAGTGTGAAAATCAACTTCAACTTCGATTCCGAAAGAATCACACGATCACTCACTCGATTTTCTTTTTCGAATATTTAGCAACACACATTATTACATACGTAAGTACCTACGTACATTATAGTTCAATAATATATTGCATAATATAATTATTCTAAGACACGCCACTTTCCAATAACTAATTTAAAATTAAAAGAAATCACAACCTAAAAACCCTGCACTTGATTATTAACATTATCAGTTTATAGAGTAGAATTATTCATATCGACAGTAGAATCGTCAATCTCGATTGTAGAATCATCTATATTGGTGGTAGATAAAGATGACGTCCTCATCAGTGCCCGCGGCGCGGCGGGCGCGCGCCAGCCCCGCCGCGCCCGCCGCGCCCGCCGCGCACACCCGCGCGGGCCGCGCCGGGTCGCGGTACAGCAGCTTGTCGCGCGAGTGGCCCACTACCACTATGTAGTGGCCTTTGTAGCTGCCGCCGAAGCAACGCCTTCAGTAACAAATTCAGTATTCGATTAAATAGCCTTCCTTGCCACTTCGCTAGGATTGTCATTAAGACAAACACTAAATTCGGAGCAATTGCTTTGAAATTCCTTAAGCGCTATTTGTTCCAAAGCAATGGCGATTTCATGTATGGCGTGTACTGTTTTACACGTCATTAAAAAACATAATAAAGAATATTTTCATCCCCCCATCTCGGAACGAATATTTTTGACCTTCGATATATGAGTGCAAAAGCCGTTTTTATCCTCTAGAGTAAATTTAATTACTAAACTGAAACATTATTGAACCTATTTACTTCTACGTCCATGGTGCCGAATTTATCATACAACCTTTTTTAATTTGTTAAAAACTCGGACTCGGAACCTTCTTGGTGTACTTTTTCTTTAATTTGCTTTGCGTGTGCAATTTTCTTTTTTCTGCATTTAGTAATTTCCTCGCTCAGGTGGGATGAAAAGTTACGTATTGCACTCGAGTGCAAAGATTTTTCACCCCGTGCTCTTTTGATTCCCTCGCTCACTTACTTTTGTATAACAAATAACTATTAAACAGTTACCATTATAATTTTAAAATACACACCCATTAAAAAGTAGGGCAGAGGGCTAGTAATAAGGTCCCATTAAAAGCCCAAAAAATATTATGGTTTTAAAATACATATTTTTGTAAGCATTCTGAAACATAAAATAATAAATTTACCAAAGTACACTACCTAATTAAAGTGTGACATTTACCTGAACTCCACCTTCAGCTTGTTATGCTTGCATAAGTCACACGCGAGGAGGCCTGCATCGACTAGGACTATGACAGGACCATGCTGGTCGAGGTGAGTTAATATCTCCTCGGTTGTCACGGAGTGCTCGACCACTTGGATACCAGCTGATGGGGCTTCATCGAAGCGCCTTTTTATCCGGTCTCTATCCTGGGTAAACCATGATCTTAAACACATGCTGACGGGGGTTTAAGCTTCTACCTATGAAGATATTAACGATACATTTGACTTCTTTACTTAAATTAAGTATTGTATTATTTATTTTTTTGCATTTTTCATATGCCATACTAGCTGCGCCCTGCGGCTTTACCTGCTTTCAATCCTAGTTATAAACCTGCCTCGAATTACTCTATTACTGAAAACTGCATTAAAATCCGTTGCAAAGTTACGGCGATAAGGGACATACAGACAAACATTCATTTCTCTATCGATTATTCTGGTTTTTCTATTGAGTTGTCTCATTTTGTAAGATATTTTTTGGTTCTGTTGTTTGTCTTTTCATTTTATTGAGAATGGGACTCTTTATGGTTAATATTTTTATACCTGTATTTTTGAATGCATTATTGACAAAACTAAACTAACATAAATTCAACAAAATAGCGATGTAAACTACTAAAATGTAATTTTATATAATACAAAACAATAAAAATGTACTGTACTTACAATATTTATAATCCTGTTGTAATACCCTTTCCACCTGTAGTCCTCATTTACACCAAGCAGTGTGGTGTACATACAATGTTTGATGTTGAATCTGTATAATAAACAGTAACACTTATTAAGAAATGTTGATTGGTGTAAGTGAAGGCTTGTACTATTTTATGATATTTTTTTTTTTTTTTTTTGAATGGACGAAGGTGTTAGCCTCAGATGGCTCTGACACCCTTACGCGGACAATATCGGTGAGCGCTTAGGGCTCTCAACCGAAAACTATTTTATGATAAAATCTAGCTTCATTTATATATTACTAGCTGTCCCCGCGGTGGGATGTCACATGTATTATACATAAAAACCTTCCTCTTCAATCACTCTATCTATTAAAAAAACCGCATCCAAATACGTTGCGTAGTTTTAATGATTTAAGCATACATAGGGATATAGGGACAAAGAAAGCTACTTTGTTTTATACTATGTAGTGATTTAAACCATTTATACTACATCTAGCTAGCTCCCTTACCTCTCTCACTGAAACACAGTAGTACAATTGCACTACTGCTTCATGGCAGAAATGGGTAAGGTGGTAGTGCTTCCCTATGAAGGATGAACTCTGCACTAAGAGCTCTACTAACTCTGAATATATATATTAATTGCGCCCGCACCTTTCAACTACCAGTAGCTTGATAGTTTGAACACTGTTGTTTTAATTATATCTACCTTAATATATTTCTTTTCTTAAGAAATGAAATACTGAGTATACTCGGCATTCAAACCAAGTTATTTGGGCCGAGTATGAGTATCAAAAAACCCACTGAGTACGCCGAGTATCAACCGAGTACTCGGCCCATCTCTAATATTAATCTACAAATGCACCTTAAATTCATGAACTCCATAAACCTTAAACTTGTGATAATACCTCTTCAACAAGTAGCACAAGTCTATAGTCCATGTGGATTGTCCGAATCCCTCCTCTGTACAGATATCAGAGAAATTGTCCAAGAACTGAGCCCGTTGTTCCTGTGACAGTAGCATCAGCACACAGGATACTCCGCAGTCCCAGTTGTACCGCTGTCTGTAGTGCACTAGGTTGTGTTCTATATAGTTTGGTATGCTTTGGTTATCTGTGGGTTTTTTGATTTTGGTTTTAAAAGTACATTATTCATTTTTAATATTTCTACATAAATTATAACTATTTTCTATTACAAAATTATTTGAGTTATCAGTTTGTCTCATCTATATTTATATAAAGACAATTTATAAGAGCTTATGAAAGCCAACATAAATAAAGAATATTTCTAAAGAACTAGTAGTGAGTTACAGAATATAGATACTTATTGGTTTAATCACCAGCCCATCTGATAAATAAATAATAACTTCTGTTAGGTGAATAAGAAAAGGGTCTCCTAAATACTTGAGAGATATAAACCTTGGCTAGTGACCCAGCAAGGTAGAAACATTAAAATAATGTTTCTTTGTTCAGAAATGACCAAATAACCCATTATGGGTAATGTGCCCAAGGAATAAACTCTCACAAGCTCACCATATGTGTCATTGAGACTTAAAAATATCTGTTATATATAAAAAAGGTATTATTACAAACTATTTTGACTACTTTCTAAAAAATACCAGTAGGTAGTACTTTAGAAGAAGTTGCTTTGAGCTTAGTAGACACTAAAAACGCGTTTTGACAGCTAAGTGTGTCATAGAAAAATCATTTTTATTGTATAAGCGTTAAGGTTTACCTATCGAGACTCGTTAAATAAATCATGATGCGAAGGAACCATAACATATCATCATAAGGTACATTTTTCTATCACTTAGCTGTCAAAATTAGATCTCGTCAACTTTGGGTAAATAGCATTTATATTTTATTTTTAAATATGGAAAATAATTTTTTCTTACTCATATTATCAGTAGACATGATGCTGATCTGCAAAACTATTAGAACTTTCTTATAATTTAAGTTTCCTTCTAGTCCTTAGAACATTTTTTTCCAGGTGACTTCGATTCCAAGAAAAACACACACCTCCCTTAGTTTTGTCAAGTTTGTTGATTTATACTACTGGTGGTTGATAAGTGTTATCATTTATCATACAAATGTCAAACAAATCCTTTGTTTGGTTCAGTGATGCTAGATAGTTGCCCAATGAATTGGTACAGATGTCGATAAAACCTGGTATTTCACTTAAAAAATTGCTACACATCAATACAATAGTATGTATTTACACATATGGTTTAATGTACTCTTATTACAGTACAGGCATACAGTTAAAGCTTGCAATCACACTTGTATTTAAGTAACAACACAATTTGAAAAATTTAAAAGAGGTTGGCAAGTTTTTAAAATTTATTGATACGTGAATTTAAACCACGGAACAAACTTGATACCCAGTAGTTAATAATATTTAAAACATCTTTAAGAAATAAAAATAAGGTATATCTTAAGAAAAAGAATAATATTAAAAATGGTTGTTCACAAATAACAATTATTTTAATGATATTCAAGTGTTATGACAGTACGTCAGTATTGCTCTATATCAAAACTTGGTATTTTTCCGTACCAGGATAGTATTTGGTTGGTACATGGGTATAAGACCCCAAAAAATGTATCGTATACAAAATAATTAGTACTCGTAACATTAATGGCATGGCTACAGTACGTGGCCGTTCTGCTCTATTCTTCATGTTTTATTTTTCGCGTTCGATACATAAAAATGTTATGTTTTATTAGCCTGTTGTATGTTATCAGTTGTTGTTTGTCTCAATTAGGTTTAAAGCTATTCAGCTTTAATACTACACATAAAAATCGTTACTATCAATATAATGTCATATACTGCGTTGCCTGAATGTAGCATGTAGTGTATGTAGTGATGGAAACATGTCGAAGTGACATTGACCCCTTTCAGATATTATATGCTCTGTCAGATGAGTTCATAAAATAAACCTAACCTGAAAGAAAATTGAATGAACTTTATTTACCATGGCGCTTAGAAAAGCTGTTATTAAATTAAAATTAATAGGTGGCAATAAAACTTCACAGCAGCTCTTCCGACTGCGAGCCCTGAGCACCCGTCCTGCTTCGAAAAATGCCAAAGATGAGAATCAAGGAAAAACACATTTCGGCTTTCAAACTGTAGACGAACAGGAAAAATGGAAGAAAGGTACCTTGGAAATATACCCTAAATTACTACGGAGAGGTTGAACCGAATAGGCGTTTTCTACGCAAGAGTGCAACTTCCTCGGCGTCATGTCATAACTCATTCCGAAAAGATGCGATGGAAAAACGACTGAAATAAAATCTTACAGATAATTTGCATTCCAGTCCATGAAGTATTTGAGACAGTGGCAGAGAAGTACGACTTGATGAATGATGTCATGTCCATGGGCGTCCACAGGATTTGGAAGGACATCTTCATGCACCGGCTGTCTCCCGTGCATGAGACCAAGTTGCTGGACATGGCTGGAGGAACTGGTAATACTTATCAGTTTAATTATAGCCTTCAACTTCCAATTCATTGTTAATGGCGCTACTTAGTATCATAACATTGGACATGGACATGACAGTAATAATGGAGGTGAAAGAAATATCAAAATAAAACAGTTTTCTTAATATTAGTCTTGTAGATATACTGTTATGCAATTACTTCATGCAAGCCTTCACTTCATTGATCATGCCTAATACTTATAGGGCCTAGTAGTAGTGTACCCCCTCATAGTGTATCAGTGGCCTAGAAGTTCACTTATAGATTTCAAAGTTGCTAATGCTAAAACTAGACTGGAAGTCAATCTTCAACTGAGAAGAACTAACTTGAAACTGCATTACAAATCTATTATATTAAATATTTTCAATAGTGACTTAATTGGATGATATGTATTCCAGGTGACATAACCTTCAGGTACATCAAGCACCTGCAGAACCTGGGTCCTACCCCAGAAGGAGCCCGCAGCAGTGTCACTGTATGTGACATTAACCAACACATGCTAGATGTGGGCAAGCTCAGAGCGCAGAGGTAACTCAATGTTAATGACTTTTATCATTTTACTTTTTTAATCATGTAATTAGATAATCTGTGGAGATAGAATTTTTTTATGTGTCATGATAAAGAACCTGCACTTACAATGCAATGACATTGATTTCAGAGATCACTGAGTATAATGCTATACAAGACAAACTGGTCATAGATAGGTGGTATGTCAAATTAAAGAAAACATTGTAAAGAGACTAGCACAGTGGAAGAGTAGTCACTTGTAGAAATATACAGCCACAGAGTTGTTGTAAAAGTTGAGCCATCTACAAATGAATGTCTATCATTCATTTGTAGATGCCTGATAACTGATATTATTGTAGGACTGTCCATACCATGGTAAATGATAAGAAATGCTGTCATTTGGAAATGTATTTTTGTTAATCCTTTATTTTAAGCAACCATCCGAAAATTATAGTCTTTATAGTAAATGGAATGAAGTCATGGTCATGATAAAACCATTCTTTAATCAAGTTCTCTGATATTTAATGATTATGTAATTTTTTAATTGAAAAGCATTTGTTTAGAATCTTTAAGGAACCAAAATAGTCTTACTTTTGTCAGTTCCTTTTTTGTTGGACCTTTATAAGCCTGGAGCTGAATATGTCTGTCTTTAATACATTTTAACATAAAATAATTTTAATGTATTTCCAGATTAGGTTATACCCAAGAATCATGTGGTGTTGACATAGACTGGTTGTGTGGTGATGCAGAGAAGCTGACCATACCCGATGAAAGCTACACTGCTTACACCATCTCCTTTGGTATTAGGAACTGTACGCGTATTGATAAGGTAGGACCTTTTATAAGTTGGATTTCTCTTTTTAGTGCTATCAGTCATATTACTTATGTGAATGTTAGGATATTTGCAGCTCACATTGAGTGTATCTCAATCCAATCCAATGGAATACCCTTGGAACAAGGGCAATGCGCGGGCGTGTACTTTCAGCCGAACCACGTCGCAATATTCCGTCCATCACTATTTACACCATCTGCTATGGAAAGAAAATAATAATTCCTACGTTTGCAGGTTCTAGAGGAGGCATACCGCGTGTTGACACCCGGCGGTCGCTTCCTGTGCCTGGAGTTTAGTCAGCTGCCAAACGACGCTTTGCAGTGGTAATCAGTTACTTTATTTCGGTCATAGTCTTTTAACCGGTATTGGTAGTTTATGACAAGTCCGCAACTACGCACTATTGGCCTTGGCCTGATTACTCCCACCAATCTTCAAAATTTATATATCTGTATAAACATGTCTGAATTTTAGAGCTGGGGTAAATATTTCCATTCTAAAACCCCTAGTAATACAAATCATGATCATCTAAATAATCATGATGGGCCTAAGTTAAATTGAGCATGAACATGTTTGTTTGTTCTGAGTCTCTGTATAACGTTTACCCACGGTATTTAGCCTCTGTAATCGAAGTCCACGGAGGTAGCTAAAAATCTTTATTTAATTCTAGATGACGCAGTTTAATTTAAGTGAACTTTACTCCCCTATTTGACAATAGATGGCGCAGTTAAATCTTATTGTACAGATAATGATTTTTTCCAACAGGGTTTACGACCAGTATTCATTCCAAGTGATCCCAGTCCTGGGCCACCTACTGGTTGGTCAATGGAAACCTTACCAGTATTTAGTGGAAAGCATCAGACAATTCCCGAATCAGGTTGGTATAAAACTGCATGATTTGATAGTGTTAGTTTGAAGTAGACCTAGTAGGCGTAGTTTACCGCTTGATGAAAGCTAGTAGAGAGTACTAGGATCACAAAAATTTGAAAGAGATATAATGAATGTTTCGTTTTCATATAATATTTGGTTGGCATGATTGAATGTTTCATGATAAGGGAAACTCTTACAAACTTCCGATATCCTGGTTCATACCTCAACATTTTTGTAAAATTCTGTACTGATATAAGGTAAAGTGTGCGCTGCTAACAATATTTTTATTACCCAACATTATCCCGTCGCTCTTCAATAAAGAGATCTTCCTAGGACTTCTGAACTTCTGGTACACTTAGTTCATGAAATGTTTAAGATTCATAGGATATGCTGTAGTTTTTTGGCGCCAAGACATTTCTTTCGGTTACATAAGATTTAAACTATTTGACACGGGTCAGTTGGCCAGAGACCCTGACTGCCAAGCCACAGGTCGAAGGTTCGATTCGCCCCCAGAAAAAACATTTGCGTGCATGAACATGTCTGTTTGTTAATATTTAAGTATGTATTTTGAAGAGAAAAGGTAATGTATCAGTTTTCTTGTTGCCATAGTTACAAGCTTGGATGAAGAATTACCTAATACATATTTCTGAAGCCCTGGTACTCCTAGTGCATTCAATAAATATTATTTCAGTACTTACTGTGGCTTCAGTGACAAGCATATCATAAAGCTTCCCTAACCTTCCCAGTTAACATTAGTTATGGTACCTCTTAGTTCTTCTGCACTCCTGGACTCCCCAGTCCATTAATTAATTTAATATTATTTTTATAAGTAGCATACAAAGGTACTGAATAATTCCCTAGATACTTGGAAACATCCTGGTACTTCCTCTACAATATTCAATATTATATTACATTATTTGTTCTGAATCTAAAAAAAACTGTGTGGATGTTTCATAAATTTATTCATTTATTGACCATGAACTTATACATTACTTAATCAATAAGGAATATCATACACTCAAGTACCTCAATATTCATAAACAATCCTATTTAATCTCCACAATTTTGGTCTTTCAGGAAAAATTTAAGACAATGATCGAAGATGCGGGATTCAGACAGGTCACTTACGAGAACCTGACCTTTGGAACCTGTGCTATACATTCTGGGTTCAAGATTTAATATGGGCTGAAAATCTATCTAGTCTTTTGTAAATTCCCCCTGAATGATGTGTGATGTAATAAATATTGTATTAATTAGTTATAACGTTAATTATATTGGGTGTTGTTAAATAAATAAAACATGTCTTGTTATTTTCATAAGGAATTTATTAAGTCCATCAAACTGTGTTGGTCTTTGGAATGCAGATCCAGTATCTAAATTACATTTTCCTCAACATTAAAACTATGATATCCATCAAATCCGGCACGATCAGCCGTTTACAATATACATTAAAACAACATTTTGTGATTTGCTTTTGTGTCACAATAGTTATTTCGCTTGGCGCGAAATCTGTCTAACATGTCTGGTGCAGACACTAATTACTTTAATAAAACGTCAATCACAAGTCCATTCGTCTCGCTCTCACTCGACAGTCGACTGTTGACTGTCGTCGCTCGCGCAGGTAGGTCGTGTCAAAGCTCAATAGACAAGCATGCTAATTATTTATATAATGACATCAATTGTTAATTCTAACACACTAATGAGCAAAGCTAATAGAAACTCGTAACTGTCGTACAACCGACGTCCTACTTCTAGAAACAAAACTGCAGAACATCGAGAAAGCAAATAAGTGTGAGGTTAAGGATGTCCAAACGAACACTATTAATGTCGGTACCGAGCGGAACGTGCACTCAACATTTAAGTTAATTTTTCAATAATTTCAATGTCATACCCGGAGATCCTTGATCCTAAGTCCAGCGCAGGACGGTCCCATACGAAATGATCCAAGAATTTTCCAAAATGAAACATCCTAATTGGAGACGGGTAATCCAGGTATGGTCCGAATCCCATATCGATCCACTGCGACGATCCATCCAGATCCTTCCGTCGGAGCGTCCTACGGTTTACTAATGATCCGATCCTCCTGAACAATCCCACGCATCCTCCAGTCAAACGATCCCAATCCACAGTGGATGAAACAAAAGAAAATGCTTTTAATTACACCAGTCAATATAATATGTAAAATGTTTACTTATAGAACAACCGAACCCGCCCCCATGCCGACGTGACGCCTTCGACTATACAACGAGGCGTTTCCTCACACGTTAACAAAATTAATTTCTTTTAGCACAACAGATGGCGTTGCACACTTTAAAATATATGTCGATGAAATATATATCTCGAGAGCCTCCGAGAGAGAGGGAGAGAGAGAGGTTCATTTGCTGACCAAGATAAGATTTGCTTCCATCAATTTGAGGTAACTTTAGCCAATATATATTTAATTTGAAGGTGTATTTCGGCATGTGGGCGGGGGTGGTGTCGCCTAGTGGTGGTGCGTAGCGCTTAGCCTATAGTTATATGTAGAGTATATAGTGTAGTAGCTAGTACTAGTGCAAGTGCTAGTACTAGTGCAATTGCAAGGAGCCGCCGCCGTCCCTGCCGCCGTCGCCTTCGGAGCACTGCCGATAAACACAACCTTCAGATTGCACAATTTATTACCGACCTATGTCGCTAATGGGGGACCTAGTTTTAGGAAAAAAAAAATACTATGGCTACAATTCATGTCGATTGCTCGTTTTAATTTACATATTTTTTGGATCATCGATAAAGCTGGGGGCAGATTATACTGGTGAACTCCCATCGTTTTAACCCGGCATGGGACTCGGTTCAATGGACAGCTTCTGTCATCGCATTGACAATCGTAACTCGACGTTCACCCGGGTGACGACACGCGACAAGTAATATGACAGTTTAAAATGCTCCCGTGACCGAAACGAGCGCTCGTAATAACGGGCTAGGCCCTCCGTACATTTATGTCTGTTTCATTTCATTTTTTGATTCAAGATCTTAGACCGCAGCTTCGCTACATTAGAAACGGTCAAGAGGGTTCATAGAGCGGTCAACTTAGGAAGCTAATATTATCATACTTCGGTTAGGAATTTAAAAAAAATTTCGTCCTAGTAAAAAATGTTTCACCTGTAATAGATCCTTCAAGCTACCCACGTCTACTAGTACTCTGCTTAGATTTTTAAAAATTTAAATAATCAATAATTCATCGAATACGAGCCGCGTAGTTAAAAATTTTGGGGGGAGCCCCTCGGCCCCGATAGATGCCCGCCCGACACCTCCATAGTAAATCGATAATCGCACAGGGGTCCCTGAACCTAGGCATCGATCGTCGCAACGGCAGGGCTCCTGCGCGAGGAAATCGTAACGGAGCGAGTCGAACGAGCTAAAATTATTTTCGAGGACACCTAGGCCTAGGGTCGACTCGTACCGGTCGGATGAGCCACGGGACCGCACGAGAGCTAGACGGGGATACGTACCTCAGGGGCGCTGCTGCAGGCGGGCGGCTCGGGCGGCGGTGGCGGGCTGGCTCAGTAGTTGTCGCGCGAGCGGGACGCGCGCGGGCCGGGCGCGGCGTGCGCGGCGTGCGGGGCGTGCGCGGCGTGCGGCGCGTGCGGCGCGTGCGCGGGCGACGCCGAGCGCGACGCCGAGCGCGAGTACGAGCGCCGCACCGGCGAGTACGTCGGCGACCCGCGCCGCCGCGGCGAGTACGAGCGGGACCTGCGGGCACCCACGTATCGTTATAGCCTCTGGCCATATATCCACGCCGTCGATTTTGTGATTGGTACCTTTTCCCGACCGACCGGCCGATCGGATCGTAATTAAATTAGGCGAGGAGGTGGACGCTATCCCGGGGCGGGATGTCGGCTCTTTTGTCTGGAGTAATTATCTAGCGGGGGGAAGGTAGGGTTGAAAGTTTACACGGGCGATCCGTGATTCCTCGGGTAAGGGCTTTTGGTAAAGAATAAGGAGCGTGGGTTTCAATTTTTTGCAGTATTATCCCCAAGGCAATGTCAATGTATCGACCGTAGTAGTATTTCCCGTTTACGTCATAAAACTTGCATGCATAGTTTTTGGGATAATTAAAACTTTATAAAACGCTCGCGCGCTTATGACCCTCGTGAATGCGGCTGAAGCCACGGGGGACGGCTAGTATCATATAAGTATTTATTCTGTCCGTATGCATGTGACTGTCCTAAAAGGCTGAGCTGCTTTTTATAAATTTTTTTGTTTGGTTCAGTTTCACAATTGGACCCGATAGGTGGCGCTGCGAGTTCTAGATAGGTGGAGGTCGCATACTGAGCAGACCAAAATCTGCCAATTCGGATAGCGTAAGTATAGGAGGATAAAATACACTTCTCACAAAAATTAAGGGAGCAGAAAAAAAATCCAAATTTTTGGGGGATTTTCAACAGGCTGTAACTTATACAAAAATGGTCGTACAGCAAAAAAAAAAAAAGGAAATTGTAGCTCTAAGTGTTTAGTTTTCGGATCTGAGTTCGAAATTTTTTTTTTAAAAATATTTTTCGAGTAATCATAAGAAAACCACCGCAAAAAAAATTTTCGAATTTTTTTTGTTTTTTTTTTAATCTACGGACGTGGAAAAAAATTTTTCGACTCAACCTCCATATGGACCGGATGGCTTGTTTATTCAGCTTTAATTTAGTTTTTTTTAAATCTCGATACGAGCATTTCTCGCTGAGATATCGATGTTTGAATGGAAAAAGATCCAACCAATGATTGTACAGAAATTTTGAGGTTGGTTTTAAAAACTTGAATAAATTCTCTACAAGGATTGGCAATTCAATTTTGAAAAAAAAATTTTTTTTCAATCATTACATGAATTTGAAAAAGCATCCAAAAAAGGGCTTTTTGTCGTTTTTTGGAAAATCAAGCGCCCAATCAAAAATATTGCGGAAACCACTAACGTTAAGTGTGCCTTTTACTGTTCAATATACCCACAAAAACCCTACAAAGTTTCAATTCAATCCAGCCAACCGTTTTTTTTTCCCACTTGATCGAATTTTTGAAAAAATTAAAGGAGCAAGAATTTCGCTCTGAAAATGTCATCACGAGGATTTGTTGCGCGACAACGACCTTGGCCAACTCGTCGTTGATAACCACCGGTTTCCAAATACCGATTGTATGCGCGAGATACGACAGATGAACTAACGTCCAAACGATCCCCGACTTGTCGGTAATTGTACCCTTCTTCCACTAGAGTCACTATCTGAGCGACTTGTGGCGCGGATAAATGCCGCCTAGGCATTATGAAAAAAAAAAAAAAGAAAACTAAAGTTTGCAAAAACTCAGTTAATTTGCTTTTCAAAAAATTAAAAAATACGGTAATTTTAAGAAAAACTGTTTGTTTTAGACACTGTTGGAATTCGCACCAAAAAATTATTGTCCCAATATTCGTAGAACGAATATTCGACTTGCCTTGGGGGTATCAACTTTTAATTTATTCAATTAATTTGTGACTAGGAAAATTAAAGTGCGGGAGAGTAAAATCGATGAGAAAGTGAGTCGCAAAATTTTTTTTGATTTGGGCCAATTTTTTTATTTTTTTTTTTCTCAAAAATTTTCGATTTTTTAAAAAAAAAAAATTTTTACATTTTTGATAAAAATTATGACATTTCAGAGCGAAATTCTTGCTCCTTTAATTTTTTCAAAAATTCGATCAAGTGGGAAAAAAAAACGGTTGGCTGGATTGAATTGAAACTTTGTAGGGTTTTTGTGGGTATATTGAACAGTAAAAGGCACACTTAACGTTAGTGGTTTCCGCAATATTTTTGATTGGGCGCTTGATTTTCCAAAAAACGACAAAAAGCCCTTTTTTGGATGCTTTTTCAAATTCAAGTAATGATTGAAAAAAATTTTTTTTTCAAAATTCAATTGCCAATCCTTGTAGAGAATTTATTCAAGTTTTTAAAACCAACCTCAAAATTTCTGTGCGATCATTGGTTGCTGAGATATTGGTAATCAAATACAAAATGATCTTTTCCCATTCAAACATCGATATCTCAGCGAGAAATGCTCGTATCGAGATTTTTAAAAAACGAAATTAAAGCTGAATAAACAAGCTATCCGGTCCATATGGAGGTTGAGTCGAAAATGTTTTTTCCACGTCCGTAGATTAAAAAAAAAAAACCAAAAAAAATTCGAAAATTTTTTTTTCGTTGGTTTTCTTATGATTACTCGAAAAATATTTTCAAAAAAAAATTTTCAAACTCAGATCCGAAAACTAAACACTTAGAGCTACAATTTCCTTTTTTTTTTTTGCTGTACGACCATTTTTGTATAAGTTACAGCCTGTTGAAAATCCCCCAAAAATTTGGATTTTTTTTCTGCTCCCTTAATTTTTGTGAGAAGTATAGTATGTTTTTCTTTTTTTATGTTTCAGGATACACAATAAAGTATTATATCGCCTAATTATACTACAATCTAGCCTAGGTAAGGTAATAAGAAATTTAAATCTATCATAAACTTATAAATTCTATTAAACAAAGAATGTGGCCATCGGTACTTTTCTCTTGTCTCTATTATTAAGGCGAAGACACATTGTTATCGTGTTCTTTATACACAGCACTTACACTATTTTCCTAGGTATTACTATATATTCCTATATACTAGGGTGAACTATACACTAACACTACACTCATTCGAACGTTTTGTTTCTTTTGAGTCTTCTCTCTGTTTGTGAGGTCGAGGAGTAGTATGTATTTCTTTTATCTGGACACCATAGACAACAGCTCTCCTAAGTTTGGCATCAGATGGTTGTGTGTAATGACCCAAGATATTTATTAATTTATTTAATACCAACTGTCCCCCGCGGTTTCACCCGCGTTTGATATTCATGTATTATACATACATATAAACCTTCCTCTTGAATAATTCTATCTATTCATGAAAACCGCACCACATCCGCGGCGTAACTTAAAAGATCTAAGCGTACAGACGTCAGAAAGCGACTTTGTTTTATGCCATGTAGAGATTCATCAATCTTCGCTAGGCACAGTCTATACTGCGGGCACGAGTTTGATTCGAAACCTTAAAACAAAACCAGCTCGGTGCATGTCAGCCCAGGCATAAAGTGTACCATTCCGTATCATGTGCTACGTAACATTAGGAGTCGTTGACCTTAAGCTGAAAACAACTGCTATGTCAGAAATTTAATGATGTATCTTGTTTAAATAAATTTGCATTAAAAAAGTATTTTATCATTTGTACCGAGTAAAAATAATAAGGCGGTATTTATTGTAGTTATTTTCTTATCTTAATATACAACGTTGATAAAAGCGAGAGGCATTAAATGAAACCACATATACTATACGTGCTTACGATTAATTTGAAACTAATAAAAAAAAGTTTACATGAAAAATACGAAAAAACTTTTTTCAAAAAAAAATTTATAGCTGAATAGTCGAAGTAAAACTTAAACATCCTTTGCAAAAATGTCCTCTGACCTGCGTATCGGAATGGCAACATCGCATAGCGTAGCGCCTTGTTTGTATTGGGAACTTATGATGAAGAGCGGCATCGTCGCGAGAATTTTGATTTTTTTTAAGGTGAATGACTCAATGTATCTATGCCAATGTTCTTGGTAAGCTGCTAGGGAAGATACATCGTGTTTTATCTAAGAAAAATCTTTAAAAATATCCTGTGGCTAAACTATTGCTTCTATCGCTCTGATTTTTGGTGTGTGGCCTGAAAATGATACAAAGTATATGAGGTTTCATTTAATGCCTATCGCTTTTATCAACGTTGTATATATAATTCTTCTGTCCGTGTGTATGTTAGTGAACTCCTGCTAAACGGCTGGAATGATTTTGATGTAATTTTTTGTGTGTGTTCTAGTGGATTCGAGAATGGTTTAGATTCACAATTTGAGCCGGTAGGTGGCGCTGCGATCGAATTCCTGCATTGACTTATTTCGACAGGACAACTGTGGGGACAGCTAATGTATATATAAGACTGGTGGCTTAAGAGACTCATTAAAAATTCGTTATCTGAATATAAGTATGGAGGTAAATATAATATATATATAATAAAATAACTTAAGATCAAGCAATTTTTTATCGTCAAATGATAAAAGAAAGACAGTTGGCTTGGTGGAACGATATCCTGACGCCACGTCACCGTAGCGGGTACGATTCCAAACAAGTGCCAACATTGGTGTGCATGAACATGTCTGTTTGTGGGTGTAAATACCTATATGATTAATGTAAGTAGTATATCATTTGTCTAGTTCCCTTAGTACAAGCTTAGTTTGTGATCAGATGGCCGTGTAAAGAATGTCCTTGGATATTGTTTGAAAATGATTTACACTAGGTAACACACGAGGTAACTTGCATGTTCATTTAATGGAACGCCGACATATGAGGCCACCTACTATTTTATTGTAAAATCGATAAAAACACTAACGAAGGGCGCTCATTATCATACTACAGTATTCATACCGATAAACACCTTCCCCATCAACTAAAATTGTCTTGTTTACTTATACTTATAGTTGATTAGCGACCCAGCTTTGCCTGGGTGCATATTAAGTTATAAAAAATATTGACATTGTAAATGTAAGTTAGCCACAGGGGCAGAAGCTGTTTATTATTATTTAATTTAAGAATAGTTTACCTGTCTCTGTCACCGGTGTATCTGTCTCCTCCGCCGCCGCCGCCTCCGCCTCCGCCACCGCCACCGTAGTCCTCTTTCACGCGGATGTATGAGACCTCACCCTGCGATAATCAATTATAGATATCAGCTTTAGTACCTACTAAGAAGAGCTATTTATGGAGAGTTGATCCAAGGAAGTACTACCAACACATTTAAAATGTTTTTTTTTTCTCAAATAGTCTTTTATGACTTGGCCCTCAATACCGTTAAGTAATTTTAACTGAAAAGAGCCAGCAATAAAATTATCTCTTTAAACACATAGATAAATTACAAAAAAATTATGAACATTTCTACAGTGAAGTAATACTTGTTCAAAAACTCAGGGTCGAAAACGTGTTGGCGTTGCCCCTGGTGTTGTAAATGTTATAGGCGGTGGGGACCACGTAGGGGCGTTGCCAATGCGTTAAGTGTTAAGTCTCACGCGTCTGAAAATCCACTGACCCCCTCCTAACACCGTAATACAAGTACACTTCTCCTTCACAGCAGAAATCGGTACAGTGGTAGGACGAACTGTCCACAATAAGTGGTACTTCCTCTAAAATACAAAAAGGAGTAAATAAGGACACCCTCCACGCCTACCTCGTGACTTCTAAATCTGGAATCGTCCAACTTCTTAACCGCATACTTCATATCCTCGTGCCTGAGGAACTCGACGACCCCGGAGCCGTCCTTGAAGGTGTCGGCGAAGCAGACGTCGCCGGCCTCCCGCATGTGGTCCTTGAGGTCCTGCCACGAGCCCGAGGGCGGCAGGCCCGTGACCAGCACGCGGTACTCGGAGCGGCGCGCCGGCGGGCCGCGCGTGGCCGTGCGCGCGCCGAAGCGCTCGCCGCCGCCGCGCGCGCCGCGCCCGCCGCCGCCGCCGCCGCCGCGCGGGAACTCCACGCGCAGCCGGTACCCGTCGTAGTCGTAGCCGTCGCGCGCGCGCACCGCGTCGTCGGCGTCGCTGGGTCGTGCAACGTTCGTGTTACTACTCGTCCACGCGTAGTGACGAACCGATTGGGTCATTTACAATCGAGGAGTTTCTAATTTCCCTTTGGAATTAGGGAAGCGCCTGGTAGACTTAATAAAAAAATACGACGATAACAGATACTAAAATTGTCCCTATTCCTTTCCGTTTTCAAGTTAATACTACTTTCTCATACGCAGCATATTTTTTCAACTGCAAAATTTATATATTGTAATGTTGTTTCTATCGGTAAATAAAACCAATTATATTTTTTATTGACATTCTGCTATAAATGTTCCACTGTAGTTCGAAAAAAAGAAGTAGTATAACAATTACCATATTTTAGCACTTTCCAATGGTAGAATAGCGTCGAGCCAATAGACAATTAAATTAACATACCACACAAGCAACTAATATTGTATGTTAATAAATGGTAAAAATGTGTTTAAACACTCATTAATATTTTAATTGTGTATGAGTTTGAATAACCTTGGGTCTGAGGAACATTGTCAATAAATACAATTGGAAGTGACCTGTTGTATTATTGTTTGGTCTAATTTTCTATACTAAATAATGAAGTATAGCTACCTTAGCAACAAATTAAGACAATGAACCAATTATATTTGCTTTAAAGTTGATTTCTCAATTAATAAACCTTGGATATGTACTCTATTTGTTATATTAGAGAAATCTATACTATAACTGTACTTATATCAAATTAACAGCCATACAATGCATATGTTGTCATTAGTAAGCAGGTCTTCTATATAAGGAAAATAGGATTTCTTTGGCTCATCATCACCTCAAAGCTACTGAACATATTGGGATAGGACTGCTACCATTTGACGCGGATTTTCTCCTAGATGTGGTTATAGGCTATTCATGATATCGATAAACGCGGGTGAAACTGCCGGCGGCAGCTAGTAGTGATATCAAAAGAGATTGAATTTTTGCATTTGAAACAAGTATCTATGCCACATGGAGTAACTTACATTCCATGTCTATTGAAGATAAAAAGTCCAGAACATATTCTATCTTTTTGCTCAATATCTTTTCATTTATATTTTCTTAGGTAGGTAGTTATTAGATATTGAATATAAACTGGAAGGCAATCATTAAGTACAGTTTTGCAACATTGATGGAAACAATGCTCTTAATAACAATAACTTACAACATGTTGTATGGCCTTGTGGCTGCATAATTACTTAGTTTTAAGGCCAAATTGAATGTTCCCTCTTTGCAGACAAAAACAGCTTTGTATTATTTTACATCAGGTTGCCAGTTGGTTATATGGTTATATACTCTTGTATGTAAGAATATATCAGATTGTTCTGTGTCTGGGTGTGTATGTTAGTATACTAGTTCTGTGGTCTTACCAGTGTTTTACAATAATAAAGATGATTTTGTGACAAAAGGGTTGCCTATCTTTCTCCTTGAATTTGATTGGACCTCTTGAATTTATAACATTAGTATATAAAAATGTTATACATCACAGTATCTGTTTCCATAGTACAAAGTCTCCTTAGTTTGGGATTAGATAGCTGTATGAAAATAATGTCTCAGGATATTTATTTAATACTCTCCTGTGACCTCACTCATACTATGACAAGCGTAGATGTTGCCAATAGATAAATAAAATAAATATCCCCAGGACATTTTTCACACATGGTTACCTGATCCCAAATTAAGCAGAGTGTACTACTTGTACTATGGCTACCAGGTAACTGATATACTAGATACACTACTTTTTAAATACATATTTATATATATATTTGCACCCAGACACAGAACAAACAGACATGTTCATGCACACCAATGGCTGCATGACCTACAGCTTGGCAATCAGGGTCTCTAACCACCAGGTCCACTGGCCTGCCAATGGTAGTAACATGCTTAAAGCTAGTTGGAAATGGCTCAGACACATCAGTTGGTGCTTTGTGACAGATGTTTTACGATACAGTAGGCAGCCAGATGGTTTTTAAAAATAACTTTAACCATATTGTATGCCAATTTATTGTAAATTATCTATGTACTCAGATGGATAATAAATATAGTAACAAAATGATAATAACTACAAAAGTGTCACATAGAACCAGGGAACACATTATCAATGTCATAAACATACACAAAGCAGCCATATCTACAGCACATAACCAACTATAGTTGTCCAAAAATGTACTTTATTTAATATAAATAAGGTACCTATTGATGATGATGAATTGTATTTAGATGGTAATGAACTTTATCATGAGGGAAAAAGATTGATTTTTGTATAACATACTTAAACAGGATACGGGACAAACTATAATTTTAAAATTGTCAGTTGGGTTTGGGTAATGTATTTTTTAGTATTCATTGTTGACTGCAAATAAAGAAGCATAGACTTGACAAAGTTTAATAGTATACTAGCTAAACCTGATAGATATTTTCCTGTAAAAACAAACATTTTGAATTTATTTCAAATTGAAGTTATAGAATAACTTTTTTTCAATATTATAAACTTCACAAAGGAATGGATATGTGCCCATTCATATAGAAGTGATTTGCTTACCAATGAACAGCATTCAATATTTATATAAATAGATTAACACAGAATATACTGTAAATTCTAAGTGGTGTAGTAACATTCCTCACATCTATTATTCCACAAGAAATCGCCAGTATCAAGATCAGTATTAAAACTTTATTTTTTTATATTAACATGACATTTGATGAGCCTATGTAGCCTCATTAACAATCTCAGGCCACTAGCAATAATTTCTAACAATAGAATGGAATTTGGCTCTGCTTGAACGGGGAATAAAACGCAGGACATCTGGTGTTTTACATACCAATTAAGCACACAAAAGCAATGACATTATAAATAACAGGAACTTTTAGGTCTACAATACATAATGTAACCCATCTTTAAGAGGTTTCAATCTAATTTGGAAAATCACTTCTTTGATTTATAAATGGCAACTGTCTCCCAAGTAATCGGAACATATATTGTTCAGACTGATTCTAATTGGTACATAAATACAATTTTCACAATGTATATTTCAACACTTTGATGGCATGGATATTTTAAAAAATATTTTAACCAAATGTTGATATTCAATATAAGTAAAATAGCAGCAATCTACAGATTTCTTATGAAGTAGCCTGCTAACGTAAGTAGGGATTAAGACTTATTTCTGGAATGTGGTCTTAAACCAGCCTGATTCAAAAGTCATAATATTAAAAAAAACCCTTTCCCATTACAATAATTTAAATTTCTCTGAGTGGAAGTGGAGTTATGGTAAATATGTAAGTAACATTTATAAATTAGGTTAACACTATTCTCTGACCACTTGGAAGTACCACAATGGAAATCATGACAAAATATGGGCGGTAGGACAACGTACGGTCAGTAATGGTTTTATTTAAAGAATAAGTCTGTACTTGTTTTTGGTCACATGCCATTGTTGATTCAAGTTGCACCTATGGATGCAGATTCGTAGATATGTAGATATCGCAACTAAAAGTAAGTTACAAACAAAGAACAGTTATGGTCAGGCCGAACTGCCAATATCAAAGTATGCTTACCGTGGATCTTCGAATTCAACGAAAGCAAATGGTGGGCCTTTTCTATTTTTCAGATCGACAAAGGTAACTTTGCCAAATTTATAAAATAGGTCTTGAATATCCTTCGTCCTGATGTCCGGTGGTAGATTGCCAACGTATATTCTGCACTCATTTCTATTGCTACTACTTCCACCAGACATAATGTCTGATTTAAAATTTAAGTTATCAAATGTAACTCAATTATTTCAATTAAATTAAAATTGGTTTGCTTGGTTGGACTTCGGCGTTTTTCATTACTTGCTAATCAAATATGGCGTCTGACAGGTAACGGAAACGGATATGAGATTAAAAATTTGCTCGCGCGGTCAAGCCCGCAGCTCACTGGAGTCTATGGTTATAAACCCATTTTCCACCTTCAAACAAATTCTCCTTAGGCGATTTTGTCCTTTATCCAAAATCCGCTTTATTGTTTTAAAAATTACACATTATGTATATACACAAACACAATGTTGTATATTAATTAAATTGATAAGCATGGTACGCTTTATGCAAACACGAAATATACCAAAATAAATAGCAATTTAATAATTTGCGGTGCGATCCATTCTCTTAGTAGAGCCCTTACCAACCTCCTCTGTAACTTATCTTTGCCAGTTCTGAGTAATATTAGAAGGTGAACGAACAGTATTACAAAGATAAATCAGTCACCGACCACACACCAAATTCAATTGACTTGTAAAGTTTTAGAAAAATAATTTTTAAATGTTTCTTTAGCTTTTTGAGACATCTTGAATCGTAGATTAGATTTCTAGTGTTAGTCGATAGCATACCGTATTTAGGTTCTTTTCAAGCTGAGCCTAAAAGTTGATTTTGTTAATGTTGGATCTCATTCAAACCTTTTAAAATTTGGAATATAAAATGATATTAATGAAATACATGAATAAAATGTAAATTTTCATATCGTTATCATGAGTGGCCAGACACACTTTACTATATTAGACATGGAGTTATATTTTCTTTGTGGTTAGTGCTAGAGCGAAAGTATTGATATTTTTAGCAAAAATATTTTTCTATTTTGCCCATCTTCATCCTATTTGGACTGATTTTATTAAGCATTTATTAATAGTTCATTATGGCGTACTGGTTGCTAATTATTAGTTTTATTGACCAGAAAAAATATTACATTTGATTTACCATAGAGTTCATTTTTCAAATAAATTTGAATTTCGAACGCCCTCTATCGCAAAAGGTAGAACACGTCGCTGAAAGAAGCCTGTGATAGAATCCTCTAGAAAGTAGGCACTGAATCCCCGGTAATCAAAATCTTTACGTGAGAATTTGTTCTTATCCCGAAGCAAAAGTGAGTATTTCCTTAATTTTGTTATTACTATAATGTGAATAAGTAATGCTACTAATTTGTTAAAAGTTTTATGGTTTTTTACATTATCTACAAAATGGTGTACTAAAGTACGAAGGCGGAACATTTTTTGGTCCAACATTCGCTATAATGTGCAGCTAATTCTATTTTATTGATTAAACTTTTGTTACTATAGTAATAATCGTCCCTTGGGAGAATTATCTATATAATTTTTGGGTCATGAGCACATAATGTTCGCACCTCGTTTACGAATTGGTGTATTCTGCGTTGATGACGGGCCTGGCTGCTAGTGCTTCCGTTAGGATTTGTACAAAAAAGCCTCCTTTGATAGTGACTGAAGCCAGGTAACAATATCTATGCGTTCAATTTGTAACATTGTTGCGCCCACTTTAGGAAAAAAATATTTTTATAAAATCGCAGTTTTTACATATTTTTGTAAAGGGCGCGCATCGAAGTCCCGGATTTCGCGCTTGACCTTTACTTGAAGTTATTTATAGCATGTTGTGATTCAATATAAACAATTGATGACGCTCCCCTTTCTCGCGCGGAAAATCAATCGAGGTTTTCTATGGCTGTTGTTTTAAATCGCATCGAATGATAACCTTTAGCAATGTGCGCATATCAGTCATACGAATATGTCAATAAAATGATAATAAAACTGTTATGCAATGTAACTTTATGCTCATAGCGTGTATAGTACCTTTATTTTACATAAACCAATCACTATATAGGTCTATTATTTCTAATCCCATTGGAAATTGATCTAGCCTTCAAGGCATGCAAAGTTAAATGTCATTTCTGAACCCATTGGAAATTGGTCTAGCCTTCAAGGCATGCAAAGTAAAATAAATCATATAATCCCTTGTGAACAGCTACAAAGCAGACAAGATGTGTGATCGCAAGGCTGTGATCAAGAATGCTGACATGAGCGAGGAGATGCAGCAAGATGCTGTAGACTGTGCGACGCAGGCCCTAGAGAAATTCAACATTGAAAAGGTGAGCTAAAATTTGTTAGTGTAAGATTTGTTAAAAGTTAGTATTAGGTATGGAGTTCAAAATTCCCACGGGTGTCTGATAATTTGTGGTTTTCCTGTTGTGGCTACTGAATTTTCACATGTTTGTAATTTGGCATTGACTGTTTGTAGGTATGTATCAGTGATGTAATTAACTGATGATTCACATTTATAATTTCAGGACATTGCTGCATTCATCAAAAAAGAGTTTGACAAGAAATACAACCCAACATGGCATTGCATCGTGGGACGTAACTTTGGATCTTACGTGACACACGAGACGCGCCACTTCATCTACTTCTACCTGGGGCAGGTCGCCATACTCCTCTTCAAGAGCGGCTAGGCTGCGCCTCTCTCGCTCATTCAAAATTTTTTGTTGTTAGCGGACGCAGTATTATCGGGTTTTAAATTTCGCTCGCCTCCTTTGACACCGTCTGGCACGTCGACGGCCCTCGTGCCCACATTCCTGCAGCGACGCACCAGGTGGAGCCATCGGGGGCGAGGATCTAAAGTTGTATTTATGGTGTGAGAGCGACCCCTGTGTGATTGCATGAGATGAGTATGGACACGAGCCTTTCACCCACTGTTGTTTATTTATGATGCTGGACATTCACTGCGTCGAATCTCTTCACATATTAGTAGCCGACGCACTCGATGTATGTTTGTACTGTGTTAGCTATTACTTAAGGTTCAATATTGACTCGATAAAACATTCACTTCTAGTGTATTTATATTAAAGAAAATTTTAGTTAATTAATATTCCTAGACTTATACCTAGTATAGCGTAAAAGTCATATATGTTAGTACCTAACTAAATTTATTGTTTAATTTCTTTGTTAATACAACATTCACTGGAGATATTTTCAATACTTCTATAATTATTAAACTTTCTTACAAACCATATATTTGTTTTATTCCTTGGAACACTTTCCCTAGGCTCCATAGGCTTAATTTAATTGCTCGCGAAATTAGGTACCATTTGTTTGACAAAAGGGTAGGTAGCTAGAATTGATATTGCTCTAGACATCGAAAATAAAAATAGCTTAGCTGCCTAGTATATAATTAGCGATGCTATTACCAAAAACAGGAAATCCGACTTAAATGCTCATAAAAAGAAAGTCATTGGTAAAACCTTCCCTACTGTCAATAATAAGTATTTAGTTTCCGTATCCTATCAGCTCGCGGTATATTTAATTTGTAAAATTAAGATGTCCTTGCCCTGGCAAGAACCTTGGAAAAATATAATATATCCTAATAGTATTATTCAAACAATGATGTGAACAAAATGGGTGTATAGTTTCATGCGGCCCTTAAATAATAAAAGCTATGCAAGAGCCAAGATTGTTCGTTACTTAATAAAGTACAAACAGCCGAACGGATCTAGATGAAATTTGGTACACAGACAGAACATGTTCTGGATTAACACGTAGGATAGTTTTTAATCTGGAAAAACATTTCGTTCCTTGGGGACAGGGGCAAAATTGCGGTGCGGGAGCTAGCTATACATTCGTTACATCTATTCGCTACATGTCTGCACAAACTCACATAGGTATATATCACAGTAGCAAAGTATACGCTTAGCTTGTAGCAATCCGCGATTTGTGTGGGTTGCTAACCACCATAGATTTATCATTTCAAGGACTCAACAATCTACACTAATGTTGTAGAGGTAAAATTTGTGAACTACGAATCCCGATTCAAAAAATTCTTTCTCTGATTTCAAACTGACACAATCCCCGAGTTGTGTGATGTTTTTATCTCGCTAAAACATTTAAGATCCCTCGGGAACGTGGGTAAAACCGCGGGGCGGTGGCCGTTTTGCGTTGATGAATGTCATGGAAAAAATAGCTCTATTGCTTTCGGAATGAGGTGCATTTATTGATCCAATAGTTAATCGCATGATCATGCAGACAAACCTTATCATTGTGAAATTTACTGTATTACTTTGGAAATAAGGTTCATTGAATGGGTTTTCTTTTGATGTAAATGAACCTTGTCATAAAGTAGGTAATAGGATTTATTTTTCGATGACATTCTAAAATGTCAAAACGATCCTAGCGTGCCGTTAGATAAAGTTGGTCTAATAGATGAACCTTAAATGTAGTGCAGTTAGGTTAATTTTTCTATGACGATTGGACAATATTATAATCAATAATAACTGACGTCACTAAGTAGGTGTTGTATATAGAAACCTAAAAAGGCTGACAGGTAGGTAGGTATTCTATTCAGCTTTGATGTTGTATTATTTAGGTCACAGCTTTGCAAATGAGACCCCTACGATGAGTTTGCCATGTTAGCGTATTCGATATTATTTATATCGCTACAATGAAATAAGCTCGTTTAGTTAGACAGTAAAAAAGAAATAATTTATAGCTTTTGAATTTTTTTTATATTGATCTAATGGTATGGTAGGATGCAGTTGAACTCTAACGCAGTCATAGGGTTAATTTTTGTGCGACATTCTTAGCTGTCAAACTGGTCAAATATAGTCTGACAAAATACGGAATACCTTTTGACGTTTCAAAATGTCATACCAATATTATCTTTATTATCATATCTATTGATCGATTGTTTAATGATGCAGTTGTACCTTATTTTAAATTAATAGGGATAATTTTTTTATGAAATTCTTAGCTGTCAACGCGGCCTTTTTAGATTATGTTGTTTTAATTTTTAACAGTAGTCCTAAGGCACGGAAGGTTTTGTATTAATAAGTAGTGCCTTTAAGAAATAATACATACAAATTGCTATATAATCTGGAAAGTAAGGGGGTTTACTGCCAAGCTTTCGCCGACGACGTGGTTCTAGTTTTCACAGGCCAAACTACAAACACGATGGAGCAAACCGTCAATACCACCCTAGACGCTGTGGTGGAATGGGGGAAACTAAATAAGCTAAACTTCGCACCACATAAAACAAACATGATGTTGCTAACGAGGAAGCTAAAGTACGAGCCCCCCAATATCCACATGGCCGGTGTTGGACTCAGCTTGGTCCAGGAAATTAAACTCCTAGGCCTTATCATCGACCACAAGCTCTCCTTCAAATCACATGTCACCACACAATGCAAGAAAGCAGCTGACATATACAAACAGCTGGCACGCACAGCAAAGGTGACGTGGGGCTTGAATAGAGAGATCACTAGAACCATCTACGTCGCAGTAATAGAGCCCATCATGACATATGCCTCGAGCGCATGGTCTCCAGCCACTAAGCTAGAGCTAATCAAGAAACAATTTGACTCGCTGCAGAGAGGCTTTGCCCAAAAGATCTGCAAAGCATACCGTACAGTATCACTTACGTCAGCACTTACGCTGTCAGGACTTCTCCCGCTCGACCTGAGGGTGCAAGAAGCCGCAAGTCTGTACAGGACAAAAAGAAACCTCTCTCTCGACTACTTACCAGCAGGCAAGGAGCTCGAAAACAACGTTAGCTATTTGGACCAGAAACACCCGTCCAGACTCATATCCACGGACTTCGAGCTCCTTGAGAATTTTGACCCCGAGACCCTTAAATCCCACCATGTCGCTGGCCCTCAAATCTATACAGATGGCAGCAAAATAGAGGGCAAAGTAGGAGCTGCTCTCACATGGTGGGAGGGGGGAAAGGAGACCATTAACCAACAATTCAGCCTGCATCCCTCGTGTACAGTATTCCAGTCGGAACTCTACGCACTCTTTAGGGCCACTCAGATGGTGAAACTTAGCAAGGAACCCATCGTTAGCATACTGAGTGACTCAAGATCCTCACTCGACCTGCTAAAAAATCCCAAAACGAGCCACCCCTTAGCCAAATCCATCAAAGAGTGCATCGAGGAGATTAAAGCGGAAGGAAGAGAATTACGGCTGTTCTGGTTAAGGGCACACGTGGGCACCGCTGGCAACGAACGAGCCGATGAGCTCGCCAAGTCGGCAGCGCTCACTAAAACAACCCAAGACTACGACAAAATCCCCTTATCCTTTGTCAAGAGGAAAATCAGAGAAGAATCAGTCCGCAAATGGCAGGACCGTTACGAGACCTCCAGCACTGGGACAGTCACAAAAACGTTCCTTCCAGACGTCGACAAGGCGTACCGGATAGTAAGGACAACTAAACTGACACCCCATCAAGTGCAAGCTTTGACAGGACACGGGGGAATAGCCGAGTACCTGTACAGATTTCACCTTAAAGACACCCCAGGGTGCGAATGTGACAACTCAATTAGGGAGACAGTGTGGCACATAATTCTTTACTGCCCACGGTTCCTGGCAGCCCGACATGACCTAGAATCCGTCATTGACATGAAACTGGTCTTGTCGGAATTGCAGTACGTCCTCGCAGACCCCTATAAAAGGTTACACTTCCTGTCTTATGTGGACACCATCTTCCGCATAGCAACAAGCAGGAACAGTACCCTCAATAAACCGGACCCTCGATCACAAACGCCAATGGCCAGGGTCCCCGAGTCCTCACTACCCACAGCTCCCCAGCCAATTATAGATGTCCACACCATTGCCATTTCACAACTAATGGCATGCAGGGAGTGTGCGGAACCGGGAATCAGGGTAAGAGGCGTAGCCCTCTTCATGGACAATAACACGGAGAGACTCGGCATAAGCTTCTGTAACGCAAAATCACCGAAGCGCGTAGCCATATCGCCGGGTCTAGCCGCCCTCCTAAACGGAAGCACCACCAAAACATGTATGAAGCGCAAGGTTTTCAATGCGCTGCCTGAGTCGAGGGTAGCCGGCTGCCCTTGTCGAATAGTGCGATCGCGAAACAAAACGATCGCACTATTGGAATGGGGGGAGCGGACCCCATTTGCTCTTGCAAGTTTAGTGCTTTCCAGAATAGGAGAAATTGAAGGCCAAACCATCACGCCTCGTAAAATAAGCGTCGACGCTATGGTGATCGAGTATATGAGAGGTGAAGTCGCAGACCTCTGTGGCTGCATCAAAGCCTCAGAAAAGCATGAGGTGGTCGTGTACGAAAACAGAGGGGAAGACCTGAGCTTCCTCAAAGTTCCACGACGCGTCTCAGCACCAAGACCAAGTAACACCAACCCAGGCTCTTGCCCGATCACTCAAAGCGGTTCTGAACGCATACAACAAAAGGCAGCCGCCATCAAAGCCGCAGTAGACCAAAGCGGCAGTCCAGAAGAGAGGACCAAACCAGGAGACCGGTTTAAAAAATTCATGAAAACCATAAAAACTGCCATAGCGGGGGTTCAATCAAGAATATCTAAAGCCACGGAAAGACAGGCAGCCGCAGTGGAGGATTTTCTAAAAACACCCCCCCAAGGTCCCAAGCTAACACCAGTTGCAAGGACGAGAGCCGACATGGGGCAGGTCAGCTTGCCTACTCAAATCCCGGCATCAACACCATCAGAACACGCAGTAAACGCCTTCCTCGAGTTTCTAGGCACCATAAGGGCGACCAAAGAGGTCAATCTCATGACGTGCAGCAAGATCATGCAAACCTTTCAACAGAAAAATGAAAGTCTATTAAACACATTACTCGAGGAGGCGGAGGCAGCCATATATAACAACGAGACCTCCAAAGTCCTTAAAGGGAAAATGACAGGGAGTTATATGGCTGCGTATAGCACTACTGGTGGCTTTGTGGAGGAAGAAGGCGAGCGAGCAGACCCACCTAAATTTAACACTCCATCGGAGGACCCCATAGTCATCACAGCCCGGTGCACAAAAAATCATGCTGGACGACAGGATCCTAGAAATGGCCAAAACCATTTCAGGAGACCTTGGTCCAGGAGCAGCGTGGCAAAACTGGGCCATACCCAAATTCAACTGGGTAAATGGGGTTCCCGGATGTGGCAAAACAACTTGGGTAACTAAAAACTTCGATGCGGAAAGCGACGTCGTAGTCACCACCACAACCGAGGCAGCCAAAGACCTGCGCGAAAAGCTGGCTCCAAGTATTGGAGCTACAGCCAAAACCAAAGTGCGCACGATGGCATCCATTCTTGCGAACGGGTTTAAGGGGCCCAAAAATTGCGACCGTCTAATGGTCGACGAAGCCCTTATGAACCACTTTGGATCCGTCGTAATGGCAGCTCGGTTGTCTGGTGCCCGCGAAGTGGTCCTTATCGGAGACATAAACCAGTTACCCTACATTGACAGGGAAAATCTTTTCCCTCTAAAATACCAACACCCAAACCTGGTAACTTCCATCAGCCAGGAGTTGTTGTGCACACATCGTAACCCGATGGACGTGGCATACGCCCTAAACGAGGTATACAATGGTATATACTCGTCCAAACTTCTAATAAACTCCATGAAGCTAATGAGATATACGGATGCGCAAGTACCCAAAACACTCCCTAACACCCTATTCCTGGTCCATACCCAGGAAGAAAAGGCATTCTTGACCAGCAAGGGATATGGAGAGGGCACAGGGTCACGCGTCCTTACCATCCACGAAGCGCAAGGAGCCACGTACGAGTCGGTCCTCATCTTTAAAACAAAGGCCAAAAAACTCCAACTCCACGACAGCGTGCCGCACGCGGTAGTGGCGATATCGAGACACACCGTTGGCTGCACCTATTATGCAGACGACGGTGATGACGCGATCGGCAGGTTTATCCAGCGGGCGACGGCCGCGTCGACAAGAGCCATTTTCGAATACAACTTAAAAATGGCCATAAAACATCGAGATGCAGTTGTCATGGAAAGTCTTTTGGGAGCGAAACCATCCGAGGCTGAAATAGCTTAAACTTTAATATTTAGAATTATAAATTTTGACGAATAAGTGTAACTAAATTTAAGTAAATGCTAAGTTATTTTAATCCATGTATCGGCAATAGAAAAATTTTATGTAACACTATTATTAAGGAACCACAAGCCTCAGTTCAAAACAACGAGCTGAGCACGCGCGGAAAGATGTTAATTTTTAGAAACACAATACAATAGATCTTACAATAATTCATCGTAGAATCTCCAAAGAGTACGGACTAAGAGTCCGTAGAAAATGTAAAAAGAAATATATAAAAAAAAAAAAAAAAAAAAAAAAGAAATAATACATCTTAATTTGGAAGATAAACGCTCTTTCCTTGACCGATTCTAAAATGAAAACAAAATCGTTTAGGTACTGTTGCGGTTATAGTTAATGAATCATGAACGCTAACAACCTTGCATTTTCTGCAACTGTTTGTTAACTTAAACTAATTAGCATGCATTAAGGCCTTGCGCACACGAGGTACGGGCCAGCGACAAGGAGCTCATGTTTTTGTAGGGATTCTCCGGGTGGACAGGGGCGGCCGGCTACTCGCTACTGCAGTCTCTGTATTATAAAATAATGTCGTTAGCCACCGGTGGCTTGTGTGTGCAGAGCCTAATGGGTTGCAATGAAATTTACACTAATATTACGAGAGTAGAGATTTGTGTTTTTTTTTTTTATCAAAACAAACAAAAATTACTCGATCGTTTTTATTAATTCTTTCATTATTGGAAGGTTTATTTTACTTTATTCAAAAGTAACACAGGCTATGATATAATCCCGGGAGATATTAGATATGCCGAGAACTCGGGTGAAACCGTGAGATGGTATAATATACTAGCAACTTGCCCCGGATTTGCTCGAGTCGGATAATATGAATGTATTAGGAATATACATCAGTCAAAACTGTATCAATAGCTTTAGTATGAAAGTTATAAGCGAACAAATGGAAATAGTGACTTTGTTTTATACTACACTAGCTGTCCCCCGCGGTTTTAACCGCGTTCCCGAGGTATATCACATTTTCCCGGGATAAAAAGTAGCTTATATGTTATTCCAGGATATGCTTTATATATGTGCCAAGTTTCATTCATATCCGTTTTGTAGTTTTTACATGAAAGTGTAACAAACATACTTATATACAAATATTTCCTCTTTATAATATTAATTTAGATGTACGAGTATACTACATATAAACCCTCGTCTTGAATCACTCTATCTATTGCTGAAAACTGCATTGATATCTTTAAAGTACATAGTTTAAAAGATCGAAGCGTAGAAACAGCGGGAGCGACCTTGTATTATACTATGTAAAGATATTAAATGTTTCGTATAAGTCTAATTTACGAGTATATCATGATTTTCATGAAGTCACTTTGCAATTATCTACATTTATTATGATATACTTTGTATATCGGTTGGCGTGGTGGTTCAATTCCTTAAGTCACAGTGAGGTTCGATTCTCACCGATGATAAATATTTGTGTGCATGAACATGTCTTTTTGTTCTATGTCTCTGGTATGTAGATCAGATAACACCTGTTAGTTTGGGATCAGATGGCCGTGCGTAATGAATGTCCGAATATATATGTTATGAATGTAAAAAATACCTTGGGGCATTTCTTCACACACAGCCATTAGACTCCAAACAAAGCAAAGCTTGTACTATGGAAACTAAATAACTGAGAAACTACTTTTCTTTTCTAATATGTATAAATGTATTTTATTTTTTATTATTAGACACTGCATTTGTTAGTTGATTACCATGGTACAAGCTTTGCTTAGTTTGGGATCAGCTGAGTGTAGAAATGACCCAGGTTATTATCTATTACGTAATGAAAGTAAAATATTATAGTAAAGTATAATAATATAGATGGTCCTTTATACCCATCAACTCGATATCACAATCACATTTTAGTAGTTTTACGATAGTTTAACCACAAAATATCCGTCCGTATTTTATCACTCGTAAAGTTGGTTTTGCACACGTTATTAACATTTTAAATCGTGTGCAAAGTACCATTATAAAATATTGGAGCTGGACTTCATTCCACAGTCAGGCCGTGGCATCCACGGCTTACACCATCATCAATACATCGGTGGTTCTGCCACAGACAACAAATAGGTAGTTATACCTAAGTGTTCTTAGTAAGCTGAAAATCTTGTGGTAAGTACCAAAATTATTTATATTTTATTCCCACCCAGTTAAGTTAGTGCCGAGTTTCAACTCTAACCGTATCCCAAAATAATTCACGGAAGTCCCATGTCCCCAGTATAGCCCCACCTTACTTACACATGGTAAGTTAGCTTACCCTGAGACGTGAAGTTGTTAAGTCTCGTGTTCCTTTAATTTCACCTACCCCCTTACCTGTCTAACCTAAATACAGTAATACACTACTGCTTCATGGCGGAAATGGGTAAGGTGGTACCTACTTCCCCGGACGAACTCTGCACAAAGTTATACTTCTAAAATTACTATTTCTTTTGAATGACTGGAAGGCGATGATGACTGCACCTAATTGTAAACTTATATAAACTGTAATAAATAAAATTCATGTTTTTTTAGTACTATAATCATAGTAACAAAGCTTTTTTAAATTTACCGTACAGCCACAAGCATGAATATAACGCTGAACAGTTCTGAAATAATATCGGACACCCTTCTCATAATTCAACGACATTGTTAATACAGCGACAGAATTGTTATAATAATTGATCCAATTGAGCCGTCTACAAAAGAAAGAAGAGAAATGTATCAATTGATCATGAAATCGGATATTATTGCAGAACTCTCTGTAGTTATATATTAGTCTGTTACAATGTACGAGTATGTTTGTTACCAAGTTCTTACGAGTAGTAGTTTATTCTTAGAGGCAAATCGATCTTGAACAAATAATTTATAGCCTGTTTCTTTGTAATTTCACATTTTATATTTGTACCTGATTGTATAATTATAAGTCAGAGTGTGGTTTCCTCGATACAGGGGCTCGATTCTGTAAGGAAAATGACACTAACTCGAGGATGTTTCGTCGCGGCCTCATTGCTCTGTCTCTTTCGCTAACTACGCTAATACTACAAATCACGTGAGAGATAAGCTCTCAGGCTTGCCTAGTGAGGAAACCAAAAGATATTACTTCTGATAGCTTAGATCTGCAAAACTCTTAATTAATCTTAACCTATTTGAATTTTATAATAACTGTGTGTTTTGCTAAAATAAATATTATTGTTATTATCCACAGCATTTCAAGATGACGGACGTAAAGAACAACTTGCTGTTGTTTTACGACCGGCCCTCGGAGCCATGCTTCATGCAGAAGGGCGAGATGAAGACTATCTTCCAAGTGCCTGATCATTACTATGTAAGTGGACCTTCTTTTTTTTTTCATTTTTAACAAACATGTATTTTTAAAGATAAGAAGTCCAAATCCGTTTGACAGTCTGCGTGATAGAGTAACAAACATCCGTATATCCATATATATATATAAAATTCAAAACCATTTATTCGGTTTAGGCCCTCGGAAGGCACTTATGAAGGTCAAATTTAAAGTTACTGAAGCTACTACCAGTTCGGAAGTCAGCCTTCAACTGAGAAGATCCAGCAAGAAACTCAGCAAGGCTACATTGTTTTTTTTTTTTAATTAAATATTATAATAGTATTAGGAGGATAGGATAAGACCTGTTAATGATATTTTCTTACACCTGAATTCCAAACCAGGTCCCCCAAAAGACTGAGCTCAAATTTTGCCCACATATTTGTTCTCTCACAAGTGACATCATTCTGTAACTAATATGGCGTACCTGGCGTATTTACTAGAGATATTTATTAGTTCGGATTTTTTTGACAGGCCAATTGGCTTGGTGGTTAGCGACCCTGACTGCCAAGTCGAAGGTCGAGGGTTCGATTCCCACCCAGGACAAACATTTGTGTGCATGCACATGTCTGTTTGTTCTGTGTCTGGGTGTAAATATCTATATATGTACTAGCTGTCCGGACAGACGTTGTCCTGCCAAAATAAGTCCATACAAAAATTCAGGGTTTCGATCGCAGCGCCCCCTACCGGGTCCAATTGTAAATCTAAACCATTCTCGAATCTCCACGAACACACACAAAAAATTTCATCAAAATCGGTCCAGTCGTTTAGGAGGAGTTCAGTCACATACACACGCACACAAGAAATATATATATTAAGATGTATTTAGAAAAATAAAAAGTAGTATATGTGGTATATCAATTAATTCATTATAACAATCTGGTTTGCATAGTACAAGCTCTGCTTGGTTTGGGATCAGATGGCCGTGTGTAAAAGAATGTCCTAGGATATTTATTTTTATACTAATAGAAATTACCTCCGTGTATTCGTTATCTATCTAATGACAGGGTTTGGCAAGTCGAGATGTGAATTTTATTTGTTTTAGGGCTTAAGAGAGCTTGTTTAAAAAAGATAAGTAAAATTCGATTAAATAAAAACGTGCAAAAGAGTTACCTAATTATAGCTAATAAAACAGCATAATATCGTAAGATATATCTACACAATCTGCTATGATATAGCCAGTTGTTCAAACCTATTTATTTACACACATGTCTGTTAATAGCTCGTTTCTCATGACTTACAGAAGTTAATGTTTCGAATCCTAACATAAAAATTGTTTTTTACAGCCTGATAAATACCAGAAGGTAAAAACGACTCTGTCGGACCGTTTCGGCACAGATGCTGGCCGCGTCGTGCCGGTGCGCAACATTGCTCTGCCGAATCTCTCCCTCCCAATGGAGCTGCCCTTCAATGAGCAGTTCTCCCTGTTCGTGCCCAAGCACAGGAAGATGGCGGGGAAACTCATTGATATCATGATGGGTGAGTTGCATGTGGTATGCTACGAAAGAAACGATGGAGGCCACGTGACCTAGCATAAAACTCGTATGGGGGCATATATCTCTCTTTCACACACAAACGTGAAGCGAGAGATGTTATAGCTATTCCAAAGGCGGAATATTTATCTTTGTTTTATTAATACCTCGTTTAGTATTTTTCTGTTCTAATTTTTTCTTATATAATTGTGATACAATGATACGATGGCGCAGCGAAAAAAGGTCCTCTACAGGTGTCTGTGCCTCAGGGACTGTAGTACATCGTTCGTCGTTGGGAGTATATAATACAAGCTGTCCTCCGCGGTTTCATCGACGTTTCCGAGAAAAGTGCGCCTAGTTTCATCAAAATCCTTCGCGTAGTTTTTGCGTAAAAGAGTAACAAACGCTCACCCATCCTTACAAACTTTCGCATTTATAATATTAGTAGGATACTGAGAGAAGTTTGTGGGATTTACGAGTATCGTTGTATTTTACGTCCAGTGTCATGACCACACGCTGTTACATTTCGTTGACGCAAATCATATCATTATAGCATCGATATTAAGAGTTGTTCGCTACAGATGCAACAAAGTTACTGATTTTTAGATATCTATGCTTAAAGTATTTTTTTCTTCAGGTATGCGTGACCTCGAGGACCTGCAGTCTGTGTGCTCGTACTGCCAAATGCGCATCAACCCATACATGTTCAATTACTGTCTGTCCGTCACCATTTTACACAGGTATGTTAGATTAACTGGGTGTAAATCTATTAAAGAACATATGTATTTAGAACAAATGAAATTTGTTAGCTGATAAGCTCTGCATTATTTGGGATCAAATTACCAGGACCCAATTCTGTCGTGTTTCAAACTAAAGTGAAATCTATGAACTTCTCTTTCTTTTCCTTATATCTAAAAGAGTGAGGGGGATTAGAATTTTGCTATTATAATTTTTACGCGATAGGCACACTAAAACACTATCGCAATAGCTAATTCGACAGGACAAAGTTAATTTATGACTTACACTAGTTATTTTAGAGCCTTATATCCTTAGCTGGTATGATAGACACATGGACTTCAAACTACTTATGTAACATTATTCATCATTTCCAGACCAGACACCAAAGGTGTAACCTTCCCGACTTTTGCCGAGTCTTTCCCGGACAAGTTCATGGACCCGAAGGTGTTCCGTCGTGCACGTGAGGTCTCCACCACCGCGCCTACTGGAGCCAGGGTATAAATTTAATAATTAAGAGTTTGGCGGCACTGGGTTTTTGAAGATTAAGAACGTTAAAATTAATATCAAAGTTAGATCCCCGCACTGTTTGTTTCTTGAAAGTCTACGGGTCAGCAAAGCAACGTAAAACTATCCATAAGTTCTTGTGATCTCCCTAAGTCTACTAAGAGTGGCCGAGACGCCTCGTAAACCGATCCCCCAATATTCACTTTACGTGAAACTCAGGCCCTCCTTCAATGCCCTGAGCCGTGGTCCTAGCTCCAAAAGGGACACCCTCAGTCCAGTAGCTTAACGTAACAAAGAGCTCCCAGCACCCTGTGAATTATCCGTCATCAGAGGGTAACCTTCTTGTCCTTACAACCTTCTTTTTCTTCTTTTTAATCTTCCTTTTTCACGGCAGATGCCCATAACCATCCCGTTCAACTACACCGCCGGTGAGACAGAGCCGGAACAGCGCGTGGCATACTTCCGCGAGGACGTCGGCATCAACCTCCACCACTGGCACTGGCACCTCGTGTACCCCTTCGACGCCGCCAACCGCGCCGTCGTCAACAAGGACCGAAGGGGCGAGCTCTTCTATTATATGCACCAACAGATTATTTGCAGGTTTGTTTGATTGTCACGCCTCAGGTGATGCTTCTATTCCCATCCAGGGCAAACAAACGTTCACGAACACTGTTTATTTATGTATATGGTTACTATAAGTAGTACTAGTTAGGAATTTGATACCTGCTTGTGATGAATGACCCAGATATTTTTCATAGGACCTAGGAATACGATACATATTGCGTCATCAAATTGCGTATACAACTTCGTCGATGAGGCGCATGAGAGCGGAACTTTCACATCATTGCGTAGTTAACGAGAGAGACGAGAGCATAAAGGCTTCGACGAATCATCGCCAAGCTAGTGTAATTTATCTAACAGAACCCCAGGGTATTCTATTAAATTAATTTATCTGTCACTCGAAACTGGCTGCTAAATGAATGGTATCTTAACTCCTTTATTTTTTTATATCTACAGATACAACGTAGAGCGCATGTGCAATGGCCTCCAACGGGTGGCTCGCTACAACGACTTCAGAGCCCCCATTGCGGAGGGGTACTTCCCTAAACTTGACTCGCAGGTCGCCAGCCGGGCTTGGCCTCCAAGGTAACTAAACAGCACCATATAACGAACTCAAAAGAAGAAGTTAATATTGGTATACCTGCTGGTTTTAAGGGTATTTTAAACCTTCTACTAGGGAAAGGGTATACTTAACAAATTACCTTAAAGTAACTGATAGAAGTAAGCGTCTTAAAACCCGTGTAATTTATGTTTCAGGTTCGCCGGCACAACCATCCAGGACGTGAACCGTCCCGTTGACCTGATCAACATAGACGTGTCGCAGCTGGAGACCTGGAGAGACCGGTTCGTCGAGGCTGCCAAGAGCTCGTCCATTCTGCTGGTAAGTATCAATAAATAACGGAGGAGATAATGCTAACACTTTTGCAGCTGACATTTGTATTATGTATGTAGGTTTGATTACAATGACATATAGAGCATACACTTGCTGGCAAGTAAAGCTGCAAGATGTAGTTCAAGTTGAGGTTCAAGCCAGGCGGGTACTACGAAGTACCCTACCACCGAGCTATTCTTCGTTAATGTTAATGTCTGTTACACAGCATTAATAGTCCAAGTATGACAAATCAAGCAAAATTTCAAGGCTTGATTTGAGAAGTTTTTTTCTGAATCGATGATAATTTCAGTAGTTTGATATTCAACCGGTGTCCTTTTTCCAGCCGAACGGCCGTCAGATGCCCCTGGACGAGGAAACGGGCATCGATATCCTCGGTAACCTAATGGAGGCGTCCATTATCAGCCGGAACAGCCCCTACTACGGAGACCTTCACAACATGGGACATGTTTTCATATCTTACTGCCACGACCCGGACCATCGGCACTTGGTAAGACCAAGAATCGATATTTTATGGCTGTGTGACGATTCTCTTGATCACCGCTAGACTAAATTAAAACTATGTACATCTCTTTTAATTTAAATAAGTAAAAAGAGAGAGAGTCTTAAATTTAAACCTGTCAAACTCGGTGTTGCCATAGTGTGACTTTATATTGAAATAAATGAACGAGTGAATGGTTCTGATTGAATGGATATAACTAAAAATCTAGTTACTCTCTTCAACTTTAGGAAAAGAAAAGTCAGGTATTGAGATCATTGTTGTCAAAATGTCGAGAATCGATTGTTGAATGAATTATAATAATCAACTTATATTTAAGAGATGGAATCTGATCAATAATGAGATAAATCTTCATTTAGAATCCACCAAAATTTCTTTTGAATCTTTCTAAGGATTACTCCGTACGATCTTAGTAGTTTGTGTTAAATTCCCAATATAGATACAAACATAAAAACGGGCTCCGTCTCTTCATTAAATTATGATCGCTGCCGGAATTCAAATAGGGTACACTTTTGTCCGTCCATAGCAATCGCAAGTTCTCATGTTAACATTACTTTTACAGGAGCAATTCGGTGTGATGGGTGACTCAGCGACAGCGATGCGAGACCCCGTGTTCTACCGCTGGCACGCGTACATTGACGACCTCTTCCAGTTGTACAAGAGCAAACTCACGCCATACGGCACGGACAGGGTACGTACGCACTCGCATGTTCAAAATCATCATAAAGTGATATCTATGAATACGCTCGCGACACACAGTATCGATTGCGCCACAGATAAATAGATGGCGCCACATAATATTGCAGCGCGCTATCGCGTTTTCGCAATTTGACCATAGATACACACAACTAAAAAGTTTACTAGGAAAACTTAAGATATTTTGTGCTCAGCTAGTTTACTCGTTTTGTTGTCTCTGGTTTTGTTTATTTCGCTACGGTTTGTCACATTTAAAAAGGTTTCAAATCTTGTTCAAATAAAAAAACAGGTAAATAAGGTATATATTGTATTCCATTGTAAAATGGCGCTTAGAACGTAATCAATTCCAAAATTCTATTCATATGAGTAAAACATGCAATACCAAAAATATAAAAGACTGATACTCTTTTTTTGGAACTAGTTTCATCGGCTCACATCTTGCCAACTCATCCGCTCCCAAGATTTCTCTCGATAATATTTTATTTGTGTTATCGTACGTCGTCAAGTCGGCGTCCGACCGACCGCTGAGGGTAAGGTGGTAATGTAAGCGTCGCCGGTGGGTTGTGCAGCTGGACTTCCCCGGCGTGCGCGTGTCGTCGCTGGGCGTGGAGGGCGTGGAGGGCTCCAACACGCTGCGCACGCTGTGGGAGCAGAGCTCGGTGGAGCTGTCGCGCGGCCTCGACTTCGCGCCGCGCGGCTCCGTCCTCGCCCGGTTCACGCACCTGCAGCACGACAACTTCACCTATGTGTACGTTCGCTAACATTATTTTGTGTGGCAATCCCCAATCCTTTTTAGTACGGATCTCTTGCCGGTGTCGATAATTATTTACGGTTTATACGAAAGTCAGGTTTTAGTAAAACGGTGACCGATTTATAAACTTTTAAGTGTTTGAGATGAAAAGTCACAGCAGTATTATTTCAATCGGAACTCACATCTATCCGCTGAGAAAAAATGCCCGGCCCGAGAGGATAGTCCTTTTGATTTCCTTCCGCTTTTTGATTAATTAATGACAATCCAGTGTCGCTTGTACTCATTTTTCTTTGATATGACAACCCTAGTAATTTTTTTTATACTTGATCAGCATCGACGTGAACAACACGAGTGGACAGGGCCTGATGGGAATGTTCCGCATCTTCATGGCGCCCACCGTTGATGAGAAAGGACAGGCATTCTCCTTCGAAGAACAGAGGAAGCTCATGATCGAGCTCGATAAGTTCTCACAAGGATGTAAGTGTTTTGTACATATAATAGAATAAATATCTTTACGTCCATTCTGGGTTATTCAGAGCTCCGGTTTAAGTCCCAGCGTTACGGTCTAGGTTCTTCTACTGTTTGATCTGTTCCTGGCCCGTCCCATTAATTTGGTGTTGACATAATTTGCATGCATTGTAGCCATGCAGTGCATTACATAATGTAATCAGATACCTCCATTTGAATGCTTTTTTTGACCAACGCTGCAAAATGTAAAGTGCATGGGGTTTGCTCCATCGTTGCCTCCTGGCACCCTAGAGGTGAGGGTGGTAGTATCCATCATCGTTACACAGCTAGTCTATCTGGTAGTACCAGGTGGAATTTCCCAGGATATTAATAGACCGCTTGTCCCCGGTGGTACAGTACGTCCGGGCAACAACACGGTGCGGCGCAGCAGCGCGGACTCGTCCGTGACGATCCCGTACGAGCGCACGTTCCGCGACCAGGGCGCGCGGCCCGGGGACGCCGGCTCCAACCAAGCCGCCGAGTTCGACTTCTGCGGCTGCGGGTGGCCCCACCACATGCTCGTGCCCAAGGGCTCCCCGCAGGGATACCCTGTCGTGCTCTACGTTATGGTCTCCAACTGGATGGAAGATAGGGTATGTTGGCTACTTTACATCTTCGAACCTTAGTAGCTGCTGTTCTTGTAGGCAGACTAATAGGTAGATGGTCCAACTGTGAGTGGTCACCGCCGCCTGTGGACCAGTTACAAGACGAGGGGCATCTGATTAAGCGAAATGTAGTAGAGGTCTTAAATTCCAATCGTGAAATGATCTTGAAGTTTTACTATAGCATTATTTCTCTCGATCACTATTACTCACTATTGATATCAAGATCATTACATAGTTTCTAAAAGTAAAGAGAACTCCATGAGGGCAGCGGTAATAGCACTAATGAGTCGGAAATATTTTCCCAACCAGCTGTCGTTTTTGGCAGCTGCACTATTTGGCCAGTTTCTATGAGACCAGTGTGGAAGGTTCTTGTGTTCACGACATAGCTAACCATGTCATTTCTCCTATCAGATCGAGCAAGACCTAGTGGGATCATGCAATGACGCAGCCTCATACTGTGGCGTCCGCGACCGGCTATACCCTGACAGGCGCTCAATGGGATTCCCGTTCGACCGTCCAGCGCCCACCGCCAACACCCTCACGGACTTCCTGCAGCCCAACATGGCCGTCAGGGAGTGCACCATACAGTTTAGTGGAGTGACACGTGAGAGGGGGCAGCAGGGGTAGGTTATAAGGTTTATTTTTGTAATGGGACTTTTTAGTTTTAATTTGGGGAATTCTTTAAATTTTCTTGGATTACTTAAACTCTAAACCAACTCTAGACCAAACAGGTTTAGATTTAGAGTGTTTTAGCGAGTGGATGTTGGAAAAGGCGTGATTGCATTTTAACTGTATTTTAAAATTTGACATTTTCTGTGGTCAAGCATTGTACACGAATAATTTCGTGACGATTACTGATAAAATGCATTTAATTGCAATGTCGATTGAACTGCGATTTGAGTTTAGATTTTAGTTTGAATTTAAAAATTGTATAGAAAAGTAATGACACTAAAAAGATAACCTAAAAATACCTCTAAAGTCCCATTCAAATATATAGCCATAACAAACGACATTAAAGCCAGTAACAACGAGACATTAAAAGAGAGTAATTAATTGCCGTAGGAGTGAAGTGAGACCAAAGCGCGTTGAGAGGTCCTGCGGCTGTCGAGACTTGACGCCAGAAGAAGTAGACGCTAAAATTAGAAAGCCTTATTACTACACTAAATGTACGCATAAACATCATATATTTTAAAATCTAATCCAACCAAGGTACATTGGCAGACTATGGTCAAACTCAAGCCTATTATTGTAAAAAAAAAAAACAAAGTAAGTTTTTTTTTAAAGAAAAATCGGCATCTCTTTTAATTTAGATACTGGCAATATTCATAGTCAAGTCTTATTTCTTCAACAAATACTTTAAATTCGAATATTATTTCAAAGAATGACAAGACTCAATGCGTTAAAAGAAGTTTTGGATGATGATTCTTCTATATTGTTGCTGAATATTGTCTTGTATTTATATTGTTTCCAAATTATTACGATCGTTGTTACTAGGCTACTAGCTATTGTTAAACGGACACTGATATTACATTTAACAATATATTCAATTAAATTAATATTCTTAAGTTTTAGTTTGTAAATGGGTCATTTTATAGTTAAGATAATTCTGTAAATATTATGTATATAATGTAAATAATGTAATTTATGAGACTGAATATATCTAAACTTTCAAAACGATCTGTTTTATTGAACACTAATATCGTCAAAGAAATTACCACTCCAGAGTTGACAGCGACTCCAAGCTCAATATTTGTCGCCATTTTGCTTCAATGGATCATAGCATAATAAAGTACAGAGTGAGTGAGTTGAGTGAGAGTGAGAGGTAGTAGAAATGATTTCCATCCAGGACAAGCATTTCTGCGCAATTTTTTTAGAATGTGAGTTCTCTCCTTACACTAGGCTCTGCATAGATTGGATACATCTGATTCCATGTTTGTTGTCCAGTTATTTTTAATTATTTATTATAATTGATAGTCGGGGCAACTAATTTATTTTTATTTGATTTTATAATGATGTTAATACTGTAACCCGTCAGAATTTAAAAGGTCCGTTTTGGCAGTCAAGAAAATCATTCAAAATCGTCTTGATTGCTTTTGGACGTGGTTCATGTATTCATCCATTACATTTGTGATTAATTGTGTGATGATGCTGATGAACCGCAACACAACGCTGTAAGGTTATTTTTTCAATAACTGTCTTAGCTGTCAAACGGGCCTATTATTCCAAACGACTTTAATCATGATTAATTTAGCTTGGGGAGTGCCCCTCTGCATATACTTCCTCTGTGTGTGATTCAAGGTAATTATTATTGATTAGGGAAATTTAATGGTAAAGTACCTATCACCAAATGGCCAAATATGTTAAGCAATTAAATATGAATTATTATTCTATTTGGTTTTTCTGTTGTTTATCTAATTAGATTTTGAGAATATTGGTTTTGAAATATTCTGTCATTTCTCGAGCAGCCATGGGGGTCGTAGTACAGGTATGAACTATTTTTTATACATTATATTATTATTTTTTTTTGTTCTTATGTTTTTTGTCATGATGTCCCATTAACAATTCGAAGAGTTTTAAGGATGAAAATAAAAGGAACATGTTATTTTCGGTATTTTGTTGAATATTGTACGGTGGTACCAAACCAAGAACATATCTTCATATGTGTGTTCGACTCGCACTTGCATTTTATAGCCGCTAATATGACCTGCGCTATTTTTATGTTCTTGATTAATTACCACAAAATACGGGCTTAGATAAGTTACTTCAATATTGTTGGATATCAAGTTTCTACATAGTTACTTTTAAGTTAATATAAAAAAAAAAATGTGAACAAGTACTATATCATAAAATTAAATTTACTATTTTTAGTATGGTAGTGTGTACTTAAGATTTCTCGACATTCGGCATATTCTGTTGTACATATATCATTTGTGTTTAGTAACCTACAAAAATATCTACTTAAAAAGGTAAAAGAATCTATTTTACAAAGTGGAAGCTATTTAAGAAAGAGATCTCCATCCAGGTTAGGTACTACGTTAGCTTAGTGCATGTAGTAAAATAGCGAAGTCTCCCGGTTCCGCTTATTTATCAAAAATAACTTTGTAATTTTCAGATACTCCTCGCGTCCGTCTATATAATCGCTGTAGAATGCCATTTAGAACTCTTGAACAACTTGGGTCTTCCCTCTATACACTCCATCTTACATGGTAATCCTGGGAAGCACCACAGATGGCACCACAACATTTTCAATCCTGCTTTTTCTAACCAACGACCGAATATGTATGATACAGAGGAAATGGGCTATGGTCATGGGTCAGGTATGCATCAAGGCTATGGCCCTGATGGCACAATTCTCTCATACAACAATTATGGACCAGATAACAGACCCCATATGTCAGGTGAGTTTGGAATTCCTGAAAATCCTAATTATCATGGCTTCAATGACAATGCTAATGGTGTCCAGAATGTTGAAGGATTTGGTGATAAAGACCCATCGGTACAGCCTGATGATAGCTCTCATTTAGCAGACGATAGAATACCTTCTCATGAAGGTACGTATGAAGAACAAAAAACGGAAACTCCAGAATTTAATAAACCGAATGGTTATGAAGTTAATGAGAAAAGTGAAGATGGATATAATGAACATGACAGCAAAGCTGATAAAGGGGAGGAAAATGATGTTACTAAAAATGATGTAACTAAAAATGATGTTACTAAAAATAAGCTCCAAGAAGGCGTTGTTGTCTATCAACAACCTAAAACATCAGTTGCTGACGGCGATAAAATAAATAAGCCAAACACGAACTTAGATGTCCGAATGAGCAATCCAATACCTTTAGCTTCTGGTAGCTCAATACAGAATGTTCCGGGTGTCGCTAACAACATTATTGTACCTTTATCGAATGCTGGAGTTGGACAATTGAATCCAGTAGCACAGATAATTGGAACTGATGCAGCTACAGGACTACCAGTAGTCAACGTCAACGGTGCTTTATACCTTTTAATCAGTCCTGCAACTAATCAAGTTACAACTACAATACAAAAACCTGCCCAAATAGTTTTAGTACCAACCAATAGTCTTAAACCACTGAATATGGGTACTCAAGTCAATGCTGTACCAAATCCTAGTTATATTATATTAAATGGTAATGGACAACTTTTACAGCCAGTTAATGGCCAAAATGTGCAGCCAATTGTAACAGGACTACCACTGACCAATGGAATAAGTACAAATGGAAGAGTGAAAGTTGAAGACATTATATCTTATGTACAGCAGCACCCAGAAATATTACAACAGATCATTGCAGCCAACACCGCTACAAATTCACAACCTGCAGTCACAAATCCCGATCAAGGCGGTGGTATTTCAAACCGTATCAATGTTCCTACTGGTACACCCAGTACTGCCTCTCCAGCAGGATATCAACCAGTTCCGAATGTTGGATCGCAAACAAATAAAGGAATTACATCAAATCAAGCAGCGGACGCTATAATCTCATTTATTCTGCAGCATCCTGAAATATTTGGATCAAATACTGTTTCAAATAATGCTCCAAATCCAAACACGATTTATACCGCCAATGTTGTGCCAAACAGTGCTGAAACCAGCACTGCGGCTCCCAATACAAATCAAAATGTACCGAATATGGGACCAAGTAATAATGATTTACAGGGAATTATCGCTTTTATAACACAGCATCCTGAAATATTCTCGGCAAATGCTGTAGTTACAAATAATGAACCTAAAAGTACTATCGGTACATCCAGCAATGTACAAGCGCCAGTTGCTAACCAAGGAACAGGCCCGCAAGTGAACAATGGAATCGAAACAAATGTAGCAATAAAAGGTGATGACCTTATTGCTTATCTTACAAAGCACCCAGAAATATTTTCAGCAAATGCTGTTTTACCAAATAATGACCCTAATTCAGTAAATAATGGCATTAATACGGCAAATACACAACCAAATCCCGATCAAGGCAGTAGAAATTCATTTTCACCAAACGATGAACCCAAAGTTGCCATTGGTGGTACCAACAATGTTAAAGTACCAGATTCACCAGGTAATAATGGAATTGCCACAAATGACGCGGCAAAAGCTGAACTAATAGCCTATCTTACGCAGCATCCCGAAATATACGGGCCAAAGTCAGATGATGCAAACAATGCTGGGAGTAAAAACCCGATTGAAGATAAGAATAGTAATAATAATGGGAATTCTCAAGGAACAGGACCTGCTAATCCATCACCAAGTGGTGAATCGAATGGAAACACGCCATCGTATTTAATAGTGCACTATCCAGGAGACCAAACCACAAATAAACCTCCAAATGATTCTCCAACCGGTCTACCGTTAAAAACCAATTTGTATAATAACGAGGGTAATAATGGTAATGCTGATAACGATGTATCTTTGGCATTAGGCCTAACTGATACTAAAGACCTAGAGTCAGTTAGGGTCAATAAAAAACCGGGAGTGGTTCACGAATTTCCAAAAATGGACGGTGTTATGTCACCAATCAACGCCAGTAAAGACGAGGAGTCTGAATCAGAAAAAAATTTCATAAACATACCACCCCCACAAGTACCAGAAGTGGAAACTACAACTGAAAAAGCATAAGAACATGATTTAAAATAGGGGTGACACTATCAGATCACAAGCAAATGACTAAATATTATTATGTAAACAACTGTTATAAATTTAGTAATATTATGATTGAATTGTCAATACAAATATTAAAAAAGTAAGATTATATTTTTGTTTATTGTGTGCGTTATAACTAATTGTCTAGAGCCTACGAATATCTGGAAAGGCCTTTCCACCAGCTAATCAGTTAAGCAGTACGTCAACCAATGGAATTGCTTTAAAATCATTCAGAGGTATGAGTCGCTAAAGTTGTTTAGGAGAACCCAATTTTAGCTTTGCAAAGTGATACACTTCTTAAAAATATAATAGATAAATAATAAATAAAAATCCTGGGACATTCTTTGACACACGGCCATCTGATCCCAAACTAATCAGAGCTTGTACTATGGAAACCAGATAACTGATACTACATATACAACTTTTTATTTTTCTAAATACATACATATATAGATATTTACACCCAGATACAGAACAAACAGACATGTTCATGCACACAAATGTTTGTCCTGGGTGGGAATCGAACCCGCGACCTTCGACTTGGCAGTCAGGGTCGCTAACCACCAAGCCAACAGGGCTGTCAAGATATATCTTTATGAAGATTTAAAATATTTAATATTGATCAAAGGTATTTTGGTAATTAGGTTTAATTTACCGCTTAGCTACCTCCCACATTTGTGGTGGAAAGTCAACCTAAGCGTATCGCAAACATCTTATGTATATAAAAATAAGTAAAAGCCTTAGACTTAGGTAAGTTCCAGTATTTTGATAGGCCTATAAAAGTTTGATAATAAATGTTTTCTAACGAGAACGAGGCCTCAGGCGAGCAAATAACTCTGCTAACAAAACAAACATATGGACTTAAATAACAAGAGATCTTTTATATTTACTTAGACGAGTTATAAGTTGTTATTAGTCTTTAGGCTTTAGTCATATAAGTCTAGATTTTATATTTACTTAGACGAGTTATAAGTTGTTATTAGTCTTTAGGCTTTAGTCATATAAGTCTAGATTTTATATTTACTTAGACGAGTTATAAGTTGTTATTAGTCTTTAGGCTTTAGTCATATAAGTCTAGATTTTATATTTACTTAAACGAGTTATAAGTTGTTATTAGTCTTTAGGCTTTAGTCATATAAGTCTAGATTTTATATTTACTTAGACGAGTTATAAGTTGTTATTAGTCTTTAGGCTTTAGTCATATAAGTCTAGATTTTATATTTACTTAGACGAGTTATAAGTTGTTATTAGTCTTTAGGCTTTAGTCATATAAGTCTAGATTTTATATTTACTTAGACGAGTTATAAGTTGTTATTAGTCTTTAGGCTTTAGTCATATAAGTCTAGATTTTATATTTACTTAGACGAGTTATAAGTTGTTATTAGTCTTTAGGCTTTAGTCATATAAGTCTAGATTTTTTAAATTATTTGTTTTTGACTTTACATGGGGTTGCGTTGGGCTCAGACTCGCTTATACAGCCAAACTTAACCAAATTACTGAAGCTCATATTCCTTCTTGAATTAAGAATATATAGTGGTTCACCCTAACTGCCACGCTACAGGTGATGGGTTAGATTCCCGTCCAGGACAAACATTTGCTTCATGTACTTGTCTATTTGTTCTGTACCCCATCTAGTAAATATATATTGAACTACGTATTTAGATAAAAAGTAGTAAAACTATCGGTTTTTTTTAAATTTATTTTTTAAAATAATATAAACTAGTGTTTGACTGCGATCCCACCTGATGGTAAGCAGTGATGCAATCTTAGATGTTGAGGCGCACTAGTTTATTAAGAGCCTATTCACTGGTTTCCATAGAGCTCTACTTAGTTTGAGATTAGACGGCCGCATTTAAAGAATGTCCCAGGATATTTATTTTTCTATGAAGTCTAACATATAATAAATGCCAATATGAAGCAAGATTCAATTTAGAAGTAAATAGAAACAATGTATGTAATCAAATAATTATATCACTTCTGAAATTGGACCAGTTTTAAATATAGACAGTCTAGTTGCAAAAATATAAAAAACCTCATTACGTAAGAGGATCCTCTCAGTATAGTGTAAGATATCAGGTTCGACCGTCCTTGTCACACGAGGCACTTGGGCAGTAATGCAGCGGAAGATATCGGATACTGCCATTAGCACCGTTTCCTACATTTGGGTTCCGTATCGAATCGGACCCTTTTACTAAACCCACGCTGTCTGTCTACGTGGTGCTATGGTTCCTTTAATCCTACCAATGCAATAATATAAATGCGAAAGTTTATGAAGATAGATGCATCGATGGATGGATGTTTGTCACTATTTCACGCAAAAACTATGTACTTAACGGATTTGGGTGAAACTTGCCACTTATTACGCTGGACGGGCTAACTTCACGTTTGACGGGCCAGTTGGCTTGGTGGTTAGAGACCCTGACTGCCACGCCGCAGGTCGTGGGTTCGATTCCTACCTAGGACAAACATTTGTGAACATGTTTGTTTGTTCTGTGTCTGGATGTAAATATTTATATGAGTATGTATTTAAAAAGTAGTATATCAGTTGTCTGGTTTACATAGTACAAGCTCTGCTTAGTTTGGGATCAGATGGCCGTGTGTAAGGAATGTCCCGGGATATTTATTTTATTTATTTATTATAACCTGGATTGACACATTATTCTTCATTCTACTATTGTGATTTCGTATACTTTCTAAAAATCATTATTTCGGACTGTCCTTTTGTCAGAATATATCTTTTTAACTGCGCTATTTATGCGGTTTTCGATATCACTAAGAGAATTACAGCCGGAAGGTTTGCGTGTATAATATTCATGATTATAGTCGCTAGTAAAAAAAATTAATACACAAAAAGTTTTAATCATAGGTTTTGTACCGGACCTAGAATTTTGTTGCGCCTAATATTTACAGTAAATATTAACTAAAACACGTTTGACTCAGGCGCGGTCCGAAGGGGAGAAACACAGGGGACATAACCCCCACAAAATAGTACATGTCAAATTGAAAAGAAAACTCTTGTAGTATCGAGAATGCGACCACCTTAAACCAGCCTAAGTATAGTTAACGGGGACAAGAGTATACCGATGACCGCGTGCACTTTACACCATGCACCCATTGGACTACAAAAGCATTCCCAAAGATGATTGATGTAAGACGGGTGGCCGACCGCCAAAACTTGCCAAATGTCAGTTATCAGAGTAGTAGAGCTCTTAGTGCAGAGTTCGTCCGGGGAAGTACTACCACCTTACCCATTTCCGCCGTGAAGCAGTAGTGCAATTGTATTACTGTGTTTCGGTTAGAAAGGTAAGGGGGCCGGTGAAATTACAGGCACATGAGACTTAACAACTTCACGTCTCAGGGTCGACAACGCATTGGCGATGCTCCTAGTGTTGCAAATGTCCATAGGCGGCGGTGACCACTTACCATCAGGTGGCCGTCTGCTTGTTTGTCGGCCCAAGTGATATAAAAAAAAAAATCATCTACCAGCAAAAATACACGTAAATGTAACGCCGATATTGAATAGGAATGATGAAGACTCAGCTTTATTTAAATAACATAACAATGTTTTATTCAATTGTAATATAATAAGAATAAATAACAAATATAAATGCAACGAACTGAATTTCATTTCAAAATTATATAAGTAAATATGGATTCGATTTTCAAAAAGTACGAAATAAAACTAGCTATAAAACATGGGTTTGATTTACAGTTTTAACGTCCATGCAGCATTTGTGAATTCACTTTTGTCCTCAAATAAACTAACTGCCCCTTTGTAAATCAATTAATTGTCATAATTGAAGAACTTTCAGAAATATTAAAATAAAAAAGGCGGGCACGCGATGACAGCCTCAGCCTTTTTTTGTAATAAATATGGCAGCTGTCTTATTACATTCTGCCACTCCTATGTGCCAGATTCACAACAAATTATTTGATAAACAGAAGTTCACTTATTTTGATTAAAAGATTTGAATAAGGTATATTTTCATATGCACTCGTATAAAAGTGACTCATCATTCTAATAAATTTGGCTACTCTAGGCAGATATTTTTAACCTCTCTTTTCTTATAGGTAGAGGGTAGAAAAATATCCTATAAGTAGGTACAAGTGTTTATGTATATTATCTTACCTTTAATATTGTTTCTTATTTTGTTTTTGAGACAAAAAACTAATATCAAAACATAAACTAATTTGACCATCATGCCTAGACCTAGAACTCCTTGGAAACGCATCAGTACCAAGTAAACGAAAATGTTCAACTTGAAAAGTAAAATAAATTTGATCCTTAATTGGCCGCCCGTCGGGCAGTGTACATTTGCGTCTAGCGTTTCCAGTTTTATGAAATATTTTTCCGGAGGGAATTTTTTATATTTGTAGAAATTCCAAATTTTTTTTTTTTATTTTGCGACATATCGTTTTCTCTAAGTCAAGAATAGTACGAGCGTAACGCGAATGGGGTGGACCTATAAACAATTTTATTTTTAAATAAACTTTTAATTTTCCCTCCATTTCTTGGCGTTTTAGAATTGCCACCATATTTACGAGAACGGCAAAAATTAAAAACTTAGCCGAAAAACTCTGGACGTATGGCAGCCCTATTTGCATCGGGTTGCTTGTCGGTCGTTCGCTTGTTTATCTCCGGGGAAATCATCCGGACACCCGGCCCCGCCGGTCAGGGCAGCCGTCTGACTTATGTAGAACATGTTCCAATTAGCAAGGTACCTCCTAATGTTAACTGAAAGCTTATTTTTGTTAACTTTTTCTGGTGGAAGTTGTTTTTGGATTAAGAAAATAAAGGCTGCCAGAGACGCGTAATGTTTTTTAAGGCTCTGATAGTTCAATAAATGGGCACCAATAAAACTACACATATTTATGATCGTTTTATTAAATCTTTAAAAATTCATTAAATCAACAAGATATGCGATCAAAGTGAGAAAATTGTTTTTATTTTGTGTGAAATAATCTTGGATTGTGCGATTCATATTTATTGGAGTGAATTATACCAACACGATACGAATCTAACCGTAGTATTTAATGACGTATACAGTGTTACCAACTTATCTGTTCAGGTGATGAAATTGGAACTATCAATGAAAAATATAGCGATGCCATTCACTGAACAAATAAATTGGTCCCACTGTATTTCGGTTATTTTCAACCGGCCTTCAAAAAATGAGGATGTTCTCGTTTTGAGTGAATTTTTAATGTTTTTGTTGGTGCAACTCACTTTACGGTACATACATTGATAAAACCATATTTCTTATTAATATTATATTAAATTGTATTCATTTAAAAAACGCTATTTTTAATAGTATTTAAAAATCCGAGAGACAATAGTTTTAAAATCATTTTATTTACATTATAGTATATTAAAAGCATATTACGACCTAATATTCTATCACAACAATCAAAGGCAATATAATAATTTGGACCATTCGCTTGCAAACTATGAAAAATATGGGAATTTAATTAATAAGTACTTGTACTTCTTCATGACTACTAAACTTTCTAGTTTATGGTTAATATGTAAATAAGTGTAATAGACAATTTATTTATAAAAAGTACTGTAACTAAAGTTGTCAAAACTTAATAGGCCCCTTTGACAGTTGTTTTGATGAAAAACCGGCCAAGTGCGAGTCGGACTTGCGCACGAAGGGTTCTGTACCATTATCTATAAAAACGCCAAAAAAACATGTCTGTTGTATGGGAACCCCCTTAAATATTTATTATATTCAGTTTTTTAGTATTTGTTATTATAGCCGCAACAGAAATATATGATTTGTGAAAATTTCAATAGTCTAACTATCACGGTCATGAGATACTGCCTGGTGATAGACGGACAGACAGACAGACGGACAATGGAGTCTTAATAGTAGGGTCCCGTTTTACCCTTTGGGAACTAAACCCTAAAAAAGAACACTAAAGCGTTATTGATAAGGACTTTCAGCATAATCATACACTAACAGTAACCAGTATTAAAAAAATAACTGTATCTCCAAAGTAATAAAGACGATTTTTCTGTCATTCTTCGCATTAATAACGGGCTCATTAGATCTGGACAACTTTACTTAAAGTATTAACTCAGAATTGTTCTTTAAATAAAAACGTTGAATTCGAAGCATGGACATTTTAAAGCCAAATTATATTTTTTTTATTACTTTTTAAACCATATAAAATGAAATTATCAATCAAGGACCCTGTACACTATACATGCATTTTGCGAATTTTCAATTCAAATATCTAGCAACTGTTCATTTCAATTGTTTTTTTTAATCTGTACAGACAATATCTACAATTTATTACATAATTTTAATATATACCGAAAACCATTGAAAGAAGTCTAAAATGGTGACAACATTATTATTATTTTCTCTCGTTTTTTTTAAACCAACCGTCCGTCACTCTGATGAACAGGCTGCTAATGCAAACGCTTATAAAATGTAAGTAAAGCTAATTTGACAGTGAAAATTGGTCATTCCCTTAATATAACAGTTGCTTTATCGCCTTCCCAAACTGTCCCTTACAAAGAAAATGCTAAAATTATATCAAAAACCGGGCATCAACACCCTGACAAATAGAAACACGAAAAAGAAAAAAATATAAAAAAAGTATATTTAAAAAATATATAAAAAAAATTGTAGTTACTTATTTATGTAAAAACAAAAAGAATTTTCAAAATATTTTTTGTTGTAACAACATTAAAGACAAAATAAAGCTATGTACACACAAACAATTAGAACAAGCATTGAGCAATCTTATTAATTAATATACTAAAATATTTACATGGTCATTGATACATTTGGGGATCAATTACAACAAACAAATGAAACAAGGCACTCAAATATAAATGTGTCCAAAATTACGTACCTATTGCTCTTTATAAAGATTCGGTTACACGTAAGAGATACATTCTAAACAAAATTCTATCACGTGTAAACGAGCCTTAGTCACAAATAAATATATATGACTGTACATATTTTATGATCGAATGATTACAGTATGAAAATAAATTTAATAACGAGAAACTAAAATATTACTATTAATCACATATTTGTTCTCTTTTTTTGTCTATGTCAAAAAATATTCAAGTGCATATCCTTAGAGGTATCAAGTTTAAATTCGAAGGGGATAAAAATATTTTTTATTTCAAAATATTTACATTACAAAGAGGTGACGACTAGCCGACGAAGTAATTTTATTATTCTATCTAACTATAAGTACACGCTAATATATATAAAAAATATCAATTTAGTGCATATCGCTCCATTATAGTAATTGCCTTGTCACTTACTTACCTTTAATTATATTTTATAATCAGTTGTAAAAAAACTGCATCAAATTAAAAAGAAAAAAATGTTCTGGATTATGACCAGATTAAATTCTTGCTTTTGTACAACAATAAAACTATTATAGTACCTATGTGTACATGGTCGCTTAAAAGTTTAAAAACAGTGAAGTGTGATGCAATTTTTCACATTAACTGTTAAAAAAATATTTATAAAAAATAACAAAAAATCAACTTTCGTAAATTAATACGAATAACAAATATTTAACGTAAAATGCATAAGAAGACATTGTGTCAAGTAAAATAAAAAAAAGGAAACAATTTACGAAGTGAACAAACTTTCATTTGCCGCTTTTTAAAAACGGTGATCAATACATTCTATAAAACTATACTTCCATATTTGAATTCGAGACAGATCCAACAAATTCGATTCGATTATTCAATGATCTGTCACCAACTTCGCCGAATTGACGTCAAAATGCAATTTTCAATTCGTGAAATTGTATTGCTTTTTTAAGTCAGCTTCAGTCATCATAGAATATAACTAATCATTTATTTTAAGTACCTATCGACTAAGAATTAAAAAAGATGCCTAAAAGCTGTCTGCGAAGAGAAAGTTGCAAGTCAATCGGAAAAACGTGTTTTAAAGTCACACCAAATCATGAAAACGCTCGGAAATATCACTATAGGTTTCGAGAAACATTTCGATGTCGTTCATTTATACTATGTTTTAATAGAATCTCCCACAATTGGTCACGCGCACACAATATACGTCCCTAATTGAATTCGAAGACGACTGAAATTCGAATGAATAGACTGGCGTGGCGGCGGGCGGCGCGGGCGGGGCTCGCTCGGGCCGCGCGCGAGCAGCATCACCGTGACGTCACGCGCGCCGCGCCCTCCGCTCGCTCGCCGTTCTTGTCTGCTTCACTGGTCTCCTGGTGAATGTCTCGGCTCTGCTCGCGGCTCACCCCCGACTCCTGGACCGCTTCTAGGGCGATGTCGAACGAAGCTTGCCTGTCGAGAACGATGCACAAGTAACTAGAGGTTCACCTTCATCTATTGGGTTAGCTTTAGATGCTCTCGATCCGATCATAAAGCTCAATGGCTCAGTATAAGGAATTTGAGCTTCAGTTGAAGGAATACATCGTGGAGAAACGTTAGCTGTAGTTACGAGGATGTTCCCTATAAGGTATTGCGTCTGTCCCATCTCGGGATGATCCTATCAATAAGCAGGAAGAGATACCTGTCAGTGAGATAGTTCCCGGGAGCAGAGAGCGAGCGGCCGGCCCGGGCGAGGCCGGCGCGCTTGGCGGCCGCGCCCCCCGCGGCGCCCGCCCCCGGGCTGCCCGCTCCCTCGCCAGCGCCCGCCGCGCCCCTCTCCCCCACGGACCCTCGGCTACTGCCAGAGTCTCTCCGAGCTGTACTGCCTTCCCGGCTTCGGAGGAATGGGTTCTGGAATCAAAGTTTGCTCTTGACAGTCTGATGGGTACGTATGATTAAGTGACAGCAAATTAATCTGAAATCACTATGTTCTTGTTTATTATATCTTGGTATTTATAATTGGGAGATGTGATGGTACCTTATATCCTGGGACATGTCTTTTCGCACGACCCCTGTTCCCAAACTGAACAGAAGTTTTTAAGGGCAATTTTTTGTGATTTCATATTCAATACCATTGTTAAAGTTGAGTTTATTTGTAATTATAGCTCTATTTAGTGTCTTCGTAGGTCTGGACCAATCGAAAATGACATGTTCTTAAGAGGTCTGAAGAGATACAAAAGCATTCTAAGAAATAATGAAACAGATGACGTTGTCTTTCATCAACAACCAGGAAGATTTTCTGATTGACCGAAAATAAACGTTTTGACATTAATTTAAATAGACTTTAACAAGCACTTATGAATGAAGCCTGACTCTCATACGAGTTCGGAAGGTTGTTCGTGGTGGGAAAACACTCAGTTTGTAAAATAAACCTATGCAGACTAGCTCTCACAAGCAGCTCCTCATCAGTAACTCAGTGGAAAATCATAAATAATAATAATCAATCTTAACAAGTTATTTGCTCCACCAACATAAATATAACCCTCACCTGAAAGCTGTGCTTCTTCAGCATAGTCTTGATGAGTATCAGCGTGGACAGATTGGGGATGGAGGTGACGACCTGCGCCATGTCCTCGTCCGTCACTTCCACTAGCCTGCAGTTCTCCTGCTCCGAGGGCAGCGGATCCTTGCCTCCCGCTGTTATCCATTCGTGATCCTGAACAAAGGTTGATTTGAGTTGAGTGGAACTGTTCGGTGGATACTAGAATATCATTAAGGAGTTGTTTATGAAAGATATGTGTGACAATGGAAGATCATCTTGTTGTGAAACTTGGTAGAACTCCGCTACCACACAAATGTCATGGTCTTCATTGTAATTACAAGTAATACGGATTTCTTGCACTCAGCTGTCTTCTAATACTGTTGATTTGAAGTTGAAACCAAAAGAACATATCACAAGTTAATTCAACGCATAAAAAAATAATCTAAAATATAATTTACAACATCAGCCGGATCATTTATTTTTGTCAAAACATTTACGTCCACTAATTCAGGTTTCGCAATTAAGACGCGAAAAATAACGGAGAATTGCCGCAATCTTCATTTCCTAACTTACTTCGAGTTATTGTTTTGTTTGTTTGGTTTCAGAAGACAATGAGAATAATTTTATTTTAGGCAATTACACAAGCAAGACCTACAAAAAAACAAAAATAAGTATACAAAACTTTTCTCTTTGGACTTCCATTCGTAGACTTTGTAATGTTGAATTGATAGAGTATATTTTTTATCGGGCTCTTCTTTTCTATTGCCCACTTTGGGCAAGTCCCTAGGGCTCTGCAATCCATGGGGCCTCTAGTTCCTACCAGATCATCGATATTACAGAACGAATAGAACGCTTACGTGGACGGTTTTAGGACGCATGAGAAGTATCGTGTCGTCAGATCGGATCGGCGTGACAACGAGCTCTGTGATGTCATATCATAGTCTTAGGGTCTGGGTCCTATTACCCTAAAGTGCCCAAGGCCTCGAACAGGTTAAAAAAAGGCAGGTCATTTGAAATCAAAAACAATAACGGCGTTTCAGTACACCGACAAAAATATTTTACTGGCAGAAACACGAATAAGCGTCGAAAAGCATTAATTTCATTTTTATATAAAAAAAGCGAAGTTTTACGATATTTGTCATTATTTTATAACATATTTTTAAACGAATAATTCCAAGTGAGTGCAACATTTTTTGTTGTGTTTACAAGCAAACAAACTTAGGACTCTTGGGGAAGATATTTTATGGCGATGATAAAATATATAAAAAAAGCTTTTCAATAATGCTATCTTGTTTAAATACGCACCATCAAACTACAATAAAATATATAAAGAATATTTTGGATTTTTAAACAAAGAACAAATGCTTAAAAATAAACTTCAAACCTTTTCAGATTTTTTTAAGTGATCACTAACTTTTCTTTATGTGTGTCTAAGTATGTCAAAAATACCTTAATGTCCTGCATAGTGGCTCTGGTAACAGGATCCTTATCCAGCATCCTGCTGAGCAGATGCCGCAGTGGTTTCGAGGTCTGGTGACGGGCGGGGAAGGCCAGAGGCTCACTGAGGACTCGCTTCTGCAGCTCCACTGAGGAACTGCCGACCCAGGGAACTTTACCAGTCACCATCGCGTAAAGCGTCACGCCGAGGGACCAGATGTCAGCTGCCTGAGGACCAGAATGATTTGACTGTGAGTTTGATGGTAATGCTCATCTTGGCTTCGGTGGGAAGTACAAATGGGTTGAAGATGCTGACTATCACTGGTGCCTAAATTCTATCGAGGTCACTGAGTCAGCTCTTATCTATTTCTAACATAAAACAACTATTATTACTGTTTCGACTAGAAAAGTATAGGTCTGGTGAAAATTCAGACGCATGAGACTTAGCAACTTCATGTTCCAGCAACAACTCACCGGCGACGCCCGTCGTATTGCGGATACCTATCTAACGTCGGCGGTGACGCAGGTGGATCTTCTGTTTGTTAGTACATCAATTTGTTATTTTTTATTAAAGATCAACCGCTACATGCAGCTTTATAAATAAATTTCTGGATAATTTTTAAAACAAGCAGAGTACTATGATACCTCATATACTCACTACATACATAACTATTTAAATTCATAAATAAAATATCCCAGACACAAGAAAATATTTGCAAACAGTTCATGAACACAAATGTTTGTCCTTGATGAGAATCGAACCCTGGACCTGCGGCTTGGTTGTCAGGGTATCTAATCACGTCCATCTACTTTATTGACATAAATTGCAAATTGAATTCATAGAAATAGATCACGATAGATAATAGAATCACGAAATCTCACGTAAATAAATGTTTCTATTGACTTGATGACATTTCAGTTACATGGAAATTGGAGCTTGTATTTCACGCCGATAGAGCATACCCTGGAAAATATATAGGCTACTTTTTATCCTGGGAAAATGAACCGTTACTCGGGAACGCGGGGTAACCTCACATAAACATTTTGTAAGGCTGTGCACAATATGGATTGCATTTGGACAAATCAGACAGATCATTCGGTTTTCGGAAGTTCTTACTTATTTATCAATGTTACTTTTTAAGCCTCTACGATAGGCATACATTCCACATGATAGTAAGTGGTCACCGTCTCCTATGGATTTTTGTAACATCATTGCCAATGCGTTATCGACCCTGAGACGTAAAGTTGTGAAGTCTCATGAGCTTATATCACAAGCACTTATGAATTGTCTGTTGTTTGCTGAGAAGAGCCGGCAACTCAGCAATTGCTCTTATCAAATTGTTAATACATTATACAAAAAGCTCCTACAATATATAAGGTATCCAGTTTCCTTAGGTAGGTACAAAGTACATAATCATTACACCTCTTAAAAATCGTAGCAGGCGACCGAAGAGTATACCTACCGATGACCACGTGCACTTTGCACCTTGCACTGAGTCAAAAGCATTATTAAGGAGGGTTAACGTCAAGTCACGCAAGCCGTAATAATATCTGAAATATAATGTAATTCACGAAGTCAAGGACCAAATGCACCACCATAGTATGTGATGATTTACCTCCAGGTGGTAAGTACACAGGTCTAAAAGGAGTGCTGGGACGTACCGGAGCCGTAAGATAATAATTATTTAGATGGGATATAAGTACTTACCTAACTAACAGGTAGGTATAATTGCATATATTTATATACTACACGTGGTTTTCATTAGAGCTATTTAATATAAGGAATTGATGCTGTTAAAATGATAAAGGGGAGATTGTTGTGTATATTTTACCTCGCCAATATACTTGTCGGCGGGCGCGGCGGCCTCGGGCGCGCGGAAGGCCGGCGTGCCCACGGCGCCCGACAGGCGGCCCGCCAGCTCCCCGCACGCGCCCAGGTCCGCCACCTGCACGCGGCCCTCGCCCAGCAGCAGGTTCGCGGGCTTGATGTCGCGGTGCGCTATCCGCTGGTAGTGCACTGCACAACACTTGCTGGTTAATACATCTTTTAGGTTTCCTGTCCATCAGATGTGGGAGAAGTAGATTTTACGCTATTTGACTCATTTTAAGTCTTTTGTAGTTATTCCGTTTAGTTATATAGGCCACTCAACATACAACAAGAAAATACTAAGTTTTATTGTATTTATATGTATTTAAGAATTTATAAAGATACGAGAATAGTAAAATTACAACTTATTTATTTAAAACCCCTTAGCGCAGAGTGCGTCCGGGGAAGTACTACCACCTTACCTATTTCCGCCATGAAGCAGTCGTGCACTTGTAAAAGTGATCAGAAGAATTTACAGGCACATGAGACTTAAGAACTTCACGTCTCAGCAACAACGCATTGGCGATGTGTTCGGTGTTGCAAATGATTTTATTAATTACTAAATTGAACTATTAATCAAAGTAACAGAACTACAGTTAGTTATATATTTAGTTTAATGCACGATTGAGTCGGGACCTACCTATATTGAATATTAATTTTCTGAGAATGAATCTATTATTCTAGTTAATTCAGTTATTAATAGCCTTGGAGAGCGTCGCATCGATTTTATGCAAATATCTGAGATCACACAACATTTGAGCTGATTTAGGTGGATACAAACTTTTATCAGAAATACAATATGAATGTTGGTGAGCTATGTACTTTAAGGAAGTGAATAATAGATAATACTTGCTATAGTAATATGTAATACTAGCTGTCCCCCGCGGTTTCACCCGCGTTCCCGAGGGATGTAACATTTTTCCGGCACAAAAAGTATCCTATGCTACTTCTAATACCTCATACCTAATATGTGTACAAATTTTCATGATGATCAGTTAAGTAGTTTTCGCGTGAAAGCGTAACAAACAATCTTACATTCACATTTATAATATTAGTTGCGAATTTTGTAAGTTAAATCAATAAATTTCTTAACGGGCCTTTTATATTTAATAATACAAGTTTGTCCATATTTAAAAAAACTTTAGACTTTACCATAGTCAAATATACCGTATATAGACGTTGTAGAAATTTTATTAAGAAAAACAAACAGATGTTCACGAATGCAAAAAACGAAGGAAAGAAAACATAACATAATAATGTCGTACAGCGTGTACATATTTACGTGTGGGGTCAAAGGAAAGTGGGCCATCGGGACATTCGGGGCTCAATCGACTGCGCCGGGACAATTACACCGTTGACACGCTGTGAGGTATTAATTCCGATTCAACCCCATTCTACTTTGTATCGTGAACGTTTTATTTAAAACGCGTTTGTCGCAGGTTATGTTTATTTATTGCGACGTGGATACCCTGGCTCCCAAGCGGTTTGTGATGACATGGAAATTGTGGTATTTTTATAGACTTAGTTTTTTGCTGCGTCGGGAACTATATCTGTCATCAAGCAAAAATAACTTTTTGTTGTGTTTTTTATGTAAATATCCTGTGTTGTCTCAAAGGAACGTATTTTCATTATTTTTTATATTTGTCTAGGTGTAAAACGTCTTGTAATGCAGTATATATAGTATCAGTTATCTGGTTTCCATACTACAAGTTCTGCTTGGTTTGAGATCAAATGGCCGTGTGTAAAAGAAAACGTCCCAAGTATTTCTTCATTTACTTGTCTTGAGAATTCAACCTATCGTGATGAAACCTCTGCCTACTTGATAATGAGCGTAAATATATTCACATATTTTTTTTTAATTCAACACAAACACCTCCGTCAATTCAAAAGTCCTTGGATCTATTTTCCCAGTTGAGAGGTAACGAATTCAGCAGGTACAAGTCGAAACACATTTTTCGTACAGCAGGACTTTATTTTGCCCCACCCGGGACATCCCTGGATGAATAAATAAAACCGCTTTCCGGGGCAATCCCCATGTGGCTAAATACGTCACGTATACCTCACCTAGTAGATACGTATGTTTGGGACATAATGTTTTATTGACCAACTTTGAGGAATACTTGATCACCTATTCATTATGTTGGTGATTAGTAGATGCATATTTTATGCCAAGGTCGGATCTTAAATGATCTAAAGGAACAGAATTATACGTGTTTTATAAAGTCCTGTTTTAATGGTAATTTCTTGAAGAACCTGTCAGTATTTAAAGGATCATTAACAATATTGCACGATTTTGAATTTTATTGCCAGAAATTAAATTATTTGTTGTATTTTTATGCTTTTAATAATTACTATTTTAATGTCCATCTCGTTTCGATTTCAATACACAACATTTTCAAGTGATCACTATATATTTTTCTTAATATTTATTTTCTCACAAATTACTATCAAAATCTTATTTTCACTATAACACAAATTTTGTTGGCGAATTAAGCCTTTAAAAACATATAAGTGAAGGTTCAAAATCATGAGAAAATATTAAAATACTTACAATATTCAACCCCCAACAGCACATCCCTGAAGTATCTCCTCGCCAGGTCTTCCTTCAGCGGACTGTCCGTCGGTATGTCAATGACGGGGCCGCCTTCCAGGAGTTGAAACACCAGGTAGAGCTGATCTTCCGCCGGGTCGTCCAGCACCTGGGACAAATACGGCAAGTATTTTATTTTGAAATCTGGAGCCGTGTACAGTACAGTACAGTAAAAGTACAGTAGAGAAAAGCAACAGTACAGTAAAAGAACAGTACAGTAAAAGTAGAAATGAGAAGTAATATTATATTTATTTATGGTTGTATCAAAATTATAGTTTAATACAAAACTTGGTAAGGTAAGTAACTTTAGCTAAGTATGGTATGGTGACAATTTACTAATTTAACTACCTAAATTTTAATCAGTTCTATATTAAATATAAATCTAAGTTCGAATTTTAAAATAGTCATTGCTGAATTAATTGCAAGCTCAGTAACAAAACAATTTTCATTGTAATTTTTCATCTATATAAAAATGAATCTGCGAAATGTATGTACGCCCATAACTTCAGAAGGGCTGGACCGATTTTGTTAATTCTTTTTTTGTTGTGTTCGTTATCCTCAGGAGGAGGTTATTGAAATGAAAAAATAAGAAAATTGCGCGGAAAATTAGAAAATTTAGGAAAACATAACGACCATTTTAAATTTTCTAATGTAACCGCTTTTGACAACATAAACTCTTATAATGTAACCTTATGGTGTTTGACATAAATGTCAGTCGTTTGACAACATCGTTTAAAACAGAGACATGGCTCGGAATTATATTGGTCAAATAATTAACTCAGTGTATATTTCACAGTCGATTCAATCAGATAATTTATGAACATTTTTACACCTAGTTTTTGAGAAGTGTGTGTTCATCACAGTTAGTTCAAAGCAATCACGCCTCATATTAAAAGTTCAATTGGACGTAGTTACGCAAACCAGAACCAAGTCACAGAATGACAGTTTTGAGATACTTAAGATTTTTGTAAAATACGAGTTCGAAAGCACAAACTGTTAAGCAGTTTGTGTTTTTATTGAGCCTTTTCATAGTGTGCTTAATAATACAGGAGCCTACTTCTTGGGCATATCTACCAGCTTCTCCTTCAACCCACAGGTTAGAATGTGCTTTTTTTTTGAAGGGATGAAGGTGATAGCTTCAGATGGCTCTTATTCCTTTACGCGGACAATTCCGGCGAGCGCGGGGGGCTCTCAGCCGAAAATACATTTAGATTTTAAGCAACAAGCACACTGAGGGTGCCCCCTGTGGGGCTCGGACCTCGGGCTCAGGGCTTTGTGTGGGGGGGGTCAAAAGACTTTACATTATCTGATATATTATTAGGTTTATTACTGGTTCTTTATTTCAAAACAAAAAACAGCAATGAATAAATATTAGAGGCGAGGAGGTGTATTGTGTAGTATCGCGTGCTGAAGATTCGGCTGCAGCTGTCTGGGCTTTGGTGATGTCGTCGTCAGACTCGGCGAGGGCGTGCCTCGGTCTGCGAACACGTGATGAATTTTTGTGGTTAATTGCAGAATCGAAATGGTTACAATGTGCTAGATCGTCGGTTCATGTGTGGATACCGAAATTATACGACCACATTAGCCTTTTATAAAAAACCTTTTTTAAAAATAAAAGGAATATGGAACTTTTTAAAATTATTTATTGGAACTAAGTTCCTTATCGCGCTTTATGGAAGGGAGCTAGACGGAAAAAATCATACGAAAAAATTGTAACGACACTTTTTTTTTTGTCCCCCGATACATCCATCTCTATGTTTGGCGTGCCCATCCCTTGGGAGAGGCAAGCCAAATATTTAGGCGTCATTCTGGATGAAAGACTTTCTTTCGGCCCTCACATAGACACGGTGCGTAAGCGCGCCAACTTTGTGTTAGGCAGGCTTCACTTCCTCATCAACTCACGTTCTAAACTCGCCCTAAAAAGCAAGCTTAGACTGTATACCGCGTGTATACGGCCCATCATGACGTACGCGTGTGTAACTTTTGCACGCGCCGCCCCCAAGCGGATCCATTCACTTCAAGTCCTCCAAAATAAATTCATGCGCAGAGCCACGGGCGCCCCGTGGTACATGCGAAATCTCCAACTCCACATGGATTTACGATTGCCGACCATCAGGCAATTTATCAAAGGGGCTTCTCGCCGCCATTTCGATTCTGCAATAAACCACATTAATCCCCTAATAATAAAGGCCGCGTCCTACACTACGTCCCGTATCAGTCGCGTTCGCAGACCGAGGCACGCCCTCGCTGAGTCTGACGACGAAATCACCAAAGCTCAGACAGCTGCAGCCGAATCTTCAGCTCGCGGTACTACACACCCACAAGGCCATCAGCCTAGATACCGTCCTCGCCGGTACCTACGGATAAAGAACCACTAATAAGTAAATCAAATAATGTAAAGTCTGCAACGCCCTGAGCCCGAGGTCCGAGCCCCACAGGGGGCACCCTCAGTGTGCTTGTTGCTTAAAATCTAAATGTACTTTCGGCTGAGAGCCCCTAGCGCTCGCTGGAATTCACTTTTTTTCATATTGTTACGTTTATTATTGGGTTTGTTTTTTTCATAATTGATTTCAAGGCTACATGCAACATGTTTAAAATTCTGTTCCATTTATAAATTAGTAAAATTTGAAATTATTATAAGAAAAGGAATAAGTTAAAAGTAAATTTTGAATCGCACTGAATTGAAAGAAGCATGTATTATGTCAATGAAAACTTTGTCCCTATCTGGTGTCCCACGACACCATTTTTTTATTTCACAAAGAGTTTGAGTTACAAAAGTACCAAGATGCCTCTTTTTAAAATAGTTTATTTATCTTAGAATTCGAAATTATGCAGCATGGATCTATTTTCCTATTTAAGATATAGAATTTTTTCATACAAACTCGACGGCTTAGGTCTTTTTACCACATTATAAAATACACTTTTAGGAATCATTTGGAATCGTTTGGTATATAATACGTATATCAACTTAATATGACCAAAGATGTGGGTGGGTTCCAGTTTGCATAACTACGTCCAATTGTTGTGTATCTTAAAGCATTAGATTCATAAATACTATGTTTTTAGATTTTTTTTTTATTAATTATGCCAGTTCGAATTCAATATTCATAGTTTAAACAGGACAACGACTGTCAGTTCAGCTATAGAATATAGTAATTTTAGTAATATAATTATAGTAATTTTTATAAAGTAAATATGGCACAACAACGTTTGCCGGGTCAGCTAGTTTTCTATATACATCCTTTTGATGTTTTCATTGAGAGTTTTATCGCAGTGTTATACGTAACAGTACATAACAGTAAATTTACAGTACAGAAACAAGTTTAAGTCAAATCGGGTCAAATTAACTAAAACTAGAGTAACTAGAGTGAAATGGATCGATTTGTTAACACTGCGAGTTAACTGTTCTGCACGAGTGTGTTTAAAACTACGTGAATTAAGCTGATAAGTGTGTACATGGTTTTAAAAATACACCAGGGGCCTTATGACCTGTAATATCCAGCTGGTAAACGAGGTCATAGCAACTACATTACAATTTTTGTAACATGAGGGCATTTTTGAAATGCACTTTTGAAATGGTTGGTTAAGAGTCATTTTTGCCAGCGACGAATTTGATTGGCTGCGCGATGACAGCTGTCAAGTAAGTTACCGGCCCCCTTACCATTCTAACCGAAACACAGTAATACAAGTGCACTACTGCTTCACGGCGGAAATGAGTTAGGCGGTAGTACTTCCCTGGACGAAGTCTAACCAACAGCTCTACTCAAAAAACTGGTAGTAAATGAAGGGAAGATTGTAGTAAGTACACAATCATGTTAATAAAATAAAAGAAAAAAAGAAACCTTTCGTGCTTTCATTTTGAACCTGAGCATTCATAAGCGCCTGTGAAGGTCTATTTGAATAAAATGTGTTATATGTTACCCTATGTTGCCTGGAAGAAATTGTTACAGCAATGAAGCCGCCTAAATTGTTTTCACTTTTAATGTTTGTAGTGTTCTTTTATTTTCTGTTCACGTGGTGTGAACAATAAAGGATATTTGTGTTGTATGTTATTTCTTATATTTAATTATGTTAAATAAATACATACTCTTACTCTACTGTAATAGTTATGAATAGAACGGGCAAATGATTTTTTGACTCACCTATGAATTATAGCTTTAAAAAAAATAGGTGACAGTATTTATCCGACACTCTCCTTCATGTTTATTTGGGTGATTTAATCAGGAGCCTACAAATATACAGTTTTATTTTTGTTAAATGCTTATCAGGTTCACATAGTCCAGCAGACGGATACTACAGTATCCTATTACAGTGCAATGTATTTCCTGCCGACGCTTCTCTCCACTGAAAGTTTAAGCTTAACATACACACAACAAAAAAAGTTTGTATTCACTTGAAAACCTTCGATATTTGTGTTTATGTTAAATAAATAAAAAAAGCTTTTTAATAATAGTTATACTATTAGGGCTTCAAAAGAAATTTGTTGAAGAAAAAGTTGTAAATTTTTTTTTTTCCTAATGTACTTTTTTCTGCTGTGTAGTTTTCGAACCAATGATATTCGAAGACAAATGTCTTGTTACCTCAACAAGCTTGACCACATTGGGATGATCCAGCTTCTTGAGCACAGCTATCTCCCGGTACACTCGCTGCAGGGGGTCAGGCGGGGGGCCGGGGGCGGGGCCTGGTCTCCGCGGAGGAGCCCGTCCAAAGAGACCAGCTCTCCGCATCAGCTTGCGTTTTGATAGGATTTTCATTGCCTGTTGTTAATAATAAAAATAAATATCCCGGGACATTCTATACACACGGCCATCTGATCCCAAACTAAGCAGAGCTTGTACTATGGAAATCAGATAATTGATATACTCGTACCACATACTAGTATACAACTTTTTGAGTTAGATATTGATATAGATATATAGACACAGAAAAAACAGACATGTTCATGCACGCAAAATATTTGTCATGGGTGGGAATCGAACCACGATATGTAGGGTGCCTCAGGGTCTCGGACTACCAAGCCAACTAGCCCGTTGCGACACAATTAGTAAGTGGAAATATCTATAACTCCCCGACCCGCGGCTCCACCCGCGCTCCCGTGGGAGGTAGCGTGTCCCGGCATTATAACATAGCCTAGCCACTTGGGAATAGTATAGCTTTCTACCAGTGAAATATTTTTTTAAGTCAGATAAGTAGTTTTTGTGATTACCTCCTATTAGTAGACATTTACAAAACGCCTTGATGTACAACTGAAGATCATATAATCAGAGGAGAGTAGATACTCTATAATATAAAGTAAAATTGGAAAAATATATTTGCATTTATTCTATACCATCCAGAGAAGTTACATCTCCACACGCGGATGTAACCGCAGGAGGGAACCTATATATCTATACTAATATTATAAAGCGAGAGCGATTATAGAGACAGATCTGTTTTAGTTTGTTTATATGTGGAGTGTTGTCTCCGGAACTACTGCACCTATTTGAAAAATACTTTCACCATTTGAAAGGTACATTATTCCAGGACATAGGCTATGTTGTCATTCTGGGATACATCAGGTTCATCGGGAATGCGGCTATATCCACGGGACGGAAGCTGGCTAACAATTCTCCGATGAATTAAAATGGAGTTAAAAGAGTAATTGTAAGTTAATTTGCTTGAAACTTACGTAATGTGTGTCGTCTTCTTCATTATAAGCTAACTTAACGATACCGTATGAACCCTGGAACATAAATAAAATCGTCTAATATGCATGTTTTGACAGCTAGTAATGTCATAGGAAAATGAACCGTACGCCTTTGTGATAGGGGTCATCTGATTATTGAGGTTTGAGACAACTTTATTTCTCATAAGAATTAAATTCACTTACATGAGAAAATAATATTAAAACTAAGTACAAATATGTTTGTCGGACGTAATACAAGTTACAATTTTATAATAAATGTTGAAGGTAGTTTTGAAATTTATAATATTAACAATGTTCGCCCGATACTTGCAAATCACTTACAAAGATCATGTGTAACTGGAAGTGATTATTATAAACTTAACCATTAGATTAATATTATGAACCTTATTTAAATAATAAATGAAGTTGAATTTTCAATGGCATTCTTAGCTGTTAAAATAGGTCTATCAGATTGACTATTTTAAATCAATGTAATCATAAATCAATTAAATCAAATTTGTAAACAACATAAGGTTACGAACACATGACACGTACATACAGTCGCGTGATAAAACAAATAACTTTATACGGGTCCGAGGACTAATCAATTTCAAGACAGAGTGAAGTCTGAAAAATTATTTACAGCCGTTTAGAAATGATACATTTTGTTCTATAAGTTCTTTTTAACGTTGAAATATTGTAGAACAATTTACATAATATATGTTCTATTCCTCATGCTTGGGAATGCAGTCCAGTCATGAACGAAAGAAAATAGGTGTAAATTACCTGTCCAATAGGCTCAAGCAGCCTATACTGGTTGAGCTGCACATATCCCGAAGCCTGCGCGAGGGACACTCGGCGCGACTCGCGCGGCGCCCGACGCGTCCGCGGCGAGCCCGGTCCGCACTCCGCCGACTTCGCAGCGTGCGACCGCAGCAGCGCCGACCGGTCGCCCGACGCCGGGTATGTTGATAGCCTTAGGTCATATTTGTAGGTCAATTTTATTTAGTAAAATTTAAGTCACTAATATTAGATACAAAGCCTCGTTGAAAGTTTAGAAAAAATAATGAGACTTTTCGCTTTTAGACTTAGAAATATGTATTAAAAACCTTTTATTTAGTTAACGCCCGTAAAAGGCATTTATGGAGATCGTTACTGAAGCTACCACTAGTTTGGAAATCAGCCTTCAACTGAGAAGAACCGGCAACAAAGTCGGCAAGGTTATATTATTCAAAAAATTGTATTTTATTCTATACATTTTTTTTTATCCACTACTTTCTGAATTGTTATTTAAAACCACTGAGCTATCCCTAAGTTCAAGACTGCCGTTTCAAACCAACAACCTAATCACGGTAATACAGGCAAAATATTTTAGGTTATAACTAATCCACATCCATCTTCCAAATATCCAAACATGCGTAAGTATTACTAATATTACTTACTCAACAAAATAAAGAGCCAAAAGAAAACTACCAAAATATCATATTTCCATGAAATTCCTGATTATCCTTTACACATACCTAACCCACACTGGCAACACTCGTGGAACTTCACCCGGGATCAATAGGGATCAACATTATCCCCCTGGTATATTTAGGGATACTTTCTATCCCGAGCGACAGTTTGACTGTGACGCGAAACTAGAAATAGAGTTGGTATAACACGGTATTTCTCTTCGAAAGGTAGCACTGATTTTTTATCGATATAAATAAAAATGAATTGCAGTTCGTTGGCACGTGCATGACTAGAAAACAGTTGGACTGAATGAAAATATTTTTTTTTATGAAAAATCGTTATAGCCTGAAGAATTGGAAAATATGCTCGGTAAATTAGAAAATTGTGGAATAATTAAAAATGAATTTTTAAATGAAAAGATTCGAAGACGCATTGGAATGACTGTCGGGAAGAGCTAGTATATAATATGAAATCAATTAAAACTTTAAATACTTTAAGGAGGATGGAGAACATCAGCTGGACAGAGGATGAATGCGAGGAGAAATGCTTAAGGTTTTCTTTACCGAATGTAGCACAAGTAGATAGCCAAATAATAATAGATGGGAGCCATATTGATCTTGTTGATAAAACGGTATTTTTGGGTCTTGCATTAGACAATAAATTGCAGTGGGGACCTCAGATTGATACTCTAGCTGCTAAGTTAAGTTCGGCTGCATTCGCTGTTAGGAAAATTAAACAATTGACGAATGTTGAGACAGCCAAATTAGTTTATTTTGCATATTTTCATAGCCTCTTGTCCTATGGTATTTTATTTTGGGGAGCAGCAGCGGATATAGAATCAATATTTATTATACAAAAAAGAGCAATTCGTGCAATTTACGGTATGGGTCCCCGTGAATCATTAAGAGATTTATTTAGGGAAATAAATATAATGACATTGCCTTCATTATATATTTATGAAAATATAATGTTTATACGTAGAAACATAGGAATGTTTGAGTCAAAATTGGATATCCATAATATTAATACAAGACAAAGGGAGAAGTTAGTTGTTCCATATTTTAGACTAACTAAAGTAAACAAGTCATTTCTTGGTAATTGTGTTCGATTTTATAATAAGATACCGCTTTCAGTAACCAAAATTTCTGATCATAAATTTAAAAATGATATTAACAAAATTTTGAAAGAAAAAGCGTATTACAAGGTGGTTCATTATATTGAAGATAAAAATGTATGGAAATAGCTGCTCTCTGCACAGTGCACCTCTAATTTTATTGTTTAAGTTGTAAGTAATTATTGTCATTTTCTATTTTGTAGTCTTGTTATTTTTTTTTTTGTTATTGAATGTTAGCTTTATTAAGTATTTTGTAATTGTTAAATATAAAAATATGTAAAATTGATATTATAAAATAGCCAAAAAGTCAGAATAGATAAAAAAGAATTTAATAAAATAAAAAATAATGTAACCTTGCTGAGTTTCTTGCCGGTTCTTCTCAGTTGAAGGCTGACTTCCGAACCGGTAGTAGCTTCAGTAACTTTAAATTTGACCTTCATAAGTGCCTTCTGAATAGGGCCTAAACTGAATAAATGGTTTTGAATTTTGAATTTTGATAACATGCTTAAGAGGGTCAAAGAGAAATGTAACATGATGGAGACAATAAATAGAGCACAGAAGGGGAAAGATGTTGAGTTATCATACTACATCGAACTCATAAAAAATATCATAGAACGCAAAAGAGCAAGGGGAAGTCCAAGGTTAAACAACATGGACCAAGTGAGGGCAAACGTAGATGTCGTGTTGTATAAGGAGGTGCAAGAAGCCAGAAATAGAAGATAGGAGTGGAGGAAGCTACACCGATAAGAGTCCAGCTCTGAAACACAGAACAAGATCGCTCTTTTTTTACGCTGACGGTCAGCCTGATGGCATATGGTCTTCGCCAACTATGGACATGATTGTTGAGTCTCAAAGTCTTAGTTAAGTTTTGGTCTGGGGAATTCGAATGACCCTATTTCACTCTGTGATGTTTATATCTGCCAGAATTTGCCATAGTATGCCGTATTGGAGACCACGGTACTGACCCCTCTGCTTAATCCTTCGGTGACCATTAATATGTTTGAGTAATTATAATAACATAGAATGAGATTAAATACATTACTCAAAAGGGCCTTTACAGGCACTTATTAGGTTTGATTTTAACGCCGGTTCCGAAGGTTATTTTTATAGGAAGAGCCAGAATTACAGTCTGCAATAACTTTTTACAATGTCAACTTGGGGATAACTCACTTTGAGCGCAAAACAGTGCTTTTTAAAGTGATATATGTATTTAATTCTTTAACAATATTTCTGAACTGAACTCAAATTAAAACTCAAAGAAATTTGGCACTAAGCCGTATGAAGGTAAAAACTACAAAAGTTTTCACCGTTCCTGAAGTCAGTTTGCAACTGAAGACCGGCAAGGAACTCAGCAAGGTTAAATATCCCGCGTGCTACGACCAGGCTGCTGGAGGCCGTAGGTTCAGTCCCAGGCTCGTAAAAGATCCCTGTTAAAGCCAACAGCTCGTTCGGTATGATTCTATTACACGAACAAAGGGCTGCCCAACAGTGTTATGATAAATAGGCCCATAAAAAGTGGATTCAATCTCAAAATGTTATTATTCGAGTAAGCTCGCCTAAGCTTGGAAATTGAAACGGCATTTAGTAGGCTTTGTTTTGTCCGCGTTACTTTTATAGGATTATGTAACTATTTGAAAATTTCGATGTTATTAAATATTTCATTGAAAATTTAGTCAAGGGGTTGAAATTTAATTGTTTAAATAATTTAATGTTACCCAACCAATTTATTGCGGTAGCGATTCGAATGGATTTGACTATCATAGAAGTACTTGCTATCCCAAAAGTAAATTTGTTTCTTATCGGCTGGAGAAACTGTGAGAATTAGTGTCTTCACAAAACAAAACCTTACACTTTCTTTCGAGTTTCTTTCCGTTTCTTTTTTGTTTTTTTTTTTATTTCAGACGAGATTGAGATTGGCCTCAATCTCACCTGATGGTAAGTGAAGATGAGGCCGGAGATGGAGCTCGCTTTCCCGTTAGTAGCCTATTCACTCTTTTCTTAAAGAGCCCCAAGTTGTATGTGTCTGAATCCAGCAAAAGGCAGACTTCCGAACTGCTGGTCACTTCAGTAGCTTTGAACTTCATTAGTGCCCTCCGCAGGCTCAACTGAGACCCCTGCCTACCTCTTCGGGGATAATAGGCGTGAAGTTATTTATTTAAGGTATCTTTTCAAAGCTCTTCCAAACATCTTATTTTTACGGCACCCATTTTAATTTCTTAAAGCCTATTACATTATGTACAAAAGAAAGTACTAACCAAACTTAGGTATTAAGAAGGTTTTGCCCTCGTTAACTAAGAAAATACGTTCTGCGAAAACTAATTAAGAGATGATAATGGGATCTACCATCTCATTCCTACAAATAGGATCGTCCCTTACATTCAATCAGCTATAGAAAAGATCTCATTAGTAAGGTTATGTATTTTATAATGAACTAGATTCCGCTTCGCGGTTTCATCCGCATTTAGTAAAAAGTAGTAAAGTAGTAGTCTATGTACTTCTCCGTACCATAGACTGCGTGTGTGCCAAGTTTTTGTAAGAACGGTTAAACTACTTCGTCGTGAAGACGTAAGAAACAGTCAGAGAGATAAGTTTATTATATATTCTATACTATCTGTTCCCTGCGGTTACACCTGCGTTCCCGAGGGATGAGACATTTTCCCAGGTTAAAAGGTATCCTATGTGTAATTCCAGGGGCCCAATTCCACTAAATGCAACGTTCGAGTAGCACGTTTGGTTCCGCAATGGTATGGTTACGATTAATGTCAAATTGGTTATTCCTGCTCACTACGACCGAAACAAACATACATTTTGACGTAATCTTTCGAACGAATGTGAACCATTACCGAAACACAACCGCAGTTCGATCGTTGGTGTGTTTAGTACAATACGATTAAACGTCAAATTTGACATTTGTTTGTGATATGGTAATGGTTCGGTGCATAATATGTTAGTGGAATTGCCCCCCAGGTTGTAAACAGTTTGTTCAAAGTTTCATCGAAATTGGTTTAATTGTTTTTTCGTGAAATATTATCAAACATCCACCCATCCTCACAAACTCTCGAAGTAGAAGTAGTGATGGAAATATATACCTGTCTCCGTCTGGAGCCTGCCATCGGTTGTGGTCGTGTTCCTTATTTGCTCCATTGGTGACGTCAACAGCCGAGTGCCTGTAAAAGAAAAAATCACATGAATATATTTTTTTATTTTCAAATGGCAGCAAAATCCTTTTCTACGATTTATTTTTAGCCAGTGTCGAGTTCGAGTTTAAATCACGTAAATTAACACTATCAGTGAGGAAGGTTTTAGTTAAATGGTGGCAGTTCTAAAAAATCTTTGGAAAGGATTCCTACATAAAAATGTCGCCCCCACAATTTGACTTCACTTCTCTGGCGTACTTTGTTGGAAAAAACATAATAGAATTTATGAAATACTAGCTGTCCCCCGCGGTTTCATCACCGCCGTATCGTATATATAGCCTATCACACGCACAATCACATGTTCTGACTATATACCAATTTTTATTAAGATCAGACAAATTGTTCTCGAGTTGACGGACGGACAAAAGCTTTAAAATAGTAGAATTGGCGTCCGTGAGTCATAAAACGAATATTTATCACAAAGTTTAAAATTCAGTCAAATCCTACAGATTTATATAGTAGTATAGAAAAAATACACAGTTTAAGTATAAAAAAAACGAAAACTCCACGTCATCGTAAAACTTCGCGCCAAAAAGTCTTCACATGAATATCTCTTACACCGCCGTCAAAGATTTTACCGTGAATATTATATTATTTTACAGAATATGAAAACTGGTAAAATTGTGTACTTTACTTCGTTGGTGTTGTTTAAGAAAGCTTCGAGTAATATATTTACATCGTAAAATCTGAAGAACAAATTTTGTGGGCCACGAAACAAGCTTGTATCAATGCTGTTATTAAATATCCTATACGTTCCCGAGGAATGTTACTTTTCCCGGAATAAATAAATAAATAAATAAATAAATAAATATCCTGGGACTTTACACACGGCCATCAGGTCCCAAACTAAGCAGAGCTTGTACTATGGAAACCAGAACACTGATATACTACATATACTACATTTTTTTTTTTTCTAAATACATACTTATATAGATATTTACACCCAGACACAGAACAAACAGACATGTTCATGCACACAAATGTTTGTCCTGGGTGGGAATCGAACCCGCGACCTTCGGTTTGGCAGTCAGAGCGTTAACCACCAAGCCAACTGGATAAAAAGTCTATATGTTATTCCAGGGCTTGCACTATTTATGTGCTAAGTTTCATCCAAACCCGTTCGGTAGATGTCCACCGCGATTTCCCCCGTTTTCCTGAGGGGTGTAACTTATTCCCGGGAAAAGAAGCATTATGTGTAGTAGCAGTACTCTATAATGTTGTAATCTGATATGTAATTACAGAGATAAAATACTGAATTTTGATCTATTTCTTTATTAATAAGCTCCTTTTTGGAATATAATATACATGGTGCTCCGACACAATCATCGTTATTTTGTGGTCGATTGAGGTAAAAAAACCTATTCTTTTGTGTCTGTTAATAAAATAATTTTCATTTCCTTCCTTTTTTTAAACTAAGAAATAACAGGCACATGACACTTAACAACTTCACGTCTCAGGGTCGACAACGCATTGGCGATGCCCCTGGTGGCTCAGATGTCCATAGGCGGTGACCACTTACCAACAGGTGGATCATCTGCCTGTATGTCGCCTAAAGTGTTATAAAAAATAGAAACCAATTTTATTTGTTCAAACGTTAATCTTATGGCCCAAATACACATCATAGGCAAATACGTATGTAGAAGCAGTCTCCGGGGGAAGGGGCGTGGGGGCTAGAAGGGGGCACAATCAACACTTTGAACATGTACTCGGAACGTTCAAATGTTCTCAGCACTCAATACCTTTCGGAACAAGTTGAATCGTTTCAACACTACACGTGCAAAAGCGCAGCGTGGGAAGTGATGGAGTTAAAAATATTTTATCGGGAAAGGTTGACGGGAAGATTATGTAATGCTCTCCGAATCGTTGTTGTAGTCAATTTTGTGTTACATTGACGGCTCTGCGTGTGTTGGCCCACACTGCTCGCGCGTCGAACCGTCAATCTATTAGGAACAGGCTTCAAAATTATATCCAAGAGAGTTACGCAATTCGAGTGCAAGTCGGTTCAGTTTGCTTGACTTTGTGATTTTACCACCTTAGGCCACATCATCATATAATACCACAATGAGTTTGTTGTTTATGGTATAGGCTTGTGCCGGGCAGTGCGAGTTGCCCTGGGGGAGGGTTCGGCAAAATAATAATAAAACCTAGTTAATCTTGTATGCAGATTTCTTTGGACTGGTTAACAATTTTAAAACAAAATTATTTACTCAACAGCTGTTAAAATATCAAAGGTTTATTTTTCTCTGTTCAATTATGATTGTTATATTTGAAATATTTCAGATGTTTCGAAGATATAGTATACTTATAATTGTGCCAAATGTATTAACAGTATTTTTAAGCAGCTGTAGTGTGTTGCTTTAAAAAACCGCTATTACATACAAACATACGTCGAAGTCGCACCATAAGGGTTCTATTAACATTTTAGTAGGGTACCCTAAAGCACAGAGCGAAACTGCCTCTAAAGTGCATTCAGACATTCAAATTAAGGGGTACTACAAAGAACCCTACTAACATAACATGGTTCCCGATCAAATTAGTTGGTACAATAACCATTTCATTTAGAATTCAGATAAATAATTCCTGTTGAGCAATTTATATCAAAGTTCTAAGCAATTTGGGATTAAGTAAAGGTTACCAAGTAAATATAGAAGCGCTTAAAGCGATTGCTTGTTCCTCCGCAGCGCTGTAGAGCGTGGGGTCAGAAACTAATGATAATTGGATGTTAATACTTAATTACACTACAATAGGTAGAACAGGGCTTCTGTATACGGAGCGACGGCCACGTGACAGTTTTGTAAGGTAAAATAAATATCCTGGGAAAATCATTAGAGTTGTAGAGCTCTTACTGCAGAATTTGTTACCTTACCCGCTTCCGGCGTAAAGCAGTAATGTACTCATACTGTGTTCCGGTTAGAATCTTAAGAGCGCTGATAAAATGACAGGCACATGAGACTTAACAACTTCACGTCTCAGGGTCGACAACGCATTGGCGATGCCGCTGGTGTTGCAAAGATGCTTCGACAAAACTGGTAAAACGACACGATAGATAGTAGTCGCATAAAACGACTTGCACACAATCGCATCGTGTTAAACAACCCTCCCTGCACGATCAGGAGTACGTGGCTATATTTACTCCGTCGGGGTCACGGAAGCGGAAAGTGGACGTCACTGGCTTTGAATTGTATCTGATACTAATATAGGTCGAGTTATAAACGAAGCCACTTGCTAGAGTAATGCTCTCTCACTGAAGGTGCCAGCTGAACAGCTGCTGTTATCAGCTATGCTAAGCTGGTGATTTTTTATACCACATAGGCCGACGAGCAGACGGTCCATAGCCGAGCTATGACACCTCCTTCTACAACCCCATTGTAATAATATGTCGCCAATACAATGATATCATGGTATTTCATAACAGAGCTGTGGATATTTATAACACAAATGCACATAACTTTAAAAAAGCTATATTTCATGTTATTCTGAATAGTTCAAAGTCATAGTCTTTAGTCGCAACAATACTATACTAACACACTAATCTTATTTTTAATTTTAAGATAAATTTGTATTATTTTTGTTATTATATGTATTAACTCTCACTAACCACATAATCTTACTTTACGCTATATTTTGCTATGCTGTGTACACCTGCTTAGGAATGCAGTCCTGAGCAACCTTTGTCCTTATACTAATATTTCTTTTTTTTTTAGATTGTATTCTGTTTTGTGTGCCAAATAAAATAAAATGTCAGTGTCTTGCCGCTTGAACATTGACTTCTAAGCCCCTGCTAGCTTTAGTTGCTTTGACCGTGATATGTGCCCTTCTAGGGTCTAAATTGAATAAATCGCTTTGGATTTCAATTGTTGCCCCGTGTCTCAACAGTGTTTTACCGTCTTATTCTTTCTAGAAATAGGTATTATTTCAGAGTATGATTTATAGGGTATATTTCAATCCTCAGCCATTATCATGGGCGTGAAGATATAGGTTATGGGTTTTTACAGTACAATCTTTGCTTAGTTTTTACTGAGTCGTGCAGTTGTCAAGTCTCATGAGCCTGTCATTTCACCGACCCCCTTACCTTTCTTTTTTTTTTTTATTGAGAATGGGCTTGCGTTTGGCCTTTGACTGACCCCAGAAGGAGTTATGACGAAGCCGAGGATGTAACTAAAACACAGTAATAGTGACTATAGAGTTCGTCCGGAGAGGTCCATCTTACCCATTTCCGCCGTGGATGAGTCGTGCACTTGTATTACTGTGTTTTGGTTAGAAAGGTAACAACTTAACGTCACAGGGTCGACAACGCATTGCAAAATATTGGATTTTTTTTATCTCGCCAAAATGTAGCACGTAGAAACGGCAGGGGGTATCTAGTTCAAAATAATGATGTATGTTCTTATATTAGTACTAGCTGCTCCCCCGAGCTTGCACCCGTGTTTATCGACATCTATACTCTATACTAATATATAACTAATAATTATAAAGAGAAAAGATTTGTATGTAAGTATGTTTGTCACTCTTTCGCGCAAGAACTACTGGCACATAGATAGCGCATATCCTGGAATAACATATAGGCTACTTTTTATCCCGGGAAAATGTGATAGCCCTCGGAAACGCGGATAAAACCGCGGGGGACAGCTAGTCACATATAGCCTATAACCATTTTGGACAAATTCCACGTCGAATGGTAGCGGTCCCATCCCGATATGTTCAGTAGTTTTGAGGTGATGGTGAAATGAAATGAAATATGTATTCAAATAGGCCTTCACAGGCACTTATGAATGGTCAGACTCTAACACCGGTTCGGAAGGTTGGTAAGTCAAAGGAACCCTACTTTGCTTATATATTGTACAGATTAATTATTTATTTTTCCTTCCATTTTGTATTCTTTTGTCACCTTATTGTGCTGTAAAAGCTTTGTATTGTATTATTCTATTTATATACATTTTCCTATATATTCAAGAAAGTCTTTAGATCTTTGAGAAGCCAATATTCCATACCTAAACACTGGGGTTCGATTCTGTAAGGTAAACGACACTAGCTCAGCGATGTTTCGACGCGGTCCCTATGATCTGTCTCTTTCGTTAACTATGCAATCATGTGAAAGTTCCGAGACAGACTTTGTCTCGCCGCGAGCTAACGAAGTTTGTATTAGCAGAAAAAGGGAGGCTGGTGTACGTGTATGGTACTTTTTTGTTTTTTATAATCTGATTTATTTGACTATTTAATTTTTTAATGTTTAAGATGTAGTGTAAAATAAATTATACATAATACCTACTAAATACTCCGTCCCGTGGTTTCTTCAACATTCCCGAGGGAACTAATGTTTTCCCCGAAGTGAAAACTTTACCTATATCACTCAGAAATAATGTAGTTTTCTACTTGTGAAATATTTTTTGAAATCATATGTATTTTCGAAAACTACCTCCTCATATATATATATATATATGGATGTATGGACGTTTGTTACTCTCATACAATAACTGCAAAATGTATGAAACTTGACGCATAGATAGTTTAAAACCTGGATCAACACAAAAAATACTTTTTATCCCAGGATAATGTAAACTCTCTCAGGAACGCGTATGCTCGCGGGGAACAGCTAGTATCCCCTACCTGTGACCTATTAAGCCGCTGGTTATCAGGTCATATTATATTATTAGGTTAGATTATAAATGTAACCTAACTGAGTGTCTTGCCGGTTCTTCTCAGTTGAAAGCTGACTTCCGAACCGGGTAACATAACCTTTGACCTTCATAAGTGCCTTTGTAGGGCCTAAACTGAATAAATTGTCAGATTTTATTTAAATTCAAAATTAACTTGAAATACCAAGCAATCAAAATAATCTAACCAATAAACAAGTCTTAAATTACGTGAATTTCATGAGAATTAATTAATTTGACAGTAACAGAGGGGCGCACCTACAAAACTATTAAAAGGGTAAGTGTTTTTTTATAGTATAAGTGGTTCGTGATCAAAGAGAGTGCACGTTAGTGTGACTCGACCCTAATCGGAGCGAGTAAATAGTGCTTTTCATTAAGATTGTTCTGTAGGAAATTACTTTGGAACGGGGTCTTTTAAGCGAGGTGGTGTTCAATTAGTTGGACTATTCAATTTAATAGTTGGAAATGTAATGAGTTGCAGGAAAACTTCCTTTAGGCAGTTTTTGAAGTAGAAGCTCTGAGTGTAGAGTTCGTCTAGAAAAGTCCTTACCAATTTCCCCCGTGTAGCAGTAGTGCACTAGTATTACTGTGTTTCGGTTAGAAAGGTAAGGCCAGTGGAACAAGGGCATTCAAAATAATCTTTGAAGGGTCGATTTAGGCCATTTATCAACGTACATTATCTATCTATGTTTTTCTATCTATCTTGTAAATATACATAAGGAAAATAGGGTTCCTTTGACGCACCATCATCTCAGTACTACTGATCATATCGGGATGGGAGCGCTACCATTCGACGCGGAATTTTTCCAAGATGGTTATAGTGATAGATAAACGTGGGTGAAACCGCGGGGAAGGCTAGTATATCAGCTACATACACTACATTGACTATGTGTATACTCTATATCTCTGGTTTCTTATAGTCTTAAATAATGTTTTATACATTAAAACGTTCACGGAACTTTCACAAAAAATCACGAACATACAAGAGAGAACCACCCTATTTAAAGTCAATAAAAAAGAACAATCCCATAAAACCGTGGTTAACCAGAACATCTACAAAATGCAATTTACTACACGTAAGATTTAAGACAGTTAAAAATTTACCGCAATGTTTAACAGTGATCTCGCTGGCGCGGTTTAATATGTATTTTATTGTTGTTTAACAGTTCCGAACATATTTTTACAGCGGAGCCGTTGTTAAAGGCTCGTAAAGTGAGCTTTATTCGAACGTTTCCAGCGGCTTGATGCCGGCGTGTTCTCAAGAGATTTCCCGTTGGATGGTGCTCTGTTAAAATTTAAAATTCATTACGAATTTAGCCGCAAAATGTGGGAAGTACGGCGGACTTGGTTGGAATAACTGAAATGTTTCTACAGTGCGGTTTCATTTAGTTGTGGTAAGGAATATTGCAGTTTATACGTCGTTAAAATGTAATGTAACTGGCGATTCATCCCGACTTGGTCTGAGTGGGATTACATAAATGTATATTTTGACAGGCCAGTTGGCTTGGTGGTTAGTGACTCTGACTCCCAAACCGAAGGTCGCGGGTTCGATTCCCATCCAGGACAAACATTTGTGTGCATGAACATGTCTGTTTGTTCTGTGTCTGGGTGGAAATATCTATATAATTAGAAAAAAAAAGTAGTATATGTAGTATATCAGTTATCTGGTTTCCATAGTACAAGCTCTGCTTAGTTTGGGATCAGGTGGCCGTGTGTAAAGAATGTCTGGATATTTATTTATTTATTAATGTATAATAGAAAGAATGGAAGAATTACACATTAGAGTAGTATAGCTTTTAGTGCAGAGTTCATTCAGGGAAATAATACCACCTTACCCATTTCCGCCGTGAAGCAGTAGTGTACTTGTATTACTGTATTTCGGTTAGAAGGGGATGCGCTCAAGATTTTTTATAAAAAAAAATATAAAAAATAGGCGTATTTGCGTTATTTTCGAGGGGGAAATCTCCAGAAGCGACTGTGACCGCTAACCATCAGGTAGATAGTCTACTTGTTTGTCGGCCAAAGTAGAATAAAAAAAAACACAAAACTTTCGGATGAAGTTCTTATGAAGGTGAAAAATCAATTGATTAATAAATAATTGAGAAATGATTGATTTTTTATATTCTTTCTATATACGAACGAAATTAGAGTCAAAGATAAAATTATGTTCGGCACATAGCATTTCTTATATCGGGAAAACGATAAATCCCCCTGGAACTCGCGTGAAGCTGAGACGAAGCCAGTACAGAATACAAGGCAATACTACGTTCCAAAGTCAGAGAGACCCCGTTCCATTTTCATAAATAATGGACGCCTATAATTAGCTTAATAACAAAGTGTACCTCACTACAAAGTTCACACTCCACACCCGTTATTAAATTGATTACATAAATGATACATTATTAAATAGCACTAACGCCTCGGAGTCGCTGAGGCTCGATGTCTGATAGACTTCGCCTAAAGTTGTACCTATATTATGTACTAGCGGATATATGAGATGTTTCCAATGTAAGCACCGTGTTAAGGGAAGGTTATAGTGATAGTGTTTCGGATATATTGAGCTTTTCGGTTATAATGAGCTTTTCGGATATTTTATGCGGAGCGTAAAAAAAAATGGTTTTTGTTGAAATAAAGATGTGATAAATAATTATTAAAAATCTATTTTTTGTGATTTATGATGTGATCTTATGATTTATCGAATTAAGAACCCTTTTTCTAAAAAAAAATAGTAAAATCTCACTTAATTGTAATACATCCTTTTGACTAACATAATTGACATTGTATTACTTATCAACTAAATTAATATCCTGGGTCATTCTTCACACATCAGATCAGATAGATCATATCTGATAATGATCCCAAAATAAGTAGATCTTTTGTAATGCCATATATGTGTGTTTTTAAATTGATAGGCATATCCATTTAATTTTATTTTGTGAAATTATTAATTTGTATACCAAAAGGTTGACCGATCCATAAACCGAAGGATCCCGAGGCATCTAATATATTATATGGATTACAACATAGCCTATGTCACTCAGGAATATAGTAACTTTTCATCAGTGTAAGAATTTTTGAAATCGGATTTGGTTCGAAAATTACCTCATCACAACTTTATTGTACCGCTTACTTTTTGAATTCTGCTACAAATATCCGACGCCTTCGGATACGAATAATAAGTTGTTACATCCCTAGCGACTGTAGCACCGTTATTATCTATATTAAAAGCTCATTATAACCTCTATAATTGACACCCTTATGTTCATGTAAGAAATACCGTCGTAAAATAACAGCATAGATTTATTAGGCACTATTCGAGTCGTATTTTGATAACATTTGTAGTTCTCGCTTAAATAAACATGTGCGGAGCGTACTAGATACTAATTCGTTAGATGTAGTGTTTGATATTGAATTATAATATATTGCGATGTAATTTTATACAGAACTAGCAGTCCTTCGCGGTTTCACCTGCGTTCCAGAGGGATGTAACATTTTCCCAGCACCAAAAGTATCCTATGTGTTACTCCAGGGCATTTTTTATATATCTGCCAAGTTTCATCCAAATCATTCGTTTCATCCAGATAATTTTTTTATTTTATTCCAATTGGGCCGTCAAACAAGCAGACGGACCTGATGGTAAGTGGTCACCGCTGCCTATGGCCATTTGCAATACCAGAGTTGTCGACCCTGAGACGTGAAGTTGTTAAATCTCATGTGCCTGTAATTTCACCGCGTCCTTTACCTTTCTAACCGAAACACAGTAATACAAGTGCACTACTGCTTCACGGCGGAAATGGGTAATGTGACTACTCAAAAATTATTATTTAATTTGATGTGAATTTAATATAATAGATTAAAATTTTATCAGTAATTTTACTGGTATTGTAAATGTGAAAGTTTGGATGTTTGTTACTCAGTGATGCGAGAACTGCTGAACGGATCTGGATAAAATTTGGCATTCTAGCCTGGAATAGCATATTGGCTACTTTTATCCTGGGTTTATGTAACATCCATAACCACTTGCTGGCGTCGGCATGACCTTAAATTTGACATACATATCGCACCCTCAGAATGGGGCTTAACTCAAAAAAACACTTTTGGCACATCTCTGATTGGGTCACATTCGCACTGAGCGGGGAGGGTGGGTCCCGGTATTGAAGAGGCTGAAGTATCGATATGGTTAGTCTAGGTATCATTAAATTGACTATAATTTACTATTCATCGGATTTGTTTAGTCTCTCTATGATCGTAACTTCATTTCGCAAAATTTTGAGTTAGCCCTTATCGTACGGAGGGTGCGATATGTAAGTTTAATGTTATGAGACCATCCAACTGGTCTGATTGTGAAGTCGAGGGTTATAGGAACTCCTAAACTGCACGTGATATTTGGCCTCGTTTGATTTGTCGTGCCAAAAACTATTAGTTTGTGTGGTCTCTAGGGTCTGCAGATGAAGTTGGAAGGTATTCATTATACCTAATTTAATTTTTTTTTTAATCTCAGTCCCTTGATCTCGAGGGATAACTTATTTTCCCAGGAATAAAAGTACCTCAAATCCCCATATAATAGGCTAGGCGCGTGCCAAATTTCATCACCATTCGTTGTCCCGTTGAAGCGTCAAGACAAACAAACAAATTCACAAAGATTTATAATATTAGTGAGTATACTAAAGCTAAGTTATCCGCCAACAACTACACGTTGGTACACAAACAATCTACGTTTAATGTTAGTAAAAATTATATTCTCATATTAAGGCCAATAGCGGCTTGACAGAGATCATAAAAATTTGCATACATAGTGACATGGTCGAGGCCTTTCTTAGAAGTAATCATTTGCTAGATATATAGCTAGTAAAGGAAATCTCTGTGTAAAACAACTATATTACCATTACGTCAGATATGAGTTTTGCGTAGTTATTGTAAGTAGGATCGTTCTGTGGGTTTTATTATTCACTAGGGACCCGCCCCGACTTTGCTTGAGTAGGATACTATAATTGTATTATACACTTAACTCTTTTGGATGAAATTCTCTAAATGATTATGAAAAGGGCATAAAATCTATATCGTAGTGGAAAAGATAAGCTAATAAATAGACAAACAGAAATATTGACTTTGTTTTATATATCCTTACATACTAACATCCGCCCCGTGGTTTCCCCGCTTACCCAGAATCTTCAGGTCTGCAGGCACAAAAATATTCTATTTGTCAATTTTCGTTCAGATGTTGGTCAGGAATTTTTAATCCGATCCTATCCTGTTTTTTTTTTTAAACAAGCAGACGGTCCCCCTGATGGTAGGTGGTCACCGCTGCCTATGGACATTTGCAACACTAGGGGCATCGCCAATGCGTTGTCAACCCATAGACGTGCAGTTGTTAAGTCTCATGTGCCTGTAATTTCACCGGCCCCCTTACCTTTCTAACCCAAACACAGTAAAACAAGTGCACTACTGCCTCACGGCACAAATGGGCAAGGTGGTAGTACTTCCCCGGACGAACTCTGCACTAAGAGCTCTACTACTCTAGAAACTCTGTTGTTTGTTACTCTTTCACGCATTTACTATTTTCTTTTCCGAGGCATTCTTTATCTATATGCCAAGTTTGATCTATATCTGGTCGACAGATTTTGCTTGAGAGTCAAACATCCATACATATACATACATCCATCTTCATACATTTTCGTATTTTTAATATTATTCGAATAGTAGGAAGTAGGAAGTTTGGTGAAAAAATTAATTATTGTCAACTCGTTTGCGATTTTATTTACGTCGTACAATCTCCAGGAATCTTTATTTTTGTGCCTTTTATAATGATATAGGATATATAAGATGAAAGTACACGAAATATTATATTCTGGCTTCAGGACATGTGTAAATTGGCTCTCACTGAAGCGATTTGATTTCGACTGGATAATATTATCTTTCTACTAAGAAATGAAATGAAAATATTTTTAATCAAATAGGCCTTTAGAATGAATAGTCAGAGTCTAATCTCTAATACCGTTTAGTACTACACCATCTACTACACACATACAAACATTTATTTACAACAATAATATATAGGTACATATATAATATAATATACTCAAAGTCGCTCAGCGAGCTATGCTCGGAGTCTCTCTAAAGTATCAAATTCGAAATGAAGTCATCCGTCAGAGAGCCAAAGTTATCGACATAGCTCAAAGGATTAGCAAGCTGAAGTGGCAGTGGGCTGATCACATCTGTCGCAGAACCGATAACAGTTGGGGTAGACGTGTTCTAGAGTGGAGACCACGGCTCGGTAAACGTAGTGTAGGGCGCCCTCCAGCTAGATGCAGAGATGATATATGCAAGCTGGCTGGCAGCGGTTGGAAACAACGACCTGAAGATCGAGTTCAGTGGCGTGCCATAGGTGAGGCTTATGTCCAGCAGTGGAAGAAGATAGGCTGATGATGATGATATAATACATAAAAATATAAATGCTTATGTGTGTTGTATGCTGGAAAGATAAATTATACAAATATAGTATCTACCCGTTACCTCCTTTTGGTCATGAAACAAAAGGCAAGGAACTATTTTAGGTTATGATAGCTCAGTTGGCCGTAACGAGAGATGTACGTTCAAATCGCCCCTGGCTGCTACCAGTCAAACTTAAAATATGTAATCAAGCACTCTGTGGTGAATTCCGTTTACTGGATTTGAGATTCAAGGCTTTAAAAAACAATTCAAAATTTTCAGTTTATTCAGTTTAGGCCCTCGGAAGGCACTTATGAAGGTCAAATTATAGGCCTTTGTGTGGTTACCCTTGGGCAAGATCATCATTTACCATGGTGAGATTGTCTTCAAACACAAGCCTCCAAGACTAAACAGAGCTATAAAAATATTAATCTCGGAAACGCGAGCGAAACCGTAGGGTGGAAAGTCGTTATATGAAAAAAAAAATCCAATAAAAGAGTTTACGTTTTTCTTCAAATTCACTCGGAGAGATACGATCCATTCTTCTTTCAGAAATGTTAGAGTTCTCAGTGCGGAGTTCGAGCTGAGGAAGTACTACCACCATATCTATTTCCGCTATGAAGCTGTAGTGCCCGTAAATTAATGTTTTAAGGCAGGGTTGATGAAATTACAGGCACGTGAGAGAACTTCATGCCTCGGGGTTCGGAACGCATAGGCGATGCCCTTGGTATTGCAAATTATGGGCAGCGGTGACTACTTACGATTAGGTAGTTTGATTCCCCCTTTTACACGCTAACGCTGAAAATTATAAATAAATATCCTGGGGCATCCTTTACACGCGGCCATCTGATCTCAAACAAAACAGAGCTTGTACTATGGAAACCAGACCACTGATATACAACAGAGTACAATTTTTTTTATATCTTAGGTATATACTTTTACAGATCAATTATTTTTATTTACAATTCGGTGGTCGGTGGCTAACTTAGGGTCAGTTAAGCAACTACGCCGAGGATGTCTTCTGTCGGGCTTAGACCTCAGCTCAAGTCTTTTGGGGGTTGAGGAATTCACGAGATCAATATTGGGATTGATGGTTTTGTATTGTTCGTAGTATTGTATACTTAAATAATTAATAATTAAATTATTATTTGAACCTATTAATACGCACGCTACAAATCTGCATCGCACTATCGAAGTTACTATACAAGCTTCCAACATCAACACTTGGAGCGCGGTCCCCAGGCACGATCACCTAGTGGCGGAAGAACCCTTATAAATGGAGGAGTCTCACACCTCGCTCCTCCATAGTAAAAGCAATAAAGTAAGCTTGATAAGGTGTTGCAAGCGTCATTAGTCTGCGGTTTACCTTAGTAGTATAAAAAATCTTCAATTAGGTCTTATTACACGAAACAGACTTAAAACCTAACAAGTTAACAATCTAAAGTCTGCGACACTAGTAGAAGAAAGACAATAAAAGATAAATTCCAGCCCTATGTCCATAAATTCATTCATTCGCCAGCGTCGAGAATTCAATTAATCTCGCCGCGGACAAAAACTAACGCACGAGCGCTGGTCAGCCCCCTTATTCAGCTAATACAAACTTCGTCGGCGAGCCGCTTCACGGAGCCTAGGAGAATACCTCTCACGTGATTAGTAGTATTACCGTAGTAAGCGACAGAGACAGAGCATAGAGGCCGCGACGAAACATGCTCGAGTTAGTGTCATTATCCTTACAGAATCGAGCACCAGAGGCAGACAAAAACTATTATGGCATTTGTAACTCATTTGCGGGCCGTGTCAACGAACTTGATGTTATATATCATTTGTTTTTGTCTCAAATGTATAATGATTGGTACGGTACTTAGTTTTTATTGATAAGTGAGTTATTAAACTACTAGCTGTCCCCCGCGGTTTCACCCTCGTTTCCGAAGGATGTTAGATTACATTATTTTGTTCTTTTTATCATCACTATCGCATCGCACGCGATGTCAGGATTTTTTTTATACCTAGGGTTACATTATGGAGTTTTAGCAAGGATCCCTGATATCTTTGAAAATATAATATAGCCTATGTCCCCGGGGATCGTGTAGCTTCACAACGATGAAAGAATTTTTAAAATCGGTCCAGTAGTTTTTGAAAGGCCAATTTGCTTGGTGGTTAGCGACCCTGACTGCCAAGTCGAAGGTCGCGGGTTCGATTCCCACCCAGGACAAACATTTGTGTGCATGAACATGTCTGTTTGTTCTGTGCCTGAGTGTAAATATCTATATATGTATGTATTTAGAAAAATCTGTTATCTGGTTTCCATAGTACGAGCTCTGTTTAGTTTGGGATCAGATGGCCGTGTGTAGTTTATTCCTTACATACAAAAATACAAATCTTTCCTGTTTATAATATTAGTTAAGAAGTAGATTACCAAATAGTTCTCGATTCGTTTTTATGTATGTAACTCTGATTTTACTTCTATGGCGAATCGATTTCGATAATAAAATATTCGACAGTCCTATCTACAATTTCATATAATTAGAAGGGCTACTTGCCGTGATGGATAACCCTTACTACTAAGCTGCAGGTCGTGGGTTCGATTTGTATATTTTACTAACCAATCGATTTAAATTGATGCAATACTGTTTAATTAACTCAAACTATTCTCTCAAAAAATAAAACTTACTCAATAATCACACAGAACTCGATATATTGGTAAAACTCAATTCTACAAACATTTTGTAACAGTAAAAAATGGTTCTGAAAAGATTTGCCGTCAATACTGCTGAGCTGTCATCCCATCCATAGACCTCTGATCTGACAAATACTATGCTGATAAAATATTATATAGTTAAAAAACGTATGTTTTTTAAAACAATCTTTGAGCCATAAAAAAAAAACTGACGTCAAGTTGCAACTTGGCATACCCTTTCATAGCCATGACATGAAGAATAAACAACGCTTATTTAGATAGTAGCGTTCGAGTAGTAGAGCTCTTAGTGCAGAGTTCGTCCGGGGAAGTACTACCACCTTACCTATTTCTGCCGTGAAATAGTAGTGCACTTGTAATACTGTGTTTCGGTTAGAAAGGTAAGGGGGAGGTGAAATTACAGGCACATGAGATTTAACAACCTCACGCCTCAGGGTCGACAACGCATTGGCGATGCCCCTAGTGTTGCAAATGTCTATAGGCGGGGGTGACCACTAACCATCAGGTGGACCGTCCGCTTGTTTGTCGGCCCAAGTGGTATAAAATATATATAATAGTGCAATGTCAACAAAAACAATTGAGTGTGCAAAGTCGCAGCTCGATCGGATCAGGAGAGCTGGTCTAAATACAGTTGTAAGATTTGTCTCAAACATTTAACAAGTGAAGTTAAAATAAATCTATTAAAAAGTGTTACCTCTTTACAAATAATATTGAGAATTGGACTTCTGACATAGACAAAGTGAATATCTTCAAATTTCCCAGCGCCACGGGGTCCGGAACCTTCGTTCTAGGGTCTACAAATTAGAAGGGATAATCGGTTTAGCGTAAAATGATCGCGGGTTGAGGATCAATTTACATATTTCTGGAAGGAGTCGTTTACGCATTATGGATTATATTGAATTATTCGTGTGAAAATTTTACTTAAATAGGAAAAATAATGTTGAGTTTAATTTTATTGTAGCCAGCCATTGTTAAGAAAATAAGTTAGGTACATATAAGGATTAAAGTTTCTATGTAGTCTATGCCAATATGTATTATAACGAGAGTGCGAATTTTGTCAGTTTATATGTATGCGTCCTACACTACGTTTACCGGGCCGTGGTCTCCACTCTAGAACACGTCTACCCCAACGGTTATCGGTTCTACGGCAGATGTGACCAGCCCACTGCCACTTCAGCTTGCTAATCCTTTGAGCTATGTCGATAACTTTGGTTCTCTGACGGATGACTTCATTTCGAATGCGATCCTTCAGAGAGACTCCGAGCATAGCTCTCTCCATAGCTCGCTGAGCGACTTTGAGTTGGTGAACCAGTCGCACCGTCAGTGTCCACGTCTCGGCTCCGGAAGTCATAACAGGTAGGACGCACTCGTTAAGGGATAGGCTGATGATGATGATGACGATAATGATATGTATGCGGAGCTAATATCCGGAACCAAATTTACTATTTGAAAGGTACGTTTTGGAAGGCTATGTTATATTCCCGGGATACAATAGATTCCTCGGGAACGCAAGTGCAACCACAGCATAGCATTAACCTTGGTAATGTCCAAACAGATTTGAATGAAACCTAAGACACAGATAGATTATATTCTGAATATCTTAATCCAGATAAATATAACTCAGGTAAAATGCGACCAGTTAACTAGCTGGTCGCATATATCTTATATATCGCATAGGTAGTTACCTATCAACAGAAAATATGTCACAAATATCTACACAGAACTGTGCCAAAAATACTGGCAACATTAAAAAAAATAGACATAGGTATTCCAAAAGGCCGACCGTGATCCCAGTCCACCCTTATCACACCCAGACATATTTTGCAATTGAATTAAAAACATACGTATTTTTTATTCAGATTAACATGCGCTGCAAAGCTGGTGGGCTTAGAGGCCGCTTGTGATTGACACTGTGAAAACATACTTTATTTCAGACGCCAGGATTTACATGTTAATGTGGGGAAGTAAACAGGCATTTCGGTTAATCTCTTATATAAGCAAGGGCTTGATTCTTTTTGAGTCAAGTATGCCGACAAACAGATAGATGGTAAATGGTCCCAACCGCCAAAAAACATTTGCAATACCAGGGCATCAACAATTGCGTTGTCAGCCCTGAAACGTGAAGTTGTTAAGACTCATGGGCCTGTGATTTTACCTAAAAGTAGGTATTTAGAACGAAACAATTTAATAATATGTAGTATATTAATTGGTTTCCATATTGCCAATGCTCTGCGACCCTGTGACGTGCAGTGTTTAAGTCTCATGTGCCTGTCTTACCTTTATAACTGAAATACAGTAATACAAGTGCACTACTGCTTCACGGCGGAAATGGGTATGGTGGTAGCACTTCAGGTGAGTTTTAAAATTTAGTTTAAACTATGTTAATTTTCAGTAAATAACGTATGCACAATATGTGCTGTTTCTCTTCCAAATAAAAAAACAAGTGCGAGTCGGACTCGCGCACGAAGAGTTCCGTAGCATTATCTATAAAAATTACCATACTATGTTTCTTGCCGGTTCTCAGCTGTAAGCTTACTCCTGCCCTTCACGGTTCTAAACTGCATAAATGCTTTTAAATTAGGACATCTCAGAACTCACGAAATCTTTCCGTTAATGTACATATTTATAATTTCAATTAGGCCAACATACTGGTAAACGGTCCTGCTGAAATTTGCAATACCAAGCGCATTATTCAGACGAACTCTGCACTAGAGGCTCTAATAGCTTTTTTTATACCACCAGAGGCTGATAAACAAGCAGACGGTCCACCTAAGTAAGTGGTCATCACCGCCTATGGACATTTGCAACACTAGCGGCATCGCCAACGCGTTGTCGACCCTGAGACGTGAAGTAGTTAAGTCTCATGTGCCTGTAATGTCACCGGCCCCCTGACCTTCCTAACCAAACACAGTAATACAAGAGCACTACTGCTTCACGGCGGAAATGGGTAAGGTGATAGTACTTCCCCGGACGAACTCCGCACTAAAAGCTCTACAACTATAGCTTTTTAATTTCCATTAATACAAGAGCAAACTAATATTCTTTTGTTCATATTTAATAAAGGGCCTAATCCAGCACTAGAGAGAAAGTCTACACCGAGAAATCCACAGACAAAATCTAGTATTAAATAAAAATACGCTGTATAAGCTTTTGCAGCTACAAACGAATAGGTTTTGCATACTAAAGCGTGTATTTAAAGTTATTTCCAGTACCATTTTACCCTTCAGAAGGGCTGAGACGTGTTTAAAATGTACAAGAGCCGAGTAAACTACTCATTTAAGTCGATTTCTAAGTTTATTTCTCTTTGGCTATTTTACTTGGAACAGAATAAGTTAAATTAAATATCCTATTAATGTAAGAAATGGGAAAGTTTGCGTGATTTGATGAAAATATAATGAATATTATAATATAGAGCAATTGAATATAAGGCGATGGTTTAAAACTATGTTTATTATTAAAATTTATATAAACCATGCAAAGTTCTCTAGTAATATGATGCTTTCATTTTTTTGTTTTGTATACCACTTTTTCCGACAAACAAGCAGATGGTCCACCTGATGGAAAGTGATCACCGCCGCCTATATACATTTGCAACACTAGGAGCATCGCCAATGCGTTGTCGATCCTGAGACTTGAAGTTAAGTCTCATGCGCCTGCAATTTCACCGGCCCCCTTACATTACTAACCGAAACACAGTAATACTAACTGCTTCACAGCGGAAATAGTAAGGTCGTAGTAGGTTCCTATTCCCTTATCCTATTTTTTTTTTATGCCACTTGGGCCGACAAACAAGCAGACGGTCCACCTGATGGTAAGTGGTCACCGCCGCCTATGGACATTTGCAACACTAGGAGCATCGCCAATGCGTTGTCGACCCTGAGACGTGAAGTTGTTAAGTCTCATGTGCCTGTAATTTCACCGGCCCCCTTACCTTTCTAACCGAAACACAGTAATACAATTGCACTACTGCTTCACGGCGGAAATGGGTTAGGTGGTAGTACTTCCCCGGACGAACTCTGCACTAAGAGCTCTACTACTCTAAAAATCCTATGTTTGTATACTAATTTTAAAATGTTTTGTTATCTCATACGTGTTACTTGTATTAGTTAAATTACTTAGATGCTAACTTAATAATTTTTTTTGCTTACCACTTGTTGAAGAGTGAGCACGTTTTATTATATTTAATATCTTTTGTCGTACCACAATTCACGCGAAACAAATTATTCATTCAATTATTGCAACAACTCTGTCGCTGTAAATAGTCACAGTGCTGTTGAATTATGCGATGTTTCAGATATTATTGTTCTGTTTATCTGCACTAAGAGCACCTTCCTTTCTAAATATTGGTTCTTCAAGTCATGGCAACTAAAATCTAGTGTCTGTCAAAGGCTGATATCAGAACTCGTGGTTACTTCAGCCGCTTTGACCTTTATAAGTACCCATATAGGGCTTAAACAGAGTGAATATCATGTAACATCTCCCAAGTGAGGTGTGGTTATCATTGTCACCGTAATTCGAGCTTTACCGATTTCAGGTACAGGTTATAATTTTAAATGACAACAAAGAATTATTAATATGACTAATTAGTTATCAATTTTTAATTACCGTTTAAATTTATATTACTAGTTGTCTCCGCTGTTTCATCTGCGTTTATCGATATCATATACGAGATAGCCAATATCCATCTACAAAAAAAAATCACGTCGAATGGTAGCAGTCCCATCCCGATATGTTCAGTAGTTTTAAGGTGATGGTGCGTCAAAGGAAGCCTTTTTTTTTTGCTTATAAATATGTATCTAGTAAATAGATAGACTAGCTGTCTCCGCGTTATCATATATAGCCTATCATTCACGCAATCACATGTTCTGTCTATACACCAATTTTCATCAAGATCGGACAATCGTTCCTGATATAAAAGGACACCTTTTTTTGTTTTCTTTTAAATAATGGTTTGATTGTGTTCTGTTTTGTGTGTAATATTAATAAAAATTTGTTTGTCCGACTCGGGAATCGAACCGCCGGGTCTCTATCCGAGCGCCACTAGACTAATTTAAAATCACTTAACAAAATTAACAGAGTTGCGCAACATAGCGCAAGCTTCGAAATCGTTAAATTAAACGAGATTTCAAAACTGCATTCAGCTTTCTAAACGCAAGGATAGGTCTGTAGTGACGTGGAATGCTTACTGAAGGTCGCGGGTTCAAATCTTACAATGAGGTTCTACTGGGGGGAAATTCCACTAACATATTTTGCACCGAACCATTACCATATCACAAACAAACGTCAAATTTGACGTTGAATCGTATTGTACTAAACACACCAACGATCAAACTGCGGTTGTGTTTCGGTAATGGTTCACATTCGTTCGAAAGATTACGTAAAAGTGTATGGTTGTTTCGGTTGTAGTGCGTAGGAATTAGGCATGGAAATGATTGCTACTTTTATTTCATTTTCATTAAATGAAATAATATTTTTTTTCACAGTGATTTCACCTGTGAAATTTCACAGTCAATGATTTTTTTTCGCAAAGCTTTAATATCACTCTTGGCCGTGCGACCCGTTCGTAGCGACGATCGGTATATATTTTGCTCTTTCTAAGACGACTGGGTTAGAAAGACGCTCTTTCTTTCTAACGACGTCGTGAGTCGTCGGTGAAAAACGATGATATCCGAATGATGTGCGGTGTGCGATGTATCATGTAGGCAAGGTAGCAGAAAAGTAGCAGTTTTAATAGACGACGTCAAGGCAGGTAGCAGGTAGCAGGTGTGACATATGAAAAAGTATTTCATATGATTTTTCACATGCTATTTGTGAATTATGCCATGCCTAGTAGGAATAATCAATTTGACATTAATCGTGACTATACCATTGCCGAACCACACGTGCTACTCGAACGTTGCATTTAGTGGAATTGGGCCCCTGATATTTGAAACCAAGGGTACTTTGTAGAGATGTGCGAGGTAGCTTTGCGGCGAGTCCACCAATAGAAACGCCTTATTCGAGCTGTGGCGGGCTAAGCTATGACAATTAAGCGTTAATGCGCGTTTAAATAGAACTTTTAACTCGTGTTGTAAAATGTATCAATTTATGGATATAATCTATGTATATCTTGACAGGCCAGTTCGCTTGGTGGTTAGCGACCCTGACTGCCGAGTCGAAGGTCGCCGGTTCGAATCCCACCCGGGACAAACATTTGTGTGCATGAACATGTCTGTATGTTCTGTGTCTGAGTGTAAATATCTATATAAATAATATAATATAAAATATGAGTATGCATTTAGAAAAATAAAAAGTTGTATATCAGTTATCTGGTTCTCATAGTACAAGCTCTGCTTAGTTTGGTTAGATGGCCGTGTGTAAAAGAATGTCCCGGGATATTTATTTATTTTATATTTCCTAATTTTATAAAGGAGGGTCAGCTGGCTTAGTGGTTAGAGACCCTAACTGCCTACAGATCGTGAGTTCAATTCCCACCAAGGATAAGGATTTGTGTGCTTGAATATGTCTGTTTTTTTGCGGTGGCTGCAAAAATCTGTATAGGTAGTATGTACCTATTTAGAAAAACTATTGAATATTATGTAGTATATCAGTTTCCATAATACAAGCTCTACTTAGCTTGGGATTAGATGGCCGTGTGAAAAGCCTCAGGATACTTATTTTTTTTAAAGAGGTCGACTTTGTTTTTCTGTAATTTTGGATGTCGGAGATAAACTACGAAATTACTAAAAAAAATTTCTAAAATCCCCTCACTGTTAGAAAGCTACAATATTCCCGAGTGGCATATACAATGTTATAATTCCGGTATCAATATTTTCGTCGCCATCGACGCGGGTGAAGCCACAGGACGTAGCTAGTATTTTAATATTTTTGAAGTATTTTAGATTATTATCGTGTTTCGTAACTGGCGATTTAAATATTTGCATTTATATTAAAAACGAAAGATAAGCGGCGAAGCTTAAAAAGCTTTTTATTAGCAATTTCCCGCCGGATGTGCCTCATCTAAGCTTAAAGCTCCGGTAAAGATTTTTGAAAACTGTTAAATTCCGATTTGCTGCGGATATAAGCGGAAAAGGGTTTACTTGTCAAAAACAAAAATTATAAATAGCGGTCAAGTGTGAGTCGGGCTCGCACACGAAGGGTTCCATACCACCGTAACATATTTAACGACACGACTTACATTTTTAACTATATTTTTTTTTATTTGTCTCGCCAACTGCCTGACAGAAAGTTTTTTATTTGTTGTTATGGCGGCCAAAGTAGTAAAAACGTAGTGAATTTCAATAGTTATTACGGTTTATGAGATACATCCCGCTGACAGACGTACGGACGGATAGCAGCGCCTTAGTAACAGGACCCTATGGGAACGAAACCCTAAAAACGGGTTTCTTTACAATGTATTTTACACATACACATTCCACAACATTATCTGTTCTGTTAGAATCTTGCCACGTGTTACAGGATATCCTGTACCGATGTTTAAATTCGCTTTATTTCGTATTCTGGATCTGACATAACCAGTACCACCTGGAACCTCATCCTTAGTGAGCATTATAGGTCCGTTTTATAAAAAAATACATGACTTGTGTGGTAATTAAGGAAAGTGGTTATACATTTTGGATATAGTGCATACATATAAATAGGTTTGATTTTAAGAAGTGTTTTCTATTTCATTTTGAACTGCCACAACGCCTGAAAGACCGTTCGAAGTATCTTGCCTAAAATAAAATTAAATATACATTGAAAATTGAAATATATTTCATAATTAGAGTAGTAGAGCTCTTAATGCATAGTCCATCCGGGGAAGTACTTCCGTAAGTAACCTTGCTCATTACCCACACTTAACAAGTTCACGTATTTTTTTATTTATAACTGGATTGCGATTAGCCTCAATCTCACCTGATGGCAACTGAAGATGGAGCTCGCTTTCCCGTTAGTTGCCTATTCACTCTTTTCTTGATTTGCCCCAAGTTCTATATTTCAGAGAACACAGATGAGGGGAGAGAATTCCGATCTTTAGCTGTGCGCATGAGGAAGGAAGCTGCAGAGCGCTTCGTGCGAATTGGTGGTATGTCTACAACATTAGGGTGAAAACTCTCCCCACGCCTAGTAGTCTCAGGGTCGACAACGCATTGGTGATGCCCCTGGTGTTGCAAATGTCCATAGGCGGCGGTGACCACTTACCATCAGGTGTACCGTCGACTTGTTCATCGCCCAGGTATAAAAATATCTGTAGAAAGAATAAATTAAGCTTTTGCGAACGATACAAATGAGTTAAATACATAACCCTATGGACCCTCAACCGGCTTAAACTCCAATAAGGCCGGTGGCAGTAAACAAAAATGTGCGAAATGTTCAGTATACCGTTTAAGTTGGACCTTTTGACCCGCTCCAAGACCTCGGCTCTCGCGCCAGATAAATATTTGATACGATACGATGGCCTGCTTCTAATTATTGTGTTTGACTTGCCAACCGTTCCATCATTCGTTATTTACGCACATTTTTAAATAACAGATAAGGTTAAACAGAAAAATATGTACGAATACCTATCGTCGATCTTTGTTGGATTGAATCTTCAGTTAAATAAATAAAGGATTTTAAGAAAATAAAACGAATACGGTACTTTATTTTACAAGAGAGACAAAAAGTCTTTGGTATAAATAAATGAATGATTCGGTAGAAGTTGTTCTGCCCTGTAGGTCGAGCTATGAGCTAAAAGTATCTACAGGGTCCACAGTAGTAAAGTTACAGGTACTGTTAGAAAGGAACTACAGTACCTATCGGATCCTAGCAGGTGAAAAAAAAATTTATAAAATTACCGTCCAAGTGCGAGTTGGTCTCGCGCTTAAAGGGTTAAAAATTAAAAATTCAAAATTGAAAACCATTTATTCAGTTTAGGCCCTCGGAAGTAGGGTTCATTCTCGGCTCGAGAATTCCCGGGAAATTGTTGGGCTTTGTTCCCGGGAAATCAAGCTCGAGAAAAGTCGAGAACTCGAGAAATCATGCACCTATACAGAAATTAACTCGCCAATCAAAGGTTCAAATACTAGTGGGTTGGTGAGACATTTAGCACATGTGCATAAAATCAATATTACTAAATGCGGGACCCAAGAAGAATCCGAATCTGAAGCATCTACGAGTTCAGGTGTGAGTGCACCGAAAAAAGCAGGCCTGGGTATGAAAGTATGCAGCAACAGAAACTAAACTTCAAAACTCCACCGATACAATCATTGGGTGAAATATTGGCGAGGCTGGCTGAAAAAGACGGCTTCACACAAATAGATTCCCAAAAAGTGAATTCATTCGTGATTCACTTTCTGCTAAAGGATATAAACTGCCCATGTGTGTTAATAATGTTATGAATCTAATACTAAAATACTATGAGGATAAGGACAAAGAAATGATAAAAGAACTTTCAGATATTTGTTCTTCAGGCTAAGTGTGAGTATTGACGAGTGGACATGCATTCGTAACAAACGCTATTTTAGTGTTATTTGTAATACTACAGAAACAACACATTATAATTTGGGGTTAGTCTATATACCCGGTAAATGTGGGGCCGTTGAAGTAAGACAAATAGTGGAGGAACGCTTGAAACATTTTGAAGTGAAATTTGAGAGTGATGTTGTTGCCGTAGCAAGCGATGGGCCAAACGTAATGAAAAAAATTGGCAGAGAAAGCCCCTGTAAATTGGTTCTATGTGTTAATCATGCCATCCATTTAGCTATTCTTGAAACATTTTGCAAAAAACAGTCAGAAGTTACAGCTGCTAGAAATGCTTTCCATAACGATGACGAACACAGCAGCTCCGATGAAACCAGCAGCACTGATAACGATGATGAATCTTATATATCTAATGAAGAACCTAGACCGCAAATAATTGATGACATAAACAATGTAAATCGATCGATTATAAGATTTTTCAGAAAAAGTCCTCTAAAATCAATCACACTGCAGAAACATGTAGTAGCCGAATTCGGAGTAGAGCTATTTTTGTTACTCGATGTCAGAACTAGATGGAATTCAATGCTGACTGATGGTAAATGTAAATTTCTCGACAACCCGAGAAGCCCCGAGAAATTAGCCTCGAGAATTCTCGAGACCCGAGAAATTGAAAAGCTCGAGAAATCATGAACCCTACTCGGAAGGCACTTATGAAGGTCAAATTTAAAGTTACTGAAGCTACTACCGGTTCGGAAGTCAGCCTTCAACTGAGAAGAACCGGCAAGAAACTCAGCAAGGTCCGTACCATTATCTATAAAAAAAGGCAAAAAAAACATATCTGTTGTATGGGAGCCCCCCTAAATACCAATTTTATTCTGTATAGTATTTGTTGTTATAGCGCCGATAGAAATATATAATCTGTGAAAATTTCAACTGTCTAATTATTACGGTTCACGAGATACAGCCTGGTGACAGATGGATCTTTGGGTGCGGAACCCTAAAAAATCAACCTCGAACTTAAAATCACACACAAAAACAGCTGCTTAGAAGGCCTTCAGTGTCATACACAGGAAACAGAAGAATTATACATATAGGTAAAGTCAGATAAATAAATATCCTGGGTCATTATTTATCCTCGGCCATCTGATCCCAAACTAAGCAGAGCTGGTAGTATGTAGTTGTAGAAACTAGATAACCGATATACTACATAAACAACTCCTTTTATTATATTGACAGACATAACATAGATATTTGTCCAAACACAGAACAAACAGACATGTTCATGCGCACAAATATTTGATCTATTTTGAAATCACAGACGGACCGTCAATTTTATATATTGGTAGGTATATATATTTAAAAACTAAACTAACGACAGGTAACTCCCCGCGGGTAAGCGGTAAATAAATAACTCGGTCGGGGTTCATTTCCTCATGAATATTCAGGTTACATGTCGTTTGTTTGCGAAATGAAATAAAATTCACTCTGCCGCGTCAGCTCTTTCAGCTATCACGTAAATACAGGTATATAAATAAATAATAATAAATATCCCGGGACATTCTATACACACGGCCGTCTAGTCCCAAACTTTGTAGAGCTTGTACTATGGAAATGATAACTGATGTACATATACTACATTTTTACTGCTACAAATGATATGGCACTGATTTATAACTATATATATTTCTCATAGATTATATACAGTTTCAAAGTATATCTCTAATACTCTATGTAATCTAAAGAAAAAAAAAATATTTATGCGAACGCACAAAATATAGAAAAAAATCTCACGAAATCTCACCAAGGGGAGAAGGGGGTCGGGGGGACTTTTTTTTATAATAGAACTAGCTGTCCCCCGCGGTTTTACCCGCGTTTCCGTGGGATGTCACATGTATTATACATAAAATCTTTCCTCTTCAATCACTCTGTCTATTAAAAAAATCCGCATCAAAATCCGTTGCGTAGTTTTAAAGATCTAAGCATACATAGGGATATAGGGACAGAGAAAGCGACTTTGTTTTATACTATGTAGTGATACGACATTACTTTTGTTTTTAGCTTAAATTTTCTCTCCGAACCCATAAGCCCATTAAAATTATAGCTTGTCAAAATAGATTACACCACAAAGTACCTCACCACACAAACTTCCACTTTGATATGCACCCCTATCTATCCGCAATTTACATGACTGACTAAACTATTTTAAACTTACTAACTTTTAGAAGTAGTAGAGCTCTTAGTGCAGAGTTCGTCGGGGGTAGTGCTACCACCTTACCTATTTCCGCCGTGAAGCAGTAGTGCACGTGTATTACTGTGTTGCTGGTTAGAAAGGTACGGGGGTCGGTGCAATTACAGTCACATGAGACTTAACAACTTCACATGTCAGGGTAAAAAAGCCAAACATCGGCATTGGCGTAACTAGGTTTATTTTTTTGAAGTTATACTTATTTAGGCGCGTTATCTATCTAATAATATTATAATATTATAGTTAAGCAACATTATGCCAATAATCAACTTTACATAATTTACCAAAAAAAAAAATAAATACCGAGCTAAGCTCGGGCATCCCGGTACTGAAAAAATTATGAGAGTGAAATTTTAACACAAAATTCTCACGGATGAAGTAAGCTATGTATGGTCTCCCGGAACATCGCACAAATCGCAACTGTCAGTGTCAATGATAGTAATGATGTTATTGTAAATAATAACCTAACAACGTCAAAAATTGTTATTCGTTGCTACAGAGGTGCAAAGAGTTTGGACACTACAATTTCACGACTAAATAGTAAAAAATGCTTTTGTGCAGTTTTTCTCACCTATAATTTCGGGTATAACATCTTACGTGCGTACATAAGTACATACACACGTATTTTTTAAGGGACGAAGGTGTAAGCCTCTGATGGCTCTTAGACCCTTACATGGACAATTCCGGCAAACGCAGAGGGCTCTAAGCCGAAACGTCGTGTCTAGGGTTATTTATCAGACATTTATATGGAGTTCAAGACATCCTGCCTACCACAGGGGCTTTTTTAACTATGTTCATATATTTAATCAAGTACCTTAAATGCTCACACATTATGCATTTGAGACTCTAATAGCGGTCCGGAAGATTGGTTTTACAAAGAAGATTTGGCAGCTTTAATCTACACCATTACAAAACTATTATAATGTATATACAAATGGAGCTTTTACCCTCAGTTAGTTTTTTACCATTTCGCACCTAAACGGCTGAACCTATCTTTATAAAACTTGGCATGCCTTCATCAAAAAAGATATGGGCAAAATATATAATTAAATATCCTAGTATATTCTTTATACGGCCATCTGATCCCAAACTAAGCAGAGCTTGTACTATCGAAACCATATAACTAATGTACCTACTACACGCTAAGTTTCTTTCTCTAAATACATACTAATATAGACATTTACACCCAAACGCAGAAGAAACATGTATGTTCATGCACACAAATGTTTGTCCTGGGTGGGAATCGAAACCGCGACCTGCGAACATGAATTTTAAAGATTTTCCAGCGCATTTTCCCTTCCGTTGATTTCAAGGGCGACAAACAATTACCGTAACATTGTTGTCGCGCTGTCAAATCACGGACGCAGTAATCGAATCACAGACCCAACGGTCCCCTTCCTTTAACTTTTCATTTGAGGGAGGTACAATTTTAACAGTGGAAAGTGATTTCGAGTGGCCTTCATGCATGTTTGTAAATTATATCTCATCTAATTACAAAAAAACTTTTTGGATTTGCTAGTTACTTCGCCAAAACAACTTACCTACCGAAAATAAGAATAAATGCCCAGAGACACTTTTGAACACGGCCATCTGATCCCAAAGTAAATAGAGCTCGTACGTTGGTACTATGGAAACCAGATAACTGATACACTACATATAGGTACTACTTTTAAATAGAGCTCGTACGTTGGTACTATGGAAACCAGATAACTGATACACTACATATAGGTACTACTTTTAAATAGAGCTCGTACGTTGGTACTATGGAAACCAGATAACTGATACACTACATATAGGTACTACTTTTAAATACATACTTATATTGATATTTATATCCAGACTCAAAACAAACTGATATGTTCATGCATACAAATTGTTGTCCTGGGTGGGAATCGAACCCACGACCTGCGGCCTGGCCGGGTGAGGGTCTCTAACCATTCAGCCAACTGGCCCGTCAAAAAATATTATTACATTAAAACTTTCGGTTTAAAGAATTTATTTCTCATAAGAACTTAGTCCAATAATGAGATACAGAGAACAAGTATTATAGTAAAGTAGAACATTACAAATTTCCTCCAGAGTACATAAGAAGTCACAATATACCATGCATCTTGAGCTTATTTTTAAATATATTGATGTTATCGCATTCTTTTACATCATCTGGCAATCCATTGAACATGGATATCTATATCTATCTATCTATCTAATACCTTTAAACGAGCAATTCTTCTTCAATCTACATCGTAGATCTCGGAAACGGCTCCAACGATTTTTATGAAATTTAGTATGCAGTGGTTTTCGGGGGCGATAAATCGATCTAGCTAGGATTCATATTCAGAAAATGTCGTTATATCCGTGTTTTCAATGATCAACTTTTAAACTTTAAACATAACCTGAAAAAAATGACTTCCTGACATTAACTGTTTTAACGACACAACAATATTAAAGCTACTCCAATAGATGGCGTTGTTAAGCAACACTAAGCCAATAATCGACTTTACTAATTTACAAAAAAAAAATACCGGGCACCTGGATACCCTATATATACAGAGTGACTGGTGAGTTACCTTCGATACTTATGGATAGTACTCGGTACTCGATTCTCGTTAAAATGATATAATAAAATTAGGTGCTTAATTTTTGACCAAAATTTATCTAAAAATAAGTGAAATGTGGATATAATACTCTCTAAACACGCCGCGGTGTTTGTTGTTTAAGTTGATCTAGTCACGTGCGGCACACGCTAGTCCCTCCCCCCCCTCACCCCCGCCCACAGCCCCACTACCTGTTGCATCACAGCACCGACTCATTAGTGTAAGCGCAAACGCCACCAGGTTCACATGTCCGTGTTCCCGCTTCGTACATATTTACGCGCCGTGTGGGTGTGTATGTGTGTGTGACCCGTGACCTGTGATAAGTATCTAGGCTAGGTAGTTAAGTATGGCTCATCAATACACAAACGCAGAGTACCTGGACATGGTTCGTGCGTATGCACGTGCTAATGATAGTTTGCAAGGGGACCCGTTCGTTTTAAATCGCTGCGTAAACGTGCCGAACTATGCATCATACGAGGCGGTACACATTTTGAACAACTTGAAGACTAGTGTAAATACGTAAATACGTAGGTAAGTAGGTAATTTAATTAAATTCAATCGTTGTACATAGGTATGATTCCATTTTTTAAATACGCTGAAAATACCAAGGTTCTTGAACTTTTCAGTGACTGTAGATTTAACCTTGTCTCAAATTCTATTGTCTACATTCTACACTTTATTTAGTCAACAAATTAGTGATGACCTAGGTATTTTGCCTGTCCTAAGCCAGGATTTAAGTATGAAGGGAAAACGGATCTTCGTCATGGGGATCATACATGGGGAGAGGTCTTGATGTAGGTAGGCAACAGCTGTACAGTGTAGGTACATTTGTATTCTGTGTTGAAAGCGCGCTGCGCGTATCCAAGTATTGCGCAGGTAAATACGGGACTCTCGGTGTACTGTTTACTGAGTTTACTAAGAAGTAATTTAATATTTATTTTTAATGTTATTTTTTTTCATCATAAATGATCGCCAACTATCACGTTCTCAAATATTGAAGGTATCTCACCAGTCACCCATATATGAACATAATAAAACTTTACTGAAGCTTTTCAAATGACGCGACTGAAGGCGTACCTACCAGACGCAGCAGAGCAAAATTATAAGGGCTTCTTGAAAATTATTTATCGCTATGGCTCCCGAGGCCTATTTCCTTTGATTTAGTCCTCACACCCGCGGGCTTAGATCAAAGATGATCTGTAATTGAATCAACTCCGGGAATTCTTTTTTTTTTATTACAAATTGATTTTGTGAAGTCAATTTAAAACGTGTTCCTGAATGAATTCTGTTGAGAGAAACGAGATGTTTACCGGTTCGGTAATAATAAAGGATGTTGACCGACTTATAGAACAGGTTATTAAAGACAAGCTGCCGTTCCCCGGTTTAGCCTGCGTTCCCGAGGTATGTTACAGAAGTTAAGTGTGTTTGTAAGTAATTATTATTATTTTCTATTTTGTAGTCTTGTCATTTCTTTTTTTTTTGTTTTTGAATGTTACCTATATTAAGTATTTTGTAATTGTTAAATATAAAAATATGTAAAATTGATATTATAAAATAGCCAAAAAGTCAGAATAGATAAAATTTTTATAAAAAAATTATTTAAGATAAGCAGGTAAGTGATCACCGCCGCCTATTGTCATTTGCAACATCAGGGGCATCGCCAATGCGTTGTCGACCCTGAAACGTGAAAAGTTGTCATGTGCATGCAATTTCACCGGCCCCCCTACCTTACTGACCGAAGTGAGTGTCTTATAAGTTACGAATAGAATAATATCTTATGTTTTAAAGACTCCGTTCGGGGAAGTACAACCTCCTTACCCATTTCCGCCGTGAAGCAGTAGTGCACTTGCATTACCGTGTTTCGGTTTATATCCGGCATATTATAGGACAAAAAGACACGTTCAGGTACACAAGTGTTTATCCTGGGTGGGAATCGAACTCGCGGCTTGCGACTTGGAAGTCAGGGTCGCTAAACACCAAGCCAACTGGCATGTCACATATTTGGCCATAAGGGTGATTATTAGAAAGTATGTAACACCGTTTCCCTTCAAAAAGAAATTACGAAACAATCGTAAAAGAACATGGAAATACAATTCTCAACTCTTTTAAAACTGGTATGGTTTCGGCTGGCAACCATTTAACTTTATTTCAAAGGGTCCTTGTTCGGAACTTTGGATAACAACCCATTTTTACCCCCTTTATGTTGAAATCTACGCAATTAAATGTTTTATTTAAGTCAAGTAGGCAGATAAATTATATTTTGATGCTTATGAAAAGCTAGATGGGTTGAACCTTTAATAACTTGTAACACCTTAATGTAACATCTAAAGCAAATTAAAATTATATAAAAAAAACTTTTAGTAGTAGAGCTTGTAGCGCCGAGTTTGTCCGAGGAACCTTACTACCAGAACCAGAGAACTACCACCGTACCCGTATCCGCCGTGAAGCAGTAGTGCACTTGTATTACTGTGTTTCAGTTAGAAAGGTAAGGGGGCCGGTGAAATTACAGGCACATGAGACTTAACAACTTTACGTCTCAGGGTCGACAGTGGCAATGCGATGTCCCTGGTGTTGCAGATAGGCTGATAGATAGATAGGCGGTAGTGACGACTAACCGTCAGTTGGCCCACCTGCCTGTTTTTTTTTAAACCACATAGGCCGACATCACCCTGAGACTTAAAGTTGTCAGGACTCGTGTGTCTACCTTACCTTTCTAACTGAATCAGTAATGCACTGTGCTATGTGTAAAAACAGAACAATTTATATAGCACCAATGTTTTCAGGAAACATAACTAACTAGCTGACCCCCCGGTTTTACCCGCGTTTATCGATAGCCTATTGTTTGCGTAAAAACATGTTCTGACTACATACCAATTTCTATCAATATCGGCCAAATCGTCCTTGAATTATTGGACATACAAACAGAGAGAAAATTAAAAAAAATAGTAGAATTGTCGATGAGTTATAAAACAAAATTTATCCAAAATAAATTATGTACAGACAGTACCTAGAGATTTATATAGTGGTATAGAGATAGATAATAAATACAACACAAACAAACATGGCTTCGTATTTTGCGGCATCTTATACGCGGTGTTTGATAATTAATTTGTCGGTACTTTCAACTGAACATCAAAGGCGAATGTGGTGATTTATGAAAATCTTTTGTAAAACATAGCGGTATTTAAACTATACATTTATGTGAGCTTTGTACCAGATGCCTCAGTGGCGTCATGGAGGAGGGAGGTGTAAGAGACCTCCATGCATAGAACATTTATACTCTGCCTCCATGTAAAAGGGAAGATCTTCCGCCGCTAGGCGACCGTGCTTAGGGACCGCGGTCCAACTGTCGATGTTACAAGCTTGTGTATATCGCACCCTCAGAACGATAGGGTGACTTTTGCACTGAGCGGGGAGGGTGGGTCCCGGTGTTAAAGAGGCTGAAGTATCGGTATGCTTATTCTATCATTAAATTGACTATGTTTTAAAATTCGTCGGATAGAGCGTACTTTGTTTAGTCTCTCTATGACCGTAACTCCATTTCGCAAAATTTTGAGTTAAGCCCTTATCGAACTGTGGGTGCGATATATGCTCAGATCATGAGATATAATGTTTCGATATTGCGATGCAGGATTCTGGCGTGCGTGTTCATAGATGTCGCTACAGTATAAAGCTTGGTTAGGGACCCCGAGGTCCTGAGTTCGTCTCCCGTGACAGACTAGGTAATGGTAACGAGATGGTTACAATCCTGAGACATTCTTTACACACGGCCATCTAGTCCCAAACCAAGCAGAGCTTGTACTATGGAAACCAGATAACTGATATAATACATATAGTACATCTTTTTTCTAAATACATTCTTATATCGGTATTAGGTACCACGATACAGAACAAACAGACACGTTTACGCACAAACAAATGTTTGTCTTGGGTGGGAATAAAACCCGCGAGCTTCAGCTTGGCAGTCAATGTCGCTAACCACCAAGCCAACTGGCCTGCCAAATGAAATGAAATGAAATATTTAATTAAATAGGCCTTCACAGGCACTTATGAATGGTAAGACTCTAACACCGGTTCGGAAGGTTGCTTTTACTGAGATGCCAACGTGTCAATGCTCACCATATGGCACGTTGGGACTTAATCTCTGGTGATATGTGGTTCTCATAACCAGAACCTAATAAATAAATTAAATAACTACCACCCCAACACTAAGGTGATGCAAGTGGCGACTAAAGAGTATATCGATGACCACGTGCACTTACACCTTGCACCGAGTGGGCAACAAGAGCTCTCAAAGGAGGTTGGCGTCAGGCAGACGGCCGGCCGTATAAACTCAGCCAATCTCTTGTAATTTGTAATGTTTTGAATAGATATGCGCTGACCCCTTATAAATATAATTGAGATCAGAGAAGGCTAATAGCATAGATTTTTCATTATACAGTTTCTTATTTTTTTAAAGATGTTTCACCCGCTTTACCGAGGGATGTTAAAATTCTCCAGAATTAAAATATTCTATGTGCGTAATAATCTAGGTTATAAACTAAATATGTATATAGAAAAATGTTATATACTGAAAAACAATTAAATAAATACCTCAAAAAATTTCAATTTCAATGATGATAGAAACTGCCTTTCGACACGTAATAAGGGCCGTACAATGTTCAACGGTTGTTCGCTTGTTGACAATTTTATTTGCTGTTTACCTACATTATTAAAATATATAGTTAAAATATTGTATAACATTCCATTTTATCAAACATAATTTTAATTTAACATCTTTGTCTATAACTTTCGCCGTTCCGTACGATCCATGAATGATCAACCGAAATTTTTATCTTGTATTTCTCATAGTAAGTGAATTGTATTCTGTTTTTGAGAAATAAATGTCTTAAACTATATATGTGCCAAGTTTCATCCAAATCCGTTCAGTAATTATTGCGTGAACGAGTAACAAACATCCATACATCTGCTCTAACTTTTCGCATTTATCATATTAGTAGGGTTTTGATACAATTTAGATTTGAATTTGTTTGTTCAAGGTGTTAAGTTCTCGATTTAATTTAATATTGTATGTATTTATTAAAGATTTCTAGCTATCAGTATCAAAATTGTGAAAAAATAGTATTGTCTTTTATTTAATTTGACAGAGGGTCTAGGGAAACGGGCTTTTCGACCTAATGAGAACTTGTTATTGCGATGTTAAAACAAATCATTTTTATATATGTATTTTACATTTATTTTTATATAAAATGAATAATTTAAAATAAAATGTAACCTTGCTGAGTTTCTTGCCGGTTCTTCTCAGTTGAAGGCTTACTTCCGAACCGGTGGTAGCTTGAGTAAATTTTAATTTGACCGTCACAAGTGCCCTGCGCGGGCCTAAACTGAATAAATGGTTTTGAATTTTTCTGAATTCTAAATGGATTATCATAATCCTCAAAGTGGTTTAGCTTGGTGGTTAGCGACCCTGACTGCGAAGTCGAAGGTCGCGGGTTCGATTCCCACCCAGGACAAACATTTGTGTGCATGAACATGTCTGTTTGTTCTGTGTCTGGGTGTAAATATCTATATACGAGTATGTATGTATTTAGAAAAATAAAAAGTAGTATATGTAGTATATCAGTTATCTGGTTTCCATAGCACAAGCTCTGCTTAGTTTGGGATCAGATGGCCGTGTGTGAAAGAGTGTCCCAGGATATTTATTTATTTTATTTAACTACTTTGTATAGCATACAGTTACTCAGTACACAGTATTCCTAGTACTTATTCGTCACAAAGCCTATTAATTCAGTTGTAAGTATTGTAAAACTTTTCTCATCCCGTGTCGGCCCCGTCCCGTTTCCACAACGTGTAAATGAACACTTCTACGAGAGTATTTATAGAGTGTGGTGTAATTGTAACAAATGTGCGAGTAAAATGTTTTCTTTTCATTAATGCAAGTACTACGTGTGTGTGCGCGTGGGCTGATGGTTTACTGAGAGATTTAGGGTTGCCACACTTCTCTGGGATAGTGTAAACATTATATGTCAACATGCCCATTATCTCCGAAGAGGTACAATTTAAATATCCCAGGACATTTTTTATACCTTGTACTGCTTATACTATAGCTAGGAGGTAACTTTTTTATATTTTTTTTATTGCTTTATTTAATATACTGTATACACGGCCATCTGATCTCAAACTAGACAGAGCTTGTAGTATGATATATTTAAAAAAATTCCTGCATAGAAACTCAAAGAATATATTTTATATCCCAGACATCCTGGGAATTGAACCCACGACGTCCATGTGTGGGCCAATCAGGATCACTTACCACCTAGCCAACTAGCCCAGCTATTTTCATTTTTGCCAACCCTAACTGTAATACACACCGCACGTCTGAATTTCAGTGTTTGATCAAATGTTTGGGCAACGTAACGCAAATACTACAACCATTTTTCTAGGTGTGAAGAGTACAAGAAAGAGATGCCACAGTTACACTAACAGCATTGGTAGTCTATAAAATTCAGCTATTTAAATATTATATATTAACTAATCCGGTGCCCGGAGAGGTGGCTCGTATCGGTCAGAGAATAAGCTTAGCCATACAAAGAGGCAACGTAGCCAGCTTTCTGTGCACTTTACCTATAGTCGGTACAATTTAAATTCAGTGTTTTATATATAGATTATTATTTAGTGGACTCCGCGAATAAAACAGAATAAATTTAGAAAGAACTGCATGTGAAAAAGACTCGTAACTTAGTCACAATTTTTGTTACACTTCTCCAAGTTCTTCTACCTACTTAGCTGGTCACGGCCTATAGACATTTGCAACACTAGGGGCATCGCCAATGCGTTGCGACATGAAGTTGTTAAGTCTCATGTGCCTGTAATTTCACCGGCTCCCTTACCTAACCGAAACACAGTAATACAAGTGCACTACTGCAGTAATAAGTATGAAGGTAGTAGTTCTCCGAGCGAAGAAGTAGTTTTAATAATAAAAGATCTGGCGCGATAAATACCTGAGCACTGAGAACTTTCCAACATACACCTGGCTGAAATGAGCTAGCACAAAATTTATAGTAATACCTATTACATGCAGCTCATTTACTAAAGCGATTGGGCAAAGTGTCGGATTTGCGCACCGAGGGTTCCGTGCCAATATTTTTGTGTATTTAATTTTAAAATGTGTTTTTGTTTATTCAGATCAGGAGGGGGTTTGTGTAATGCTCTGAGAAGCGTCGTTGCAGTCAATTTTGTATTATATAGCTGTCCCCTGCGGTTTCACCCGCGTTTCCGAGGGATGTTATATTACATAATTTTGTTCTTTCTAGATTTTTTTTACACTTTGGGTTACATTAATGGAGTTTCAGTAAGGATTCCTAATTTCTTTGATGATTTAATATAGCCTATGTCACCCCGGGATAGTGTAGCTTCACAACGCTGAAAGAATTTTGGAAATCAGTTCAGTTGTTTTTAAGTTTATTCGTTACATACAAAACTACAAATCAAAAATGTAGATTGACGGTTCTACTCTTGTCCAAGCTTGATCCGCTTACGTGTGCGGAACCCTAGCACCTCTGTTGATTCATTCCTTTCTATTCCTCCGAAACATAATGAAACGTCTCGACTAACTTAGGAAATATGATTTTTATTTGTCCTATTTGTAGACGTCAAATATTTTGTTTAATTCGTCCAGCGATGAGATTCTAATTGGAAACCTGGCTTCAAATCCTAGACGCGACCCTAATCTAAATTCATAGGGCGTACCTACTTAGTTGTAGATTGTGGGCATTCGTCAGGAACTTCTAACTAATTCATAGCTTTTGTAATTAGTGGATACGTGGTAGTTCGCGTGGAAGCGAAGTACCCTTGTAATTGTTACAAGGTCACTTTTATTGTAAACTAGCTGTCCCTGCGGTTTTACCCGCGTTCCTGAGGGGTGTCATGCTTTACCGGGATGCAAAGTAGCCTATATGTTATTCCAGGATATGCTCTATCAATGTGCCGAGTTGCATCTAAATCCGTTTGGTAGTTTTTGCGTGAAAGAGTAACAAACATCCATACATACAAACATTCCCATTTATAATATTAGTAGGACTAGCTACCATTCGCGGTTATGCTCGCGTTTCGATAGGGTCCAATGTATTCCGGAACTATAACAAAGTGTGTGTCACTTGAGAATAGTGTATTTCAATGTATAGGACTCCTATTAAACAATAAATATAATTTTTTGCATATATATTATAGCATATTGTTGATTTTACTGTATTTTTTTCTTTTTGTAATAGGTTATACGCTGTTTGCTTCAAACCAGAGTTATGTATGATATTGTTAACCGCTCGGTACCTACAACATAAAAATAATCTACTACTGAAATATCTTATTTCCGTTTTTACAATATCATAGGAAAATCAACCTTGACTTTACAATAACGTTAATTTATAATTTTAATTCAAAAGCAATAAAGTTAATTTTCCAATGACGATAAACATCAAAACTGGTAGTATTTAATATCCACAATAGACTAGTACAGTTTAAGTGATGCTTTACTTACGCGGTACATGATGACAGGTTGTGTAAGACGTACCTGGAACAAAGAGCAGATATCATCACACGCCTGTTGTCACTCATTATGGGTTGTAAGGCTGCGTTGGGATTGTGAGCGGTTGTCTATCTTTATATTAAAGTATGTTTGGTTGAGGAGGTAATCTCCGAAACTACTGATCCCAAACTAAGCAGAGTTAGTACTATGGAAAGCAGATAACTGATATACTACATATAATTATATTGTTTCTTTCTAAATGCATGCATTTATGTAAAATTACAGGCACATGAGTCAGGCACAACTTCACGTCTCAAGGTTGACAACGCACAGGCAATGCCCCCTGGTGTTGCAAATGTCCATAGGCGATGGTGACCACTTACCATCAGGTGGACCGTCTGCCTGTTTATCGGCCTACTTAGCATAAAAACGACAGGTGCGTAGCTAGTAATATAAAAGGCACACTCATAGTTCAGTTGATAGTGACATCGAAAGCCGTGACATGTTATAGATTCGAATCCCACAATGAGCTTGAGCTTTCAATGAAGGAAAACATCTGTTTGGTATTTCTAAAAGCTTTTCTTTTATTCTATATTCGTGTTAATCGTTTCACTTGTGTTTATCTTAGCGGTGTCATGTACAGCATTGCGTATTGTCTGGATAGATTAAATCCAAGATAAGTAAGTATAAATGGGATTCTTTTACTCCGAGAAAACAATAGTTTTTACCCCACGCACCCGTTCGAGTAAACCATGTTCCTTAAGCTAGTATTACCTATATTTACACAGTTGCACCCGCGTTTTTGAGGCATTTAAAGCATTCTAAGATAATAGCCATAGCGTTTGTCTATATTTAGGAATAACGTACCTTTTACAAAATAGTATATTTTTGTAAAGGGTGCAGTTTCCGAAATTATCCTCCACATACAAACACACTCACAATCGCACTGTCTTTATGATTTAATATTAGTATATGTATATTATTATAGTAAAGATGTTAGATTAAGAATGGTGTATTTATTCTTCTTAGACAATAAATTTTATATAAGTGAATATAAAATTTCAACCACTAAACATAAATCACTAACCAAACCTAAAATTCAAAATCAGTTATTCATTTTAGGTCCACGCTCCATCCTAGAACCAAGGGCACTTTTGAAAGTCATAATTACTGCAGCTACCACCGGTTCGGAAGTCAGCCTTCAACCGAGAAAATCCGGCAAGAAATTCACCAAGATTTTTTTTATCTTACTTTTTTTACGGATTTTAATTTTTTTTTAGATTTTAATTAATTTTTCTTGGAACCCACCTAAATCGCTCGCGTCGCGACCGCAGCGTCACCTGGCCGCCCAACTATGACAATGTCAAGTTTACACCGGCTGGTTGGACATGTTGTAAACATACGTTTTACAAGGTCACTGTGTAATGTTTTTGTGTGTCTGGAACTTGGGATTACGCGATTGTGGCTAGCCAAGAGGGCCTAACGGACTACGGAAGACTATATACAATACAATACGAGTATACTTTATTTGTACCAAAGTACCTATACATTTGTACGTAATAACTAACATAGACTGTAAGTAAATATAAACGAATACATACGGTTGTAATTTGACTGAATTAAATTGATTAATATAATATTATTATAAGCATGGTTTTAATTTCTCGTCAGATTTGAATTTTCCTCGTGAAATAAGTATAAATAAAATAAAATAAATATTCTAAAGTCGATTTTATCTCACTATTTATTTATTATTTATTTTAGCCCACACATCTGTTTGTTTTGTGTTTACGTGCAAAATATCTATTTATGTATTGATACAAGTTAAGATTTTTACCGGATTAAGCTTATCAAATCTTTTTTTTACCGACTTCAAAATAGGAGGAGATTTTCTATTAGTCTGTACAATTTCTAAAAAGAAATTTTCGGGGTTTACTGTCTACTACTTAGGGTTTCTTTTCTGTTTGTTATTGAGGATATTGATTATTAAAATAAGTTAAAAATGTCTGGCAACAAGTTGAAGTGAAATAGAAACAGGTGTAGGTAAATCTGGTGGACAACCTACCCGTTGCCTACTTGATATAAAAAAAAACAAACAAGTCAATAGCACATTTAATTTTAATCAGTTTAAACGCGAGTATGGCCACAGGACTTTGTGGTCGATTCGATACTAGCATGTGGCGTGGGTTAGATTAGATACACGAAAATGATTACATGTAAATTATATGGTGTGACCTAACAATTGCTGCATAATAGATAACGCTTTAATTTTGTAATTATTTTATCAATAGTAAAGCGATGATATATGCTTTGTATCCGACACTTCGATGGAGGCAAAAACATATTGTAACTCTATGCTAAATATTATTAAAAATTGTTTGGTAGTTTTTGTAGGATTGAGTGACAAAAATCTCATCATCATCAGCTTATTTCCGCCCACTGCTGGACATAGGCCTCACCTATGGCACGCCACTGAGCTCGATCTTCAGCTCTTTGTTTCCAACCGCTGCCAGTCAGCTTGCGTATTTCATCGCTCCATCTAGCTGGAGGGCGCCCTACACTACGTCTCCACTCTAGAACATGTCTACCCCAACGGTTATCGGTTCTGCGGCAGATGTGATCAGCCCACTGCCACTGCGGCTTGCTAATCCTTTGAGCTATGTCGATAACTTTGGCTCTCTAACGGGTGACTTAATTTCGAATTTTCGAATTTTTAGATTAATAAATTTATGGACATATCCTACCAATATTATAAATGCGAACGTTTGTAAGGATGTATGGATGTTTGTTACTCTTTCACGCAAATACTACCGAACGGATTTAAATGAAACTTCGCACATAGATTGAGCATGCCCTGAAATAACATATAGTATATTTCATCAAAATTAACACTTCTTGTTAATATTATTTGTATGTATGTTTGTTAATACTGTCCAGTAACGGCCTTTACTGTTTACGAATACAATTTTGCATACCAATTAATTATAAATCAAAGGTTATTTCTAAAGAAACATGATCTTTGAACATATTAAAAAGCCAAATAAATTCCAGCCATGTTCATAAGAAAAACAGCCTAACTCTACATTTAGGTCTAGACTAAATCTTTAAAAAAAATCGTCGGTCATAATATTTCCCCACATAATCTCGAAGTTATGCCACGTACATAAAAGGGGAGTTATTCTGTCAGACACTAGAGAGGTTTGAGTACATACAGCTCTGGGAGCGGGCGTCGAGTTTGGCCTCATGAATTAAACACGAATCGAAAAGCGCCCGTCAATTTTTTAAAACACCCGATATCTTCATTTTTTTTCACAGATGCAGGACGAACTGGAAGCCGCAAAAGCTTTCAAATATTTGGGTGAGCTCTGTATATGTACACGGCCATCTGAGCCATGCTGAGCGAATTTAAGAAATTATATACTACATAAACTGTTTTGATGTTTTTATTGACGCCAATTACCAGAATGACCAAATCTTACAACGATTTGTCCCGTTTGTTGGATTTGGACATCTATGGTGATAGTCTACCTAGATTTAAAAAAAAAAATTGAAGGACTATCTTGACTAGGCACGGGTAGGTCGTACCAGCCCCTGCATGGACCTAGATAGTAGGTCTATGTTTGTTTCTGTTATGTTTTGTGATTTTTTTATTTTATTTATAATTTAATTTTGTTTCTTAGTTTTGTATACCTTAATTTAACTTTTTAAATTTTTGTTTAATTTATAATAACCTATAATTAAGTGAGCACAAGGCATGTTATCTCTGTAGCATCTTTTTTGTCATAGTTATGTGTATCATTTGTTGGTGATCCTTAATAAATAAATAAAAAAATAAAAAATGAGTTTGCACTAATGCGGAGAGTAATCTCGCGAACCACGGCACGTATTTGATAAATACTTTCAACATTTGAAAATTATAATTCCGGGACACAGTAGGTTCGGGAATGCAGGTGAAGCACCAAAAAAAGGGCTTCTTTCATTCAGTTCAGAATCTTTTACATGAGACCGACTCACACATGCTCTGTATTTATTTATTGATGTTTTACTTTAAAGTATCCGCTATTATCTCGTATACACGATAAAGCAAAAACAAAGATCGTTGTGAAGTACACGTTCCTAATATGAGACCCGTGATAATATAAATCTCTTAATTTATAACATAGTATATCTACTACTATCTACGACAATGCTTGGGTGTAGCGCTCGCTCCAGCAAGACACGTCTTTATGTACAAAATCTTATTTTGAAAAGAGTAATCGCTGAGTTTATTGCCGGCTCTTCTCAGTAAAAGCAACCTTCCGAACCGGTGGTAGAGTCTGACCATTCATAAGTGCCTGTGAAGGCCTATTTGAATAAAATATTTCATTTCATTTCATTACTTTTATCCTGTATAATCCTTGAACAGGCAAGAGGTCTTGGTAGGGTATTATTATGGTGAGCAATGACGTCGTCCCTCCCGCACATTACCAATCCAAGGGCTACAGGTAATCATTTCTAAAGAGAGAAATGGTAATGTTGTTCGACATGGAAATCGAATCCAGCAGGGTAATTGTGTAATGCTCTTGGAATCGTCGTTGCAGTCAATTTTGCAGTATATTGACGTTACTACGAGTGTTGTCCCACCCTGCTAGCGCAATGAACCATCGATCTATTGTAAAATAGGGTTTTACATTGAATCCGAGAGAGTTACACAATTAGGGGGCAGGGCCTTTGGGTCTCTAGGGTATTATTTTTTCAGTATATTTTCAGTCCTAATTTTTTTAAACATGTTAGTTTATATAGAAAAATGGCTGCTTTTTATGCCTTTTCCCGATAAAAAACTAAATTTACTTCTCAATGGCAAAGGCTATAGCGCTGAATTTCATTTTGTGTTAACAGTTCCTGGTTTGTTTTGTATCTGTGTCCTGAGGGCAGGCTCTACAGGATCAATGGTAAATCAAATTATTTTAGGACAACGTTGAAATGACAGCTGTAGATGTTTGGAGACGACAAACACTCGTATAGGAGTGCCCTTTAGGTTTGGTCAGCGGATTAGGTTTGGAGTGATGGATTGAAAATATGTCTTGATTTTATATAGTTTTCTAAATTGCCAAAAAAGGCAAGAGCTAAATCTGTATTTATCATTTAAAAAACAAAAATATTGTAAAGATAACAAGAACATTTTTGAATTGTTCCTTTTGCTGGCAGCTTTTTTTTCTTTTTTGTAAGAAATTACATAACTATAAACAGATACTTTTTTTTAGCAAATAGTATTAGAACCTGAGACAATAAGCTTATTTAATAAAAATGAGCTATACCTACATAGTAATAGAAAAACAGAACAGAACAGAACATGTGGTATCAATGTTTCATAAAAATACAAGGCTATTAAAAGCCTACTATCTTTTATTTTGTTATGTGAAAAGTAATATTTACTCAGTAAAAGCGAGGTAGGGCATTGTGTGCTTACCACATTCGGCCAGATAACTTTCCAAACGCAAGCCAACGGCTTATATTACAAATATTCTTCTCTAAAATAATTAGTTACCTGTGGTTTAGTTATTATCTACTGGCAATATTTTAATTGGTAAAGTTAGTTATAAACTAGACTTTGGGCCTTTGGCGGGAAATCTGCAGTGACCTTGCGTTTTCACAAAATGTTTATAAAATCGTGAAATGAAAGGCTTTTATCCATTAATTTTAAATATACTAGCAAAGTGAGGTGAAATTCGCGAATTAGGTACTGATAAAGTTGACTTAAAGGCCTTTAAAAAGTTTAAGTAGACCCGCCACCATTTTACTTAAACCTGACTTTGGTGCCGTCCGTTACTAATTTGACCCTGATAACGTGATTTGAAATATAATTTATAACTCAACACTGGCTAGAATAAAGACCAAGAAATTTGCTGTCATATTTTAAATTAAGAAAAAGAACCCTTATAACAATATTGCGATTACGTGATTAAGAATATGAAACGTAACTTTACACTGGCAAGAATAAAGTCCAAGAAATTTGGTTACCATATTTTAAATTAAGAAGAAGAACCCTTACAACAAAAGTGGCTTGATTAATAAATATATAGCGTATTGCGATTACGTGATATGAAACGCCGAATATGAAACGTAACTCTACACTGGCAAGAATAAAGTCTAAGAAATTTGGTTGCCATATTCAAAATGAAGAAGAAAACTTGACAGTGATAATATCTACAGAACCCTTATAGCAAAACTGCTCGCTCGAATAATAAATAAAAGCGTATTGTGATTTAAAACATAAAATTTTACTTGACACTGGCATGAAATTTGGTTGCCATTAAAATTAAGAAGAAAACTAGATCGTGATAATGACTAGAACCCTTGTAGTAAAACTGCCCGCTCGACCTAATAAATAAAAAGAGTACACACAATAACACAGATGACTGACAGTTCTGTACAAACGGCGCTTCATCAATAATTCAACGGAATTGTAGGTGTATTGAGATGAAACAGCGGTCGCTCTTCGATCAGATCAGAGGGCATTGATCGCTGTTAGGGAGACTGCACACCGACTGGTTCCGGACCGCGATCCGGAATTTTTTTGTCCGTATGCATTATTTTATTTGTAAGAGAGCAAGAAGTTGAAGCTGGTTTACAATAAAGAAACAAAATTAATATGTAATTAATTTTAAAAAATTCAATATTTTCTTATTCGAATATAACACTTAACTGATTTAATATTGAATGGAATTTGCTTTGAATTCGATAAATTAATTCCATCCAGCAACATTTTTTTTCGTAGCCTTTTCCCACTGTTTCTGTCGTTAAACACCGTGTGCTTTGTCGACCCTGAGTTGTTTATTTATGTATGGATCGCCAATAAAAGATACACGCTAACATAACATGTTCCTTCAGTTAGAGATGATCACAGCATTCAAAAATATAAATAGACAAAGTTAAGAATAAGTTACAAAAATAAAATCAAATTTAAAACAATTTAGTTAGATCTCATGTACCTGTAATTTCTTTGGAGAAAAAAACTTGGGTTGTTGGGTCACGAATATCTATTATTTTTTACTTCACATAAATAAGTTATCATGTGATAAGTCATATAGTTTTTACACCCATAAACAATTCAGCGAGCGCTGAGGCTCTCAACCGAGTGGAAACTGGTAAAACAGAATTACATTGTTAGTATTCTGTATGATCTTGCTTAAGATACTGGTTTAGTTAATGACGTATAATTAGTGGAAGTAAATAGAATCACGATAATGAAGTGTGTGTGAAAATTATAGCCAGGAATGAAGATTCGGTAACATTATCACTGACATAATATTGAGAGTAATTTAAATCAGAGAAAATTATAAGCATAGGGGCACACTTTTTAGAGTAGTAGGGTTCTTAGTGCAGAGTTCGTCCGAGGAAGTACTACTTCCTTTCCTATTTCCTCCGTGAAGCAATAGTGCACTTGAATTACTGTGTTTCGGTTAGAAAGTTAAGGGGGCCTCGTGTTACAAATCTTCATGACCATGTCACTGGTGGCGATGACCACTTACCATCAGTTTGGCCGTCTGCCTGTTTGTCGGTCCAAGTAGTATAAAAATAAAAACCATGGATTATTCGATAGCTTTGCACTGCAATGTAAAATGTACGTCATAACAAAACAGTAGGGTCTAATATCCACCATCTATAACCCGGAACCGAACCGGATTATCCAATGCGAATGCTCCCTAAGTGATCCAATTCAAGTTTTATTTTACATGGCGGGGTCAGAGGCTTGGAATAGACACCGCTACCACTATAATATCTATTTGGAATCCCACTTCGCTGATCATTGATTCATTGTAATAGATTTACATTTGCAAAGAAACACTGAAGCGTATTTTCTGAACATGTATTTAGTGATGGACGAGTTGCAAGACTAACTTAGACGGGTTTAAGGCGATAATATGTAGCTTATAGTATTTTCCACTAGTTTTTATCATTTTTCATGGATTTTTATCATTGTACAGGAATTGATGCATCATATCTGAACTGATAAATAATATGCATGTAGCTGATCTGAGTGGTGATTGTCTGAGAGCAAACTGTGTTGAGGGTATAACCTTTATTTTACTATACTGAGACACTTCTGAGCAATGGTCTGAGTTAATAGTTTATGGACTATTTTTAAGTCGCCTCCGCCACCCCTTATAGCAAACCCTTTCCTCTCATGTCCATCTGAGTTTATCTGAGTAATAGCTGTCTGAGTAATATGACTGGCTGAGTATCGAGCATGATCCAACGATCATCTCCTTACCAATATCTGTCTGAGTCTTGGCAATATGAATAGCTGAGTATCTGCGCATGATCCAACGATCATGTTCCAACGACCATCTCCTTACCAATGTCTGTCTGAGTCTGTATAACATGAATAGCTGAGCATCTGCGCATGATCCAACGATCATGTCCTTACTGATGTCTATCTGAGTCTTAGTAACATGAATAGTTGAGCATCGGAGCATAATCCAACGATCATGTCCCTACTAATATCCATCCGAGGCAAGCAGGCACATGTGGGATGTGCATACTACAACAATCGTAAGTACAAAGTTTCTGAACCGCACGCTCGAATGTCAACTAGGTACTTGGTATTACAATCAACTAAATCTAAAGCGCTCACCTAGGCCTCCCGCAACACGCGCACCCACGTTGCCACACTCACATCTCTCAATCTCTGCCTGGATAGTTAGTTATTTGCTTTCTTCACACTTTATGATTGATTTTAAGTTTTGTGGGTAGCAGTTGTGAGAAAATGTGTCAATGCCGGTGACAGTATCATTTGGGTTGCCAGTCTTTAATATTAACAAGGTTTGACGTTTTAGTTATTTACAATTTATGGTACATTTCGCGGCGTAGTTCGCGACAGTAACAGAGCAAGGTCTCATGATGCATTTAGTGCAGTACCTCACAGCTAAATATTGGAATTCTCTCCCCTCGTCTATGATCCCTGAAACATACTAGTTGGGGTTCTTCAAGTAAAGATTAACGGCTAAATTGTACTAACGGGAAAGCGAGCTCCAACTTCGGCCTCATCTTAACCATCAGGTGAGATTGAGGTCAATCGCAATCTCGTCATAAATAATCAAGTGCACAGCCAGAACTCATCCTGTGTAAAATAGATTATAGATGGAAGTAAGGAGAGATGTGGGATCGAAATTTAAGTTGAGATTAGGCTTTTGGTTAAGAAGTACATTGTGAGGAAATCATAGCATGGTGGCCGCACCGTACCCCACTTTTACAGCTAATTTTAAAGCTTACCATCTTAGGCTATTCTAATTTACCACCAGGGCGTCTGTTTTACTTCTGAGTTGAGAGTCCCTAAATTTATGTTATACTAACTGTTCCCCGCGGTTCCAACGAGGTTACCTGGGATAACAAACTTATATGCTATTCCGGAGCCTGCTCTATCTATGTACCGAGTATCAGTTAAAAATAAGCTGCTTGTTTTTTTTTTGTATATTTTTTTCCATAATTTTATTGGGTTGTGAAATTAATTTTTTTAAGATATTAGTTGGTTCTGTTGTATGTCTTTCTTGAATGCATGAGGTCGTCAGCTCTAATTGGGACACCATTTATGATTAACATTTTTATACCTGTATTTTTAATGTATTAGTGTGTGTCTGGATGGTCTAAGGATCTTATAGCATTTATAATATAAGTGTTTAGAAGCATTATTATGTTATGCCAACAGCACAAATCTTATAATAGCTATAATGATATAAATGGCCAATTATTTCAGATATTGATGTCTATAGAACAGTTGGTTTGTGCTACTAGTTTAGGAATTAAACAACATTAATACTGTACATGCAAACGTTGACAAACATGACTGAAAGCGTTAACTAAATTCGTCCTTATTTTAGTAACAATAAGGTTGGTCAATAGACTGAATAATAGTTATCGTACGCGTCGAATTTTGATTTAAAAACATTAATTAAAAAAATACAAAACTCCTCAAAATGTCATCGAAATATTAACATAACCTCTAAAATTAATGTAACTTAAATGTCTTTTCATATGGAAATTATTAGCAGTTCATATTCGCGAATAAGTTAAAAGTGAAATTCAGTTTTATTGTGAAATCTATTCAGCGGATTACTCCAAAGGTACAAGATTTTATATTTACTGTTATAGGCAGATAAATAAAATAAATATCCCGGGACATTCTTTACACACCGCCATCTGATCCCAATCTAAGCAGAGCTTGTACTATGGGAACCAGATAATTGATATACTACATACTTAATTTTCCTAAAAACGTACTTATGTAGGTATTTACACCTAGACACAGAACAAACAGACATGTTCAGAAATGTTTGTCCTCGGTGGGACTCGAACCTACGACCTGCAGCTCAGTAGTCAGGGTCTTTAACCATCAAGCCAACAGCCCCGACAAATGTCGAATGTTTAAAAATGTTAATACAATTTTAAACACATATTATTGTGGTTTTTGTCAACAGAGCTAAGTGATGGAAAAACAGGTTCTAGTGGAATGTAACCTTGTGTGACAGAGTCGAGTCATATTACTGGAGACGTGTTTAATACTTCTGTTTTGGTTATTAGTAATTTATTAATCAATCTCTGATAGTAGTAAGTATAAAACATGGTCACTGTTTCCGTTTGTTTGTTTACGGGCTTATTTTTAGACTGCGCAATTGTTTTTGATGCTGTTTTCATCATATATACATACTAGCTTTCCCCCGCCTTTCACTCGCCTTCTCAAGGGACATGCCATTTTTCTAGGATTAAAAGTATGTTACTTCTAATACGTCCAAGAATATGTGTACAAAGTTTCATGATGATCGGTTAAGTAGTATTCGCGTGAAAGCGTAGCAAACAAACTTACATTCACATTTATAATATTAGTAATAATAATAAATAAATAAAAAATATCACGGGACATTCTTTACACAAAGGGCATCTGATCCCAAACTAAGCAGAGCTTGTACTATGGAAACCAGATAACTGATATACTACATATTTTTTATTTTATTATTTTTTTATTATTCTTTATTTGGGACAGCAACAGTCTTAAACTATAAAAAATTACATGGTTTGAACTTATAATTATGAGACCAATTACAGCTATCCACGTACTAAAATGGAATTCTTACCAATATCTTACATAACACTAGTTTGAAGCAAACAACAAATATAAGTATGAATATTATACAAATATAAGTATGAATATTATACAAATATAAGTATGAATATTATACAAATATAAGTATGAATATTATACAAATATAAGTATGAATATTATACAAATATAAGTATGAATATTATACAAATATAAGTATGAATATTATACAAATATAAGTATGAATATTATACAAATATAAGTATGAATATTATACAAATATAAGTATGAATATTATACAAATATAAGTATGAATATTATACAAATATAAGTATGAATATTATACAAATATAAGTATGAATATTATACAAATATAAGTATGAATATTATACAAATATAAGTATGAATATTATACAAATATAAGTATGAATATTATACAAATATAAGTATGAATATTATACAAATATAAGTATGAATATTATACAAATATAAGTATGAATATTATACACAAAGAATGAAAAAAATTACTACTTTTTTTTTCTAAATACGTGCTTATATTGATATTTACACCATTTATGTCTTTATATAAGATGTCGACCGCTTCGATATTCTATAATACCTTAACTATAATGAAATGATGCATGATTAATGAAACTTTTGTTTTTTTAATAGGCAAAGGTCCCTTCTGAAAATAACCTTAGAAACGCCTATAGTTGAATCCTGGACAAAAATATTCTGTGCCAAAATGTGAAGTAGGTACTCGAATATCGGCTGTCTGGTTTCCATAGCACAAACTCAGTTTAGGGATCAGATGGCCGTGTCGAGTGTGTCGCAGGATATTTATTTGTTTTATTATTATTATATTGAAACTAACACGTCTGGATTATTTATTTGTAAGCGTAAATATAACATTTATGGGTTCAGTACGTTTAAATTTTCAATTACATAATACTATTCATGAACATTTTATTCTAAAAGCTATAATTTTCATTTAATCGTCTTTAGAAAAAGCGAAAAATATAGTTATAGGCACTTAGGTAAATAGATTAGATCTTACGAGCTACCACAAGAAGTCACCACACACAGAACAAACATGTATGTCCTAGGTGGAAATCGAACCTATGAACTGCCAGGTAGTCAGGGTATCTAATCACCATGCCAACTAGCTTGTCTTTATAAATATATACCTATTTTCGATCACCTCGGTGGCCGAGAAAATGAAGGTAGGCAAACCCTGGAGGTCCTGGGTTCGCTTCCCGGGCAAGGTAATTCACGTTTACTAATGATTTATATATTTTTTTTTATATCACTTGGGCCGACAAACAAGCAGACGGTCCACCTGATGGTAAGTGGTCACCGCCGCCTATGGACATGTGCAACATTAGGGGCATGGCCAATGCGTTGTCGACCCTGAGACGTGAAGTTGTTAAGTCTCATGTGCATGTCAAATGTGCTGTAATTTCACCGGCCCCCTTACCTTTTGAACCGAAACACAGTAACACAAGTGCACTACTACTTCACGGCAGAAATGGGTAAGGTGGTAGTACTTCCCCGGACGTTCTCTGCACTAAGAGCTCTACTACCTTAAAGTAATATATGTAATTAATATAGTAAAGTTCCGAAGTGACGGTGATAATGCTTGCCACATATCACGTTGGGACTCTTAAATATCATTAGTGTGATGTGAACACTACAACTTATTAGCTTGAGACTTCTGCCTACCTCTTACGAAGATAATAGGCGTGAAGATTTATTATTATTATTAGGAGTTAGTACGTCAAACACGACAAAGAACTTACTTCTACCACCCCCTTCCACTAGTTCAGCTTTCTCAAACATTTTTAACCCCTCAGTACTCTGACCTATTTAAGATATGAAGCCAGAAAACACGCTTCCCTACATCGGCCCTGTGGCGCAATGGATAACGCGTCTGACTACGGATCAGAAGATTCCAGGTTCGAATCCTGGCAGGGTCGGTGAAATATTTTTGTTAAGCAAAAATTGCTTATTTTTATTTTATAGTTGTCCCTTGTTTGTTACTAAAGTTTTACAGAACTAAAAGGTCTGTTTTGACAGCTAAGAATGTTATTGAAAAATCATCTTATTTGCTTTTGGATAAGGTGCATTTATTAATCTAATGTTTAATTATATGATGATGATGATGAATATCTTGAAACCATAGGGTTCATTTTGTATTACACTTTTAGAGCTGTCAAATATCTTACAACTTTTAATTAATATTGATTTTTTTCTAAAAATCAATTTTGTGTTGGACAAAGAAACCTATAAAAAGCATGTATGTAAAGAATCGTAATTTTATTGCCTTTTATCAAATCTTCACGCTATTCAACACGTCGTCACGGTGAGGTAGGCAGAGCCCATAAACTATTATCGCCATCTCACACTGTAGCACATAAGTTACCTTGTTTACTTTATAGAAATATTGTTTCAATGTATTTACAGGTCTACCTTTGGAAGAAGATCAATTTATACTCTATTCAAGATAAATAATCTTACTCTAATCAGTGTATTGAATAGTGAAAAATTCACGAATCAAATATGATTAAAATTTTCTAATTAACTAGCTGTCCCCCTTGGCTTCACTCACGTTTATAGATATCAAATATAGCTAATAACCATCTAGGAAAAATTCCGCGTCGAATGGTAGCAGTCCCATCCCGATATGTTCAGTAGTTTTGAGGTGATGGTGCGTCAAAGGAACCCTATTTTCTTTATCTTTATATCTATAGTTCTTCTGTACGTGTGTTGACAGTGAACTCCTAAACGGCTGGACCGATTTGAATGAATTTTCTGTATGCGTTTGGGTGGCGCCCTGGATGGTTTAGATTCACAATTGGACCCGGTAGGTAGGGCTGCGAGCGTATTCCTGCAATTTTGTATGGACTTATTTCGACAGAACGACGTCTGTCCGGGCAGCTATTGTACATGTAAATAGATAGTTAGAAAAAGGTAGATAGATAGATTTCAAACGTGATTCCGAAGTATCTAATGTATCTAGGGAATATAACGTAGCCTATGTTAATTCTGGATAAAGTATCGTTCTAATGGTGAAAGAATTATCATAAAGGGTCCAGTCGTTTTTGAGTTTTTTTTACAAACTAAAATACCAAAACATAACTTTTCTTTTTATAATATTGGTATAGTTATGATTTTGATAGGGCCAGTTGGCTTGGTGGTTAGAGATCCTAACTGCCACGTCGTAGGTCGTGGGGGCGATTCCAAACCAGGACAAACATTAGTGTGCATGAACATTGTCTTTTTGTTGTATTTAAAGGTGGTATTTGTAGTATATCGATTATTATCTGGTTCCCAGTGTACAAATTATGCTTAGTTTGGGATCAGATGGCCGTGTGTTAAGAATTTCCCAGGATAAGAATTTTAAAAAAAGTACCGATCTTACCACAATGAGTTGATCTTTCGATGCTGTATAATTATGAACAATTTCCTATTTCAAACAAATATCCTTACAAACAATCTTTTTGACGTTTAATAAAAAGTTGCTGATTTGACATTTCACTCGCCTATTCATGGTATATTATTCAGATGATTAATATAGAGCTGTGCTATTCCGAACCTTAAACCGGTTTTTAGCGTAAAATTTAGAATTAACGGTTGCTTTGATACCGTGACTGCCGCCTCATAGTATAAAGTATTTTGAAAATCCTACTAATATTATAAATTCTCGCGAAATCTACTTTAAAGATTTTGATAAAATTTGGCACATAGATAGTTTATAACCGGGATTAAATATAGGATAGACACTTTTTATCCTGGGAAAATGTAACATCCCTCGGGAACGCTAGTGAAACGGCGACAGCTAGTTTGATTATAAAAAATGTAACCTTGCCGAGTTTCTTACCGGTTCTCCCCAGTTGGCTGACATTCGAACTTTTAACTTTAGTAGTTTTGTCCTTCATAAGTTCCCTTCGCAGGCCTAAAGGATAAATGGGTTTGAATTTGAATAGGTCGTGGGATTGATTTCCACCTGGGTGATTTTCGAGTGCGTGTGAACGGGGACTTGTTTTTTTTCTTACCAAAAGGGCCAACAAACAAACAGACCGTCCACTGCCACCTACGGACATTTGCAATACTAGTTGCCCCTGAGACTTGAAGTTGTTAAGACTCATGTGCCTGTAATTTCACCGGCCCCCTTACCTTTCCAACCGAAACACAGTAATACAAGTGTACTACTGCTTCGCGTCGGAAATGGGTAAGGTAGTACTTCCCCGGACGAACTCTGCACTAAGAGCTGTACAACTCTTCTGTGTAAACCTAAACAAGTAACTAGTATATAACAATATAGTACAAACTCTTGTTTGTTTAGAGTCGTTTAGGTGATCAATGTCCCAGGATATTTATCTACATATTTACTTTAAAGACGTAACAGTCGTGGATTTGATTCCAATCACAGGACCATCCAAGGACAATCGGTTGTGTGCATGAACATGTCTGTTTGTTCTATGTCTGTACGTATATAGAGGAAAAGACGGTTGTATATTTTATGTAGTGTATCTGGTTTCCATAGTGCAAGGTCTGCTTAGTTTGTGACCAGGTCGTGTGTGAAGTATGTCCTGGGATATTTATTATCACTACATAGTACAAAACAAAGTCGCTTCCTCTGTTCCTATCATCCCTTTGTATGCTTAAATCTTTAAAACTACGCAATGGATTTTGGTGCGGTTTCTTTAATAGATAGAGTGATTGTAGAGGAAGGTTTTTATGTATAATACATGTGACATCCCACGGGAACGACGGTAAAACCGCGGGGGGCAGCTAGTCTATCATAAAAGGATTTCCATATCGTATTTAGGTCATGGATTTTTCCCGGAAGGCGGTAACTACACACTTTTGACCATCATTAATGGCCCTTCTGGCCTAAAAGAAATAACTCCTTAGTTAAATATTATATATTTATAATAAGACAAGAGAGAAAAGATTTAGTGAGACAAAACTGTAAAATTGATTGCAAGAACCATTCAATGGATTTGTTTAAACTTGGCAACTAGGTAGTTTATAATTAAGATCATCATATAGGATTTTTATTGCGGGAAAATATTACTTCCCTAGGGAACGCGGGTGAAACCCTAGGGAACAGCTAGTAATTATATAAATATTACAATTAATTCCATTAACAATATCCAATTCCAAACAACGTCATATTTTTCTCTGACTTAACATTATATATAATATTATACAATTAACTTAATTAAATCTCCTTAAGATCCGTTAATTATGTATATTATTACTTGAGTGCTTCTTATTACATTTATTGTTGACTAGGCTTTGTCCCGCGGACTTACACACATTCCCAATTAATTCGATACTTACTTACGAGTTACTACTCTACGCTAGGAGAGGTAAGGAGGCTACTCTAGGTATCATGTGAAAAAGCGGGGCGTATACACTAGTATGTTGTAAATAGGTAACATTTACGAGTTGGCTTGAAGATGCTAGCCGCAGAAACCTCTCAGAAGGCTCTCATCCGATATATTTTTTTATATCTGGTATACTTAACATCTTTATTTTATATATTATTTTGTTCATTCTATCATCAATAGTTTTCGCAGCGCACGCGACGTAAGGAATTTTTCAGGTCATTTTTTTACACCTTATGTTACATTATTGGAGTTTTAGTAAGGATCCCTAATTTTTTTTAAAATATAATATAGCCTATGTTACTCGGGGATAATGTAGCTTTCCAAAGGTGAAAGAATTTTTGAAATCGGTTCAGTAGTTTCGGAGCCTATTCATTACAAACAAACAAATCTTTCCTCTTTATAATATTAGTATAGAAAACAACAGATTCTATAGATATATAATAAGAATGTAATTTATAATATTATAATAAATAATAATAAATACCCCGGGACATTCTTTTACACACGGCCATCTGGTCACAAACTAAGGAGGGCTTGTACTATGGAAACCACATAACTGATATACTACATATACTACTTTTTTTTTTCTAAATTCATACTTATAAACTTATATACATATTTACACCCAGACACAGAACAAACAGACATGTTCATGCACACAAATGTTTGTCCTGGGTGGGAATCGAACCCGCGACCTTCGGTTTGGCAGTCAGAGCGTTAACCACCAAGCCAACTGGCCTGTCAAATTGATTATAATTATTCTTTGTTGCAATTATTATTCTAAAGATTTATTTATAAGCATATTTAGTATACAGTGGTAGAATATCAGGATGTGACGTCAAATGACATCTACATAATTCTCGTAAAACGTACGATTGCGCAACAGTAGTGTAGTGTTGTTCTCTTTGTATCTATCTTCTATATATGCTATACTTATATAGCTAAACTGTCCCCCGCGGTTTCACCCGCGTTCCCGAGGGATATAACATTTTCCCGGCACAAAAAAGTAGCCTATGTTACTTCTAATACCTCCAAGAATATGTGTACAAAGTTTCATGATGATCGGTTTAGTAGCTTTCGTGTGAAAGCGTAACAAACAAACTTACATTCACATTTATAATATTAGTAGGGATAAGAAGGATATGGTTCCTTTGACGCACCATCACCTCAAAACTACTGAACATATCGGGATGGGACTGCTGCCATTCGACGCAGAAATTTTCCTAGGTTATAGGCTATATATGATATCGATTTTGTCTAAATTGTTTGCACATTTTTGTAGTGTTTTTTAATTATATTTTTATGTGGTGTGAGCAATAAAGAATATATATATGAAGAGAATATTCGTATTGTTTTGTTTTATTGTTCCCGAGTGATATTACATCCCGGGATAAAAAGTAGCCTATATGTTGTTCCAAGATATGCTCTATCTATGTGCCAAGTTTCATCCATATTCGATCAGTAGCTTTTACGTGAAAGAGTAACACACATATTTACATACGAGTACAAATCTTTCCTCTTTATAATATGAGTACAGATAAAGATAGAGTAAGAACTTTGTGACTTTATATGCAGAGAGTTATCCTCAGATTAGAAAGGTACACAATTCAGGATGGACATAGGCTATATTATAGTCCTGGGATACATTAGATTCCCCGGGAACGCAGGTGAAACCGCAGCACGGTAAGATAGTTATAAAATTAAATTATAAGATTGGATGTAGGACCGACCGATTTAAAAAAATCTTTCACTGACAGAATGTTATATCATTCCCAAGTTACATAGACTATGCTGCAATACCGCGAACCGTCCGAAACGCGAGTGAAACCGGGAGAGAGTAAATATATGTAAATGGTAAAGTTTTCATTTTTGAACTTTTATGATTCAGTCACGCGGCTGAGCGAATTTAGATGAAGCTGGTGAAGGTGGTACATAGGTAGAATATATCCCAGATTAACATATAGTATACTTTCGATCACGGAAAAACTATATATACCTTCGGCATACAGGTAAAACCATGCATAGTATATCAGTTATCCGATTTTCATACAATCTGGGTAATAAAAATAAGGGCTGCTAAACTATACATACGTAAATACACACCAAATAGATTCTAATTCCTAGATTACCAGTCGGCTGTGCCCATTATCATCGACTATGGTAATACGGCTAAATATTCATGATATCTGCGTTGAATCAGTTAATTTACGACAGAACCCTTTGTTCTCTTGTCCGGGTTACAATTCACGAGACGTATTTACAATTCATCTTGTATTTTATTTGTTTTCGATTAAACACTGATGTTTAGAGTCCCAATTGGTTTGTTTCACATATATCGACTGTTTGTCTCATATTCCCCTTGGGTAGAGCGAGATAGTAATAGACAATGAGGATATGAAAGGTGCGACAATATTGTGAAGTGAAATTATTTATTAACGAATTTTGGACTTCCTTATGTGGTAGAAATTTCACGACGCTTATTGGATAAGCCCTGACTCCCAAACCACAGGTTGTTAGTCTGATTCCCCCCCAGGACAAACATTTGCATGGATGAGAGATGTTTGTTCTGTGCCTGGGCGTAAAATTAAACTCCAAATTGATATCTATATGTTTTCATTACAGTTTACTTTATGAGCAGCTAATCGTGTGTAAAAGGAATATAATAAATATTCCATGAATTTTATAACTATTAAAATGGCAAAATTAACATTAAATAAAAAATCTGAGTAGTAGAGCTCATAGTGCAGAGCTCATCCGGGGAAGTAACACCTTATCTATTTCCGCCGTGAAGCAGTAGTGCGCTTGTATTACTGTGTTTCGGTTGGAAAGGTAAGGGGACGGTGAAATTACAGGCACATGAGACTTAACAACTTCACGTCTCAGGGTCGCCAACGCATTGGCGATGCCCCTAGTGTTGCAAATGTCCATAGGCGGCGGTGACCACTTACCTACAAGTGGACCGCCTGCTTGTATGTCGGCCCATGTGGTATAAAAAAACAAATTGCAATAATAAGTAGTCGGATTATAAAAAAATATGTCTTGCTGAGTTTCTTGCCGGTTCGTCTGAGTTGAAGACTGACTTCGAACTGATGTTAACTTCAGTAGCTTCGACCTTTATAAGCCCCCTCCACGGGCCTAAATTAAAAGGTTTTTATTACCTTATGTATCACTACATAGTATACAACAAAGTCGCTTTCTCTGTCCCTATATCCCTATGTATGCTTAAATCTTTAAAACTACGCAACGGATTTGGATGCGGTTTTTTTAATATATAGAGTGATTGAAGAGGAAGGTTTATATGTATTAGTATCTGTCGCTAGTTTGTTATAAATTCCTATGCCAACCTATAGTTACCTGATCACAAATTAATCATAGTGTACTGCTTCTTCTATGGCTACCAGGTAACTGATATACTATTTAAATACAAACTTATATAGATCACTTATATTTACACCCAGACACAGAACGAACAGAGATCATGCACACAAATGTTTGTCATGGGTGGCAATCGAAACTACAACCTGCGGCTTGCCAGTCTTCTACCACCAAGCTAACTGGCCAGACAAATCTAGTCAGGTTTTATCAGTTTTTGAACAATTAAGATACCTGCTCACAGATTATTTATTAACTATTAAATATTAACAAATATCTGTCCAGGATAAGACGTATTCATTTAGTAATACAAACTACGTCCTATATGTTAATTAGTTGGCTCAACGCCAGTGTACACATTTGCTTGAATACATCGACAATTATAATGTACAAATAGGTAACTAATCACACTAAGATTGCTGTGTCGAATGTCATAGAAGATTCAACTCTATTGCTTTCAAGTAAGGTAAGGCTGGAGGCATTTGAAATGTGGTATTTGATGGAGATATAGAGTGGTAGAGCTCCAGAGTCTGGGGAAGTACTACCACGAGAAAGAACGAGGAAGTGCTAAAGAAGGTCAAAGAGAGAAGAAAAACGAAGGAGACAACAGAGAACAGAAGGGGATAAATGTTATATCATCTTAAATGACTCGAAGAACTAATAAAAAACCGCAATCCGAGGGAAGTTTTTTTTTTTTTTTTTATGCCACTTGGGCCGACAAACAAGCAGACGGTCCACCTGATGGTAAGTGGTCACCGCCGCCTATGTACATTTGCAACACTAGGAGCATCGCCAATGCGTTGTCGACCCTGAGACGTGAAGTTGTTAAGTCTCATGTGCCTGTAATTTCACCGGCCCCCTTACCTTTCTAACCGAAACACAGTAATACAATTGCACTACTGCTTCACGGCGGAAATGGGTAAGGTGGTAGTACTTCCCCGGACGAACTCTGCACTAAGAGCTCTACTACTCTAAAAGTTACCTTTTCCCGAGATAAAAAGTATGTAGGTAAGTAAATATCCTGGGGCATTTATACGAGAAGAACCCAAACTAAACTAGATCAGAGCTTACCGCTTGTACTATGGAAACAAGATAACTATTACAACAAATAGATATATATATTTATATGGATACTAGCTGTACCCCGCGGTTTCACTCGCGTTTATCGATAGTATCGATCATATGTAGCTTATGACCATCTCGGAAAAATTCCGCGTCGAATGGTCCCAGTCCTATCCCGGAATGATCAGTAGTTTTGAAGTGATGATGTGTCAAAGGAACCCTGTTTTCCTTATATATGTGTAATTATATAAAGATAGAGTATTTACACCCCGATAGGTTTTGATCAATATCAGATACTAATTAGATGTTATTGTGAGTCTCACGTATTGAAAGATTCCTTGAACCAGATGTCTGTTATTTCTAGGAACTTCCTGGCTCCGTAAAAGGCCCGTTAAATGATTCTCGGAGGAACTAATACCTTTAAGTTACGCTGCGTGCTAGCGACGACCACTGACATGAAATGAAATATTTATTCAAATAGGCCTTCACAGGCGCATATGAATGGTCAGACACTACCACCCCAACTCATGTCAAGAGCCTGGTAAGCTACTTAAGAGTATACCGATGACCACGTACACTTCACACCTTGCACCGAGTGTAGTACAAGAGCAATCCTAAAGATGGTTAGTTGGCTTTGGATGGGGAGGCGGCTGGAAAAACTTTACCAAAACACTGATTGATTTATTGGTGACGTTATCAACCAAATAGTGATACACATATAAATATATATAGGAATATGTTTGCTTGGTGTATCAATATTTATCCCCAATAATTACGGGAAGGGAAGCCGAGGGATGCGTCTCATCAGTATTGAATTATTAAGTTTAGGCCCTCGGAGGGCACTTATGAAGGTCAAATTTAAACAGTGCCGGATTAACAACGTAGCAAGAGTAGCAATTGCTACGGGGCCCGCGCAAAAGGTGGCCCCGCGCACAAGGGGGCCCCGCGTGTCTAAGGCCACCCACCACCAATTGTTTTTTTTACCACTTTAAAGTTAAGAACCCATAGCAGATCAAAGGCCCAGCGACAGAATTTTCTACGGGCCCCGGGCTTGCTTAATCCAGCACTAGTTCTACAAAAGGTTCTCAAAAAGAGTAACTGCTGAGTTTATTGCCGACTTCTCAGTAAGAAGCAACCTTAGAATCGGTATTAGAGAGTGATTATTGATAAGTGCTTGTAAAGGCCTATTTGAATAAAAATATTTTCATTTTATTACAAAGTGTTGAAAAATATTCACACCAATATTATATACATGAGGTAAAGAAGCTACATTATTCCTGAGCAATTATCCTGGGAAAACATTAATTCTCCCAGGAACGTCGATAAAAACGGACGATGAAGTTAAAATACAAAAATTATTCTTTCTAATACGTTATTTTACGTCAAAACGGACATCGTAGTTTGTTTAGTAATTGGAACATTATGTAGAAAATAGTAAATACAAAAGATCATTTGTACATGTCGTCGCTGTCGATTCGATTCTAAAGCTTCCCAACCCATTGGCTCAGTTTCCTTCATCAATCTCCTTGGAGATAGACTTATTTATACTGCAGCTTTTGAATCATGTTCCTTATATTTAAATTGTCTATGGCATTCTACTGCATTTTAGGGTCTGTGGTAAATAAATACATATTAATGATACATAAATATGAGGGCTTTTTTAAGATTGTGGTCGCATTATAGATAAAAACATGTAATTTAAAAAATCAAGATTGATTGGTGTGACATTTAAATTATGGGTAAAGCAGATGAAACTGTAAAGTCACTGGAAGTAACTGGAACTGAAAAGTTACAGAGGGTTCGGAAGTCAGCTTTCGACTGAGAAGAACCGGCAAGAAACTCAGCAATCACAATTTATCTAATCTGAGTAAATTTTAAAATGTAATGCTGAGTAAATTTTTTAAAATTTACATATTTGTTCTATTTTACATTTACAACGACAATAATTACATGGTATGGTGGGAATGAATGTAATTAAACAAATGAGTGACAATAAATGTCTCGACGTAGGTCTTGATGTAGTCTAGCACCTGCTCACAAACATGACACAGGTGAAGGATTAGAAATAAGATGGAAAGGACTCACCTCTTCGGACTAAATATTACTTGGAGCTCAATTCTAACATTTAAAGCCCAAACACGGATGGGTTTCTGATATGTAGCTAAGGGCAGGCGCGGTCGCAGCCTGAAATTTTGGAGGGGGTAACTAATAATAATACAATATGCTTTTTTTTATTTACATGTACTATTTGGGGGGGTCATGCCCCCTATGATCCTCCTCTTCGGACCGCGCCTGGCTAAGGGTTCTTATGACAACCACCCGATACCGACTTAATCATCAGGCTAGCTTGATGCTACCATAACAATGCATTGTTACCTTACTTACAGAAGTATGTCAAATTTCAACTCAATCGGACGCCAGCAAGTTGGAAATTGTAAATTTGGAAAGATTTACTTTATAGTAGGTATCTACTACTAATATTATAACTGCGCATATTAGTATAAATGTTTGTTACTCTTTCACGCAAAAACTACCAAACGGATTTGTATACAACTTGGTATATAGATAGTATATAGCCTGTGTTAATACATAGAATACCTTTTGTCCCGGGAAATTGTAAGATTCCACGGGAAATCGAGTGACACCGCGGGAGACAGCTAGATTTTAATTGCGAATATCAGTATGAATGTGTGTTACTCCTTCACGCAAAAAGTACAGAACAGATTCGGATGAAATTTAGCGCACATATAGTTTATAGCCTAGATATAACATATAGCATACTCTTTATCCCGTAATAAATTATATTCCTCGGGAAGCGAGGGAAACAGTAAATTCTAAAAATTCGAAATTCAAAACCATTTATTCAGTTTAGGCCCTCGGAAGGCACTTATGAAGGTCAAATTCTAAGTTACTGAAGCTACTACCGGTTCGGAAGTCAGCCTTCAACTGAGAAGAACCGGCAAGAAACTCGGCAAGGTTACATTATTTTTTATTTTTAATAAAAAAAAATTTTTATAAATTTTATCTATTTTGACTTTTTGGCTATTTTATAATATCAATTTAATATTTTTTTATATTTAACATCACAACTGAAAATGACGTGGCCATTAAGAACAACCCGGGCCCGTTGAACGTTTCCGGACGAATGTCCGAAAAGACAAAGGCAGCCCTTATCTCTTATCCGTAAAGCTTCACAAATTATATTAGGTTTATCTAACAAGACATTGTTCATTACTACAATGGTAAATGCAAAATCTCTCCTCAAAATATTATACTAAGTCAGTATCTACATTTGTCTTATAATTCTTTTAAACTACACAATATTGTGTCGCGTTTTTCAACATCAATTAAGATATTTTCTAGAAGGTTTATAGTGTACTAGTTGTCCCCACGGTTTCACCCGCATTTTCCCGGCACAAAAAGTATCCTATGTTATTTATAATACCTCTAAGAATATGTGTACAAAGTTTCATGATGATCGGTTAAGTAGTATTCACGTGAAAGCGTAACAAACAAACTTACATTCACATTTATAATATTAGTAGGGATAATTCTACTTATACATAATAAAAATATAAATAACTTAATAATATTATAAAAGCAAAATTTTGTGTGTATGGATGTTTGTTACTCTTTCACGCAAAAACTACCAAACAGATTTTCATGCAACTTGGCACATACATAGAACATATTCTGGAATAATATATAGGTAAATTATTATCCCGGGAAAACGTGATATTCCTCGGGAACGCAGGTAAAACGGTGGGAGTCAATAATATAAATGCGAAAGTATCTGTGCTCTTTATAATATTTGTATAGATACGATTTTGATGCGCCCTTCACAATAATAGGAATGTGTACTGACATGTCAAATCAGCAATCCTTTATGGAATGTCAAAACGATTGAATGCATGGAGTTTTGTATGAAATAGCAAGTTGTGACGTAATAATTGTACAGCATCAAATAACATACTCTTTATGATTTAATTTTGATCCTTTTGATGTTTTCGTATATTTTTTAATGTTCAGTACACTGGTTAGTGTTTGATCATTTATCTTTAATACAGGACAGTTCCTTATTCATATGTATAAAAAACAAAACTTGAAAGGTGTCAAGGGACACCCGGATGGAACGAAGATATGCATTGGCATTGACCAAAACGCTGAGTCTGGACCTAACCAGTGTTGGGAAAAACTAGCAATCTCTCGTCTTTAGTATTAGGTCTTCAATAAAAGATGAAGACTGTGCTAATAGTTACTAATTATACTAATTTATAAATGGAACAGAATTTTAAACATGTTGTATGTAGCCTTTAAATAAATTATGAAAAAAACAAACCCAATAATAAACCATATCATTTAAATTTCGAAAAAAGTGTCGTTACAACTTTTCGTATGAACTTTTCCCGTCTAGCCCCCTTTCACAACGCGCGATAAGGAACTTCGTTCCAATAAAAGGCTTATATTATCCCATGTAAGCGAACCGGGGCATTTCGCTAGTTCTGAATAAACAAGAAATAGTGGAATTAGACGTCTGAAGGGGCTTAGATGAAATTGCATGCAGTTTTGAGCTGACCTTTCATACGGGTTAATTGATCGACCTGAATATGGAGGCGAGTTGGGCTTGCGGAAAATTAATCATTGGCGCTTTATTAATTATTTATTAGTCGGCTATTCAGAAGTGCTTTTAATTAAAAGCCAATTTCATTAAAAAATATTTTCTTTTCAGTTCAATTAAGTTATTCATCGTGGTCCGTCCGTGATAGGATGTAAGGACTAATATCTATATATATATATATATATGTGAAAATGAACGTATGTCTGTATATTCTTTATAGAATCGTAAATTTTGCAACGGATTTTAATGCAGTTTTCAGCAATAGATAGAGTAATTCAAGAGGAAGGTTTATAACCAGGATTGAAAGCGGGCAAAGCCACAGGGCGCGCAACTAGTGAAATATATAAAATGACCCCTGTATTGAAAAATGATTTTCATAAAACCCTATTTTTAAAGCATGTCCTCCTCGCGTTTTTCATGATTTTATAACAAAATTTCAAAAAATCTAAATTCAAAACCATTATTTCAGTAAAGGCCTGCAAAGGGCACTTATGAAGGTAGGCACGGATCTAGCCATCCGAAAATCGTCCACGTGCGAGTCGGAGTATGAATGATCGATCTAGTACATTCTTACAAAGGTCATTTTATTTTATAAAGGCATTGGATACAATATCATCAGCCTATCGACCTCGATGGACCATAGAAGTGTGACGTCACAAGTATATTACCACAACGTTGGATCCGCGCTTGTATGCAGCTCAAATTAAAGTTACTGAAGCTACTAAAAACGTTTGAAACTTTATCGCCGATTAATATGTATAAATAAAAAAAAACAAATTTCAAAACCATTTATGCAGTTTAGGCCCTCGGAAGGCACTTTACAGGTCAAATTTAAAGTTACTGAAGCTACAATCTACTAGCCTACGAAACCCTAAAAGAAATAAATAAATATCCTGATCCCAAGTTAAGCAGATAGTACTGCTTGTAGTATGGCTACCAGGTAACTGATATACTACATATACTACTTTTTAAATACATACTTATATAGATATTTACACCCAGACACAGGACAAACAGACATGTTCATGCACACAAATGTTTGTCCTGAGTGGAAATCGAACCCGCGACCTTCGGCTTGGCAGTCAGGGTCTCTAACCACCAAGCCAACTGGGCCGTCTAAAAGCATCAACTTTCTCGCGCATTTCAAAATAACGAAGTGTGAATATTTCATAGCTTTCGTTCTATTTGCTGACACTTTTATTTAATTTGAAACCATAGAACACAGCCCTTTGAAGGAGACTCCAAGAAGCACCTAGAAATCCGTACCACAAACGAAATTGTCCCAAGCTTGTGAGAAAGTTTTGAGATCACATTGCATCATTGAAAGTAAGGCTTGGAAGCACTCTACAATTGAATGATATTACAGGATTGTGGAAAGAATATGGCATACTGGTTTATTTCGGATTTATAATACAAGCTGTCCCCCGCGGTTTCACCCGCGTTCCCGAGGGATGTCACATTTTTCCGGCACAATTATTATCCTATGTGTTATTCCAGGACATTTTCTATATATGTGCCAAGTTTCATCCAAATCCGTTTGGTAGTTTTTGCGTGAAAGAGTAACAAACATACTTTCGCATGTATAATATTGGTAGGATATATGAGGGAAACTTCGAAACTAATCATCCGATTTAAAAATTTCTTTCACCGATTAATAGCTACATTCCCAAGTTAAAGTAAGTTTGAGTAGTAGAGCTCTTAGTGCAGAGTTCGTCCGGGGAAGTACTACCTTACCCATTTTCACCGTGAAACAGTAGTGCACTTGTGTTATTGTGTCTCGGTTAGAAAGGTAAGGGAGCCGGTGAAATCATGTATTACTGTGTTTCGGTTAGAAAGGTAAGGGGGCCGGTGAAATTACAGGCACATGAGACTTAACAACTTTACGTCTTAGGGTCGACAACGCATTGGTGATGCCCCTAATGTTGCAAATGTCCATAGGCGGCGGTGATCACTTATCATCAGGTGGACCGTGTGTTTGTTAAAAAAAGTTATATCATCACTACATAGTATATAACAAAGCTACTATATCTGTCCCTATATCCCTATGTATGCTTAAATCTTTAAAACTACGCAACGGATTTTGATGCGGTTTTTTTTAATAGATAGAGTGATTGAAGAGGAAGGTTTTTATGTATAATACATGTGACATCCCACGGGAACGCGGGTAAAACCGCGGGGGACAGCTAGTAAACTATATTATATGCTCGGGATACATTAGTATCCCCAAAAATCCTCGTATATAGATATTTTGACGTTTATTCGACGAAAAATTCCACCTACCACTTATGTGACGAAACGGTAGCATCCACTTTTTTTCAAAGTTAGCTAGTTAAAAATTTTAAACCTAACACGCGAAGTTTCTAACTCATTTATATCGTAACTCGGGAGCCGGGTTCGCTTCCAACACGATACGAAAATGGATAAACAAGTAGAACAATTATCTTCTCATGTTATAGTGTTTGTTAGTTTGGTATGACAAGTGAAGTTAACAATATAAGTTAGCGAACAACATAACAGTATATTTATAACTAAAAAAAATAAATGATATGAAATCAAAATAGGCAGAATTCAAATTCAAAACCATTCTTCAGTTATTCAGTTTAGCCCCGCAGACTTATGAAGGTCAAAATTAAAGTTCATGAAGCTACTACCGGTTCGGAAATCAGCCTTCAACTGAGAAGAACCAGCAAGAAACTCAGCAAGGTAATTTTTTTTTTAATAATTCTTTATATTAATTTTATCTACTCTGACTTTTTGGCTATTTTATATATTTTTATATTTAACAATAAGAAAATGCGTATTATAGGTAACATTAAAAAATAAAAAGAAATAACACTACAATATAGTAAATAACAATAATTACTTACAACCTAAACGAGAAAATTAGAGTGCATTGTGCAGAGCGTAGCTCACAAAAAATAAACGGTCAGACTAACGCGGCTTCGGAAGGTTGCGCCTAAGTTGCCCATACCTCTAGGCCTACCTCTTGGTTGATAACGTCGTGAAGATATGATTATACAAAGTAAAACACGATTTTATTAACAAACTAGCTGTCCTCCGCGGTTTTACCCGCATTCCCGAGGGATATCACATACAAATGTAGCCTATATGTTATTCCAGGATATGCCCTATCTATGTGCCGAGTTTCATCCATATTCGTTTAATAGTTTTTCCATGAAAGAGTAACAAACATACTTACATACAAGTCTCTCTTTATAATATTAGTATAGATTCCTGCATGGGATTGAATGTCCCAGATTGAGAATCCAAAGCAAAACATTACCGAATACGATGACTCCTAACCCCTGAAACCCTGCAAGGGCTGTCGGCCGCACGTTTCTAACTAACAGATTTGTGTCGAAGTCAGGGTCACCACCTATCAAGCGGAAAACAAAATTTAACACAACACACTTTATTGTTTAATCATTCTTCACTTCTGCGATAGCACAGGTATTGTTAGTGAACTAAATAAAGCTTATGTAATAAATCTAAGTTCGGTTTTAAACAGAGTAATAGCTTAGTTTATTGCCGGCTCAGTGAAAAACAACCTTCCGAACCGGTGTTAGAGTGACTATTCATAAGTGCTTGTAAAGGCCTATTTGAACAAAAATATTTTCATTTAATTCAGATGATACGCCTTCTCACATTGACTCGATTAGCTTGAAAGTCGGTCGTTTTGGTAAAATAATAGTTATTGGTATAGCAACAAAGATTAATTTGAATAATAACGTTTTCTTTTGGCTTTGGGCGTCAAAAACACTAATATGTCACTGAAAATGCTTCTTTAATCTAAGGTTGACATTAAAGGCAATATGTAAAATTGGAACAGTGTTTCTGATTGGTACACATTTATAATCTTACCAAAATTATAAATGCGAAAGTTTGTATGTATAGATGTTTGTTACTCTATCATACAAAAATTACTGAACGAATTTGGATTAAACTTGGCACATATATAGAAAATGTCCTGGAATAACACATATGATACTTTTTATCCGGGGAAAATGTAGCATCCCAGGGGAATGCGAGTGAAACGGCGGGGGACAGCTAGTGTATTATAAATGCGAAAGTGTGTGAGGACGCATGTATTGATGTTTGTTACTCTTTCACGCGAAAACCACCGAACAGATTTGAATGAAATTTGACACATAGATATTGAATTCCCAAGAATAATAAATAGGTTTCTTTCTGTCCTGGGAAAATGTTACATCTTAAAAGTACGCAGGGTGAAACCGCGGGGGACAGCTAGTCAAACATATAATTTGATTCGAACTAGGCCTTTAAGATATTAAAAAATATTGTAACAGAGAGGAGTTACTTTTTAATTTATAAGGGTAAATTATTTTTGTGTTGCTATGATTAGTAACACAAATAGGTACATTTTTCTATCTCTTATTTTATAATTACTGGCTGTCCCCCGCAATTTCACCCGCGTTCCCGAGGGATGTAACATTTTCCCGGCACAAAAAGTATCCCATGTTACTGTTAATACCTCCAAGAATATGTGTACAAAGTTTCAGGATGATCGGTTAAGTGGTTTTCGCGTGATTGCATAACAAATAAACATACATTTACATTTTTAATATTAATAGATATAATATAAAGTAACGGCCGGGTATCAAACATCACATAATACTATGGCCTAAGTAGTAAGTTCTAGTTTAAAATGTAAATTTTACAATCTAAAATAAGTGTAATTTCAAAAGTTTGTCCCGGAATTTAAATCAGACCCACTACCTTTGGGCAACAGTCAATCGACTCCAAAATGAAGTTCTTAGGTACTATTAAAAATAATTCTCCTCTGTCAACTCTGATTTATTAACATACGAGTATGTCTCTGGTATGTACAAGATCACAAAAATAATACATTTCTGTGGTTTCTTTTTAAATTACAATATCTCTTAATGCTTTTTATAAAATTTTATCTCAAAGAGTTTGTTATAGGCTTCTGGGAACATGATAAATTATTTCATCTAAAGAAACAATTTAAAATAAAAATTATTTAAATAATAAAATTAAATTTAATGTTTCTTGTTAAATATATGTTAGTATAAATAGTTGATTGTGTGAATTCAAGTTTATTTTACATATTGATTGTATGCAAATATTTCGTCTCGTGTGAACATGTTCCTATTTGCGACTCCGAAGGTCGAAACAAGAATAATACTCGTATTTGTTTGTATTTCTTGTTTCTGGTTTTGTCGATGCTTAGAAAATTTATGGTAATTTTTTACTTATTAAAATTTATTTTGTAAATAGCTTAAGTTTTAATGATTGTCTTTATAGGTAATTATAAAGAAATGAAAACAATATACTTACGTATTTTAGCCTCTAACAGCATCATAGAAAGAGGCAGTGGTCACATACCACCAAAAAAAAATTGTAATGCCCAAAGTTAAAATGTTTATCCTGTGTCGGAATCGAACCGACCACATATAGCGTGGGGGTCAGGGTATCTAAATACTAAGCCAACTGGCCCATTAGTAAGTATCTTATCCTTTCCTCTAATCCTACTAATATTGTAATGCGAAGTTTGTGAGTATGGATGTATGAGTGTATGGATGTTTGAGTGTTTGTTACTCATTCACACAAAAATTACCGAACAGATTTAGGTGAATTTCGCCACATAGATAAAGCACATTGGAATAACATATAGGGTACTTTTTATTCCGAGAAAATGTTACATCCCTCGGGTAAGTTAAGCAAATACGCTGAGATTGTCCCCTGTGGGGCTCGGACCTCAGCTCAGGTAACTGCTGGGGGCGTGGGACTTGCGAGAAATGATTATAAACGCATAGTTTATTCTTAGTAAAGTTGTTTGAAATATAGAATAACATATAAGCTACTTTTTAACCGCGGGCTAGTACAATATCACTACATAGTATAAAACAAAGTCGCTTTATCTGTCCCTATATCCCTATGTATGCTTAAATCTTTAAAACTATGCAACGGATTTTGATGCGGTTTTTTTAATAGATAGAGTGATTGAAGAGGAAGGTTTTTATGTATAGTACATGTGACATCCCACGGGAACGCGGGTAAAACCGCGGGGGACAGCTAGTATTTAACAAACAACTATCAATACAGGATATTATTTATAATAACTATTGACAATGGGCAATATTTTCAAACACTTCATGAATGGTTAAGTCAGTTAAATGAGCAAGCATTCAACAATGTGATTGATTCATAATTGTAATAAACTAACTATTAGATTTAAATATATTTTTTAATTTATCCTGTTTGCGGTAAGTCTGTTTACTCAAGATGTGTTTGTTGGTCTCATTACTGTTTGGCGGGCCAGTTGGCTTGGTGGTTAGAGACCCTGACTGCCAAACCGAAGGTCGCGCGTTCGATTCCCACACAGGACAAACATTTGTGTGCATGAACGTGTCTGGATGTAAATATTTAAGAAAGTAATACTCGTATATCAGTTATCTGGTTGCAATAGTACATGCTCTGCTTAGTTTGGGAATAGATGACCGTGTGCAAAGAAATACAAAACAAAATGTTGAAAGTATGTAAAGAATAAACACATTTTACATTCAATATTTATCTAGCAAACCTTAAATGTATATAAGACGGAGGTACCGTGGGAGTACACCCCACCACATAAGTGTACGTGTCCGTTAACCGAAGATCGTGCCGGGTTTACTTGTGGGGCGGGTGTAAACGGATAAGCTGTTGTGTGTCGGGATAATCTAGCGTTGTCTGGCCTGGATTAGTGCACGTGTACTTAATATGTCATATTATATTTAGGTATTAATTAGTGCACGTGTACTTAATCTATCTAAACTTCACTACAGTACATAATATAAAACAAAGTCGCTTTCTCTGTCCTTATATCCCTATGTATGCTTAAATCTTTAAAACTACGCAACGGATTTTGATGCGGTATTTTTTAAACAGATAGAGTGATTGAAGAGGAACGTTTTTATGTATAATACATGTGACATCCCACGGGAACGCGGGTAAACCCGCGGGGGACAGCTAGTAATATATAAAGAGGAGAGATTAGAGTTTTTGTTTGTTTGCATTGAATAGGCTCCGAAACTACTGGACCGATTTGAAAGATTATTTCACTGTTGGGAAGCTACACTATTCCCATGTGACATAGGCTATATTATATTTTACTAACTACCTTAATAAATTTCCAATAATGTAACCCGAGGTGTAAACAAATGATCTAAATTCCTCACATCGCGTGGGCTGCGAAAACTATTCGATGATAGAAAGAACAAAATAACGTAAAATCCCTCGGGAACGCAGGTGCAACCGCGGGGGACAGCTATATTATATTAAGGTTTTAGAATAATGGTAGAGAATGCCATTGGCATGAAGACCGCCTCTGTACACTACTGTACATAAAGTATTAAATAATAATAATAATACTGTTTATGACTGACTTTTTATGCCGGGAATATGTGAAATCCCTCTAAAACGCGGGTGAAACCGCGGGGGACAGCTAGTATTATAAATGCGAAAGTTTGTGAAGATGTATGGATGTTTGTTATTTAATCACGCGAGAACTGCTGAACGGATTAGGGAACGTGGGTAAAAAGGCGGGGGAACTAGTGTACTCGTATATTTTAGAAGTAGTAGAGCTCTTTATGGCAGAGTTCGTCCGGGGTAGTTCTATCTTATTCATTTCCGCCGTGCAGCAGTAGTGCACTTCTATTAGTTTGTTTCAGTGTTTATAGATGCATTGTGGTGTACTTTTTGACAGTTTTCTCTTAAGTAAATGTCGGTTTCTTTTTTATTAAAGTGAAACTTCTTACGGAAACAACCTTTTTGTGTGTCGAAAAATAAATCCGTATAACTAAGAGCAACATAGGGTTCCCTTGACGCACCATCACCTCAAAACCACTGAACATATCGGGATGGGACTGCTATCATTCGACGCGGAATTTTTCGTAGATAGATATAGGCTTTGTAAGATATCGATAAACGCGGGTGAAACCGCGGGGGACAGCTACTGAATTATAAACACAATCAATGCTATTCAAAAGTGATTGATGAATAATTGAAATGTTTCCCTAAAGCTTCACTTCTATCGTGTGTCTGTACGACACGCTCTGTCTTTTTAAAATTATTTTTTGGATGCATTTATTCTTCTGGCGCTACAGAAGTATAACTTCCAGGCTCACAAGATCCCCTTCAGTGCGATCAACAAAACCATACGTCACAGCCATCTGTTGCCGCGGTTCAACATAGGTTATCTACACGTGAAACGGCCACAGTCAATACATCTGCTTGTACTAACATCTTGATAATAGATAAAGTGTTTTACATTTGGCCGGGTTATATGTTAAGTTTATAGGGCAATTTCAAAATAGTTTGCGATTTAATACAATATTGTGTTTAGGTATTCTTGGAGGAGTATATTTGAATTGTGATGGTTGTTTTCATCAATTGAGTTTGAAATAACTGATGACTTATTTAAAGCTATATTATAAAGGCATGCATTTATCAACCAGTCTGTATGCACCACGTATTTAATTTAAGTGAAAAAAAAGTAAAGAACACGCAACAAGTTAAAAAAAACTCTCACAAAATATCATGACTGAGGAGTTTGACTCCATCATCACACCCTCGTTACTAAATGTAATGTCCAGGACTCGTCAAAACAAGATAAATTACCCAAAACTCGAGGGGTTTATTAGAAGCTTAAGAGTTCCACCATCTTCTTGGATCCACCATCAAATCAGCTCGATGGCTTTTAAATAAGGTATTGTCATTCGAATTCCACATACCTGAAAAGTTTCAAATCGATAGGACAATTTGAAGTGGATTAAAATCAACTTTCAAGATTTTTTTTATTTTTTTTTTACATACGAATTTTGTTTTTAATATTGTTGTGTCATAACCAACTTAAGCTAGCATCTGGGTAATATAACAACGTTAAAAAAAAACAGAACAATTAAAAAAAAAAAACAATTAGCAACCGTTAGAATTAATAAAATGTCATAAATAAAGTGATGCTAATAAACATATCGACGGGTAAAAGGCGACTTGACTCAACCGCCATTTTTGAAGAAAGCAACATTTTTCTCAATAAATTATACTATACTATGAAGATGGCCCATGCACAGATTCGTTGAAGCTTGCATTTAGTTTTAATTTTCAACAGCTTCGATGTGAAATGTTAAGAAGTTTAGATGCAGTATCTGTTTTTGGGTTTTAAAGTTTTCAAATAGCTCTCCTGTAAAGTTTTCAAAATGGCGCTTGAATCAAGTCGCCTTTTAGCCGTCGATATGAAGTTATTACTAGCTGTCCCCGTGGTTTCCAAAGGATGCTACATGTTCCCAGGATGATATTCAACCTAGGTACTATTCCAGACGATAATCTATCTCAAATTTCATCCAGATCTGATCTGCCTACCGTGATTGAGTAACAAACCTCCATCCTTCCATTTCGCTTTTATAATAGTCTATACTAATATTATAAAGAGGAAAGATTTAAGTATGTTTGTTACTCTTTCACGAAAAAACTACTAAATGGATATGGATGAAACTTGGCACATAGATAGAACATATCCTGGAATAATAAATAGGCTACTTTTTATCCCGAAAAAATGTGATATCCCTCGAGAACGCGGGTAAAACCGCGGGGGACAGCTAGTAGTAAATAATAATGATTTTAAATATTTAAACCTACAACATTCCAAACATCAAGAGCACAATTTTGTAACTCTGCAACACCTGGAAGTATTGACACAGCTTTGCTAACATAACCAGACATATTGGTTGTACATGCTATAATAAAACTCAATTTGAAGCTCTCCTTTGAAACGGCGATCGCTGGAAATGCGTTTAATAAATCCTGTGAAGCGATGCGCTGAAATATTGTTTTTTAATCGGATATTGGAAGTTATTAAAGCCGGTAATTGAATAGGGAGTTAGTTATTGAAACTAGTCATGTGAAATATTTATAACTAGCTATATCCAGCGGCTTCACTCACGTTTCCGAGGGATGTTATGGTTAGAGATGAAAAGAAAATATTTTCTATTTAAATAGGCCTTTACAAGCACTTATGAATAGTCTGACTCTAATACCGGTTCCGACAGGTTGTTTTTTACTGAGAAGAGCCGGCAATAAACTCAGCAATTACTATTTTTAAAAACCTATTTAGATTTAGTCAGTCTCACTAATAATACCTGTGTGTTATCGCAAAAGTGAAGAATAAATAAATAACAATATTAAAAATATGTATGACAAAAAATGGGATAAAAAGTAGACTATGTTACTCTAATTTCATTTACTTAATATCTGCTCGAATTGAATTTGGATACTTAATTATTGTGGAGGAAAAACGTGTGACAAAGTTACTCCTTTTTTTTATATAATTCACAAAAACGAATGATTATTATTTTATAACATCAGCTATCTGTCTGCCAGTCAAAGCCCCGTCGAAATCGGCGAGGCCGTTTCGGATATCACCCGGAATGTTGCATACATAAAGATAGACGGACAGCTGTAATTTTATAGGTACTTAAATTTAATTTATTTGTATTGTATAGATAACTGTCCCCCGCGGTTTTACCCGCGTTCCCGAGGGATATGACATTTTCCTGGTATAAAAAGTAGCCTATATATTCCAGGATATGCTCTATCTATGTGACAAGTTTCATCCATATCCGTTTAGTAGTTTTTGCGTGAAAAAGTAACAAACATACTTACATACAAGTCTTTCCTCTTTATAATATTAGTATAGATATAAGTATTATAAAGGTATTGAAGTTATGAGTTGAGATTGTTAGAATTTTAGCTAGCTCGGATTTTGGCCTGTCGTACTAAAATTATGAATGCGAGAGTTTTAGTGTGTTTGCTTGTTTGCACGTAGCTCCGTGATGAACGATTGGATTTTTATGTAATTTTTCCTAATGACAGAAATTCTGGATAGAAACTTAAAGGGTTAAAGTAATTATCGTTCTAAAACGCCAAATGTAATGTTCACAACCTATTTTATCCTTAAAGAATTAGGTAGAAGTTTTAGTATTAATACCCATATTCCACCAAATATTTGAAGTCTCATCGTGCCATCTCAGGTACTTAACCAATTCCGGGCTAACAGGTAATCATTTCTAAATAAAGAAAGGTAAATATCATATCCAACCCGAAATCGAACCGAGTACCTCCGGTCTATATCCGAGCTTTATCCATATGATCACCGAGGCGATTACATTGACGCAACATTTTTAAATTTTTTTAATAGCCGTCTTTAAAAAGGGCTAGTGACAGCTTTCTTAACTTAAATATAATTGTCAGTTGATAGTTATTGGTAAGCACATACCGTAAAGTTGGCGCACCTGTTTACTCGAACCGAGGCTATTTGAAAAATACCGCTTATTACAAAGCTCTCGCGATTTTATTTACTTCCCATTTGCTCAAATTGAAATCGGATACCGAATAATTGTGGAGGAAAAAGTTGAATCATCAATCATTCAAAATTTAAATACCATTTGTTCTGATTAGTTATATTAAAGGTCTTATGGACGGCTCGGAATTCAATTTCGAGAAGAACCGGCAAGATTCTCAGCAAAGTTAAAAATGATATATCTTTCTATAACTTGACTTTTTGACAATACAAAATAGATATGTATGTAAAAGAAATAATAAGAAAAATAAATGATTTAGAAAATGTTTATAATAACAATCTTGTGAAAGGTGCACCTGTGTAGAGTGCAGCTATTTACAGACTTTGTCTTCCTTGTAATGAACTACTTTGTAATTAGCTCTTTCTTTCAAAACTTTCCTGTATAGTTTTTAAAATTTAACATCAGATATATTGGTTACTGAAAGCGGTATTTAGTACAGAATTTCAAAAGGATGTTACGCTCATAGGTCCACCTGATGGTAAGTGGTCACTGTCAACATAGTCATTGCAACACTAGGGGCATCGCAATGCGTTGTCGACCGTGAGACGTGAAGTTGTTAAGTCTCATGTGCCTGTAATTTCACCGGCCCCCTTACCTTTCCAACCGAAACACAGTAATACAAGTGCACTTCTGCTTCACGGCGGAAATGGGTATGGTGGTAGTAATTTCCCGGACGTGGCCCTAAGAGCTCTGCATTTTCTAATTATATTAGGTGTTAGTAGAATTCGAATTTCGGATTTAATGGTTGGGAGCTCTTGAATATTTACCATATGACAACAGAGAAGCTAAACAGTTCGACTTTTTTATTACATCAGAATATTAATCGCTTCTTTGGCAAAATTCTTGATATTCATTTATTATTAGATAAAATAAATGTAGATATATTATGTTTTACAGAGACATGGTTGAAACCGGGCACTATGCTTTTTAATATTAAAAACTTTACAGTTGCCAGTATATTCAATAGATTATCTGCAGAAGGTGGCGGCACAATAATTCTTATAAATAATAATATTAAATTCAAGGATCGTAAAGATATTTGTAGCCTCTCTGTTGAGCGTGTTTGTGAGGTGTCTTGTGCAGAGTTGCAGAACTATATTATTGTTTGTGTTTATAGGCCACCGGCATCAAATTTTTTATTGTTTACGTCTATAATGGAAGAGATTCTTCGTAAGTTATTTAATAATTCTAACAAGTCAATAGTTGTATGTGGCGACTTTAATGTAGATACTCTTAGTAATTCATCTGAAAGTCGGAATTTTGTTGCCTTATTCAAATCGTTCAACTTAGATTTATTGTTTAGTGAGTCAACAAGATCTACAGCCACTTCGGCTACTTGTATTGATAATATATTAACTAATAGTAGTATACTAGGGAAATCGATTATTAGTGGTGTTCGCTCGGATCATAAGGCTCAATTAATAGAATTGCCATTTAAAAGACAAGTATTTAAAGTAACGAAAGTAATTAGACCTACTACTAAGGCAAGATTAGACACCTTTAAGAATAATTTAGAGCTGAAACTCTGTAATACAATATATCATAGTGATGAGCCCAATGTCTTGTATAAAGGTTTATTGTCTGGGATTTGCGATAATTTTAATAGAGCCTGTCCTACTAAAATAGTGAAGGTAAATAGTAAAATGGGATTTAGTGACTGGGCTACAAAAGGTATTCGTAAGAGCAGGGATAGGTTGTATGAACTTTATCATTTAAAATCTCTAACTCAGAACGAAGAATTTCATAAATATGTTAGAAAATTTTCAAAGACTTTCAAGTTAGTGTGTAATCAAGCTAAATCTTACTTTATATGTAATAAAATAGGTAATGCTAATAACAAAATAAAGACAGTCTGGAATGTTATTAATACGGAAACTGGTAAAATTAGAAATAATAATGAACAGGTAACTCTTAAAATTAATGAAAAAATTCTAACAAATAATTTAGATGTAGCCTGTGCTTTTGAAAACTTCTTCACGAGTATACCTGGTAAAACTACTAAAAGCCTTAAATCATGTCCTATAGCAGCGGAATCTTTACTCAAGCAGCATATTCATAATACATTTCCAAGTTTTAAATTTGACCATATTAATGCTAGCGATATCATAATAACTTTTAATTCTCTCAATATGAAAAGTACTGAAGATTTATGGGGCTTATCAGTAACAATCGTAAAATCAATAATAACAGTGATTGCACCTGTTTTGTCAAATATTTTTAATGAATGCATTGATCAGGGTTGTTTTCCTGATTTAATGAAATATAGTAAAATAGTACCTATTTTCAAGTCCGGTTGTAGGGAGAATCCATCTGATTACAGACCAGTTTCCGTTCTGCCAGCACTAAGTAAAATCTTTGAAAAATTGCTGCTTAATCAAATGTCAAGTCACTTTACTAAGCATAAGGTATTGCATGGTCATCAGTTCGGTTTCACGAAGGGAAGATCTACATCCGATGCGGCAGCAACATTGCTGAGGCACATTTATGGCGCATGGGAGGATTCACAGGATGCGATTGGCATTTTTTGTGATCTGTCCAAGGCATTCGATTGCGTTGACCACCGTACGCTACTACTAAAACTTGACTTCTACGGAATTCGTGGAACTGCTCATGATCTTGTTTTATCTTATTTATCAAATCGCCAGCAAAAGGTAGGGATTACCGGCACAACATCCAAGGGCTCTTTAGTCGAAATGGGGGTACCCCAGGGTTCAATTTTAGGTCCATTTTTGTTTTTAGTATATATAAATGATTTGCCATATGTTGTAAATGACCTCACAGATATTGTCTTGTTTGCTGATGATACATCATTAATTTTTAAAGTTAATAGAAAAGACAAAGATCTAACTAAAGTTAATCATACTATGTCAATTGTCTGTGGGTGGTTTGCTACAAATAATCTATTACTAAATTCAAAGAAAACTAAATGCTTAAGGTTTTCTTTACCAAATGTAGCACAAGTAGATAGCCAAATAATAATAGATGGGAGCCATATTGATCTTGTAAATAAAACGGTATTTTTGGGTCTTACATTAGACAATAAATTGCAATGGGGACCTCAGGTTGATACTCTAGCTGCTAAATTAAGTTCGGCTGCTTTTGCTGTTAGGAAAATTAAACAATTGACGAATGTTGAGACGGCCAAATTAGTTTATTTTGCATATTTTCATAGCCTCTTGTCCTATGGTATTTTGTTTTGGGGAGCAGCAGCGGATATAGAATCAATATTTATTATACAAAAAAGAGCAATTCGTGCAATTTACAGTATGGGTCCCCGTGAATCATTAAGAGATTTATTTAGGGAAATAAATATAATGACATTACCTTCACTATATATTTATGAAAATATAATGTTTATACGTAGAAACATAGGAATGTTTGAGGCAAAATTAGATATTCATAGTATAAATACAAGACAAAGGGAGAAGTTAGTTGTTCCATACTTTAGACTAACTAAAGTTAACAAGTCATTTCTTGGTAATTGTGTTCGATTTTATAATAAGATACCGCTTTCAATAACCAAAATGTCTGATCATAAATTTAAAAATTATATTAGGAAAGTTTTGAAAGAAAAAGCGTATTACAAGGTAGTTCATTATATTGAAGATAAAAATGTATGGAAATAGCTGCTCTCTGCACAGTGCACCTCTAAATCTCTTGTTTAAGTTGTAAGTACCTAATTATTGTTATTTTCTATTTTGTAGTCTTGTCATATTTTTTTTGTTTTGTTTTTATTAATGTTACCTATAATAAGTATCTTGTAATTGTTAAATATAAAATTATGTAAAATTGAAATTATAAAATAGCCAAAAAGTCAGAATAGATAAAAATTTATATAACAAATAAAAAATAATGTAACCTTGCTGAGTTTCTTGCCGGTTCTTCTCAGTTGAAGGCTGACTTCCGAACCGGTTGTAGCTTCAGTAACTTTAAATTTGACCTTCATAAGTGCCCTCCGAAGGCCTAAACTGAATAAATGGTTTTGAATTTTGAATTTTGAATTTGAATTTTTTGAAATTAATACATAGATAGAGAACATTTTTTCTATTGAATAATATCCTGATATTAAAAAAAAATTATTATTATATTCTTTACTTTTTAATAAAATAAATGATTTTCGGTAAAACCAAATAACCAGTAAAATAAATAAAAACCTTTACCGAAATTCTTGCCGGTTCTTCTCTTTCGAACTGGTACTTTAGTAGCTTTGATCATAAGTGTATTTTTTAGCTCTCTATCGGTTACGTGAAGTTTTGGGTAAGAAAGAGTAAGAAGGAACACCGCTACAATACTAAGAAAAACTGTGTTTATAAATAACTACAAGATTGTTTTAATGAGAAAGAATAATAAAAGTATTTTTTTAATAAAACACAGACACAAGCGGTACAGTCTATTTTATTTTAAGGAGCTTACGATAGACTTTCCTAAATATTTTATTGCTTTTTTAATAAAAATTATTTAAAATTTCTTATTACTGTTCTATTTAAAGAAAACTAGGAAGATTTATGCTTGTGAAATTATCCATGGTTGTTTTCTGAGAAATAATTGGTAAAGTTTTTTTTAATAACAACTGATGGTGGGGTACAGTCTAGCTTATTTTAAGAAGCTTACGACAGACTTTCCTACGCATTATGATATTTTTCATAAAATTTAATTAAAAAAAATAGGAAGATTTAGGGTTGTGAAAATATCTATGGTTATTTTATGAAAAAAAAAATGGGAAAATATTTTTTACAACTGGACGGAGCGGTACTGTCTAATTTATTTTATGAAACTTACTATGGACTTCACTACGCATCTTAATAAAAAAATATTAAATAAAAAAACAAGGAAGTTTTATGGTAGAGACATTGTCTATGGTTTTGTTTTTAAAACTCGATGATTGATTAACATAATAGGTAATACCTGTGTTTAATAACTTTATAATATATTCATTAGGTAGGTACATAAAAACAATGTCAATTAGCTGTCAGCGGGTTAATGATGTTAATATTAACAATAAATTGTTTCCGATAACACAAAAATACCATGACGTATTTACCTGCATAATTAATATATCTACTAATGTAATTAAGAAATAACATAACAATTTGGATTCTGTCACTAATGAAACTAAAAATAATAAATATTTTACACTATGTTTGATATAAATAGGAAAACAAGCGATTTATAAGGATATATTGCGTTAAGGAAATTGATTATTAATTTTTTTATTATTTTATTCTTAGATATTAAACCAACTAAAACATATTTTGCAATGTTTTATTTTAGTAGATAATTATGACCATAGTTTAGTTTTAACGACCTAATCTTTTCTTAATTTTATACTTAAGTAAATAAGTGTTTTCAATATCTATTTTGTTTTTAAATTGATTTAATTGTTACCCAATTCACTTCACTTAATAGTTTTAATGAATCAATCAGCAAAACTGAAACCTAACCATACCTAAAATAGCTCCAAACTAATCAACAATCAAGCTATATTTAATCTGTATTATGTAAACTTACCTGTCAATTATTCCCGCCTTTTCCGACGCGCGTTCAGAATCAACAACTACACCATTCATTTTCAGAAATAATAAACTTTACACTCTAAATGCACTGCACATTCGAAAACTTCACGAAAAAGTTTGGAAAACTTTAAAAAAAGTAAATTGGATTGTGGTAGAACAGTATTCAGCCTGATTAAAATAAAATCAAATGTCACTGCCAGTTTGTAAAGTTTGTGTTTGAATACGTAAAATTAAATGGAAATAAAATGAAAAGTTTGACGTCCGTGTAGGTCAAGACGCCATGCGTTTATGTTGGTACGGAGGCGATTGCCGGCATCTGAGCGTCATAGAGTAGAAGTTATAACGTAGACTGGTCACTTGATATACCATTACACATTTTTTTTCACAACCAACGAATTATTCAATAGCTATTTTTTCTAATAAATTACCCGCGTTCCCGTGGGATGTCACATGTATTATACATAAAAACCTTCCTCTTCAATCACTCTATCTATTAAAAAAACGCATCAAAATCCGATGCGTAGTTTTAAAGATTTAAGCATACATAGGGATATAGGGACAGAGAAAGCAACTTTCGTTTATACTATGTAGTGAATTATAAAGATATCTCAAAGTCGAGTAATTTTCAAATAAGTTACTTTCAAGATCAAGCCGCAAATATTGTTTGTAATTTCTTTAATTAATAGCGTAGTTAAATAATACATAAAAAGGTATTCTCATAATATATTGACCTTGATCCGCTTAAGCCTAATCCGGTTATTTGATGTGAGCATTGGGGTCGCGCTAATTATGCTTATTAACTAAAAATAATACTTGACCTTATTAAAACAAAAATACTTAGCTAATGGCATTTTTTCAACTAACTACTTTAATAAAATATTTTTGTTGCTGTCACTTTTGAATAAAAATAAAATGTTTTCACTGTGACACACATAAAATGTAGATTAAAACTCGTATTTGTAATAATTATTTACAATGTAGCGTTCGGAAGATTAGAAAATAGCTAAAAACTTCATTTTTGCTTAAAATAATCAGATAAAATCTAAGATCTTAAAATAACGATCTTTGCAAACACAAAACTTGTTACCTACCAGGCGATACTTAACACGAATATTCCATGGTTATATTTTAACGCTACACAGAGATTTAATTTAATGCGTAAATATTAACGAACCTGCGTGACCAATGCCGGCCGGCAGCGCTACACGCCACGTTTGAAATTCCTATTGTTTATAACAGTAGCATTAACATTGTTATTTGTGGTTTGTTCCATTTGTGTGATTTATGATAATTGAAACATTCAATTCGTGAATTTAACAAATGTATGTTCGTATTAGTGTGTCAATCAAGTAAACATATATCAAGTTACAATACATATTTTTAGTTTAACATTCAATAATACTAAATTACAACTCGCCATCATCTGAACTTAATCTACTTTAGATATCAAAAGAAATAAAATTATTAATATTATATTTTTCATTTAACATTCATTTTTTTAAAACGTCCCTATTTGTACCTACAGGTACCTCTGCACAACAATTGTTGTTCTATGTCAGAAACCAGTTGCTCCACAAGCTGTAGTAGCTTGCGCGCGCAACGCACAACTTTGCTCGCACCGTACTCTAACCGGCCGTGTTGTTGTCTGTGGTGTAACATTCCTTTTTTAAACATTAAATACTTTTTAATGGTAAACTTTTTTTTTGAAACTTTTAGGAGCTTTGTAGTGGCTGCAATAATATTGTATTATGCTCACTATACATTTAAAATCATTTTTAGGAATGTGTACCCAAAGGGAGCCAATGAGACCCTATTACTTAGGCCCGTCTGTCAAAAAGCGGGGTATATCTAATAAACCCTTAGTAGACAGTTGACATTTTCACACAGTGTGTAGGTACTACTATGGCTGCTATACAATAGAAAAAAAAATCAAAATATACCTAAAATACAGGGGGATCTCCAAACCTACAAGAATCGTGTTTTTATGCATTTTGTTAAAACTATTGAGTGGTGGTACTGAACCCCTCGTGTCTCAGACCGACTTGGATTTGGCCTCCTTTTGTATTGTGATATACAAACAGACGGGCTTGTTGAAACTACAACTATTTTCTCTGACTTAACAACAGCAACCCTTAAGTTATCCCATCAAATTAAAACGACAGAATATTATGTATAGATAAACAATGATTATTTACTTCGCTCTTAATTGTAGATGCTTGAAGTAAAGATGAATGTTAAACATAACAAATAAGTTATGATTGAATACATAACGCCCCGCGGTTCTATTTTCCCGGCACAAAAAGTATCCTATGTTCCTTCTAATACCTCCAAGAATACGTGTACAAAGTTTCATGATGATTGGTTAAGTAGTATTCACGTGAAAGCGTAACAAACAAACTAACTTTCACATTCATAATATTAGTAGGGATGTTATGTAATAAATAAATAAATAAAAATTGTAACTATAATATGATTTATACATAAAAACATATATTTATTTAACACTTAATATACCATAACCGGGTCAAATGACCCATTTTGAACTTTGCATTGAAAATGCACGTATCATCTTATTGCTTTTGCACATTTGACTTCATGACTTTTTCTTACTAATTAATATACAGTTATACTACATATTTCATACATACAAGCAGGAAACATAAAGTCACATTTGACCCGCTATGGTAGAAATATGTACCTAGTAAGTGTTGGTATGATTAGTGTTAAATCTGTCTGAAACGTGTTTGTTACCCATTATCAAAGATTAAAGAGTGTTAAAGAGTGCCAAGTTATTAGACACACCTCGCGCGTAAAATGCTCTTTTAACACGAACCTTTTTGATCATCATAACTTTAAATCTAAGAGTGTTCATGGTTCAGGGTATGTCCGCGATTCCCTCTATACCTATTTCCGCCGTGAAGCAGTAGTGCACTTGTATTACTGAGTTTCGGTTAGAAAGGTAGGAAATTACAGGTACATGACACTTATACTACAGACAGCCCAATTAGCTTGGTGGTTAGCGCCCCTAACTGCCATTCCCACCCAGGACAAACATTTTTGTGCATGAACATGTCTGTTTGTTCTGTGTCTGTGTGTAAATATGTATATATGTATGTATTTCGAAAAAAAGAGTAGTATATCAGTTATCTGGTTTCCATAGTACAAGTTCTGCTTAGTTTGGGATCAGATGACCGTGTGTAAAAGAATATCCCAGGATATTTATTTATTTATTAATTTACTTAATAACTTCTGTCTCAGGGTCGACAACTTTGACCCTTGACTCAGTATTTTTGTTCGGTCGTTTCAAAATATCACTTTAAACACTACGACGAAAGTGTCGATAATACTTATATAATAAACTAGCTGTTCCCTGCAGTTTCACTCGGGTTCCCGAGGGATGCTACACTTTTACGGAAAAAGTAAATCAGGGCATGCTCTATCTATGTGCCAAGTTTCATCCAAATCCGTTCTGTTGTTATTGCGTGAAAACTCTTTCACAAGAAACTACTATACATCCACGATCACAAACTTTCGCATTTATAATATTAGTAGGCTTCGGAAAGGCAAATAGGAAGTGGGATTAGTAGGATTTTTAAGGCACAGATTAATTATTCTTCTAATCGAGTAGTAAAGGATTTTACATATTTTAAGATGGCGTACTTGGCCAGTATTTTAACGTTAATATTTTCAGTGAAAAAAATAAAAAACTAAAAAACACGCTTTTGTAGAAAATTCAACTAAAAAATGGAAAATAATTTTGAATTAAGAATAGTGTAAATAAGAACAAAATGAGTGGGGTGCATAGTGTCAATAGATATTTTATTGAGAAATATTTTTTAATATAATATTTTTTTTTTCTTATTTACACTATTCTTAATTCTAATATATTTTTTAGTTGGATTTACTATAAAAGCGTGTTTTTTAGTTTTTTAAACTATTATTTATTTTTAATTTTTTAGCTAAACCGCTAGTCCTGATTATCCAAGTAAGGATAACGGGTCAAACTATTTAAAATATTGAATTTTCATCGGTGATGAAGCTTATTAATGGAGAAGCTACCCTTTTCGGAGATTCAAAAGCATTAATTCAGGCCCGCAGTAGGTACTTATGAAGGTTCAAATGACTGAAGCTACTACCGGTTCGGAAGTCAGCCTTCAGCACATAAAACAAGTTGGCAAGAGCCGTCAGATTCAAATTAGGCCAGACAAATATTAGATTTTTATGTTCCAACAGGCAATTTCCTGCGACTCCGGCTGAGTTCAATTCAATTTAATATTTTCCTGAGTAACACTCGTTTTGCTTTACTTTTACTGATTGAGCTTGATCTTAAGGTTTTGCTTTACTTTTACTGATTGAGCTTGATCTTAAGGTTTTGCTTTACTTTTACTGATTGAGCTTGATCTTAAGGTTTTGCTAGAATATCGTTACTTCTATAGAGATATAGCTGCCCGGACAGACGTCGTTCTGTCAAAATAAGTCCGTACAAAAATGCAGGAATTCGCTCGCAGCGCCACCTACCGGGTCCAATTGTAAATCTAAACCATTCTCGAATCTCCACGAACACACACAAAAAATTTCATCAAAATCGGTCCAGTCGTTTAGGAGGAGTTCAGTCTCATACACACGCACACAAGAAATATATATATTAAGATTTCGATAAAAGTTTCTTTTTTTGGGTACGGACCAAAGGGTAAAGGGACTCTATTAAGACTCTGCTGTTCGTCTGTCCGTCCGTCTGTCTGTCTGTCCGTCTGTATCTCATGAACTATGATAGTTAGACAGTTGAAATTTTCACAGATTATGTTTATCTGTTGCCGCTATAACAACAAATACTAAAAAACAGAATAAAATAAATATTTTGCCATAAAACCCCCCATACAACAAACATTATTTTTTCTGCCATTTTTATAGTTAATGGCACGGAACCCATCGTGCGTGAGTCCGACTCGCACTTGGCCGGTATTTTTATTATTTTACCAGTAGTTGAATTGTTATGAATGTAATTTGTTGTTATTATGAAATTTTTCTATGTCAAAAAGTCCGACAACCAGACCGTCCACCTGATGAAAACCGCCGCCTTACGGACATTAGGAATAGCCGGACATGTCAGTGCGTTGTCGACCCTGAGACGTGAAGTTGTTAAGTCTCATGTGCCTGTAATTTAACCGGCCCCTTACATTTCTAGCCGAAACACACTATTACAAGTGAACTACTGCTTTACGGCGGAAATAAGTAAGGTGGTAGTAATTTCCCGGACGAACTCTGCACCTTTATTATTTCTTACAGATAACAAGTAGATGTCCCACTACGTACCATAGACTATGTATGTGTGGCAAATTTCAACAAAACCATCATGTCGTTTAGCCGTAAAGCGTGTCAGGCAAACAAATTCACGTTCGCATATACAGGGTGACTGGTGAGATACCTTCGATACTTATGGGGAGTACTCAGTACTCGATTCTCGTTACTCGATCGTCAACGTCGATCTCTCGTCGGACCTAATTAAATTAGTGATGACCTATGTATTTTTGCATGTCCTAAGCCAGGATTTAAGTATGAAGGGAAAACGGATCTTGCTCATGGGGATCATACATGGGGAGAGGTCTTGATGTAGATAGGCAACAGCTGTACAGTGTACGTACCTATGTATCCAAGTATTGCGCAGGTAAATACGGGACTCTCGGTGTACTGTTTACTAAGAAGTAATTTAGTATTTATTTTTAATGTTAATTTGTTTCATCATATATGATCGCCAACTATCACATCCTCAAATATTGAAGGTATCTCACCAGTTACCCTGTATAATTATGTAGGTAAGGATGCATACAGGCTATACAAATACACCAAAATGTATACCGAAAATCCACGACATAATAACTGCAGTTTTTCCTCAAAACGGTTTTTAAAATATTAGGTTGGGAATAAGGTGTTTCGCATTATAGTATGTATGAACTTGGAATAAAAGAAGGAACTTTTCCCCAACCTATTATATGCCTGAGATGTCTTACGTAGCTCATGAAAGAAAGTCAAAGAAAGGTAGTCTTGTGTTAACACAATATGCACTCGGTACAAGGAATATATGCACATGTACTAACGATTCCCAAGGTATGTGCCTAAGTGGTAGCTTTCGCCGCAAATACAAAAGAAGAAAAAAGAAATAAGGTTTTTGAAGTGAAAACTCCTTTGACACCGCGTTGTGAACTCCAAAAAATGTTACTAAATAGAGACAAAAAATACTGCTATAGGATTTAGCCAGGAAGATAATAAGATAGGTAGTATAATGAAGCTTTCTCTTCTATCCCGTGTGAATCACGTTTAACTATTTTTTATTTATCTGAATATACAATACATATTTGTCACAGTTTACGTTACAGGGTCGTTAAGCAATCATGTAATTAAACGTTTTGTCATGTAATTAAGATGAAAGCTGCAATTTTGGTTACATCTGAAGTTCACAAAGTTTTTAGCAATCCAAATATTGAAGTAGTAGAGCTCTCAGTGCAGAGTTGGTCCGGGGAAGTACTATCACCTTACCCATTTCCACCGTGAAGCAGTAGTGCACTTGTATCCACTGTTTAGGTTAGAAAGGTAAAGGGGCGGCGAAATTACAGGCACATGTAACTTAACAACTTCACGACTCAGGGTCGACAACGCATTGGAGATGCTCTGATGTTGCAAATGTCCGGCAGCAGTGATCACTTACAATCAGGGTCCACATGTTTGCTTGCTGACATAAAAAATAAATGTAGCCCCCTATTAATAAATATGTTGTTGCCAACGACTGTGATAACAAGAATACATTTTAATTGGTTATGAAATTGTTATCTTAAAAAATGTTATTGTGTGGTCGAGACAGTTTATCGGTGTTAAACTTTGATAAAATAATAGTCTAAATAATGAGAAAGTCTATTTTCTATAAAGGGAATCATTTTTATTATTAAGTCTTTCTTTAAAGTTACGCCTATTGATCTTATATTATCTTCTCTCAAGTTTTTCTTTGATCTTTGAAGCAGTATTGCAATTTTATTTCTGTTTCGGTTAAAGGTGAAATAACAGGCATATGAGACCTAACCACTTTACGTCTCAGGGTGGATGACAAATGTCTTTAGGTGACGGTGACCACTTACCATCAGCTGGATTACTGTGTCTTGTCTATTAAAGCTTAAAAAAAGTAAAATGAGACACAGAGAAAGCTAATCAAAATAAAATATACCTTTCCAATTCTACATACCTATGTCTTACATGAAGTCGAGCGAAAACAAATATTAATGTACTCAAAAACAAAAATTGGTAATAACTCTTCGAACATTCAACAGATAACTGTATTTACAAATAATATAAAAGGTCGGACAAGTGCGAGTAGGGCTCATACAATTCGGGTTCCGTATCAATACTGCAATAATCGCAATGGTCCAACTTGCTTTTACTTATTGATTTTATTAAATGCATTAATTCAAACGTTTCAAAAAATTTTTGATAAATGTTTTTTTTGGCTGAAAAAATAGGAAAATCTTTACTCACCCAATAAACTTTTGGGAATTTAATAATATGACATTTACACTTTTCGACAATTTTATGTCAAGTGCCTGAATAATTCTTCCTCAAAAAATATGAAAGGCACAGAAGTTCATGATAAAACCAAAAACATTAAATAAAAGAAGTAAAGCTAGCCATAATCAAAGCTAAAAATGTTTCATGACCATGTTTATGCAATAAATATATAAAATAATCTCCATAAATATAATATATATATATATATGTAGTTCATTATATTGAAGATAAAAATGTATGGAAATAGCTGCTCTCTGCACAGTGCACCTCTAAATCTCTTGTTTAAGTTGTAAGTACCTAATTATTGTTATTTTCTATTTTGTAGTCTTGTCATATTTTTTTTTGTTTTGTTTTTTTAATGTTACCTATAATAAGTATTTTGTAATTGTTAAATATAAAATTATGTAAAATTGAAATTATAAAATAGCCAAAAAGTCAGAATAGATAAAAATTTATATAACAAATAAAAAATAATGTAACCTTGCTGAGTTTCTTGCCGGTTTTTCTCAGTTGAAGGCTGACTTCCGAACCGGTTGTAGCTTCAGTAACTTTAAATTTGACCTTCATAAGTGCCCTCCGAAGGCCTAAACTGAATAAATGGTTTTGAATATTTTTTTAAATTTTGAAATGTAATATATACTGGACGAAGGGATATACAAACTAAAATACTTTTTATTACAAGCTTTCTATAATCTGCAGATTTTCAGTGATACTACAAAATAAGATAAATATTTTTTGGATATAATGCTTGGATTTTTGTATCTCTCACGCAAAAACTACTATTATAATTTCAATAAAACTAGGCACATAAAATTAAAGGCTGTGGAATGAGCTCCTTGCCGTGGTTTTCCCAAGGGAGTACAGCATGGTTCTTCAAGAAGGGTGTGAAGAGATTTTTGTAGGCTCGGCAACGCGCGAGTGATATCCGGTGTTGCAAGCGTCCATAGGCTGCGGTGACCGTTTACGGGCCGTCAGCTTGTTTACTACCCTAGTAGTATAAAAAAGAAAAATAAAATAACTAGGTTATAACTTACATTGGGTGTTTTTCCCGGAAAATATAACATCCCTCGGGAACGCGGGGAACAGCTAATAACTAATAATACTATATATTTTGTCAATATACCTACCTACACATTTTAATCCACATTTATATTATAATGTTAATTTGTATTGAAATCTAATAATAATCTGAATAAATAATCTACCCTAAAACTATTTAATTACTGCAGTGCCCTATCACGCTCAGGATGCAGCCTAATTAACAGCTCGATATTATGTAACATATATTTGTACTACACGAAGCAAATAATTATATTAATAAAACTGTCCCCCGCGGTTTTACCCGCGTTTATCGGTTTCATATATAGCCTACTAGCTGTCCCCCTCGGTGTTACCCGCGTTCCCGTGGGATGTCACATGTATTATACATAAAAACCTTCCTCTTCAATCACTCTATTAAAAAAAACCGCATCAAAATCCGTTGCGTAGTTTTAAAGATTTAAGCATACATAGGGTATAGGGACAGAGAAAACGACTTTGTTTTATACTATGTAGTGATAATCATCTATGAAAAATTCCGCGTCGAATGATAGCAGTCCCATCCCGATATGTTCAGTTGTTTTGAGGTGATGGTGCGTCAAGGGAATCCTATTTTCCTTATATGTATATACAAGCAGAAGATATAAAAAGATAATCTCTACTAGCTCTTTAAATCCAAATGAAAGCGCATTTTTTTTAAACTAGGTATTAAACAGCCTTATTCATTTCTATTAAGATTTAGTGTCTACACTACAGAGAATAGAGCCCTCCACAGACGGTCATTCGAAACTATATAATTTAGACCACTGAATCAAAGTCCTTTGATACCTTTGATATAAAAATAATTCCAGTTTTATGTCAGTTAAAATATTTAACAACATTCCAAGGAATATCAGGGAATTGCCGATGAAGCAATTCAAAATGAAATTATATACGTGGCTCATGGTTAAGAGTTTTTATAATATTAATGATTTTCTGTAATGTATTTTCTGTATCCAAAATTATAATTTTCGTTTTATTGCTTCATTTGAAAATTTAATTCGTTTGTATTTGAAATTATTGTTATTATTTACTGAAATGTGTCATGTGTACTACAACTTATTTTGTTTTGAACTAGTGTAATCGAATGTGTCTAATAATTTTGATTTTAAATGTTTATTTGTAATGAATTTAATATTTTGCATGCCAAGTAATATGGCAAAGTATGTATGTTCCATTTCATAAAAAAATTACCACCATCTGTACCATACTTTGTGCAAATAAATATCTTTACTCTTTACTCTTTACCGTTTTTATCCGCGTTCCCGAGGGATGTAACGTTTCCCTTGATAAAGTGAAATCATATTAAATACACATATACATATTATACTAAGTTATATAAGTATTAGGTTGGGGAAAAAGTCTTTTCGCATTATAGTATGTATGAACTTGTAATAAAATCTCTTTGGCTATACTATTTGTATCTGGCTGGTTTTGGTATCATTGAAAGTTTGAATTTTAAAGAACATAATTCCAAATTCAAATTAGGAAAATGTGTGATTTGCATTTGTTTTTCGTACCGCCAAGATGAGGAGTGAATCTAATGAAGAAATTCGATTCATTTTAAAATTTTACTACAAAAAAGGTAAAAATGCAACGCAAGCCGCGAAAAAAATTTGCGATATTTATGGACCTAGTGCAGTGTCTGTGAGAGTAGCACAAAATTGGTTTAAGCGTTTTCAATCCCGAAATTTTGATGTCAAAGATGCACGTCGCTCTGGTCGCCCCATTACGGATAAAATGGATGCCATTTTTGAAAAAGTGGAGCAAGATCGGCATATCAGTAGTTACGACGTAGCTGAAGAACTGGGCTTTGACCACAAAACAGTTTTGGCGTATTTGAAAAAAACTGGGTACACAAAAAAGCTAGATATTTGGGTACCTCACGAGCTCACTGAAAGAAACCTAATGAACCGTGTACTCATTTGTGATTCTTTATTACGACGTCATGAAACCGAACCATTTTTGAAGAAGCCGATAACTGGTGATGAAAACTGGATCACGTACGACAAGAACGTGCGAAAAAGGTCGTGGTCAAAGGCCGGTCAGGCTTCACAGACTGTGGCGAAACCCGGGTTAACTCGCAACAAGGTGATGCTGTGTGTGTGGGATTGGAAGGACATTATTCATTATGAGCTGTTACCACCAGGCAGGACCATCGATTCTGAACTCTACTGCGAACAACTGATGAAATTAAAGCAAGAAGTTGAGAGAAAGCGGCCGGAATGAATCAACAGATGGGGTGTGGTTTTTCATCATGATAACGCTAGACCTCACACATCTTTAACCACTCAGCAAAAATTAAGAGAGTTTGGCTTCAGATTTCCACCTACGTCGGTCTCTTCAGAATTCTTTAGGCATTGACAGGTTAACATCACGAGAGGACTGTCAAAACCACTTGTCGCAGTATTTTGATCAGAAGTCCCAAAATTTCTATAGCAATGGGATCATGTCCCTACCTACAAGATGGCAAAAAGTTATCGAACAAAATGGTACCTACATACTTTAGTTAAATGTAAATAAACTATATTAAAAATGTTTTGAATTTTCTTAAAAAATGCGAAGAAACTTTTTCCCCAACCTATTACTATATGCCAAGTTTCATTGAAATCCGTTTAATAGTTTTGTGTGAAAGAGTAACAAACATCCATATGCACAAAATTTCTTGTTATAACACGATATATCATGATGTCTTTACGTACACAAAGATTTGTACTGGATGGGTATCGAACCTACTACCTATGTCGTGGCAGTTAGATTTCAATCAGCAAGCCAACTGTCAGTCACATCTTCCATTTTATTTCGTGTTACAGAACCCTAAAAATAAACATCAATAATAATAAAACAGAGCCATATGTCACGGTCCAAAAGGCGAGTTAATTAACGAACGAGACGCAGTGATATCATCTCTGCAACAGATTATTAAAATATCATGCATTTCTGTCTGTGGGTAGCAATTTTGTAAATACACGACCCAATTACTTGATTGCGAGAACATTGTGTGGCAAGTGATATTTCGCTTTAAGTCTGTAATCAGCTTTGATTGAAAAGCTTGACGCATGGTCTCCAGCCATTCGGGAGGCACTGAGGTATCATAGAGTGCCTCCCTACCTCCGCCGCATCGTTGGGGCTTATCTCTCCGAGAGGTGTGTCACATACACGGGACGTGATGGCATTCACCAGCGCCCGATGTCGTGCGGTGTTCCACAGGGTTCGGTTCTTGGGCCGCTCCTGTGGAACATCGGCTACGACTGGGTGCTGAGAGGCGAGCTCGGCCCGGGGGTGGACCTGACGTGTTACGCGGACGACACGCTGGTTACCGCCCGGGGGAGCTCGCACAGGGAGGCAGCGTTGCTGGCGACGGCTGCGGCGTCACAGGTGGTGAGCCGCATCCGTCGCCTAGGCCTGGAGGTGGCCCTCAGCAAGTCGGAGGCCATGGTGTTTCATGGCCCCCGGCGGGCGCCGCCGCCCGGCTCACACATCGTGGTCGGGGGGGTCCGAATCGCTGTCGAGCCCACCATGAAATATCTGGGATTGGTGCTCGACAACCGGTGGGACTTCGGACCCCACTTTCGGCGGCTGGCGCCCAAGCTGTTGGGAGCGGCTGGCGCGCTCGCAACGCTGCTTCCCAATCTGGGGGGCCCGAGCTCCGCCTGTAGGCGGCTCTACATGGGGATCGTGCGATCCATGGCCCTGTACGGGGCCCCGATCTGGGCCCTCGACCTGACGGCCGGCTCGATCGCTGTTCTGCGAAAACCGCAGAGAGCGATGGCCGTCAGAGTCATACGGGGGTATCGCACGATCTCCTACGAGGGGGCTTGTGCACTGGCCGGATCCCCGCCCTGGGACCTAGAGGCGAAAGTCCTCGCGTCACTGTATCGGTGGCGCGAGGAAGAGGCGGAGCGGGGCGAACGACCGATGCAGCGTCACGTCGAGCTGCGTCGGTCTCAGCTCCGCGAGGTCCTGGTGGCGGAATGGCGGGACAGGCTTTCACGCCCTACCGCCGGCCTCGACATAGTCGGGGCGGTCCGGCCGGTGCTCGAGCGCTGGCTCGGGAGGAGGCACGGCTCCCTGTCGTTTCGGGCGACGCAGGTGCTCTCGGGGCACGGTTGCTTCGGGAAGTACCTGTGTCGCATAAACAGGGAGCCGGACGCCCGGTGCCACCACTGCGTCCATTGCCGGGAGGACACGGCGCGGCACACGCGGGCAGAGTGTGCCGCTTGGGAGGAGCCGCGTCGTGCCCTTATTGCCGTAGTAGGCCCGGACCTCTCGCTGCCGGCCGTGGTCGAGTCGATGGTCGGCGGCGAGGGGGCCTGGGACGCAGTGGTCACCTTCTGCGAAACTGTTATCGCGCAGAAGGAGGCTGCGGAAAGGGAGAGGGAGATCTCAACCCCTCACCCGATCCGCAGCAGACGCACCGGGCGTCGGCGGAGGGCGGACAACGCCCTCTTCCAGCCCCCCTAAATGGGTCCAGGGGCAACTGACTCGGGGACGTCCGTCGCCCCCCTACAACATCAGGACCCGAGGTGGCGGCGCGTGTGGTGTTCCACGTGCGCCCCTCAGAGAAGTCGGGGGGGGAGGAGTTAACACCTCACTCCCCCCCCTCGACCAGACGGGGCCCGCGGCGGCGGGCCAGCACCAGCCGGGGGTTGCGGAAGCTGAATTCGTGCCCGCGACCCTCGGCGCTTAGGTGTGTGAAGGAACACCGGAGGGGTTTTAGTGGGTATACCTCTCGGGCCCCTTCTCATTTTAATTGAGAAGGGGAGTTTGCGAGAGGGAGAGGGCGCGGTGGTATGCGCAAAGCATTTCCCCTCCTAAAAAAAAAAAAAAAAAAATGGTCTCCAGCCATGAACTTTATTTCGTACTCTCATCCTCCCCGTTGTTTTAACAGGTTAATGATGTTGCTATACCAGCCGGGCGATTTTGTGATGCTCTCGGAATCGACTTTTTATTACATTGACGGGACTACGACTCAAGCGCGGATCCACCGTTGTGGCCACGATGGGCGTGCCCACAGCCCTAATACACTTTTGACTTCATACTTCCACGGTCTATTGAGGTCGATAGGATGATGATATTATATCCAATGTCTACATAAAATAAAAAAAAAGGTCGATATCGTCTCTACACATTTGTTGGAATATACTATAGTTATCGATCATGAGCGAGTTGATACCCTGAATCACTCTTGGTCGATTTTTGGATGGCTGTGACTACAACCTTTTTTGTGGGCTGGATCCACGCCGAACTATCAATCTGCATATTATGAAATGGACATCAACAGTAAATCCAAAAGAGTTATACCATTCAGGGCAGGAGAATCGCCGACGTGTTGTCGACTATCTACTACCAATAACAACTGAATTTCTTTGAATGAAATTCGGGGCAGAGATAGAATTTTGTCTGGATTAATACACATGGATTGATCATATTTCCAACGGCGAAGTCTCGGATGTAGAGAGGATTGCTTTAATGGGATGGTAAACTGGAAGGGAACTGGCTCTGAACACACATTTTAAACTTGTGGGTGGCAGCCAGCTAGGTGGGTACAAAGAGTACTCCGTGCTGTGCTATGGTTTCCTCTGGGTACTTTCCTTGATCAGTCCAACTCATTGTAGGACACTCCTCATTACCAACTGAACGCCTCAGAATAGAACAAAGGAATGAAGGGAGGCCTGAAGCCCTGACTAGGATTGGCATAGAGAAGATTGCATAGAGTCGGCATAGAGCACAACTTAAGCTTTTTATAAGTTGGTACTTTATGTGGGTATGGTGATAGTACTACCCCGAACAGTGCACTAACAGCTTTTTTATTTCTTACAGCACAAAATAATTTCGAGAGACTCTGGATAGACTATTCGCTGTAAAAATTCTTGATGTAGAATTCCTGTCTGAAATTGGCAAATTTTCCAACCCCGACATAAAGCTACTAGGCCACTAAGACATGCCGATATTTGACGAAAGCCTGATCACAAAAATTAAAGGGCAACATCCGTGACGCGTTCGTGTAATAAATCACCGACAGCGCTGGGTATCGCTTAATTGTCACTGATTAATGGTTGTACGAGCTACACGGCTTATAGGCGTTTAGACAGCGCTTGATTAAAGCGCTTGAACGGCCACGTGACCCTTGCTGACCAGAGGTGGTTAGTTTACAAACTAGTTGACCTGAGGCTGGTGAGCTATGCCATCAGTTATAGATGATAAATAAATATACTGGACATTCTTTACACACAGAGCTTGTTTTATGACAACCAGTAGAGCGATAGTGTAATGTTATCGCAATCGCAATCGAAGCCGATTCGCCGATAGATTGATGGCCCTACAATTGGTATCACTCTCTGCGCATTGGTGTATGAATGAGATGGCAATCAACAACAGTCAATTTAGTAGCAAATTCGCTTTGATTTCGATTCCGATAGCATTACACAATCGCCCAGCAGATGACATGTACAATTTTCTATTTCTAAGTATAAGTTTGTGTCTATACATCGCTATGCCATTATAAAAGATGTGGAGGCTGGAGTTATAATGCTCACAAAGACCAGTCCAAACAAATTAATAATAAATATCCTGGGACATTCTTTACACACGTCCCTCTGATCCCAAACTAAGCAGAACGTACTATGGAAACAAGATAACTGATATAATTTTTTAAATTTAAATTCTTATTATAAACGGAACATACATTTTTATGAACACAATTATTTGTGCCAGGTGGGAATTGAATCCACGACTTTTAACGGCGCAGCCAGGGTCAACCATCAAACCAACTGGCTTGTCAGTTAATTTCATGCAAACAAAATCAATTTTAGATGATACATTTATAAGTGGCAATCAGCACCAACATTGTATATTACTTTTCTCAATCCCTAATGGAGTTACTTTACTAATCCTACTAGTCCATACCGACTTTATTCCATTTAATTTTTTTCTGTAGTCGGGATACAGTTTTTGAAACTTAGGCACACTTTTTGTACTGAGCACAAGGGGAATAAAATTCTTAATAATTAAACATAAATAAATAAAAAATAAAAACGCCAAGAAATGAAAATTAGTAAAGATAGAGTTTACTCTTCATGAAAAAAAATTGAACCAAAAATTCTCCTAATATTATAAACGCGAAAGTTTGTGTGTGAAGGTGTCTCTTTCACACAAAAATTACAGAACGAATTTGAATGAAACTTGGCACATACCTACAAAGAGTATGTCCTGAAATCACATATATACTATATATTTTATATATGTTCATTTATTTTTGTAACTTTTTGTCTAAGTATTTATATTTTTGCATGCTGTGGTCTCGTCTAATTGAAGAAACACGCCACCTCACATTCACTGTGTGCTATAATATTGTATGAATGTATATCCCGGGAAAATGTTACATCCCTCGGGAACCCAGGTGCTGCTGATAAATACGCGTTACCAGTACAGAACTAAGTTACGTTCAGAATGGTGTGAAATGTTCCGATCCGGAACCAATCGTGTGAGTTACTTCGACGGCTTCGTAACTATGTTATCGGACGGAACCAACGCACGCAACGATGGCCGATTTGAGAGTGTCACAGAACAATCAACTTTATTGCTTTAGCAGCAAGGTTTTTTGAAGATATACTACACATTAATACTCGTACAAGGTTATCTCTTGATCCAATCGTTATTAATGTGATGGTGCAAATATACCTAATTATAAAGTTATAGAATACATTTTTGTACAGCTGTTAAAACGTAATTTAGTGAAGATGGCATTTATTTTATTAAATAAAATCTGTTCCCGCGGATTCACCTGCGTTCCCAAGGGATGTAAGATTTTCCCGGAATATAAATCCTATATATTAATCCAAGGCATGGTTTATCAAAGTGCCAAGTTTCATCTAAATCCGTTCGGTAGTTTTTGCGTAAAAAAGTAAAAAATATCCATCCATGGGAGTAAATATCTATATGAGTATGCATTTAGCAAAAAAATCTTTTAGTAGTATATTAGTAATCTGGTTCCCATAGTACAAGCTCTGCTTAGTTTGGGATCAGATGGCCGTGTGTAAAACTGTCTCGGGACATTTATTAATATTTATACATTCATCCTCACAAAATTTAGTATTTACAATATTACTAAGATTATTTATAACTCTATAATAGTTAATAACATATTTCACACAAGAATATCAAACAACTTCAACACACAACGTGACCGCTTATAATGTTATTAGTACGGATAATTAGCACCATCAATATAATTGAACTTACATGAACGGCAATAAACGATCACAATACGATATTATTTGTTTAAACATGGTTATAAGTCAATATTTAATATTAATAAACGTTATGAAAGACGACTGTTCAACTGACTGTGTGACGTCATAATGAATATCAAGACAAGACAAGAACAAAGCAGTCAGTCAGTTGAAGTGGCAATAGGCAGGCCACATCGCTCGAAGAACTGATAACTGACGGGGAAGAAAGGTTCTCGAGTTGACCACGTACAGGAAAACGCCGTCTGACCAGGTGGAGGACAGACGTCCTGGTCAGAGCAACTGGAAGCCGCTGGATGCAGGCGGCTCAGGACCGTTCTAGGTGGAAATCCAAGGGGAGGCCTTTGTTCAGCTGTGGGCTTCCCTGGTGTGATATGATGATGATGATGAAATAATATACTATGGAGGAGCGAGGTGTAAGACTCCGCCATTTAAAAGGGAAGATCTTCCACCGCTAGGTAATCGTGCCTCGGAACCGCGGTTGAACTGTTGATGTTGCAAGCTTGTATATGTTGTCGAATCGTGGGAAAACTTCGATAGTGCGATAAAGGATTCTCGCGTGCGTGTTTATAGATGTCGCTACAATCATCATCATCATCATCATCAGCCTATCTCCGTCCACTGCTGGACATAAGCCTCACCTATGGCATGCCACTGAGCTCGATCTTCAGCTCTTTGTTTCCAACCGCTGCCAGCCAGTTTGCGTATATCATCGCTCCATCTAGCTGGAGGGCGCCCTACACTACGTTTACCGAACAATTTTTTTTGTCGCTACAATACCATTCCAAAAAAAAAAAACTATACGTAATGTACGCCAATAAACAGAGATGGTCCATCTCATGCCACTAGAGCCATCGCCAATGCGTTTTCGATCCTGAGACGTGAAGTTGTTAAGTCTCATGTGCCTGTAATTTCAACGGCCCCTTTACCGAATCACTGTAATACAAGTGCACTACTGCTTCACGGCGAAATAGGTAAGGTGGTAGTACTTCCCCGGACGAACTACAAGCTCTACTACTTCAAAAACATTTTCTTCTATATTATATTGCGCCGACCCCGATGACTGCGGACGAGGTAGATGTTGATGACTCAATAAATCTGTGACGTGCTAAATAGCGTATACAGGCTGTACTGTCGCAACTCAAATAGACATTATAATTAATTAGATTCTAGTATTTACTCTATAATTGGATTCGTTACCAAACACTAATCAAACAGATTACTCTATCTATGATTTACATAAATTTACTCTATTGAATATTTCCACTACGTTAAGCTAATTGCTTTACAATAGCGGCAACCCTATTGCGGTGTGTTGGATTTATTTGAAGCTAGGGTTGGCAATTTCAACTTGAGGTCTTTTTGAAGTGAAAACTTCTTTGGCACCGTTGTCTATTGAGACTCAATGAAACGAAAAACGACACTAAAAAGAGACAAACATCCACATCTATAGGATTTAGCCTGTGAGAGAATGAGATAGGTAGTTTTCTGAAGGTTTCACTTCTATCATGTGTGAAATGCACTCATTTTTTTAAAGCTTCTTTAAATTACTCGTCTGTGACTACTTCAAATAGGGTTTTAAACTTTAAAACTGGTACGGCGAATATATAGAAAAACTAGCTGACCCCCGCGGTTACACCCACTTTCCTATGGGATGTTCTGGGGTCCAATATCCTAAATTATAAACAAAGTCCAATAGCTCCCATAACTTGTATGCTCAAAATATTTTTGAAGTAGTAAAGCTCTTAGTTCAGATTTCGTCCGAGGAAGAATACCAGAATACCACCATACTCATTTTCACCGTGAAGCAGTAGTGCACTGGTATTACTGTGTTTCTGTTAGGTAGGTAAGGCCGTTGAAGTTACAGGCACGTGAGACCTAATAACTTCACGTCTCAGGGTTTACAACGCATTGGCGTTTTTCAGCAGCGTTTGGCTGAGTTTATTGCCAGCTCTTGTCAGTAAAAAACAACCTTCCGAACCGGTATTAGAGTCAGACTATTCATAAGTGCAGTAACGGCCTACTTGAATAATAATATTTTCATTTTCATTTGTCGATGCCCCTGGTTTTGCAAATGTCCATACGCGGCGGTGACCACTTACCGTCTTTCTGTTTGTCTGTACTTGATATAATAAACTTCGTGGAAGGTCTTACATGGTGGCCATTTCGCACCCTCAGTACAATAAGGGCTTAACTCAAAATTTTGCGAAATGGAGTTACGATCATAGAGAGACTAAACAAAGTACACTCTATCCGATGAACAGTAAAACATAGTCAATTTAATGATAGAATAAGCATACCGATACTTCAGCCTCTTTGACCCACCCTCCTCGCTCAGTGAGGAAGTAATCCAATCAGAGAAGAGCCAAAAGTGATTTTTTGAGTTAAGCTCCTATCGTTCTGAGGGTGCGATTTATTCACATTGTTTAAAAGACAAGGTGTTATTCCAAATATATTTATTGAAAAAATGCCTTCTCCAGATGATTTTGTGAGCGCAGAGAACTTCTATCGATCTTCTAGCGATCTATCTGTAACTATACTGTAACATGTCCATTAAGTCCAACTCACATCAATTTTCATTTCAAAGTAAAATGAAAAGTTATTTACCAATCATCTCAATAATTTTTATCTTTGTTAGAGCCTTTTGTGACATCGTATTTCAATAAAAATGTCACGTCTTTCTAAACAACCTTTTTATGTATGATTTTTCTTTTTCAAAATTCTCTCTCCGTTTATCTATTGTCCTTTAATTCGAGTTCAGAGAAAATTACAGAATCCAATCAACTGTCTCATTTCTAATAATCGTCCGAACAATTTTCTTCAAGTTTTTCTTAATCTGCTTTTGTGAGAAAAGAAATACTTAATGTAGAGCCGTTGGAATATTAAATAGACTGTGGGTCGAACCATAGATTATGAGCTGGTAGATACGACACTCTATTTTCCTTTGTGTTTAATCGAAATTGGGAAGTATATAACGAAAAGCAACAAAATTTACTATGCAACCGCAAAGTTTTTGGAATTGAAAAATCTTTTAATAGATAATATTGATTGTATAAAGATTATGTTAATATATTACAACTTCTAAAAGAACACTCGAGAAGATAACTAGGTTTTTTATTTATTTTCCTAAACTAAGTATAAATGCTCAACCATTGGTAGATTACTTCACCACAAATATAGAATTGAAATATGTTCACAAAATTATAAAAATACCATGAAACTTTTTGGACTACTCAGTTGTTGGACCCTGTCAGCAAATAAAGCCAGCTTACGAATAATTTTAAACAATCAACATTATCAATAAACAGAGGAAGGCCCTCATAGTTTTTAATTTTTAATCTTACAATTTTAGAACTTACTATCTTTGTTTTTTTCACCTTTTGAATATTACATGTTATTTATAAATTTTTAATTTACATAGTTCAAATAAAATGACAAACTAGCTGACGGCCCACTTGATGGTAAATGGTCACCGGAACCTATTGATGCTTGCAGGGGTATCATTGACACAAGGTGTCGCGAACTACGTCGAGAAATGTACAATAAATTGTAAATAACTAAAACATCAAACCTTGTTAATATTAAAGACTGGCAACCCAAAAAGTCCTGTCACCGGCATTGACACATTTTCTCGCGACTGCTACCCACATAAATAAAAAATCAATTATAAAGTGTGAACAAAGAAAATAACTAACTATTCAGGCAGAGATTCAGAGATGTAAGTGTAGCAACCGGGAGGCCTAGGTGAGTGCTTTAGATATAGTTGATTGTAATACCAATTACCTAGTTGACATTCGAGCGTGCGGTTCAGAAACATTGTACTTACGGTTGTTGTTACTTGCTATAGTGGGATGTGCCTGCTTGCCTCGGATGGTTATTGGTAGGGACGTGATCGTTGGATGATGCTCAGAGACTCAGCTATTCGTATTGCTAGGACTTAGACATACATTGGTATGGAGAAGGAGATGATCGTTGGATTATGCTCCGATGCTTAGACATACGTTGGTATGGAGAAGGAGATGATCGTTGGATCATGCTCGAGGCTCAGACATACGTTGGTATGGAGAAGGAGATGATCGTTGGATCATGCTCGAGGCTCAGACATACGTTGGTATGGAGAAGGAGATGATCGTTGGATCATGCTCGAGGCTCAGACATACGTTGGTATGGAGAAGGAGATGATCGTTGGATCATGCTCGAGGCTCAGACATACGTTGGTATGGAGAAGGAGATGATCGTTGGATCATGCTCGAGGCTCAGACATACGTTGGTATGGAGAAGGAGATGATCGTTGGATCATGCTCGAGGCTCAGACGTACGTTGGTATGGAGAAAGAGATGATCGTTGGATCATGCTCGATGCTGAGACATACGTTGGTATGGAGAAGGAGATGATCGTTGGATCATGCTCGATACTTAGCCAGTCATATTACTCAGGTAAACTGAGATGGACATGAGTGGAAAGGGGTCGCTATAAAAGGTGGCGGAGGCGACTTAAAAATAGTCCATAAACTATTGACTCAGGCTATTGCTCAGAAGTGTCTCAGTATAGTAAAATGAAGAGTATAAACCCTCAACACAGTTTGCTCTCAGACAATCACCACTCAGATCAGCTACATGCATATTATTTATCAGTTGAGATATGATGCATCAATTCCTGTATAAAATAAGGAATTGATGTCTACTGCATCTGCGTTGTTAGATATATAGATTCTTTGGAAACTAGGCTGGAATTATTTACTATCTATAGGTACATTTACTTACCTTCAAATATCATTAATAATTCCTATATTTATCAGCTATTCGCTAGACCTATTTTACTTATTAGTACAAGTTTGGCGACATGGTGGAGATGCTGGGATTTGAGGAAGTAGTCCTGTTTGTCCAAATCCAGAGGCTGATTCATAATATCATAAGAGAATATTGATAAGTTAAATATGAGGTGTGTCCTTGGTCATGAGTGATTGTAAGACTATTAAGATATACTATTAAGTCTTTCTTATCTAGTATATTAAGGTAATAAATGAATAATAATTAAAACTGTGAATGTGAAGATTATGAGTATAACAATTGAATAAATCATCTGAAATAAAAAGATAGCATTATAGTTAAGTTACTATGGTGAGATAGTTTTAAACAAGCACACAAATTCATTAAGTTTGGAATGCAGAATATTACAGGATAATAGTTGTATGTGAAATGAAAATAAAGAAATACCTACTGTTTAAAAGGTTATGTGTAATACTACAAGGTATTACTAATGGTACAACAATGATATAGAATACTCATGATGCTATAAACAACAACAATAATAAGCAATTATCTACAAAAAAAAATGCAATGATAAACACTAATTAAAAAAGAAAAAAAAAGAGAAAATCAGAATGCTTGTGGCATAATATAGAGGTTACAAAACTCAGTGGTAAACCTTATTTATGTACTTTTTATAGAAATACCTAATATGAGATTATTAATAATGTAATAATGAATAGGTATGTCCTCTTTTATGTTAACATATAGAGATCTACAGTTAACAGGTTAACATGATGGATTATTATGAAAGCTTTGTAGTTATAAAAAAAAAGGTATTTATATGGGTTATAAAATAAACCAGATTACATAACTAATTACAATGAAGTAAGATAGATTGCTGATTGTGCTTGCAGTGGTCAAGCATATAGGAGATGTCTGGTGTATTTGTCCTCTGTAGGTACAATAGGTACATATTGTTGAGCAACAATTCTTGCAATGGTCATGCATACTGGAGATGTTTGGTTTGTTTCTCTTTTGTAGGGACAACATTAAGTAATGTTGTTTAACAATGCTTATCTAATAAATTGGTCGGTATAATCAAGTTTAAATAAGGATGTTTGAGATTTACTAACAAAATATTGTATAAGAGAATAAAGGCAAAAAAAAAACAAAAGTTGAATAAATAATAATGAATATGAATAAATATAAGTTACATGGTTTCTATGAATAAATGCATATAGGATGCATTACATGCTTATTGTAGTAAATTAATATATACAAAGCTTTAAAAGGTTAATGAGAAGTAATATCTTTAAATGGTTATATAATTTATTATTGATGTCATGCAATGGGGAGTTTTATAAATATAATTATAAATATTGATTTATTGTGCATGAATCTTTATACAATGAAAATAAATTATGACATAGAATTCTAATTAATAGAATACCCAAGTAATAATATTGAAATGCTTTCACCTATACACAAAGGTTACTAATGAAATTTACTAGGTTGAGATGGTAAAAACATATATAACAAAGGTGCAAAAATTTACAATATACAATAATAAGAAATACAGCAAATTATATTAAGCTTTCCTTACATTGGTGAATCATCAAAGGTAATGATTGATAAATAAGTATAAGGGCCTATTGTGCTTATTTCCTGGCATGGTTGGGACAAACATGCTTTCTTAAGTTTGTTGTGGAAAGTAATAGGAAACGTGTACACTTGATGGTATTTGCTGTTTATTCAAAATGCAATTGATTGTCAGTGTTGACTCCTTGTGGGGATTACAATATGCAAGCCTAATTAATGCCTGAATTTTCAATGTCCAGATAAACAGTATCTGAGAATTGATTTCAAATTATAACTGCTTTGTGTGGCTTAGTGGTCAAATAGCTTACCTCAGGTTTTTAAAGTCATTGATGAGTCAATGCCTTGATTCAATTATTAAAGTTATCATGCATGTAAAATTATGAATTTAATAGCTACTTGTTGGAAGTTGTAATGAACATCAGAGGAAAAAGGAAACAAGAACTATCTATCAAAATGGACAGTGTTTTGATAAGACGATTGCAATAGATTATTATTATTATTATTATTTAATTATCAGACAGGCAGTTGATTCAACTGTCGAGTGCCTGTATCCTGTTGTTCTTTTTGAGATGGTTGTCAAGTCGGTTTTTGAATTGATTAACATCTTGAGCTGTCAGAAGACAACGTCTTCTGAGAGCTTGTTCCATGCTTTGACCACTCTGTTGTTTAGGGAATATTTGTGAGGGTTGTTGTTTGAGAAACTAGTGCTCAATTTAATACAGTGGCCCCTTAGACGGTCATTATTGTCTCGTTTAAATAGACTTTGGAACTCCTGCACGTCGCAATGATAATAGAAAGCTGGTTTTAAATTGAAATCAATATGTAATTTCAATGATGATGAAACAAAGGACGCTAAAATGGTCTGTAAAAGGCTAGAGATATTTATCACGAAATTTACTTCAGGTTGAGTTCGGAGCCATCAGCTGATGATGTTTCCCACTTCACCACGGTACAACTACAGGCTAAAGAAATTCATATTGAATTAGCGTTAAAAGTCAAACAAACGAAAGGGTGCGAATTGAAACATGTCAATGTTCTTTCCAGGAAATTACTTAAACTAACATTGCCAGAATAAGATGGAAATATTTTACAATGGAAAGTATTTTGGGATCAGTTTGCATCAAATATAACTGAACGTGATTAAGCCGACGTAGACAAATTGCTTTTCGAGACGTATTGGAGAATACCTTATCAGCCAAAGAAGAAGCAAGTCATTTGGTACAAGAAATGGATTCCCATTTAATTTAAAGGAAAATACGGTAGCAAATCTCCATTTATTTGACCGGCCAGTTGGCTTGGTGGTTAGCGACTCTGACTGCCATGCCGAGGGTCGCGGGTTCGATTCCCACTCGGGACCAACGTTTTTGTGCGTGAGCGTGTCTGTTTTTTCTGTGTCTGGGTGTAAATATCTATAAGCATATATAAGGATGTATCAAGAAACAAAACATAGCGACAACGGTCAAAACAACGGAACTACAAATTACAGAAGAAGTAGGGAAATTTAAGATTCAAGAGGAAATTTGGTCGACTCGATCATAGAACAACAGAAAATACAGAAATACCGTTAAGATCAGAAGCATCAGAAATGAAGAAGTGAGAAGAGATGCCGTGTCAGGAGAGAAGTTACGAGTCGGAGGAGAAAAAGATAAAGTAATGTATGGTTTGTAGAGATTCCCATTTTAATGACGAGTGCGCTGAATTCGAGTCAATTGTAGAAGGAAAGGCTGGACTGATCGTTGCTGCGGTTGATTTCGCCTGGGACACAGTAGTCGGAGTTACTGCCGGGAGAGACTTTGTGTGCACTGTAAAAGGAATCCGATAGTCATAGTGGAGCTCTATGTCTCGGAATTTTTTCCAGTCAAGAGTGAAGCATCAGGTGCGTTTCAGCCAACGCAAGGAATACATCGACTGTGGTGCGGCGATTGTGTACGTGCAAAGGCACTCAAAACTTTACTCTTGCTTGAATTTTACAATGTCGTAGTCTCATAGATTCTTGTAGTCAGTGTGGCTATATAGCGCAAAAAATTGCCAAGGAACTTGATCATTTAATAGCAGAAGAGATCCATGGGGGCTCAATGGTAGAGGTGAAGTTCCAAACACGAAGAGTTGGGACTCGAACTATATCTGCAAGTGTTACGTCGGTGATCTTTATTGTTCTAGTAATAAACATAATGGTTTAGTATAGATATTAGGTGTGTATCAAGTGTTAGTGCAAGAGGTGTCCACCTATAATGGTTGTGCATTTAGTGTTTATGTTTAAGTTTTAGTTTAAGATTTATATGTAATAGTGTAGCAACTGCTGGTGAACCATAATAAATAAATAAATTTCTCAGTGTTCCATATGCTAAGCAGAGGTTCTGCAATGAGGGAGATCCCTATATTCTTGCAGATGGTTCTTTCTCTGATAGAGTTAACATATTGATTGGTAACCGTGCCGTGATGTATGTAAAAGTACTGCTTCAAGAGATTTTATTTCGGTCTATTCTAAACTAGGCTATCTATTAGGAACTGTTGTGGTTACTGAGTACTGCGATTACCTATTCTCAATTCGGTACGGGTTTGGTCGGCTGGACCTACCATTAGATGAGGGGAACTGGAATCTATAAGTGTCATAGATTCAGCTAAGGCGGATCAGTAAGAGGAGGCAATGAAGAATTTGAGTTAGACTGCAGTATTGGTGAATAATAGTTGCTGTGTTTGTTGGGCCTGGACTGAATATTCCCCAGACTTGCCCACTAATTGCGGCCTGGCATTTTAGTCGTTTAGTCAATTTGATAAGAAAACTAGATTCGAAAGCATTGCTATCCTATTGTTGGGTTTTTAAACAGACCTTAACAAAAAGGGCTACGAACATTCATAATCTGTGGAATAAAAAGATATTTCGACGCCAATCCGCATCATCGTTTTGGCGCCACCGGATACAGTACACAGCAAGCAAAACTCTCACGCCAGCCGGCAGCGAAAACCCCATTAAGAAGAAAACATCTCAAATGTGTGTGATGTGAAATTATTGGTGTATGAACGTGCCTCAGGACATTCAGTAAATGCATAGTCAATAATATCAAGCCCGAATTTCATTACATTTCATTCAAACGCTAGGCGCGTACAACTATAAGAACAACTAGGAAAGGTAATAATTGTAATAGTATTACGGATAATCTTCAAGAGTATCCTCTACATTACCTACCACATCATAGTGTGACACAATTGGAAAAACCTATTAGAATTATAAGATTTAAATCTCACTGGATTGGAATATCAGCAGATATTGTGAAGGCGTTTCTACAGATTGGTTTGATAGAAGGATAGAAATTTTACGAAATTTCTATGGGTGAAGGATACAAATCAACCGATGACAGAAAATAATTTATTACTTGTAAGGTTCAGTAGAGTACCATTTGGCATCATATCAAGTGCATTTGTACTGAAAGCTACAATCATGTATCACCTTTGTAAAACTGAAACCATATAATAAACTCTCATTTCTCGCTGGGGAGGATCTATCGAAAACTGATGAGCTTATAAATACAAAGATATAGAAGATGATAGTGTTAGTAATACACATGAGAATTGAAGATGAAAATGAAGTTAATGTTGTGGATGAAAATTATTCCTTACAAGAACTTGGAAGAAATATACAACGGGAATATTACCCGGAGGAAACTTGTGGCATGGGGGCAAAATTTTGTCGAAATTTGAAACTCCGTTGATGTGGATGGACTTTCACGCTGCAAAGACATTAACAGATAAGATTACTGTTAGAAGAGAACCCTTCAGTCACAATTAATAAGAAACTACGAACTGCTCACAACAATAGAGGAAGTTGAAGCGGTTCTTAACACCTGACCACTTACCTACGTCGACTCTGAAGTGGGTCATATATTGAAACCGTTAGATTTTTATCAATGGGTAAAACCTTACCTTGCAACAAACGATTAAATTATGTAAAGATATATTCACTAATCGGTGTCCACTAGACTTGGGAGAACGGTATGGGAATGCAAACAAATAGCCAAGAGTGATATATGTGAGCCTTACTAGTGAATGCAAGACTGTATAAATTAAAGGAGACTCGAAATATCGAGAGAACTGGAGCGTCGGGAAAATAGTGGAACATTTTAAAAGCAAAGATGGTCTTTGCATAGTATCCCTGGGCATATCCGGAAATACGGTATACACAAAATCCATCGCTCATATGTATCCCCTCGAATTTGAGGATACTAATAAAGATCTTATAGAGTAAATTGTCGAAGCAACAATATTTGAAACAATACCGCAGTTTGCACCACAAATAGGAAGCACACCTTTTCATGATACTATCGATGTGCCTATGCCTGAGACCCTACTAAGCGACGTCCCTGTAGTAGAATCAATATATGATAATACGAGAGATATGGACTCACGTAAAGTAAGATTGGATAAAGTTTAAAATTTTACTGAGAACGATGTACAGACATCAGAGCGTATTGAAAAACCTGAAGTAGCTCGACAAAAAAGACTGCGGCCACCCGTGCCCTTGAAAAGATAAGGGAGTGGACACATAATAGAAACTTGTAGCTTTGCTCCAACATTTCCCCGGTGGGAGTGTCGCGAACTACGTCGCGAAATGTACAATAAATTGTAAATAACTAAAACATCAAACCTTGTTAATATTAAAGACTGGCAACCCAAAAAGTCCTGTCACCGGCATTGACACATTTTCTCGCGACTGCTACCCACATAAATAAAAAATCAATTATAAAGTGTGAACAAAGAAAATAACTAACTATTCAGGCAGAGATTCAGAGATGTAAGTGTAGCAACCGGGAGGCCTAGGTGAGTGCTTTAGATATAGTTGATTGTAATACCAATTACCTAGTTGACATTCGAGCGTGCGGTTCAGAAACATTGTACTTACGGTTGTTGTTACTTGCTATAGTGGGATGTGCCTGCTTGCCTCGGATGGTTATTGGTGGGGACGTGATCGTTGGATGATGCTCAGAGACTCAGCTATTCGTATTGCTAGGACTTAGACATACATTGGTATGGAGAAGGAGATGATCGTTGGATTATGCTCCGATGCTTAGACATACGTTGGTATGGAGAAGGAGATGATCGTTGGATCATGCTCGAGGCTCAGACATACGTTGGTATGGAGAAGGAGATGATCGTTGGATCATGCTCGAGGCTCAGACATACGTTGGTATGGAGAAGGAGATGATCGTTGGATCATGCTCGAGGCTCAGACATACGTTGGTATGGAGAAGGAGATGATCGTTGGATCATGCTCGAGGCTCAGACATACGTTGGTATGGAGAAGGAGATGATCGTTGGATCATGCTCGAGGCTCAGACATACGTTGGTATGGAGAAGGAGATGATCGTTGGATCATGCTCGAGGCTCAGACATACGTTGGTATGGAGAAAGAGATGATCGTTGGATCATGCTCGATGCTGAGACATACGTTGGTATGGAGAAGGAGATGATCGTTGGATCATGCTCGATACTTAGCCAGTCATATTACTCAGGTAAACTGAGATGGACATGAGTGGAAAGGGGTCGCTATAAGGGGTGGCGGAGGCGACTTAAAAATAGTCCATAAACTATTGACTCAGGCTATTGCTCAGAAGTGTCTCAGTATAGTAAAATGAAGAGTATAAACCCTCAACACAGTTTGCTCTCAGACAATCACCACTCAGATCAGCTACATGCATATTATTTATCAGTTGAGATATGATGCATCAATTCCTGTATAAAATAAGGAATTGATGTCTACTGCATCTGCGTTGTTAGATATATAGATTCTTTGGAAACTAGGCTGGAATTATTTACTATCTATAGGTACATTTACTTACCTTCAAATATCATTAATAATTCCTATATTTATCAGCTATTCGCTAGACCTATTTTACTTATTAGTACAAGTTTGGCGACACAAGGTACACATTCTATCACGATAATAGAGCCATCGTAAAAGCTGTTCATATTGGTAGGATTTCCTCACACGTTGAGAATAATTTGTTTGCTGGTAATAGGTATAAAGGTATTTATATTTCGTCGCTGCAACGACATTATTTAAAAGCTGTTCATATTGGTAGGTACTTCCTCACACGTTGAGAATAATTTGTTTGCTGGTAATAGGTATTTATATTTCGTCGCTGCAACGACATTATTTAAAAGTGACATTTAATAAGATATATAGAAATCCAATCGACCATAGACATTTGTCGACTAAAACAGAATAGAATAGTATATTTCACTACAATAATCACCCCGTATTTGAGAAACCCCTATTTGAATGAAACAATCCCACCATATTAAAGCCACAAAACCTTCCCAAATAGAGCCCGAAGCAGTAATATTACAATCCAACGAAATATGTGAACTATTTCCTTACCCATTCGTCTTTCATATGCGAAACTACGGCTGGCTCATGAATATTTAAGTGGTTGCAGGTACCGGGTACTTGGGGTTGTAGAGGGTACTTGGAGGGTAAATTGGGTCGTTTTCAGTGGCGGTACATTATGATAAAAGCCGTGTAAATCAGGCTCACAGGTGCCGGCCATGTCTGCTGCGCTGATAAAAAATTTAAAGATTGTTGGCGCAAGCTATGAAATTTCGGCGGTTGAACGTGGGGTGGTTTTTAGGATTCTGTATCCAGAAATTGCATAATCTAGACCTTTAAATATACTTAACTAACACCGTCTATTTGACATCATTTTAATTTAAAACCGTTTATTAAGTTTAAGTACGCGGGCATATGTTGGTCTAAGTTACTGAAACTACCACCGGTTCGAGAGTCGGCCTTCAACTGAGAAGTACCAGCATGAAACTTCTATTTACTATTTCAAATTCTAGTACCTGGATGACCGAGCTTTGCTCGGGGTATCTTTACTAATATAACTACTACCGTATTCTTAGTTAATAAATAGCCAATAATAGATTTTCTCACAAAAGAAGAAACTTGAAAATCTTTTACCTTCTTATACTAATGATATTGAAGCAGTTTTTGAAAGTTTTCTAAAAATATAACCTAGCTAGATCGATTTATCGCCCCCGAAACCCCATGCATACTAAATTTCATGAAAATCGTTGGAGCCGTTTCTGAGATTCTCATAATATATATATACAAGAATTGCACGTTTAAAGGTATTAGATTCCTTTTACATATTTATCTAATCAGACTTTTTAAATTAACGTTTTTATATTTGGAATTTGCATAAATTAGTTTATTTTGTTTCCCTCAAATTATGTAACAACACATAAAATAACTCTCAAAGTGGAATAAAACATCAGTAGTATCAAATGAAATATTTATTAAAATAGACCTTCACAGGCACTTATGAATGGTTAGACTCTAACACCTTCGTAGTAGCTTCAGTAACCTTAAAATTGACCTTCATAAGTGCCTTCCGCGGGCCTAAGCTGAATAAATGGTTTTGAATTAGACTAATTGACATCTGCACACTATCGTTCATGGCTTAAATGAACTGCTCGGTTCATTTAATTCCTTATTCATACTAATATGCGGTGTAATTGTGTGTCTGTTTGTCCTTGCTTCACGTCGTAACGGAGCGATGAATAAGCCTATATCCATAGGCTATTTATCTGTGAAATATTATTTGAAATCGTATGAGTAGTTTTATATATAACCTCCTACATCCAAACTTAAAGATTAAAAACCTTTACCACTTTTTAATACAGTATAAATGTTGTATAAAAGTTTAAGTCGCTTTTCGCTCGTAATTTGGCCCGAGTCTGGAAGTCAATGGAGCCCGAAAGTAAGTAACCCCGTCTCAGTCTCGACATTTGTGAACAAAATCTACCTTACTAGCTAGGTACCACTACACATAGGTTGACCATGTGTTTTACTGAAAGGCCGTGAGATAATCCTCGAATTCTTTGCTTGACGATTACCACATAAATGTGACAAAGTTCTTTTTTAATATATAAGGACAGGCCAGTTGGCTTGGTTAGGTTGGTTAGCGACTCTGACTGCCAAACCGAAGCTCGCGGGTATGATTCCCACCCAGGACAAACATTTGTGTGCATGAACATGTCTGTTTGTTCTGTGTCTGGGTGTAAATATCTATATAAGTATATATTTAGAAAAAAAAGGTAGTAAGTATATTATGTAGTATATCAGTTATCTGGTTTCCATAGTACAAGCTCTGCTTAGTTTGGGACCAGATGGCCGTGTGTAAAGAATGTCCCAGGATATTTATTTATTTATTTTATCATAACAATAATATAGTTTTTTTATACCACATGGGCCGATAAACAAGTAGACGGTCCACCTGATGGTAAGTGCCACTGCCGCATAGACCTTACCTTTGCAACACTAGGGGCATCGCCAATGCGTTGTCGACCCTGAGACGTGAAGTTAAGTCTCATGTGCCTGTAATTTCACCGGTTTCGTTTTCTAACTGAAACACAGTAATACAAGTGCACTACTGCTCCACGGCCGTAAGGTGGTAATACTTCCCCGGACGGACTCTGCACTAAAAGCTCTACTACTCAAATATGTGACATATTTGTGTTTCTGTGTAATTTAGATATCTGTATTCATATTCGTGGATCTAGACACTAAAGTTGTTTAGATCCAAGAGGTCCATTTGACATACAAGAGTGATAAAGAATAATGATCTCTATGGCGTAATGATAAGGTTCATCAATATCATCAAAAAATATAATCAAAATTATCTATTGGATCCAAGTTCAAATTCAAAACCATTCTTCAGTTTAGGCCCACGGAGGGCACTTATGAAGGTCAAATTAAAAGTTACTTAAGCTACTACCGGTGCGGAAGTCAGCCTTCAACTGAGAAGAACCGGCAAGAAACCCAGAAAGGTTATTTTTTTTTTAATATTATTTGTATAAATTTTATTTCTTCTCAATTTTTGGTTATGTTTTTATATTAAACATTTACAAAATACTTAATATAGGTAACTTTCAAAAACAAAAAAGAAATAAAAAGACTACAAAATAGAAAATAGCAATAATTATTTACAACCTAAACAAGCAAATCAAGGTGCACTGTGTCAACAGATGTACCTTATTTCGAAAGTAATAAAGATTACTTTTATATGACATACTTAGCTGTTAATACAGGACTTTTACTCGACAACTTTATCCGTTACGAACCGGAACATCTCTATCTCATTTCTCACTAAGCTCCGTAATAATTGAACGGAAATAATATATTCTGGATAACTCGTTAAGTATACAATTTTTTTCGGGGAAACATATAATAACCCAAAAAGGTGTTAAATGCGTACGAAATTTATATACAGTCTATAGCAAATATCTCTATCGTATATAGCAAAGATTGAATAAAATTCTGAGAAATCTCGATATTTTCTGGATTACCATATATGACTTAATTTGGGGAAATATATGATACCCCAAAAACGAAGTTAAACGCGGACGAAGTCTAAATATATAGCAAAAATTGAATATAATTCTGAGAAATCTCGACATTATTTGAATTACCATATAAGGAAAGAAGGATTGCAAAGCTAGTTCTAATCGACAGACAATAAAAATTCTAAGAAATCTCAAAATTTCTCAATAAATCCTCAAGTCTGGTAACCCTACACCAGCATCTACTCTTACGCCTAAAGGCAACATCTTCACGTAAATATATTTGGGTACAAGTTTAATTCGCAAAAATAAAGCTTTTATTTTTAGCCGTGACGTTAGGCATCCGGCCAGCGGGCGGCGGGGGGCGGGCGGCGGGCGGCGGCGCACAGGTTGTGTTATCAAGATTTCATTGCTCTAGTTCATATTTCTACGTGATTTTTCCTTGTTCTCCTCGAGTAGAATAGGTATTAAGCTTATGCCTCGGTCACACTACAGTACCGTACCTTTTTGCTTGTAATTGACCACAATTTTAGTGATGATGTGGCTAAAAGTGGTAAACGCAAAATCTAGAAGGAAACTAGCTCCCAAGTCTCAGGTGCTTGGCGTCTTTCCACTAAATTTTTATTTTATTTATGACCTTAATCTCACCTGATGGTAAGTGAAGATGAGGCCGATGTCGCGAACTACGTCGCGAAATGTACCATAAATTGTAAATAACTAAAACATCAAACCTCGTTAATATTAAAGACTGGCAACCCAAAAAGTCCTGTCACCGGCATTGACACATTTTCTCGCGACTGCTACCCACATAAATAAAAAATCAATTATAAAGTGTGAACAAAGCAAATAACTAACTATCCAGACAGAGATTGAGAGATGTGAGTGTGGCAACCTGGGTGCGCGTGTTGCGGGAGGCCTAGGTGAGCGCTTTAGATTTAGTTGATTGTAATACCAAGTACCTAGTTGACATTCGAGCGTGCGGTTCAGAATCTTTGTACTTACGGTTGTTGTTACTTGCTATAGTAGGATGTGCCTGCTTGCCTCGGATGGATATTAGTAGGGACGTGATCGTTGGATGATGCTCAGAGACTCAGCTATTCATATTACACAGACAGACATATCATTTGGGTGGACTCAGACATACGTTGGTATGGAGAAGGAGATGATCGTTGGATTATGCTCCGATGCTTAGACATACATTGGTATGGAGAAGGAGGTGATCGTTGGATCATGCTCGATGCTCAGACATACGTTGGTATGGAGAAGGAGATGATCGTTGGATTATGCTCCGATGCTTAGACATACATTGGTATGGAGAAGGAGGTGATCGTTGGATCATGCTCGATGCTCAGACATACGTTGGTATGGAGAAGGAGATGATCGTTGGATTATGCTCCGATGCTTAGACATACATTGGTATGGAGAAGGAGGTGATCTTTGGATCATGCTCGATACTTAGCCAGTCATATTACTCAGGTAAACTGAGATGGACATGAGAGGAAAGGGGTCGCTATAAGGGGTGGCGGAGGCGACTTAAAAATAGTCCATAAACTATTGACTCAGGCTATTACTCAGAAGTGTATAGTAAAATGAAGAGTATAAACCCTCAACACAGTTTGCTCTCAGACAATCACCACTCAGATCAGCTACATGCATATTATTTATCAGTTGAGATATGATGCATCAATTCCTGTATAAAATAAGGAATTGATGTCTACTGCATCTGCGTTGTTAGATATATAGATTCTTTGGAAACCAGGCTGGAATTATTTACTATCTATAGGTACATTTACTTACCTTCAAATATCATTAATAATTCCTATATTTATCAGGTATTCGCTAGACCTATTTTACTTATTAGTACAAGTTTGGCGACAGCCGATGATGGAGCTCGCTTTCCCGTTAGTACCCGATTCATACTTGAGGGTGGTGCTGGCCAGGCGGGAAGGTACTACTAAGCACTACCACCATGCTATGGTGCCCATCTTCGGCCTCATCTTCACTTACCATCAGGTGTGATTGAGGTCAATCGCAAACTCATCAGAAAAAAAAAATCTTCGACTCTCGTTACGACACGTCACTAATTTGTTAACTATCATTACCTTACTGAAATCATAGCCAAATTATTGATTATCTGCCATAAAAAGTCATTATTTCTGTCAGTCTGTATGTGCGCTTAGTTCTTTTCAACCACGCAATATAATTTAATGGAAGTTTTTATTCCCATTTATATAAATTCTTTCCAAAGGTTTAAGTATTTAATAATATTATTATAGTAAGGCTGGAGCAGGTCGCTAGTAATATTAAAGTTTATTTCATATAGGAAGTCCTATTAGACGTATACTAGAAACGAAAAACGAACCCTATTGCGTTTTAATAAGGTTCATCTTCAATGAGATGTAGATTCTACATCGCCATATTATGATCAACCAGTGGACAGAGTCCATATTTAGCATGCTGTTTGTACAAGAGTCTAGTAGATAGTCTAGTTTATATCTATTTGTACTAATGACCTAAGTCTCTGTTTACAGGCAAATACAGGCACATGAGACTTAACAACTTCACGTCTCAACGACAACGTTTTGGCGATGCTGGTGTTGCAAATGTCCATAGGCGGCGGAGACAACGTAAGGCAAAAAGAAGAAAAAGAATACTTTTTTTATTTGCTAAAGATGTGGTTTTACATTAAGGTGTTACAAGTTACAATAGGTAGCTCATCTAGGTTTTCATAAGCATAGAAATACAATTTATCACAATACAAATATACAATGTTATTTCAAATTAAAAAGATAATTAAAAACATACAAAACAAATACTAAAGAATAAACAAATCAAAATATGTCAATTAGTTCCATAATTCATTAACACTGTAGAACATTTGGGCTTTCAACCAATTTAGTAATTTTTGTTTTTGAAAGAACAAGAAATAAAGACTTCAGGCTGGTAATATCATAAATCCCAGACGGGGTACCCTCATCACGGTTCTACAGAGTAATGCATTCTAAAAGAGCTGAAAACAAAGTTTCCTCGGAAACTAAATAAAAGCACTGCACTTTAAATAATACATTCAAGAAGTTAGTGCAGCCGGGACAAAGGAAAATGGAAGGTATAAATCTTTTGTCCTTCTCGTCCTTTTACTGGAATTTGTATAACGGTGCACTCTAAGCTTTGTCAAAACAAAGCGCGCAGTCTTGTTAGCTCTAGGAGACATCTAATTAACTTAGCAAAAAGCTTTGACCTATAAATTAGAGTAAGGGTTTTACAACTTCATTTTATTCGTATCAACAGCACCTTAAAAATAATAAAAGTCATAGAAACAAATACCTTTTATAGGTCTTCATCTATATATATAAAAAATGAATCCCTATTTCCCTTGGTCACGGCATCACGCATAGCCGGCTGCACCGATTTCGCTTATTCATTTTTTGTTGTGTTTGTTATTGTCAGGAGATGGTTCTTATGAACGAAACAATTAAGAAAGTTGCGCGGAAAATTAGAAAATTTAAGAAAATATAACGACCATATTAACTTTACTAATGTAACCTTATAGTGTTTGACATAAATGACGATTGTTTGACAATATCGTTTAGAGGCATCATTATATTGATAAAATTATTAATTTATCATTACATAGTGCACATTTCACAGTCGATTCAATCGGAATGTTTATGAGAATTTTTCACTTCGTTTTTGTGTGTTCATCACAGTTAGTTCAGAGCAATCAGGCCTCATATTAAAAGTTCTATTGTTGTGTATCTTAAAGCATTAGATTCATAAATACTATGTTTTAAGGATTTTTTTTATTAATCATATCAGTTCGAATTCAATATTCGTAGTTAAAACAGGACAACGATTGTCGGGTAAGCTATCGAATATAATAATTGTAGTGCGATACATTTTCATGTATAGTTTATAATAAAGTAAATATGGCAAAGCAACGTTTGCCGGGTCAGCTAGTAATATATAATTCTCCTATCCAAACTTTTTAATCTAATTCTTACTATTGCAGAAGTAATAGCTCTTGGCGCAGAGTTCCTCCGGAAAAGTATTCCCACCTCATCCATTTCCGTCGTGAAGCAGTAGTGCACTTGCATTACTGTTTCGGTTAGAAAGGTAAAGTTATATTTTCTTTTCATTTTATTTTCTGTGTTGTTCGCTTTATCCGCTCATCCTTTTTTAACCTAAATAATATGTTAAATAAATATCCCGGGACATTATTTACATATGGATATCTGAGTTCAATGAGATGGCTATGTATAAATAAATGTCCAAGGGTGAAAAGATGTGTTAAATACCTGGGAATGTCCGCAAGTCTGGGAGCTCTGGCGCGCCGCACGGTCCCACCAGTGGGAAGTACGCCCACCTGGAAAGAAAAACCATCATTGTTATAAATTAGAAAGTGTGCTTGTTCGGTTTCATGGCTTAGCTTGGTGACGCTGACTGCACACGGATGTCGTGGATTCGAATCCAACCCAGGACAAACATTTGTGTGCATGAACATGTTTCTCTGTCCTGTCTGGATGTAAATATCTATACATTTAGGTTCTTAGATTATAAGTTATCTGGTTTCTATAGTAACATGGCTGTATGTAAAGAATGTCCCTTTATTTTATATTTTAGCAATGGCAGTGACCTGTCTCGCTAAAAGGGTTTTTTTTACACCTTTTTAGTACGGATCCCTAAAAAGAGGCATCCCAAAGTCATAACATCGTGCTAATACGGTTCAGAGCGTAACCCTAGCCAGACGTTTTTATTAACATATACATTCGTACACAGAATATTTGGTGTTATTTTTGTTTGTAAGTATCCTAAGTATTAGGCTGGCCACATGCGGATGGTTTGGGAGATAATTCAGTTGCTTTCTATCCTACTAATATTATAAATGCGAAAGTTTGTATGTATGGATGTTTCTTACTCTTTCACGCTAAAATCTACCAAACGGATTTAGATGATACTTGGCACATATAAAGAAAATGCCTTGGAATAACACATAGGATACTTTTTATGCCGGGAAAATGTTACATTCCTCGAGAACGCGGGTGAAACCGCAGGGGACAGCTAGTGCTTATAATATAATAAAGCTAAAGGTTGTTGGTTTGCACGCGCTTATCTCTGAAAAACGTCTTTATGTATTTGAACATAGTCCTCTTTGGACCTTCCGGATTCTCACTTCATGGATGGAATCCACAGATTGGAGGATCGTTGGAGCAAGTGTATTAATGTTCAGGGAGATTATACTGAATAATAAAGTGTATTTTGAACCATAAAATTGTGTTTTTCTTATCGAACGACAAAACTTATTAAACAACCTATTAGGTACATTTAGAAAAACACATGAACAAGTGTCTTTGAGTTAAAAATTCAAAACAAATTACTCAGTTTAGGCCCGCGGAGGAAACTTAACAAAGATAACAAGACAAAGTGTTAATGGACAAATTCTTGAAAATAGTCAAACTGGGAAGTTTAAGTCAAACCTAATTTAGATTGTAACGAAAATAGAGAACTAAGATGTACTCTTGTACTCGTTTGTTTCTTTTTTTTAATTGTACCGTTGTAAAGAAAATAATAATTGGGTCAGAGTAGATGTTAGATGTTATCATTTTTAATCTCAAAAAATGTAATATTTAAAAAAGAAACGTCTGAGTTTCCATAGTAACTCTTCCAATTTTTCGTTCCTGAAAACCTTATTCTTGCTAAGAGGATCATAAAAAAGAATTGCCAAATCGATCCAGCCCGTTTCATAAGCGATTTTCAACAAAGAGCATTTATTTTTTCAAATAGATTGGTTGTACTGAGAGTCACCGTCGCCATTTTGTTTCTCGACATTTTAATATGCTCCTTTATTTCCTGGAAGGCTCTGTCCTACTTATTAATATTTTCATTATAAGAACTGTGGACATAAGACACAACTAGAAAAATAATACAATATCAGATTTTTTATTTTATTACTATTTACGACGGGATTGCGATTGACCTCGATCTCACCCGATGGTAAGTGAAGATGAGGCCGAAGATGGAGCTCGCAGATGAGCTGGTGCCTATTGTAGGAGTTGGTCAACTCGAGGATCCTATTTACTATATATCTAATATAAAAGTGGCTATGTGTGAGTTGAATTCGCACACAAAGGATTCCGTAGGTACCACCGAAAAATATTTTACAAACACCGAAAATATACGTTTCTTGTATAATTATTTTATTTCATTATTTGTTGTTATAGCAGCCATAGTCGAAAACACAGACATGGAAAATTTTAAGCATCTACCTATTATAGTTCAAGAGATACACCTCCTGTAACAGGCGGACGGACATCATAGCCGTAACAGCAGGGTCTCGTTGGCACCCTTTGGCTGCGGTCTCTTAATAAAAATTGGTATTTGTGGGGCGTACTAAATGTGTTCCTATAGGATTAATCTATTTGCAATTAAACTTTGGGGAGTTACTAGGGAGGGGACTGCTACCATTCGACGCAGAATTTTTCCTAGTTGGTTATAGGCAGAGGCGGCTTTACCCATTGCGAGGCTCCGGGCGGCAGGTCATTGCGAGGCCCTTTGTCCTTCGTGAAAAGTATGTGATGTGAAAGTAAGTCTGGTTGTTTGGTTTAGGTATTTGTCATATTTGACAAGAAATGCTAAAGTTATACAAATAAATAAAATATGAAATCCATAATTTTTTTTTATTTGCTTGGGTTGCGCGAGGGCCCTGCAAGAGCGAGGCCCGGGCGATTGCCCCGTTCGCCACCCCCTAAGGCCGCCTATGGTTAAAGGGTATATCATTGATATCGATAAACCCGGGTGAAACCGCGGGGGAGAGCTAGTGTAGGTATATAATATATATAACTAGTTGACTTTAGAAGAAAAGATATAATTAAGGCTGCTTTAATACAGGCTAACTGCAACATAAACGATTATTTTAATGATGACAATTAGGTGTAGCGCTCGCTCCAGCAGGACAGCTTATGTACAAAATCTTATTTTGAAAAGAGTAATTGCTGAGTTTATTGCCGACTGCAAGCGAAAGCAACCTTCCGACCCGGTATTAGAGTCTGAATTTATAATTTATAAGTCCCTGTGATGGACTATTTGAGTAAATACCTACAAGTAATATATATTTCCAAGATTTTGAAATAATATCTATGAAACGTAATATTAAGTGTACTGTTTGTAAACGAGTTGTAAGTATACCGTTTTTTAAGTGATATAGTAAATACAAATTCTTATCTTTGTTCTTAAACTACGCAATATATTTTGATCCAGTTTTCACTATATTTAACAGGCCAGTTGGCTTGGTGGTTAGCAACTCTGACTGCCAAGCCGAAGGTCGCGGGTTCGATTCCCACCCAGGACAAACATTTGTGTGCATGAACATGTCTGTTTGTTCTGTGTCTGGGTGTAAATATCTCTCTCGTATTTAAGTTGTATATGGTAGTAAATCAGTTATCTGGTTTCCATAGTACAAGCTCTGCTTAGTTTGGGACCAGATGGCCGCGTGTAGAAGAATGTCCCAAAAAAAAAACCTACGGAAGTTAAAGCGTATATTTCTATTAATATTATAAATGTGAATGTATGCGAGGAGTATTTATTTCACGCAAACACTACGGATTTGAATGAAACTTAAACCTTATATTAATTTATGCCTGGGATAGCAAATAGGATACTTTTTATCCCGGGAAAATGTTACATTCCCCGGGTAAAACCGCGGGGGACAACTAGTACAATTTTATTATACCACTCCGACGTCACGCTGCTTTCACAGTATTTCAAATTGCATTAATTACTCAACAATTTGCAGCATACCAGTTGCTCCGTGTGCGATTCACCTTAGCTTATAATATGACGTGAAAGCTCCCATCTGTTCGTATAAATGGAATTCCGGACATTCACGAAGCTTTTATTACATAAAGAGAGACGCAAGATTATTCGGTTAGGAATTGGTAACGTCGAAGAACGTACTTATTTTGGAAATCGATACGACTTTATTATTATAGTAGGTACCGTACCGCGGTTTCGCTCGCTTCTAACGTCTCTCCAAAGTACATCCCTTAATGTAGAGTTCGTCCGGAGAACTACTACCATACCCATTCCCGCCGTGAACCATTAGTGCACTTGTACTACTGTGTTTTGGTTAGAAAGGTGACATGAGAATTAACAACGGCTCACGGTTGACAACGCATTGGCGATTCCCCTAGTGTTGCAAATGTCCATAGGCGGCGGTGACCACTCGCGTAGTTAGTTGCTTGTTTTGTCCATGTGGTATAAAAAGAAAAATATTATATTATTGATTGTCAAATATAAATAAATTAATTACTAACTTGTCTGAGAGCAATTAAATGAAACGTAGAAATAAGTAATGAACTGAAGGAATGGCCACTAGCATACGCGCTATGGGCAGGGCTACCATCACCTAAATTGCCAACGCCGGGAAATAGCTTAAACATCCCCGGACACTTCGGTGATATTGGGTTTTTTCCCCGGACACGATTAAAAATATTTTTAGCTTTTAATTGGATACGGTTCACGATTACGATTCAAAGCCCGGTTTTCAATTCAAAATACAAAACCATTTATTCAGTTTAGGCCTTCGGAGGGCACTTATGAAGGTCAAATTTAAAGTTACTGAAGCTACAACCAATGCTACAATGCCCGGGTTTCACCCTGACACGGACACTCTCGGACAACCTCTAAACTACGACAAATCCGGGGAATCCCAGAAGGATGGCCCTAGCTATGGATAACTGTCTACACAATAGAAAGGGTCGTGACGGCAAATTTTATACTTTTTATCGCCAAGCCCATCCGCCAAGTCCGTACCGTCCGCTAAGAACTTTGTTCGAAAAAGATTGCCAAGAACAGAATATATAAAAGAAACTACTTAATAATGCTGTATTGTTTTCATATATCCCTAGCTAATGCTCAGGAAACAAGGCTGGTCAGTGCCCCATTGCTACGTGACGGAAATACAAACACTACGTAGTTATATATTTATATAATACGTTTAGCGATAATTGTGACTTGTGTTGGCGCCCACGCTCCTCTGGGCGGAATTGTCATATTTCCTGCAATGATATTCCGTAAGTGATACCAGCTCGACGATGTATTATAGCGGTCTCTTTCGTTAACTTTGTTATCACGTGAGAGATCCGCTCGCCGTGGGTTTCGTTGCGGGGTTTGTGTTAGAGGATGCAGGGTTGGAAGTATTTTTATTTATGATATTGTGTGTATTGTGATATTATGTTTGTCTTTCCTTTACGTGACACCGGAGCAATGGTCCGAATTGATTCTTTTATAAAGGGCAGCATCAATAACTTTGACTCTTTATTATTATTATGGTTTGCTAACAAGAAAAAATTGAGTCCGTACGGGGAAGTACTACCACCTTACACATTTCCGTCATGAAGCAGCAGTGCACTTGTATATCTGTGTTTCGGTTAGAAATGTCAGGGGCCCATTTGGTATTAAAAAAAATAGTACCTACCTACATTCATATTACTATTTCGCACCAATTCCTGCCATTTTGTTTTATTTTCTATGGCTACTTGGGTTTTTAAGACAAATAACGATTAACGATAATAATCGTTCCCCATTAAACCCATCCAGCGGCATTGGCGAGCGGCAATAACCCTTCCTCGTAAAAAATGTACAGTCGATAGGCCAGTTGGCTTCGTGGTTAACGCTCTGACTGCCAAACCGAAGGTCGCGGGTTCGATTCCCACCCAGGACAAACATTTGTGTGCATGAACATGTCTGTTTGTTCTGTGTCTGGGTGTAAATATCTATATAAGTATGTATTTAGAAAAAAAGTAGTACATCAGTTATCTGGTTTCCATAGTACAAGCTCTGCTTAGTTTGGGACCAGATGGCCGTGTGTAAAGAATGTCTCAGGATATTTATTTATTTATATTAAAGCAAAGATGTTTAAATATTACTTAAATATCCAAACAACTATTTCCTACATTTTTCTTCACTGTCTTACCGTTCTTGAAGTGTTGCGAAAAGATTCTAAAATAAATGTGTACAAAACTCATATTTCTATAATATGAATATAATATGAATGTTACAGCTTCTGAAGGTACCACATGTTGTTTGATTCACTTCCACGTCTCTCGCTTGCTTTTCAGAATACAAAATTCAATACCATTTATTCAGTTTATGCCCGCGGAGGGAATATATGAAGGTCAAATTTAAAGTTACTGAAGCCACCGGTTCGAAAGTCAGCCTTCATCATCATTAAATATAAAGCATACAGCTGTTATTATTGTAATTTTTTCTTTCTTTTGTGTATAATATTCATAATTATATTTGTTGTTTGCTTCAAACTTGTGTTATGTAAGATATCGGTAATTGGTCTCATAATTATAAGTTCAACCCATGTATTTTTTTATAGTTTAAGACTGTTGCTGTCCCAAATAAAGAAAAGTAAAAATAAAATAAAAACCTGAGAAGAACCGGCAAGAAACTCAGCAAGGTTACATTTTATCTAATCTGACTTTTTGGCTATTTTATTATATCAACGTCACTACCCAGCTACCTTTAATTATAACTTTGCATAATTTCGGCAAATTACAAGAGCGTATCATGTCGCAAAGTACACGCAAACTTGGCAAAAAGTTCTCAAAGGGCTGCGTCAGACTTGGGAGGAATATTATTAAATACTGGAGTTTCCTAGTTAGACGTCACAACCCTCCAATAAGGGGTCGGTGAGTTATTGCGGCGATATTGGAAGTTAAACTTCACCAAACTTCGCCTCTATTATAATAATTAACATTTCTAGTCAATGGAATTGATTTTGAATTGGTTACCAATCTCGTCGTTGCACTTTTAGTTGCACGAAATATAAAATTTTATAAAATACTTTGCCGAAATCCATTGTAAGAATATACAAAATAAATATCTAGTAACTAACTCTGCTGGATCTCCTTCTCTGTCAAGTCCCAAACAAGGAAACTCAATAGGAAATCGATACGTGTAGCGCATCTTCAGGACGTATTAGAACCGCTGTCACTGACTCTACGCACCAGCACCAAATACGTGTTACCTCGCCGACCGCCGGACAGAAAGTCAAATAAGTGTCTGTATGTCAGAGCTGATGGAGAATGTAACAGATAATACAGAAAAGTGTAGAGAATACATATTAGTCATTAAGAATATTATAGATAATAGTTGATATTATTTGTAATTTTTTCGGTGACTAAGGATAACTAGTCATGCATCATTGTTTATTGAGCCAGTAGGCTTTGTGGTTACAGACCCTGACCACTGTACAACAGGTTGTGAATTCAATTCCTAACCAGGACAAAAAGGGAGTATTTATTCCTGTATGTATTTATCGGTTATCTGGTTTCCATAATACAGGGATTGCTTGGTTCTGGATTAGTATCGTATTATGTATGTTTACTTTTTATAACAGCTGCTCTCTGCACAGTCCACCTTTAACTTGCTTGTTTAGCTTGTAAGTAATTATTATTATTTTTTATTTTGTGGTGTTGTTATTTCTTCTCTGTTTTTGAATGTTACCTATATTAAGTATTTATAATTGTTAAATATAAAATTGATATTACAAAAGAGCAAAAAAGTCATAATAGATAAAATTTAAATAAAAAATTACCAAAATAAAACACAATGTAACCTTGCTGTGTTTCTTACCGGTTCTTCTCAGTTAAAGGCTGACTTCCGAACCGGTAGTAGCTTCAGTACTAACTTTAAATTTGACCTTCACAAGTGCCTTCTGCGGGCCTAAACTGAATAAATAGTTTTGAATATTGTTTTTTTAAATTTCTTTACACACCCAAAACATAGTTTTAAACCATAAACTAACTAAAGAATATAGAACCAAGCACAATTAGGTTGGCTAACATGATTATAGATATCGTGGCAGCCGTGAGCGGGCCGTGTATCGTGCCAGCCAGCACTATATCACCGGCTATGACTAAATTACAAACAACTTCCTGTATTTGAACAATCTGAATACATATTTTTATAACTTTATTAAAGTAAATTTGCATTTGGACTGTAGATACTATTTTACTAAATAAATTGGCAAATCATAAGAATTCAAAACCATTTATTCAGTTTAGGCCCTCGGAAGGCACTTATGAAGGTCAAATTTAAAGTTACTGAAGCTACAAAAGTCAAAAGTTTATCGAGTTTAGGCATTATAGAAGTAGTATCTCTTATTGCAGAGTTCGTCCGGGGAAGTACTACCACCTTACCCATTTCCGCCGTGAAGCAGTAGTGCAATTGTATTACTGTGTTTCGGTTACAAAGGTAAGGGGGCCGGTGAAATTACAGGCACATGAGACTTAACAACTTCACGTCTCAGGGTCGACAACGCATTGGCGATGCTCCTAGTGTTGCAAATGTTCATAGGCGGCGGTGACCACTTACCATCAGGTGGACCGTCTGCTTGTTTGGCGGCCCAAGTGGCATAAAATAAAAAAAATATATTTTTATGCGAAAGTTTGTGAGTAGGGATGCTTGTTACTCGTTCAAGCAAAAACTTCCGAACGGATTTAGATGAAGCTTGTAATATAGATAGAGTACGCCTTGGAATAACATAAAGGCTACTTTTTATCCCGGGAAAATGTTACATCCCTCGGGAATGCGAGTGAAACCGGGACAGCTAGTATACTTTATTATATACTATGCACAAAGCTGTTACTTAGTTAATATTACAAACGTAAAAGGAAAGTGACATCTTGATTCCTTAACAGATCGTGATGAAATTTGGCACGCACATAGCTCAAAGCACGAAGACACGTAGAATTTGAATATTAAGATCCCCTGGGAGCGTAGGTAAAATCTGATGCGGAACCAAGTTATAAATAAATGTGAAGTAATTAAATTTAATTCCAACACCCGAGACATCTATCCAAGTGATTCTAAGTACCGCAAGTGGCTAGACACCGACAAAGTTGTCGCATTTGTACCTGCCTCTCCGATGGGACTTCAAATCTTCTTTGTAGTTTGCCCAAAGTTTCAGCTGAATCGCTTGAGAATTGACTTTGGAAAGTACTTATAGAAAAGTACGGGAAAAGGGGAAGCTGTTAATCTTTTACAGGAATGTTTTTAGAGGAATGTTGTTTGTAAAATTGCTTTGTGTTAGTGGCGAGGAATTACTATAATAGTAGTAGTAGTGCTTTTAGTAAAGAGATTAGTTAATGTGGTAGTATCCTATTTTTCTTAATGTCAAGTAGGCAGACAAACAGATATACCCTGATGGTAAGTGGTCACCGCCGCCTATGGACATTTGCAACACTAGGAGCATCCCCAATGCGTTGTCGACCCTGACACGTGAAGTTGTTAAGTCTCATGTGCCTGTAATTTCACCGGCCCCCTTACCTTTCTAACCGAAACACAGTAATACAATTGCACTACTGCTTCACGGCGGAAATGGGTAAGGTGGTAGTACTTCCCCGGATGAACTCTGCACTAAGAGCTCTACTACTCTAAAAAGGTAGTTTTGTAACACCGTTGTAGTCGAGTATGTAAGATCCCGTCAGTCGCAGGTAAAGCCACGTAGCTAAAACTAGTGTATTATAAATACGAAAGTAACTCTCTCCAGATAAAATTGAGCAAATTGTCAACTTTAGGTCATGGAATAAAACAAACATTTCAGAAACGTGAGTAAAACCGCGGCTCAGAAGGAGGTTTAAAGCATAACTGTACTAACGACACATCCCTTTCAATAGGTCCTTGAAACAAATGAAAATTAAGTAAAAGGAAAAGGTTTTACTTAAGCATTTGTGTAGTACCTACTAAAGGGCCAAGTACCCTTAAGTGATAGGGCTAAATTTAGGGCAGCAGTGACCAAGGGCGGGCGGACATTTTATCGCTCGCCGGATGTAAGTACCACAAGGTCAGGGCGGCACCCTATTTTGAAGGCTTTTATTATTGGTCCGCAAGTTATAAGACGGCGGCGGTTTGAAGATCTCATCTGACTTGTTAAGTGTGTTTTGAACAAATATTGTAATTGCGAATGTCTGGAAGGATGGATTTTTGTTACTCTGGATTGGATGAAACTTGGAATAAAGATAGTTTATAACCTTGATTAACATATAGGATACATCTCGAGAAAATTAACATTCCTTGGGAACGCAGCTGAAATAGCGGAACTGCTAGTAAGAATATATAGGTATCAAAAACTACGTACGATACGCACATCAGAGTAATAGAGCTCTTAGTTGCAGAGTTAGTCCGGGGAAGTACTACCACCTTACCCATTTCTGCCGTGAAGCAGTAGTGCACTTGTATTATTGTGTTTCGGTTAGAAAGGTAAGGGGGCCGGTGAAATAACAGGCACATGAGACTTAACAACTTCACGTCTCAGGGTCGACAACGCATTGGCGATGCCCCTAGTGTTCCAAATGTCCATAGGGGGCGGTGACCACTTACCATCAGGTGGACGGTCTGCTTGTTTGTCGGCCCAAGTGGTATAAAAAAAAAGAAAAAAATCTCTTACTAAAAGTCTCTTACTACCAAGCCGACTGGTCCGTCAAACGAATATAGTTAACTAGCGTTCGAAAATTTTTAATTTATTATATTTCACTGAGCCCGCTACCTCCCATCACATAAGCCACAACCATTCCGCTATATAAACCTATGTCCAAGATTAGACAACATCGCGCTACCGGAAGCGAAGCCTTGGTGAGCTTTACAGCGTTGGAGCTGATAATGTCATGTAACGAGCTTTCTAAACATCACGTAGAATCCTACATAATAGAGTTACGAGATAACGTATTTACAAAAGCAATAACTATTTAATCTTTGGCCGAATATATTGTTAACATAAGGCTTTTTATGTCAAGTAGGTGATGGTGGTGACATGATGGTAAGTGGTCACTGACGCCTACAGACATTTGCAACACCAGGGGTGTTACTAATGCGTTGTCGACCCTGAGACGTGAAGTTGTTAATTCTTATGTGCCTGTAACCTGTATGGGCCAGTAGGCTTGGTGTTGGATCTGTACTGCCACGTCGTGCGTTCAATTCGCACCCAGGACAAAAAATTGTGTACATGAACATATCTGTCTGTTCTATGAGTGGAAGTAAACATCTATATAAGTTTGTATTTAAAAAAGTAGTTTATGAGTTAACTGGTTTCCTTATCACAATCTCTGTTTAGTTTGGGATTCGATGGCAGTGTGTAAAGAATGTCCCAGGATATTAATTTCTATTTTATCATTTCACCGGTCTTACCTTTCTAACTAAAACACAGTAATTCAAGTCCACTACTGCTTCACGGCGGAAATGGGTAAGGGTAGTACTTAGAGCTATTATTACGAAAACATTTAGGCTATAAGAAAATAACAGGTCGTGGGGTCGAAATCTACAATTAGCTTGAGATTTTTGTGAAGGGTGAAAAGGGATATAGCACCCTCTAGTTATACATAGGCTTGCTTTTGTATGCTTATCACCTCCGGTCACATCATCACTTACCACAGGGTGATGGTGGTCAAACAAAATCCTATCTCAATATAAATAAGACCCATAATCGTTTGTTAAAGACAACAAACGTTGATATTCTGACGAAAAGTACTAGCATGAACATGCTAGTACGTTTTAGTATAAAATCATAAAGATTTTCTCCAAAGTAGGGGATGCGTCTCATAAATTTCTAGATTTATTACAAAGATAGACCTTTCTGTATCTCCCCTTTCGTATAAAATAGAAGCGATCTAGATTAAAAATACTTTGGAAAGTCAGAAGCTTGCTTGTTAGCTAGCTTTAGAGAATAGAGAAAGGATCTCGTAAATAACATTATTTAAGATATCTAACTAAGATCGTAAGTTCGATCCCCATTTAGGATATACTCGTTTAATTTTTTGATAAATTTTAACAATTAAAACGTTTTTTATACGACTTGGGCCGACAAACAAGCATACGGTCCACCCGATGGTAAGTGGTCACTGCCGCCTAGGGACATTTGCAACACCAGGGGCAGCGCAAATGCGTTGTCGACCCTGAGACGTGAAGTCTCATGTGCTTGTAATTTCACCGGCCCCTCACCGTTCTAACCGAAACACAGTAATACAAGTGCGTTACTGCTTCACGGCGGAAATAGGTAGGGTGGTAATACTTCCCCGGACGAAGTCTGCACTAAGAGGTCTACTAATTACATATATTTACTAAATAGGATATCAATAAATGTACAAAAAACTAAACCTGTCAATCTAGTAATATACCCGTATTATACTTTATTGCATAAACGCCTGTTTGACCTTTCTGGGTTTAAATAACTCTGACACAATTTACACCTTGCACCGAGTGATCAACAAAAGCATTCTTAAAGAGAATTTGCATTAGGCCGGCCATTTTTTTTCCAAATCTCTGGTAATATGTAATATATCAAATGTACAGAAAGTATACATACTGTGTTGAACACTATCTATACATTGGACATTCTATAACAAATATTCAGTGGTGGATTTCAAACGAATACCTTTGCAAAGTATTAGCAAAATCATTTCAAAAAAACTGATTTTAACGACAAACTTTAGCTCAGTGGCACAAAATGTTTACAAAAGGAAATTTACTAAACTATTACAATTTCTATCTATCGCAAAATGAATACAGCCATCTAAACTAAGCCGAGTCAGTATTTTAGATGTTAGTTTCTTCTTAAGACATAATAAATAACAATTACTTTTCTATTCTTATTAGTTAGTCTGTTAGGAAAAGTAAATTGATATAAATTAATCTTATGAAACTTTTCTATATAGTCTAATGTGATAGTTTCATATGTCCCTATGTTTCGTATGGTATTGATAATAATATCACTTGAACAATTATTTCACGTGAGTCCTACGCCCCCAGCAGTATCTATAACCCAGGACCTAGCCCCACTGGGGCACCCTCAGCAGAGTTGCTTAACCTACCCTCTGTTCAACCCTCTGCGCTCGCCGAATTGTTCGCCTATAGGGTGCAAAATCCATCAGCGGCTTAAAAACGGGGTAACACGAGCTGAGAGGAATATATAATATATTGAAAATATAGAAAATAGGTTGTCGACACTACTGTATTAGGTAAGTATCATGTAAAAGTAGTTGTAAGTGAGAATAAATAAATAAAAAAAACACTGATAAGTGCCCTACACGGCTCTGAACTGTAGATGAATGCTAGATTTCAAGTCAATTATGAGCTACTCACTTTCATTAATTCATTCATTCATTTGTCTTCTTTAATTTGTAGACGAATCAACAACAGTAATGCAACAACTCTGTCGCTGTCAGTAGTAACAGTGCTGTTGAATTATGTGAAGGGTGTCAGTTAATATTGCAGAACTGGCCGTGGTTATATTTTTATTATATTAATTTCTAATTACATTATCAACAAGCTCTTGGTCCGTAATATCTAAAGATCTTTCCGCGCTTGTTTAGCTCTATAGATTGAGCTGAGTCGTTTTACATAATTTGTGGTTGTTTTTTTTCTTATAATTTAGTTACAATTAAATATTGTCATAAACATTTATCATAATTAACATTATTCTGTTTTAAATACAGTGGTTATATATTTACACTCTTACAATAGTGCCTGTGTAAATATTAATCATCGTTTAATTAGAATTTATTTGTTGGTAAAAATGGTACCTGGGGTCCGGTATGCCAAGTGGTAAGAAAACTTCATAACCTCAATGTTTTGAAAAGAATATAACAATACTGAATATAACTTATAGAACAATATAATATATATATATATAGAACAATAAAGAATACAGCTCATTACAACCCTTAAGAATTTTCTTGACGAAAACCGAATCATTCACAACATTTTCTTCATTCAAAAAGGCTTTGTTTCAAGCTTTTCGCGCAGAAAATTAAAACAAAAGCTTGTAATCTGCGATGCGCCTGCAGCGCTGCACCGATGTGATAGATTAATCCTATAAAGTGCCATCGCAGCGCTGAGGCGGCTGTGTTTACATTTGTTAAGGGAGTACGCTCGATTCTCGTGTGCCGAGAAACTAATGTGATAATTTAATTACACTAGTTAGAACTGAGACTTTGGTGCAGAAGCTGTATATCCTGTGAACGCTCTACTACTCCTGTTGTTCTACTCTTTTCTTCTGTTGGTGACAGTTTGTATAGTTTCAATAACTAACTAATAATACCTTCTAATAAATGATAAGTTTCATCTACCTAAACCATCATACAATCAACTATTAAATCAATAGATGCACCGTATTCCTAAAACAATAAAGTTATTTTTTCTGTACCATTTTTATACGTCAAAACGGCCATGATACTATGTTAGTGTATATCTTTGTTCTCGCTCTATTCTCAGTTTCAATGGCTACTGTCCCTTTTCAAATGTCGAGTTACATTGTCACAGATGAATCGGTAAGTCTTTATCTCTCCAAACGGTTACAGTTGGAAAAGAACGGCTCTGAAGTACAGAACCCTCTGATATATCTGATATCTCTGGCATAAAACACCCGGTCCTTTCTCTGAACATATTATTATGTATATACTAGATCTCGTTTCCGATTTTGCTCGTTAAAAGACTGTGTGTAACACAGGGTACCTACGTGTATGGCATTGAAAATGCACTACTATGTTAGTATTTTTTGAAGTGAAACTTTTTATGGCAAGGCTTTGAAAATCTAATCCGCAACTATTTTGTGTGACGAAAAATAAATGAATGACGAACACAATGTTGCTATTCAAAAGTGATTGATGAATAATTAAAATGTTTCCCTGTAATACAAAAGTACCAATTCTATCGTATGACTTCACGACACAGCCTCTATTTTTGTGGTATTTAGGTATTTATATTTAGTATTTCGATATTGTTAAACATTACAGAAAAGTCTTATATCTTTGATTATTAAATATAGCTGCCCCCGCGGTTTTACCCGCGTTCCTGTGGGATGTCACATGTATTATACATAAAAACCTTCCTCTTCAATCACTCTATCCATTAAAAAAACCGCATCAAAATCCGTTGCGTAGTTTTAAAGATTTAAGCATACATGGGGATATAGGGACGGAGAAAGCGACTTTGTTTTATACTATGTAGTGATAATGTGTATTGCTGAGCTGGCAACTTCAGCAGCTTTTACCTTCATAAGTGCCAGTATAGAGTCTAAACTAGAATTTTGAATCAAACACATTGCAGCAGTTTAGTCCACAAACTTTACGGTATGATCCGAAGCACATAAATAACTACCGAAATTATTCAGTAAAATAAGAAATAAAACAATACTGCAACGTAGCGCATACTCCCGCCAAAAATTCAAAATGGACGTCCATCTGACAGACGTCATAATCTTGCGAAATGTGCTGAACAGCAAAAATGTACATAAAAAGAAATGCAGCACCAAATAAAAATAATAAACGCTCAATAAGCTGTAAATACTAGTAAAGTAGAGCAGCCAGTAATTTACTTCCAACACGATACGACGTGAGGCGTGCGGGATAGACTAACTCACCAAATTGATATTAATGCTATAGGAAAGTACAGAACAAGAAATAGTAAGTCTATAATCTTACTGTTTGTTACTTCTTAGTTCTGTACTACTGCTCAGGAACGACTTAGAATAGAATAGAATATTTATTCCGTCAATGTAGCTAAGAATTGGTTATAAGCCAATGACCTTAAACGAGGCAGAGGCTGTATCTTGGGGTTTAGTGAGATAAAATTAACTTAATAGCATTTTACTGCAAATTGCTACAGAAATGGAATCAATTAAAAAAATGGCATTTTATTGTATGGGTGTGTGTGTGGGTGTGAAGGGGGACGTGCATTTTTAATTGACTACGACTAGTATATTTTCAGTTTAATTATAATACAGATTAAGTAGCCAATATTCGATTGTTCTACTTGGGAGCAAGAGTTGCTAGTAAAGTCAAAACCATCCGTTTTTGGTGAAGTTGTAAATTAAAGCATAGCTTTTTTACGAGTATGTCATGTACGTCAATAAACAGGCTGACCTGATGGTAAGTGGTCACCGCCCCCTATGAAACAAAAATATATTAAGTCAAATAGGCTTACAAAGGACTTATGAATAGTCTGACTCTAATCCTGGAAGGTTGTTTTTCACTGAGAAGAGTCAACAATAAACTCGGCAATTACTCATTTTATTACATAACATTTATTTAGTCTCACTGACCTATGTGTCACTACCTGTGTGTTATCGTGGAAGTGAATCATTTAATTTTGCAAGCAAAAAAATGCCTTAAAACGAGGCTTATGGACATTTGCAATGCCAGGGGCATTGTCATTGCAATGCCGACTTTGAGAAACAAAGTTATGAAGTCTCATGTGTCTGTTATTTCACCGGCTCTACCTTTTTAACCGAAACACAATTGCACTACTGAGTTACAGCGGAAATGGGTAAGGTGGAACTACCGGACGAACTCTGTACTAAGAGTGCTACTTCTTTGAAAATATGTTCTCAGATAATACTTGTAAATAATTGCGTGTTGGAATTTTACTGGTACTGTGTGAATGAGGATGGAGAGCCTGATTTCATAGAAAAGTGTATCAAACACGGTGTAATCGAATGAGCTACATAGCGCGGGTACACAATTAGCTCGTCTCGGGGACGGTGGGGCCCTCGGGGCGCGGCGCGGGTACACAACCATTTATTATGATTTATTTATTGATCCCATAGTAATTGGGTCGTCGATCTGGTATCTAGACTATGAAAGAGACATTTGATTACTTTCAATAAGTATGTGATGCAAGTTTAAGTAATTATGATCATGTAATAAAATTTACTAGATGAAGATTTTAACCCCCTTTCATTCTATAAGGTGTTTTTTTTTATTGTATGCAGACAACTTCAAGATGCAATCTTACCAAAAATTTTTTTATGCCACTTGTACCGACAAACAAACAGACGGTCCACCTGATGGTAAGTGGTCACAGCCGCCTATGGACATTTGCAACACTAGGGGCATCGCCAATGAGTTGTCGACCGTGAGACGTGAAGTTGTTAAGTCTCATGTGCTTGTAATTGCACCGGCCCTCTTACCTTTCTAACCGAAACACAGAATGTAAATATAATACATGCGTAAATATGTACGTATAATACATGTGCACTACTGCTTCACGGCAGAAATGGGTAAGGTGGTAGTATTTCTCCTGACGAACTCTGCTCTAAGAGCTATACTACTCTAAGTCATTACTCTACATAGTGAACAACAAATTCACTTCCCGTTGTCTGTTACGCTTAGATCTTTTAAACTACGCAACGGATTTTGATGCGGTTCCCACCAATAGACAGAATGATTCAATAGGAAGGTTAGTATGTATAATACATGCATATTATAGTAGAGAAAGGCGAGATTTTCAAAGAATTGCGACTATTTTAACTGCGCGCGTTTGACAGTTCGCGCTGAGGGTCTCCGGAACGCGGGTAAAACCGCGGGGACAGCTAGTATATTATAAAGAGAGTGTGAATTTTGTGAGTTTATACACACAGGCGAAGGTTGACCTCCGGAAGTGCGACAAATATTTAAAAAAAACACCATTTCAAATGTATGCTATTCCGGATGGATATAGACTATGCTATAGGCAATCCCAGTATACATAAGATCCCCCGGGAATTCGGGTGAAACCGGTACGGAACACTAGTATATCTACATCTACACTAATATTATAAAGAGGAACGATTTGTATTTTTGTATGTAACAAGTAAACTCAAAAAGTACTGGACTGATTTTAATAATTCTTTTTTCATTAAAAAAACTACAATATCACTGAGTAACATAAGCTATATAAAATTTTCAAAAAAGTTAGGGGTCCATACTAAAACTCCAATAATGTAACCCAATGTGTGAAAAAATTACAAAACATTCTTACATCGCGTGCGCTGCGAAAACTATTGATGATAGAATGAACAAATTAATGTAACATCCCTCGGCAACGCGGGTGAAACCGCGGGGGACAGCTAGTTATCTATAAAAATCAATGTAAACTTGTGTATATTTATAGACATAATTACCACTCGATCGATTGTGACCAGAAATAAACTGTTAAAAATCGCTCTTTAGTGTCGCGTTGTTGTGTTATGGATTTTTGAATCAGCCCCCTTATTCAGCTATTACAGCTCGGAGAGCTTACCTCTTACGGAACTAGTAGTATTAGCGTAGTAAGCGACAGAGACAGAGCACTGAGAAACATCCTCGAGTTAGTGTCAGCCTTACAGAATCGAGCCCGAGAACGACGAAGTTTTAATTTCAAAATGTTTCTGAACCATTTTCCTTTTCAAATACCGACAGATGTCAGCACGATGTTGTTGAAATCTATTCTTACAATGAAAGCATTAAAATTCAATTTAGTTTGCTTTGTTGATGTTTACACAATTAAAGCCAACAAACTCCCAGTAAACTATTAGGAACTGTTTCGAGAGAGCTTTAATTTCTGTTTTGTTTATGTGGTTAGCAGTTGACGGAGTAAACACAATTCAATGATTGGATTGTGTTATGGAAGTGTTTCGTAGATTTGTAGCCACGATTATTGTTCAGAATTTTCATGAAATTTGAAATTATAAACATGAAAAGTTTCTGTAGTTGAGTTTTTGTTTTAAAGGTCCTATTTTCATAACAAAAACGTAAAATATTTTATTGCAAAATAACCGTGGGGTGCATGGTGGCAATAGCTATAAATATTTTATTGACAGATATGACTAATAAATTTTTTGGACCAAACTGACAGGTTGTCTGCCTGATGATAAGTGGTCACCGCCGCCAATACCAGGGCGTTTATATTTTATAAACTGACTTATTTGGCAAAACCATTATTTCAAATGATCATCTCTATATATCAATAGATATCAATTACACAAAACTAAATTTAATAAACATCCATTCAATGTACAGGCACACTGTTTATACTGTTTGTATTAAATAAACAGATAGGCAGACGTGACAATCCGGATCCAAGTCCGCAAACAATGACCGGATCGCTATGCAAATTTCGAATTACACCAGTTCGATACGTTTGTACAATTAACAGTGCTAATTGATCAACAATTACTGATTGTGTTTCAATTTGATGTAGTCAAGAGCATTAAGGGGGGTTCACGGCTCGGTAAACGTAGTGTAGGGCGCCCTCCAGCTAGATGGAGCGATGATATACGCAAGCTGGCTGGCAGCGGTTGGAAACAAAGAGCTGAAGATCGAGCTCAGTGGCGTGCCATAGGTGAGGCCTATGTCCAGCAGTGGACGGAGATAGGCTGAAGATGATGATGATGATGATGAAGAGCATTAATACTTGAACAGATTTGAGCTTACTTAATCTATCTATATATATACAAAAAGGAAAATAGGGTTCCTTTGACCCACCATCGCCTCAAAACTACTGGACATATCGGAATGGGACTGCCACTATTCGACTTGGAAGTTTTCAAATGTAATACGTTTTAAGCCGAATATGTGGAAATCATATGTATTACGCCCCAAACGATTGGGAACAGAGCAGCCAGATGATAATTCTTCACACGTGGCTATCTCATCCTGAACTGAGCAGTGCTTGAGATCTGGTAACCGTAAATAATGATTAATATTTTTTTGTACATTTTAAATACATACTACAGAACACACAGACATGTATTCTCTCAGTATTTCCTCGAACCCTCAATATTTGACGTGACTGTCAGACTGTATCAAGCCGTCATGCCAAACGGTCCGTTAATAATTTAAAACTGGGAAAAACATAAAGACCTTCATAATATTTAAATTTTACCTTTTTTGTATACACGCGTTTTGAAAATATTATTATTTTTTTTTTGGTTACACGCCTTTTTAAAATATTTTTCTTATAAAACGAACTGAAATATATGAATTCAAATAGGCCTTCACCGGCCAGACTTTAACACCGGTTCGGAAGGTTGCGAGAGAAGACAGGGCAAAAAACTCAGCAATAACTCTTTTCAAAATAAGATTTTGCATGAAGATGTGTCCTGCTGGAGCGAGCGCTACACTAAAGTATGCATGATACTGACTGAACAAGAGTGTACAGTCGAATCGATGTACCGTCTTTGATTTGAGCAACCGTGAATAATACGTCTCTCTTTACTAAGGACACTAGAGAGTCCTCCGAACCGTCCGAGCTCCATTTGCATGTTCTATTTACACTAAACAGGAAGATAGTATCACTAGACTATATAACTAGTTGCCCCCCGCGATTTTGCCCGCGTTTCCGTTACGGGCATGTATTCTCTAGCTCAAAAATTATGTTTAAACAAAAAATTGCGTTGATTCGTTGCTCTGTTGCTGTGTTAAAGGATAAACTCTCAAACTGAATAACACTATCTATTTTAGAAATTATATTATTAAAAGACTTCGATTTCCATTTTTGCAAGTCGAACACTTGTGCGCGTGAACATGTCTGCTCTCTGTCTGGGTGTAAATATTATATTAAAAAAGTTAGAGGTATATGTAGTATATCAGTTATACGGTTTCCGTAATGAAGGATGTATCCCAGGATATTTATTTGATATATTTTTTTTATTTCTGACGGGATTGCGATTGACCTCAATCTCACCTGATGGTAAGTGAAGATGAGGCCGAAGATGGAGCTCGTTTTCCCGTCACTAGCCTATAACACCGAAGACTACGTGCACTTTACGCCAGTAAATGGTCAACAAAGGAATTCCAAAAGGGTGGCGAACGGCATTTCAAAAGTTCAAACGGGGTAGAAAGTAATGAAACTCAAGGCTTTTTGAGTGACGTATCCAAAATGTCCAAACAACTGTTACATATCAATATGGACTTCAGTCATCATTTGATTTTGGACCGTAACTTAACTATGTTAAGATCTCTTTACCCCAAACACACGGTCTATTATAGAGAGTGATGTAGCGAATGTAAACAGGGGAGCGTTGCTTGTCTGATGCTAACATAACCTTGAACTGATAATATTGGAGTATGTCTCATTTTGTGCTGTTTTTAACATTCAGTCAAGAAATGAGTTGTCTCCATTTGGGGCCTAGTACTATAATATTTTATCTGTTTTTTTTTGTAATAAGGCAAAATATTCGATAGTAAAACTCTTAGTGCAGAGTTCGTCTGGGGAAGTAAGGAAAATTGAGCGGCCTGATGCAAATTCTCTTTGGGAATGCTTTTGTTGACCAAGTTGCAAGGTGCAAATTGGGTCAGAGTTATTTAAACCCAGAAAGGTCAAACAGGTGTTTGTTTATGCAATAAAGTATAATATATTACTTAAAACACTACTATTATTATTCTACTATATTTAGTAGATATATGTAATACATCTTTGAGTAGTAGAGCTTTTAGTGCAGACTTCGTCCGGGGAAATACTACCACCTTGCCCATTTCCGCCATGAAGCAGTAGTGCACTTGTATTACTGTGTTTCGGTTAGAAAGGTAAGGGAGCCGGTGAAATTACAGGCACATGAGATTTAACAACTTCACGTCTCAGGGTCGACAACGCATTGACGATGTTCCTAGTGTTGCAAATGTCCATAAGCGGCGGTGACCACTTACTATCAGGTGGACCGTCTGATTGTTTGTCGGCCCATGTGCTAAAAAAATAAAATATGGAACAACATTTTCTTAACTCATCACCTCAAACAATGCTCTGTTTTGATTATAAATGGCATAAATAACGCTTCAGTAAATTATAAATAAGCAAGAGAACTTAAATAAATATTTTTCACGCATTCATCTCGCTCAGTGCGCCCATTACGTTCTTCCACAAGAATAGAGACATTACTTCCACAGAAGCGTAAGTGGTAGCCATTTGTTGCGCAAAGCACAGTTCAAGACTTGACCATTATCCACTTACCAACTTATCTACCTGATATACAGACATACAGCATGTGTCTGGGAATCGAACTTCAATATTTGTTCTTTTTCTGAGTTTTAAAGTATGGCAACTTTATAATTTATTGTGTTATTTCAAACCTAACACCGAGTCAGGAAAGTTATGACCTACATAATTTTTTTTCGGTAGATTATAGGCTTTATAGGTAGTTGTCGAGATCTGAGAGGCCCATTTTAACAGCTAAAAATGCCATAGAAAAATCATCCTAACTCTTTTATTATATGGTAACATCTATTGATAAAATGCTTAATTGTATGATGATATAAATAGGTATAAATTGTATATATCCTGACACATTCTTTACACACGGCCATCTGATCCCAAACTAAGCAGAGCTGGTACTATGGAAACCAGATGGCTAATATACAACTTTTTTATTTTTCTAAATACATACTTAATTTATACCCAGACACAGAACAAACAGACATGTTCATGTACACAAATATTTGTCCTGGATGGGAGTCGAACCCACGACCTGTGGCGTGGCAGTCAGGGTCTCTAACCACAAAGATAACTGACATACTAAATACACTACTTTTTTTTTCTCAATACATAATTCTATAGATATACCTGTCCCCCGCGGTTTCACCCGCGTTCCCGTGAGATGTAACATTTTCCCGAGTTAAAAAGTAGCCAATATGTTATTCCTATATATACTCTATCCATGTGCCAAGATTAATCCAAATCTGTTGAGTAGTTTTTGCGTGAAAGAGGAACAAACATCCATACATCTTTACATACAAACATTCGCGTTTATAATATTTGTATGATTTACACCACACATTGATGCTGATGGGCTTTATACCCACTCTCTTTCTCCATTCTCCACAACATATCTGTCAACATTGCAAACTGTAGTACAGTCTTTTATTTTATATTTGAGAAACCAGATGACTGCAGTCTACCTGATGTAAAGTAGAACTGTAGTCCAAATGCGAGAACCGCTAGTGCCAGGACAGGAGTACAACACTAGCCGCCCTCACCCTGCCGTCCCGCAAGGTGCTTCTTCACGCCTCGATTGAAGGATCCCATGTCGTAGGAAGAAGGGAAAAGTGTCTGTCAATTATCTCATCAGCACACAGTAGATTTTAATCCCAATATTTTTATAAAATGGTCACTAATAAGCGTCTTATGCAATGCAATTCAATTCGTATTACAGTTTCTGCATTTTTCCAATTGCATAGAATCTGCTGGGAAATAAATTTCATTCAGCAATATTGCTTCTGTAGAAGTCTTTATTCTGTGGCCTAAGCGACACTTGCGTTTGCGATTCAACATGACATAAACCGATTTGCGTTCTTTCAAACGTTGTTGCCTTTGACTTGAAAGCTCTTTAGTTTATGAATTGGATTCTTCTTAGAAATTAGGTAATAAAAGATGGGTGTTAAATAGTGTATTAAATAGTATATCAGTTATATGATTTCCACAGTAAGTCTAAGCAAAAAAATATGGTGGAAAGTAAATAATAAAACCTGTATGCCGATATCAGTGTGTGCAAATATATATTTAAGTATGTAATTCGACAGGCCAGTTGGCTTGGTGGTTAACGCTCTGACTGCCAAACTGAAGGTCGCTGGTTCGATTCCCAACCAGGACAAACATTTGTGTGCATGAACATGTCTGTTTGTTCTGTGTCTGGGTGTAAATATCTATATAAGTATGTATTTAGAAAAAAAAATAGTATATGTAGTATATCAGTTATCTGATTTCCATAGTACAAGCTCTGCTTAGTTTGGGACCAGATGGCCGTGGATATTTATTCCCAGGATATTTAATTATTTTCTGGCCGTGTGTAAATAATGACCTAGAATAATTATATATTTTTTTTATTAAATTAAAATTTACAATTAGCAGACTCAAGTAGCTAGTACTTCCCAAAGTTCCTCTAATCGCTCCTACTAATATTATAAATGCGAGAGTAATTAGGATGGATCTATGGATATTTGTCCCTTCTTCACGCGAAAACTAAAGTGATTTTAATGAAACTTGGCACATAGATAGGTATACTGTGTAATAACATATAGGCTACGTTTATAAACATAATATCACAGAAAAATTAAATATTCCTCGAGAACGCGGGTGAAACTGCGGGGGTCAGCTAGTATAATAAAACCGGGATACATTAGCCTCGTGAACGCGAGTAAAGCCGCGGATAAACTACTATGTTATAATAGGATAATATGTATTCATAGTACTGGGTAAGTATTTCTAAAGTACGAACTAATTAATATAGAAACTTTTCAAGCAACGATACCAAAGCCTGAACTTTGACCAATATTACAGTTTGGGCATTCTAATTGATGTCTAGGGAGGGATTAGGTAACCTCTACCAATCTTACAGGTTCAAAAATGATTGAGTGTACTTTAAAATTTGGGTACTTGTCGATTTTGTAGCTTTATTTATTTAAAAAACCAACAGTACACAACATAAAAGCAATAAATTTATTCCTTAATTTTATAATTAAATTATTACTTTCCCTAAAACCAACAACAGATATGAAAATTATATTCAATCTAGCTGTGCCTGGGGATTTCGCCCGCGTTCCCGAGGGAAGTTACATTTTCCCAGGATATAGAATCCTATGTGTTAGTTAAGGCTTTAAACCATATATGTGGCCAGTCTCATCAAAATCCATTTGGTAGGTTTAGCACGAAAATATATCAAGCATTGAACATAAAAAATCAATTAAATTTGTAAGATAACGGCAGAATAAATTAAAAAAATCGAAGAGTCTAATACTAGTTAGGGTTCCTAGCTCTTAAGGGCCGACGTTAAACTCAGCAATTACCCTGCACGCTAGAACTATTAATAATTCTGTAACACTTCCGCCTGAGCCCTTATATTTAATTGCTAGCTTACTTGACATAAAAAGAAGTAAAATGAGTGCTTTTCACACGTGGTAGGGTAAAAGAGAAACCTTCAGTTATCTAGTTTCCATAGTTATATTACAGGCTCTGCTTAATTTGGCTCAGATTTCCGTTTGTAAAGAATATCATAGAATATGATTTTTTTCTCTCACAGACAATGCTTCTTACAGCTGAAAAGTTAACGTCAAATTAAACAAAAGCAATTAAGAGTGACTTAGTAGATAAGGAGCTTGAGGAGAACAGGCTCTCCCACAGGGGTCACCCTCAGCATATTTGCCTAACGTACCCTCAGTTGAGAGCTCTCAGCGCTCGCCGAACGTTCCATGTAAGGGTGTTAACGCCTGCGACTAAAATCGCTCTCGACACAAAATAAAAAGTTCAATATCAGCCGTTGTGAGCACAGTGATAGTGCAGACTTTTCAACTATTTTATCTTTATGGTACTCAGTTTTTTTTAAGTTAAAAGTTCTAGCAGCGTTGTGATTTTAAACTTTATGAAACGTTAAATCAACAGTAATATAATATTATAATATTTATTTTGCCACAGATAAAATAAAAACATACATAGAATTACAGAAAAAAAAATCTCATTTGGCTGAAAAATACACAACTATATGGGTGTTCTGGCACCCAAGCTAGAAAAATCTGTATTATGGGTGCCAGTGATCATCTGTACGGCAGTAACCAGTGTCTTACTAACATAGCTAATATTATAATCATGTGTGGGTGTGTGTATGGGTTGAGTGTGTGTGTATTTGTGTATGTTAGTGTGTGTAGTGTGTGTAAGTAAAAGTGAGTAAAAAGAGATAAACATATACATCTATATGATTTGCGTACGAGAGAATGCGAAAGGTGGTTTTCAAAAGGTTTCACTTCTACTGCGTGTGAAATACTATTTAATTAGCTGTCCCCTGCAGTGTTTCCCGCGTCTACAAGGGATGTCACGTTCTTCCGCGATAACAAGTAGCCTATATGTTATTCCAGGATATACTCTATCTATGTGCCAAGTTGCATCTAAATGTCCCATCCTAACAAACTTTGCTACTAAAATCATAAATGCGATTGTTTGTATGTATGGATGTTTGTTACTCTTTCACGCAAAAACTACCAAACGGATTTGGCTGAAACTTGGCACATATATAGAAAATGCCCTGGAATAACACATAGAATACTTTTGTACCGGGAAAGTGTTACTTCGCGGGTGAAACCGCGGGGGACGGCTAGTTTATAGTATTAGTAGGAAAATTGATATTAAAAGTAGAAATGTTATTGGTCTTGTATTCAACCTCCTTACTTCCTTAAGTTTTTATTTCCTGAGAAGTATAAAGATTTTTTCTTAACAACTTATTTATAACATTCATGCTCTAAATCACTTTAGTTTTTATTCCAAACCCTGAATACCTTCGCAATCAAATAACTCAATTTTTTGTTTGCTTAAGGGTCGTTTTAGTACAATTAAGATTGAAATCTGAGTGGTCAAGGCCGTACGCGACCTGTAAACTAAAGGTCAAAGCGTGACCTACAGATGTCAGATAAGGGGAGAGTGGGGCTTTGTGATATTCCATGATAAAAACACGTTGAAGGGCTTAGAACTGGACGGAAACGAAAATAAACACTTGCTGAATAAATAAAGGATTTCTACATTTTCATTGAACGAAAAACAAGGGTGGGTAGGGTAAGTACCTGTGACATAAATACTTAACTGGCAGTGGTGTAGTGGTAAGGTCCCTCTGGTCGTGGATACGAGTCGTGCTTTAGTTAGTCTGTAGTTGGTTAGTACAAGTAATATCAGTTATCTGGTTTCAATAGTTTCTCTGCTTATCTTTATACAACGTGTTACAAAATACCCCGTAAAAATATAATTCATTATCAAAACCAACCCTAGTAAGCTGTCATGTCAGGGAACCAGATTATTTAACAGAAAGGCTTACGGTAATAATTGTCTACTTTAATAGTTTATCTATTTTTCATAAATAAAATCAGTTTTTTTTTTGGCGTATGTTATACAGCGTTACTGATGATGTATTTCTGTTGCCGTTATAACAACAAATACTAATAACCACAATAAAATAAATGTTTAAGGGGTCTCCCATTTAAAAGACATGATTTTTTACCGTTTTTATAGATAAGATATACGGAACTCTTCGTGCGCGAGTTCGACTCGCACTTGGCCGGTTTTTTATTTAACACAACCTATTCCCCGAATTTGTAGACGAAACTTTAGTGAGTTATTATTATACAACGTGTATCAAAATACCCCGTAATAATATAATTAACTATCAAAGCCAACAGCCCTAGTAAGTTGTCATGTCAGGGAACCAGATTATTTAACAGAAAGGCCTACGCACCTATTTTACCTCATAATTGTCTACTTTAATAGTTTTTCTATTTTTCATTCATAAAAATCAGTTCATTACACACACAGTGTTACACATCGTTACTACGGTTCTTAAATATTGTGAATGGACTCGTTATAAGGCCCCATTTAACATCCTTTAAGCTTTACGGCTTTTGTAAAAGCCTGTATTTGATGGTCGTGTAAAGAATGTCCCAGGAAATTTTCTATAAGGGGAGTTAATTCAATAATTAATGTCCCATTTTACTAACCTCATAAATACATGAAATTAGGTTCGAGACGAAATAAGTCATATATTATTATTAATATGACATGTTTTATTATCCTAGATCTTAATTAAAATCTCAAAATTAATTAAACTTTTATTTTTCCAGTTGAAGAGAATTAACTAATTTGGCACTGCACCAACACCAAACAGCCATTTGCAATAGGTTATTTTTCCACTAGTAAAAAGTACCCCTGATTTAAAGTGATCTGGGTTATTCGATTACGCACCGAAAGTTGTTTACATGGTCCGTTTTGACAGCTAAGAATGTCAAAGAAAATTGACCTTTATTCCTCTTGAAGTAAAGCTCATCCAACAGCTGAGAGATAAGCCTATTAGAACGCCTTAGGATTCATTTTTCAATATCACTCTTAGCTTTAAAAAGGGCCAATCTGACGGTTCTATATAACTAGATTTTAATGTACAAATTATTTTTTTAATACAATAACATACAGAATTAAGTATACAAAAAGAAGTGAAAAACACAGGCGCCTTTAAAACAAAAAAATATATAGAAAACCTTTAATCCTTCTATCCATCTACCTAAAGGTTATTATCATAATTGAAAACCTAGAACTCAATCAAACATAAAGATACTAAACTGTACCGTACTTTATAATAGAGTTCAATATCATCAAAATTGAATAATTCAATTGAAAATTGATTCACGAATATCCAATTAAATTAAATTGTAGGAAGATAAACTCTTTCGATTGGCCAAACTAATTTCAATTCTCAAAGAAAATAAGGTGAAATTCGAATGCTCCAGGGGTGCAATCATTTGGAGTTCCAATTTTACTATTTTAAATAGCTTGCTGGATATTTATATTTTTGGCAGGCCAGTTGGCTTGGTGGTTAGCGCCCCTGACTGCCAAGCCGAAGGTCGCGGGTTCGGTTCCCACCCAGAACAAACATTTATGTGCATGAACATGTCTGTTAATTCTGTGTCTGGGTGTAAATATCTATAAAAGTATGCATTTAGAAAAAAAAATGTAGTATATAAGTTATCTGGTTTCCATAGTATAAGCTCTGCTTAGTTTGGGACCAGATGGCCGCGTGTAAAAGAAAGTCCCGGGATATTTATTTATTATTATTTATTTATTCGTGGAGAAGATGATGATGAGGCGGAAGATGCAGAGTGTACTGCTTGTACTATGGCTACCAGGAAACTGATATACTACATACTTTACAACTTTTTTAAATACATATTTATATAGATATTTACACTCCGACACAGAACAAACAGACATGACAGACACGACCTGTGGCTTAATCGGGGTCTCTAACCACCAAGCCAACTGGCCCGTCGGACTAAATATCTAGAATGGATAGAAAGGATTTTTTATCTGTCTGTCTGTATGTCATTTTATAACTCAAGTACGATTGACAGGTCAGTTGGCTTGGTGGTTAGCGACTCTAACTGCTAAGCTGAAGATTTGATTCCCACCCAGGACAAACATTAGTGTGCATTAACGTGTGTGTTTGTTCTGTGTCTGGATGTAAATATCTTTATAAGTATGTATTTAGAAGAAGAAAGTAGTATATCTATTATCCGGTTTCCATAGTACAAAGTCTGCTAAGTTTGGGATCAGAGGCCTAAGCACGAACGTCTATGGCAAGCGTAGCGTCAACGTATCGAGTGCGTTAAAAACCAAGCCAATGGAAATTTGAACATCGCGCCACGTCACGGTGTGCGCGGTGTACACATTTACATACAAACTAGCATTACGGTGCACTCGATACGATGACGCTACGCTTGCGATAGATGTTAGTGCTAGGGGCACTGTACCTCTACTTACAGAAACTTACTTTAGTCACTAGCGAGTAAACTACTATCGATACAGTATTTCTCGATAGCAACTGTCAAATTTGTGACTCATGGTACCGAAATTCTATTGCAAAGGCTAAAAAACGTTACTCGCTAGTGTTTACATTTCGATAGGTTTTTTACCTATCGACTCGTACTATCGATTTTAGTTCATTAGGTAACCGCTAGTGGCGCTGTACACATTTGCCATAGAAATGTTTTACGCCGTCGCTAGCGAGTACGTACGTTAAAAACTCATGGTAAAGGCACTGATCGCAGTGTGAAAAGAATGTCCCTGGATGTCTAAAGTCAGAACATCTGATTACACAAATGATAGGCTATATATAATATCGATAATCGTGGGTGAAACCGCAGTGACAGTACATTATAATTTTTTATTTTATCTATTCTAACTTTAGTATTAGTAGTATTAGTTAGTAGTATTTCAATTATATATATTTAACAATTACAAAAGACTTAATATATAGATAACATTAAAAACAAAAAATAACCTAATTTACTAAAAACTAAGACTAAAACTAGAAAGTACTATACAAACCTCAGATTGTCTCAAACCCTACTCTGTTTCATAAAGTCCTTTTTGACATTTAGGAATACCCGAGGAAAATGCACCTTATTCCAATACAGTAAGGCCTACCTGCATTATCACACTACAAACATAACATTAACAACAAACCTTATTCCGAAAGCATAAGGTATAATTTCAAATGGCATTTCAAAATGTCAAAAAGGACTTAATGGCACAGACTATAGTCGAGTGCCTGAAGTGGTCTATATTGGTCTCGTAAAAAGGTTTGGACACTCGCCAAGTACTAAGCCCACAAGTCAGCTAAGCTGTTGAGATTCCGTTTATTAATATCTATATACGAAAAGAATAAATTAAAAAAAATATTGGGAACCAAAATACTTTTTGGTTTTAAGCTTTTTTCCAGCCAGTGTCTGGTTGAGACCTCCTCCATTTAAAGCCTACTAATGTACCGTGAATTCGATTTCGTATTGTGGACAGACCAGGGATTACCTACAAGTTAATCTAAAATTAATAAATATACCTGGAGCACCCGGTTTTATTTTTATTGACTCCAATTCAAAACCAATACACTCCTATCTTAATTTTTAGTGGTAACTAGCTGTGTTTTACGGCTATGCCCGCTTTCAATCCTGGTTATAAACCGTCCTCTTGAATTACTCTATCTATTGCTGAAAACTGCATCGAAGTCCTTTCCATACTTTACGATTCGATAGAGGACATACAGACAAACATTAATTTTTATATACTTTCTGGACGATCCTCGCAGTAAAAGCGGTCTTCTTCGATTACAAAAAATCTTTATGTTAACTTGGAAATCATAATATATTTTATAGTTAAGATGAAATATATAAAAAAAACTTAATAACTTTAATAATGACTACCTTTTTTAAATACTTACGTACAACTTGTAATTTTAAACCAAAAACATTTTTTTTTTGTAAATAAAATTAAATATTTATGGATGAAAGAAATACATTTATTACTTTCTATTATGACATACACACAACATACAGACAAGAAAATTGCAATCTATATAATCAATATTGCGTGATGCCAAACAATTCGATTCAGTTTTACTTTTATGTGGTATATATTGCTTATAATCTACAAGTTCAATAATCCACCCGAAAATGCCTTATACCGAAGAGAACATTCAGTCCATCCATAACAACTGCGTTATATTGTAACTTAAACACACATTTGAAGCTGAATACTAAAATAAGCCATGCTTACCAGCTTGTAAACTACACGTGCCAGTACTTCATACCGGAGAACGAACGCTATCTCACGTTTCCCTCCCACTTCATAAAAGCAGCATCCGTCAGTTAGTTATCGAGTGACGCGGCTACACTAGCTCCAGACTCTTCCATATACGTTGCTTCTGACGTTTGTGTCATGGAAAAATTAGTTATGGTTTAATAAGTACCTGTAGTTACAGTTAGTTGACAGGTCATTTGGCTTGATGCTTGGAGACCCTGACGGCAGACAGGACAAGTATTTGTGTGTACAAACGTGTTTGTTTGTTTTGTGTCTGTAAATATCTATATAAGTTGTATAGTTGTAGCTATCTGATTGCCATCGTACAAGTAGTACACTCTGCTTAATTTGGGATCAGATAACCGTGTGAAGAATAGCCTAGTATATTTATTGTTATTTAAAAATTACCGAGTAATAATGAAAATGCTAAAAAGATTAATAAGCACATAATCCTTCCGGAAGAAACTCTATAAATGATGGTGAGAACTGCATCAAAATCTATTGCGTAGTTTAAAAGATATAAACAAACAAAGACACTGACATAAATAGTGACTTTATTTTATACTATTTAGAGATCTATTTTGACAAGCAAGACAAAGTTTCCACCAATGTTTCTTTAAAAATACATAATTAATATACAAAATATTACCATACACCATCACTACAAAAAAATAAATAAATAAAAGCGCCTAATAGTACCCAATCATTCGAATAATCGATGGACTTATCCAGTCGTGATCTCTGTTCGAATCGAATCGATTCTATGCTCAAATACACCGATTATTTCTGGACAGAAGGGTCCAATAGGGATGCCACTTACGTCGGGTAACCCAGATTACGGCGTTTTGAGGGAATAGGGACACGTATGGATGGGCCGTAAGGTTTTTTCAGATAATCGCGTGAGTCGTTATGAAAATCGCTCTTGTGAAAGGTAGTTATCTCGCGTGAATGCGTACTCTTGTTTGACGCCTCGGCGGTCGAGGTTTATAAAGGTAGGCTAGATACCGTTCGATATCCAGTTTGAACAAGATACAATTGTTTTCTAGATATCGTCAGGAATCTATGGGGTTGTAATTTACCAGAGCGGGCTCATCATTCGCCAATCCTTCGGTACTAATCCCACTGCCAACTTATTCAGGAATAATATGCGTAAAATATTTTGCTCCTAAATCGGTCATTACATAATCGAAACACTGACTGACGCAACGTGACATGTTGTGAGCATTATCGCCAATAAAAAAAAACGTTTTCTGTACAACGTCCGACCTGGTATTGGAACTCAGGACGTCCAGTATCCAAGCCAAGCATTGTACCACTTATCCATCAAGGCATGTTTATATTTTCATTGATATTATCGTGACAACCCTGTTATTGCTAGAGGGGTTTAATCTTTTATTCTGCATCTATATTTAGGTCAAATTAATTGGTTTACTTTCCAAATTGTCTCTGGGTTAGAAACGCAATCTGCCATTAATAATTTTAGTACAATAAGCAACATCCTACAGCTTTCAATACCTTGAATACTATCGAGAGGTTTAGGTGTAGATCTATATTATATTGGTCAATGGCGATGCGAAGAAGGCAATGGTTTTTGATGAGTCAAAATTGAAGTTAAAGTATAATAGGTATAATTGGGACATATTAATATCTATAATCCATGCATTCAACGATAGAAAAATGAAATGTAATAGTTACATTATATTAAAGAATCACAAGCCTCAGTTTAAAACAACGTACTGAAAGATGTTAATTTATAAAAACACAATACAATTAATCTTAAAATAATTTATCATAGAATCTTCAAAGAGTACGGACTAAAAGTCCGTAGAAAATGTAAAAAAAAAACGTGGGACTTCGTTTACACCGTTTTGTTAAATATTGTACGGTGCCCTTCGTGTGCGAGTGACTCACACTTGGCCGCTTTTTTGACATCAGTTAAACCGTCGCCAAAGACGCTCCGTTCAAAGTGTCAGGCCCTGAGGCCACTCAATTAGAGGCCTGAATATATGAAAATATGACCTTCATCCGTAAAATAGCCTGCTGCCGCAATTATCTCTTGAAATGGAACGTAAGCGTACGTATCTCGCTCTATTTTATTTCACGTAAAACGATATATTTAACTTCTGAATAAATTGCTTAGGGCTCATGGTGTACGAGTGTCTAGAGGAGGCTGGGGAGCAAATGTCTAAGGAGACTGGGGAAAGTTTCAGGGCACAAGAACGCTTATTATAAATTCCAAAGAATACACGGTCTTTTTTAGGAGTCCGTACGATTTATGTTTAAAGGATTGCGTAGTTAAATACCCTGCTTGCTACCCATGCGATAGTGGGTTTGATTTTTACCCTGGACATTTGTGTAGGTCATATCTGCATGTTGTGTCAGGGTGTAAATATAAAGCTATAAATAGGATTCCGCCCCGCGGTTTTACTCGCGTTAAAATTAATAATAACAACAATAATTTGACGGGCCAGTTGGCTTGGTGGTTAGAGACCCTGACTGCCAAACCGAAGGTCGCGGACTCGATTCCCACCCAGGACAAACATTTGTGTGCATGAACATGTCGGTTTGTTCTGTGTCTGGGTGTAAATATCTATACAAGTATGTATTTAAAAAGTATTATATGTAGTATCTTTATATTACTCTCCTTGTATTACCTGGTAGCCATACTACAAGCAGTACACTCTGCTTAACTTGGGACCAGGTAACACACATGGTTGTGTGAAGAATGTCTTGGGATATTTATTGCCAAAAAATTTACAAATGTGTTGTTTACATAATTCAGGCTAGATAATTGAATACAAATATATATAAAATTGAAAACAACGTACAAAGCAGCCCTTGCCTCTCCCCATACGTCAATTAGTGTGCTTGATTATTACTACGTTATAATTATAGGGAACCCCCACGCACACTCGACAACGCGCACTTGACTCTTTAATTTAGATTTTATAAAGATTCTCAAAAATCTTTGTTGGAGAGTTTTAATTTGTTCCCCTTGTTTAAATGATTTCCGGTCCTTCTGGAGCTTTAGATAATTATTTACGAGAGCTTAGAGCTTAATTGCTGGACTGTAGAAGCTTTTTTATTTTGTGAAAAATATTTGATAGATCAACTTAGTTTTTGTCTCTTTCTTCTGTGTCAAGGTGTACCTATATATTTCAATTATTTAGGGTATATTATGGAGTATTACAAATTTCTTGTTATCAAGCTGTTGTACAAGCTCAGTTAAGTTTGGCGATTTTTCACGGAATACCGTGAAAGAAAAAATATCAATGGAAAAAAAAATTACTTTAAGCATTACATAATTTAAAAAAACTCGCTAGAAACGACTTCACATGTTTGATGTTGAATAGTTAGATTATTAAACAAAAAAGCCTTGCTGAGTTACTTGCAGGTTCTTTTGAGTTGAAGGCTGTTTTAACTACATAATTTTTCTCAATAACATATATCCTAAACTAAGCTACGGAAATATCCAAATCCTACTTAGATTTTTTTATACGACTTGGGCCGGAAAACAAGCAGACGGTCCACCTGACGGTAAGTGGTTACCGCCGCCTATGGACGTTTCACCGACCCCCTTACCTTAATAACCGAAACACAGTGATACAAGTGCACTACTGCTTCACGGCGGAAATGGGTAAGGTGGTATACTTCCCCGGACGAACTCAGCACTAAGAGCTCTACTACTCAAAAATAAAACCAACGAGTAGCAGATAAAATTAAATGGAAGGAGTGTCCGGTAGCAAGGAGAATACACTTGCTTCGTACTTATTTAATTAAAATTATGACGTCACATACTATTAACCACAAAACTCCATATAAACGATAGTTTTAACATTTAATAAAAAAAAAGCTGATTTGACATGTCAGTCATAATTCCTATTAGTTTATGTGACAATGTACGATTGGCATAGTGACGTCATTCCAAAACCACTATGGCGGATAGATATTGACAGCGACTAAAACCTTTTTTATAATAATTAATGTAGACTAGTCGCTCACCGCGTTTCTAGTGTACCATCAGTCGATGTGACAATTTTCATCCAAATCCGTTCTCACCCTGACATCTTGAGCTTAGAATGTACGGTATCAAAAATGACACTGGAAGAAATTGCATTTTACACAAGGGCCGACAAACAAGCGGACCTGATGGTAAGTGGTCACTGCCACCTGTGGACATTTGCAACACTGGGGGCATCGCTAATGCGTTGCCGACCCTGAGACGTGAAGTTGTTAAGTCTCATGTGCCTGTAATTTCACCGGCCTCCTTACCTTTCTAACTGAAATACAGTAATACGAGTGCACTACTGCTTCACGGCAGAAATGGGTAAGGTGGTAGTACTTCCCCGGTCGACCTCTGCACTAAGAGCTCTACTACTCCAAGCAGTCCCTCAATATAATACACAAGAAACATAAGTTTGCCCAGGCTTTCTGAGCTAACCACATCTTGTTGCCGTCCAATATTAAACAAACATTTTCGTTATTATACCTACATCCTACTAATATTATAAATGCGAAACTTTGTATGGACTCTTTCACGCAAAAACTGTCATACGGATTTGGATGAAACTAGGCATATATATAGAAAATGCCCTGGAATAACACATATGATACTTTTTGTGCCGGGATTATGTTACGTCCCTCGAAATCGCGGGGGACAGCTAGTCACTACATATTATAAAACAGAGTCGCTTTCTCTGTCCCTTGTATGCTTAAATCTTTAAAACTACGCAACGGATTTTGATGCGGTTTTTATTAATAGATAGAGTGATTGAAGAGGAAGGTTTTTATGTATAATACATGTGACATCCCACGGGAACGCGGGTAAAACCGCATTTTTGTATTTCGTAACAAAAAGAAAAGTTTAATTCTATGTTAGTTTTTAAATTTAGATTTTACATCAATTTTGATTATTCGTATTGCATTTTTTAGTAACCTGCAAGAACCCCCCTGCTTATAAAGGCCTCCTCCAAAGAATAAATATACATAATGAACGTTACGTGAAGTCTGCCTACATTATTTTTTATATTGTGTGTGATTTAAGTAGATTTCCTTCAACGCCTAAACGCAATTTTCATTCAAAAAAACAAAGCCTACGTGAACTGAGTCTCGCAATTTTTCGTCTGTATTTAAATTTAATTTTCAGGTCTGGCGTAATTGCAACCGATTTTAATCATTATTTTACGTCTCATATGGTTCCAATTTCTGTGTTTTATAGAAAACTACTGTACTAACTATGGCTACTGTACTATCTTACCCTAATAATATTTCAAATGTGAAAGTTTGTGGGGATGGGTGTATGAATGTATGAATGTCAGTGACTCGGTTCACGGCACAAATCCAAACGGATTTGGCTGAAACTTGGCACATAAATAGAGGATTCTCTGGAATAACATATAGTATTCATTTTATTCTGGGAAAATATAACATTCCCTGGGAACGTAAAACCATGGTGGTCAGCTAATCTATATCCATACTATAATTATAAAGAGGAAAGATTTGTATGTAAGTATGTTTGTTACTCTTTCACGGAAAAACTACAAAACGGATATGGATGAAACTTGGCACATAGATAGAGCATATCCTGGAATAACATATAGGCTACTTTTTATCCCGGGAAAATGTGATATCTCTCGGGAACGCGGGTAAAACCACGAGGGACAGCTAGTATAGAAATAAAGTTAGGACGTAGGAGGTATTCTCTTAAACTTTATTTTATTACTACTTACACACTACACTATTTCGAGTGACATTCCATATGGCTATGTTATGATTCCTGGATAGATAAAATCGGGAACGCAAGTGAAACCGCGCGGATTAGCTAGTAACATATCTCAGAACGCAGTAATCGGAGCTACATTCCACGGAAGAGGTTTCAAGTCACAACGTGATATGTAAGTATAAATATTCTGGGACATTTTTTACACACGGCCATCTGATCCCAAACTAAGCAGAGCTTGTATGGAAACCAGATAAGTGATATACTACAATAGCTACTTTTTTTTTTCTAAATACATACTTGTAAATTTATATACATTTTTACACCCAGACACAAAACAAACAGTCATTTTCAAGCACACAAATGTTTGTCCTGGGTGGGAATCGAACCCGCGACCTTCGGTTTGGTAGTCATGTGGTGAGTATTGTCGCTCGGAGACCTGGTCAGAGTTGCTGGAAGCCGATGCAGGCGGCTCAACACCGTCCCAGGTGGAAATCTAAGGGGGAGGCTTATGTTCAGCAGTGGACACCCCTGGGCTGATATAATGATTGTCGCCGTCTCCCGGACACATTACCTTCACGGGTAATATTATTTCACACATCCGGGAATCGAACTTAGGACCTCCGGCTCCAAGCAGAGCTTAAAACCGCTTAATATAGACTATGGGAGAAAACAATAAAACTGTAGGCAGGTATATAAGTGACAGAATATTTTCTACTTGCTGTTCCCGGCACTAATTTTTATCTGTGTTAGGAACCATCGCAGGCGTACGTAGAAAAACTCATAAAAGTTTCATGGTACTATCAAATAAGTATGTTGTATAATTAAAAAAAAAACTAAACAACACCCTTGACGACGTTCGAACTCGCGCCTAAAGGAGTCTGTTACAAATAAACATACAGGTGAAACTAATGCTAGTGAAAAGCGTGTTAAAAGGCATAGGGTACAAACATACATTTATACTCGTATATTAAAGATAGATGAGATGGAGAATAAAGTATACAAATTAGGTTATATTGATTTATTTAAATCAATTTAAAAATATTTTGATTGAATTTTTCTTCATGTTAAAACTTTACTCAATCACTGAATTATTGTAAGGTTCTCGTATACCTTATAAAGGGAGATAGAAATAGTGGCATCCCGCTTTATTCAATAATAGTTCATGAATTATTAAGTAAGCACGGCTCGGGACTTTCGCGCTATCGATTCAGTACTTATACACTACAATATGTATTGTTTTTGAAGAGGTTTTAAAAAATAATTCGATGTGTCATTTGTGACTATGTTAAGGGTGATTTAGCTAATCTACGTTTAACCAGGAAGGCATAGAAAATGACCAAGCGTTCTGGGGCTGGATTCTGTAAGGAAAATTACACTAACTCGAGGATGTTTCATGGCGGTCTCTATGCTCTGTCTCTGTCGCTTACTACGCTAACTAGTCACGTGAGAGGTAAGCTCTCCGAGGCCTCCGTGAAGCGGATCGCCGACGAAGTTTGTATTAGCTGAATAAGGGGGCGGAAGACATAGTAAGTATCAAAGCGTTTTGATTCAAAACTGAATAGAAATTGTAGATACTATTGTATATATATAACTAAAACTACAGAAACACTATTTAAATATATGAAGAGAGAGCAGATTATGCAAGTATGTTTATATGTGGAGGATAATCCTGGACTCACTGCATCTTTAAAACATTTTCGTTCGTTTAGAGCCCCTATACACGAAGCGTGAACCCACCCTAAACAACAGACAATACGGCTTCATGACGCAAAGAGGCACAGGGGACGCCCTCTTTGACTTAATACAGAATATACAAGAGGATGTTGAAAAGAAGAAGAACATCGTCCAAGTAATCACTCTGGACATAGAGGGTGCCTCCGACAATGCGTGGTGGCCAGCTCGTAAACTCCTACTACAGTAACGCAACGACCATATACACATAGTCGTTAGTCAGTGGGGTCTTAGGTTCGAGTCCCACCCAGGACAAACATTTGTGTGCATGAACATGTTTGGATGTAAATATTATAAGAATCTATTTAAAAAAGTATTATACAATATGTAGTATATCAGTTATTTGGTTTCCATAGTACTCAACTTATTTTGGGATCAGATGGCCGTGTTTAAAGAATGTCACAGGGTATTTATTATCTATATCACTACATAGTATAAAACAAAGTCGCATTCTCTGTCCCTATATCCCTATGTATGCTTAAATCTTTAAAACTACGCAACGGATTTTGATGCGGTTTTTTTAATAGATAGAGTGATTGAAGAGGAAGGTTTTTATGTATAATACATGTGACATTCCACGGGAACGCGAATAAAACCGCGGGGGACAGCTAGTATATATATATAAGGAAAATAGGGTTTCCTTGACGCACCATCACCTAAAAACTATTGAACATATCTGGATGGGACTGCTACCATTCAACGCGGAATTTTTCCTAGATGGTTATACGCTACATGTGATATTGATAAACGCAGGGGAAACCGCGGGAGACGGCTAGTTTATTTATAACATCTTGAACACGTTTAACCTATTTCTTATTTGTTAGATATCCAAGCGCAGTTATATAATACTAGCTGTCCGCCGCGGTTTCACCCGCGTTCCCGAGGGATGTATCATTTTCCCGGCACAAAAGTATCCTATGTTACTTCTAATACCTCCAAGAGTATGTGTACAAAGTTTCATGATGATCGGTTAAGTAGTTTTCGCGTGAAAGCGTAACAAACAAACTTAGATTCACATTTTTAATATTAGTAGGGATACTACGTCTACGGAAGGATGAATTCAATATAACAAATCGATAAATAGCTGAGTTCAACAAGTGTTGTAATATTGTCAGTTCTGCAATATCTGTATATTAAAGTGGAAATATTAAATTGTTGAGAAATGTGCTAATAGAATAGGTTAAAAAGAAGTAATACACACTTAAAAAATTCTGTTGGACAAAAATAACCTAGTTTGGTTGACAGGCCAGTTGGCTTGGTGGTTAACGCTCTGACTGCCAAACCGAAGGTCGCGGGTTCGATTCCCACCCAGGACAAACATTTGTGTGCATGAACATGTCTGTTTGTTCTGTGTCTGGGTGTAAATATCTATATAAGTATGTATTTAAAAAAAAATTGTAGTATATGTAGTATATCATTTGTCTGGTTTCCATAGTACAAGCTTTTTTTTTTTTATTAGGAATGGGCTTGCGTTTGGGACCAGATGGCCGTGTGTAAAGAATGTCCCAGGATATTTATTTTTATTAGTTTTTTATGATAAGGTTTATGGAACGTACTTATACTATGTGACCCTTTCTATTTTACAATTTTTACCCCCCTCCCCCCTTAAGTGACCACGCGTAGTATATGCCAAGATCCCCCCTCCCCTTGTAGTTTGTAGGTAGTCAGGTTAAAGACGTGACGAAAACCTAAACGATCATAGCCCAATTGGTAAGTTTTTTTTTAATGAAACCTTCTCTAATGAAAATCTAATGAAAATCTTTGTCGTTATGATTTTTTATTTTATGTTCCTTGATGACACAAACTTTACAAAACGTTTTTTACAAATTCAATATATATCAAAAAAATAATAAAACAAAATGTTCAATTGAAAATCGATTTTTCAAAACAAGCTATAAAACTGACGTCACGTATGATGCTTAGCAAAACCCTTTCATTAGACCCATGACATCGAGGTGGCTTGAATGACCATCTAAACACGTCCACCATATTAGATCTAGAATGACGTCATTTAGCTAAACGTGTCTTGTCAACAAAAACAATTGAGTGTTGGGACTCCAAGTATTAATAATTTCCCTGCAAAATTGGCCTTTCTAAAGAATAATTGCAAAATTTTTAAACGAGTACCTAAGGGAGCCCGTGCAACAGCAGCCCGTAGTTTCAGTGCATGTGTGGCCAAGGTGGTCTCCCAAAATTCATCTCAGGCCTGGAAAGACCTTCTAACATTCACATATCGATCGTTTCACATAGTCGGTAACTGTAACAACCGCTCCTTATCATCTATCATTAAACATAATCTGTCACAATCCATTTCTTCATTGCCCGCTGTTGACTCATGGAGCAGTCACCATTTCAATAAGATTAAACTCATTGAGAATAAAATTTCAGATGGAAATATTAAAGGAGCCGCCAAGCTCCTGTTTTTCTTCAGACACAATTGCACCAAATTCATTAGATACCATATCAAGCCTCCGTGATAAACACCCCTCTTCACCCACAGCCCACAAACCCTATCGTCCCTTCTCACTCCTCAGACCGGATCCTAACTGTTGATGCTGATACTATTTTGAATGCCATTCGGTCATTTCCCAATGGCTCAGCTGGTGGCCTGGATGGAATCACCCCACAGCATCTTAAAGATCTAACCGACCCCTTTTTAGGGGACCCTGGAAAAAATGTACTTAAAGACCTTACGGATCTAGTTAACCTAATTATCTCAGGTTCAGTCCCCACCGACATTACTCCCATTCTCTTTGAAGCAAATTTAGTTGTACTAAAGAAGAAAGATGAAGGTATCCGCCCAGTCGCCGTTGGAAATACAATAAGGCGACTGGTCTCAAAAGTATGCTGCCGGGAGTTCCACTCCAGATTGATTTCCCTTTTTCAGCCAAAACAGTTAGGCTTCGGAGCCAGAGGTGGCTGCGAAGCAGCTGTTCACGCAGCCCGCACATTTCTTCAATCTTCTGGTTTTGATGTTTTAGTTAAAATTGACGTGCAAAATGCATTTAATTCAGTTGACAGAGCTTCTTTTTTAATAGAGGTAGAAAGAGAACTTCCAGAAATCTCCAAATACCTTTTCCAAGCATATGGGGCCCCTTCCAAATTATTTTTACGAGACAACGAAATTGAGTCTTGTGTTGGCTGCCAGCAAGGAGATCCCCTTGGACCAGTAATCTTCAGTTTGGCTATCAATCCTATCATTCAAAATTTAACCTCCAAATTTAGACTTTGGTACCTTGATGATGGAACACTGGCAGGAGACGCGTCTTCAGTACTCCGAGACCTGAAAACGATTACGAGCAGCTTCGACAACATTGGTCTCAAGCTAAATTTTAACAAATGCGAAATATATTTTTCAGAACACATTTGCGATGCTAAAAAATTAGAGCTCATTAATACCAAACATTTGTGTATCTGACAAGCACAGCCTCTCTCTCCTTGGTGCACCTATTTACAACGATGCGTTTCCAAGCCATATAAATTCTAAAATAGAAAAATTCCATCTCTCTTCTGACCTATTATACAAAATAAAACCACACATGGCGCTCTTCATTCTAAGACTGTGCCTTTTCACACCAAAATTCCTGTACCTCCTACGTAGCTGTAGCATCTGGCATGTACGAACTTTAATTGAACCCATTGACAATGTTTTAAAAAAATCACTAACCAAAATTCTAAATTTACAGTTTGACGATCGTTCATGGAGACAAGCAACGCTTCCTATTAGGTTAGGTGGCCTCGGTATTCGCACTGCATCTAGCGTAGCACTTCCAGCATTTCTATCATCCACCCACAGCACTCTGACACTCATCAGCAAGATCCTAATTTTATCCATAGCTGATGTTCGTGTCAGTGGTCAAGCGGATGCAGTGGCTCACTGGATTTCTTCATATCCGGGGGAAAACCTTCCAGTAAACCGAGAGTCACAGAGAGGGTGGGATTTGCCTCAGCTAAAATTAACGTTTGCTTGTCTTCTTGAGCATTCTAATGACATGGATAAAGCCAGACTACTTGCAGTTTCGGAAAAGGAATCAGGTCACTGGTTGCACTCGCTTCCGTCACTCAACATAGGTACCCTTTTAGACGCGACGGTGCTCCGTATCGCCATATGTCTTCGCTTAGGCACTAAAATTTGCGAGCGCCACACCTGCCGCGGTTGTGGATACCATGTCGATGAGCTAGGGCGCCATGGTCTATCTTGTGCAAAAAGTGCAGGCCGCATATACCGCCATGCCACACTTAACGATATAATCCGCCGGGCTCTTGTCACCGCCGCTGTTCTAGCAAAACTGGAGCCTTGTGGTCTCTCCAGAGACGATGGCAAGAGACCGGATGGTATGACATTAGTGCCGTGGCGACTAGGTCGTGCCCTGGTGTGGGACGTTACTTGTGTAGATACACTGGCACCCTCCCACATCTCAAGCACGCGTCACGGGGCAGGAGCAGCTGCGGAAAATGCACAGATCCTCACGCGTCGCAAATACTCATGTCTATCGGATGACTATGAATTTGCGGCTCTTGCGATGGAAACCATGGGCCCATGGTCATCTGACACAAAATGTGCCTTTGAGGATATAGGCAAGCGTTTGGTCTTAGCCTCTGGGGACTTGAGAGCCAGGGACTTTTTTGCCCAGAGACTAAGCTTAACCATCCAACGGGGCAACGCCGCTAGTATCATGGGTACCATGGAGCATTTAGAGGACCTTTTATTTTAGCAAAATTTTCGGTTTTCTTTTATTAGTGTACATAATATAGTAACTAATGTAATTTTAAGTGCTTTTGTATTTTTCTTTGTATATATTTGTTTATGTTAGTAAATATAAACTACTTATTTAACTTTCAATTGAGTGTGCAAAATTGTAGCTTGATGAAATAGGGACCAGAGGCCTTACCGCGAAGATCTATTACTAGCGTACCGTGACGTTGCGCGATGTTCAATTTCCCATTGTATTGGTTTTTGGCGCACTCGATACGATGACGATACGATTGCGATAGACGTTCGTGCTCAGGGCACTGATCTAAAATTCAAGATTTGTCCCAAACTGATAACAGGTGAAGTCAAATAAAAGCTTGTGAAGGATACTTACTGTCTTCAACAAAACTGCTGGAGCTTTTTTTAAAAATAGCCAAAGTTATTTTTTTTGTTAGCAGAGCGCTTAGAAACGTGTACTTTTCTTCGATGAGACTGTTTTCGTGTTATTTAAATGTCCTGATTTACACTTAGGTCATAGATTCGATTCCCAACCAGTTTTTTCTTAGGTGTCAATTTGTACTATTACAAATGCTAAAGTTTGAATGGATGGGTGTTTGTTACAATCACGCCAGAACGGCTGAACGGATCTTGATGAAACTTGGCGCAGAGATAGATTATAGTTTGGAATAGCACATAGGCTTATAGATAGACCTTTTCTTTTTTTTTGACGGGTTTGCGATTGTCCTCAATCTCATCTCTCGCCGAAGATGGCGCTCGCTTTCCCGTTAGTAGCCTATTCACTATTTTATCCTGCAAACATGTAACTTCACTCGGAAATGCGAGTAGTATCATATACATAAAAACAGTAGTATGTGTAGTATATCAGTTATATGGTTAGGACAAGCTTTACTTTGGGATCAGATGGCCGGCTGTAAAGGAAATTTAAGATAAAAAGAGAAAATTTATTCTTACATTGTAGGTCCCAACAAATCCAATTTGGGCGTACACCATGGCCCTAATGTAACTTTTATGGATCCCCAGATAATGTGTTTGTAAACTATAATAGGATTTAAACTTCTTCATGAATAAATTCGTAACACGAAGTTGATGACATTCATTATAAGTTTTTGGGGAAATGGAAATATATTGAAATGATGATATTGAATGACGGTTGAACAGTATGTATTTGGGATAATTTGTTTCTCTCACGTCTATTTTTGTTTGTTTTTTTGAAGTGAAAACTTCTTTAGCGGCGTTGAGCACTTTTCTTGGGATGGGTATAAAATGTTAAACTCACGTCAGGACACGTGACCTGATCGAAAATTCGTAAGACGGTAAAAATGCACAACGTTAATGTTCAAGTTTTCACTTCCGCCGGCACTCCGGTGTGCAACCCGTTGTTTTTTTCCTGATGGTAAGTGAAGATGAGCCCGAAGATTGAGCTCACTTTCCTGTTAGTAGCCTATTGGCTCTTTCCTTGAAGAGCCCTAAGTTGTAAGTTCTTATTCTACTAGATAAAAACTAATGCATTCGAAGGATGTAATCACTACATAGTATAAAACAAAATCGCTTTCTCTGTCCCTACATCCCTATGTATGCATAAATCTTCAAAACTACGCAACGGATTTTGATGCGGTTTTTTTAATAGATAGAGTGATTGATGAGGTTTTTATCTATAATACATGTGACATCCCACGGGAACGCAGGTAAAACCGCGGGGGTCAGCTAGTACCTTATAAACAAAGTTAAAAGTCTCGCGGTAAATAACTGAGAACCTGAATGAATGATTAAAAGATGCCGCTATCAGCAATGGGGATGGAAAATTAATACAAGTGGGTGGCGTACACTAGTAGGTCCCCAGTAGACCGATTGTGGCGAAATCCGTACTGTCGGTCACTGAGGAGATCGTTACCTTCCAGGTATGCCATGAGGCACAAGTTCAATACACGCTCCATAATCTTGCAGAGTATAGAGGTTACCGAAATCGGCCGATAGTTGGCAGGATCGGCACGACTGTCCTTTTTGGGCACTGGTTGCACATTGGCAAGCTTCCAGGACTTGGGCACTATACCAGTCTCACTTCGTGAGAGGCGATACAAGCGTGTCAATACAGGAGACAACTCGGGCGCATATGCCTTGAGAACAATCGCTGGTATACCATCTGGTCCACTAGCTTTATTCACAGCTGAATCAGTCTTGATGAACGCAAGCTGCTGGAGCGAGCGCTATACCCAAGCATTGTCAGCATAAAATACTGAAATCTCTATCCTTGATTTAATTTTATTTATTTAACAATCACTACATAGTATTAAACAAAGTCGCTTTCTCTGTCTCTTTTGGCATTAAGACCGCCTTTGTACACTACTTTGTGCATAAATTATTAAATAAATAAATATATCCCTATGAATGCTTAAATCTTTAAAACTACGCAACGGATTTTGATGCGTTTTTTTTAATAGATAGAGTGATTGAAGGAAGGTTTTTATGTATAATACAAGTGACATCCCACGGGAACGCGGGTAAAACCGCGGGGGCAGCTAGTCTACAATATAGGGTAGATTGTTGAATATCCTCCAGTAGTTCGCGTCTACCATACTATTGTGCCCTCACGTGGCAGCTCCACCTCCTCCAATCAGGGATGGGCGCCATTCCGCATCAGGTGATGAATATTCAATTATTCCTGACTTTGTGTCGAACCTACCTTGTGCCGCGAGGGACAGGCGAAGGGCGTCTCTATACTCTATGGAAAATGTTGTGTACGTACCTGAAAGTAAAGAAAATTTTTACTTATTTTTTGTTCTACTAAGGTAGCGAACAAGCTGACGGCCCTTCTGATGGTAAACGGTCACCGCAGACTATGGACGCTTACAACACCGTGGGTTACACGCGCGTTGCCAACCCTAGGTTTTTTGTTTGTGTTTAGAGAGTACTTTGAAAATGTTTAATAATAAACTAAGATAAGAACTAAAAGCCTAAAAGTTTTTTTTATGAATGAAAACAAATTTACTTTGATGAATTTGTTGCCGGTTCTTCCCAGTTAAAGGTGACATCCACGTTCTAACCGCTAACCTTCTAGCTACCATCGATTCTGAAGTCAGCTTAACCGTAGCAAAGCAATAATATGGTCGTAGCATAGCCGTAGCATAGTCGTAGCACAGCTTCATGAGAGTTTTAGCTTAACCACTTTAAAATAGTGCTGTTTCTTCAGGTAATTTACCAAAAACTTAACTTTCGCCGAAATTTCTAGGGTATTAACAAAAGCGCGGTTTCACCAGCGATCCCAAAGGAACTTTTATTCTCCGCCAGAAAATCTATCATATTTGCTAATTAAGAAAATATGTTAAATGTGCCATTTTTTCTTTTTTTATAAAGGTATCAGCCGTTCTGATGATAAACGGTCGTAGCCACCGTGGGTATCACGCGCGCGTTGCCGACCCTGCAAAAATCTTCTCACCCTTCTTGAAGAACCCCATGCTGTACTCTTTAAATCTGTCGAGTTGTTTCTTAGCCCGTACTTTCAGGTAGACAGACAAACGCTCCAAAAACGGTAATTTACGATTCAGCATCGTATTAATAGCCGTTAACACAGAAACGGACACTTAAATTTTATTAAAAGGTATATAGACGCTGCAGCTTGAGACTTGTGCCGCTCTTCTGTCGCGTCGAGTATTGGAGACCATTTAAGCATGAATTTCGGACAAAGCGGCGTCCATGAAATTCACTCCAGGAGGTTATTTCAATAGTTATTTACAAACGGAAACGTGTTATTGGTCGGTTTTACATTTCATATTTTAAATTGTAAGTAACTTAAATGTGTACCTACATACCTAGCAATTTTTTTAAGACCGTATTGCGATTGGCCTCAATCTCATCTGAGGGTAAGTGAAGATGAGGCCGAAGATGGAGCTCGCTTTCCCGTTAGTAGCCTATTCACTCTTTTCTTGACTCAAGAGTGGCTTTTCGGGAAAACATTGTAAGATTATACAAAACATAATTCTAGTGACTAATTCCACTGGATCTCCTTCTCTGTCAAGTCTCAATCAAGAGATTTTCGTGAGAAGGAGATCCAGTGGAAATGGTTATTAGATGTTTGTTTTTTGTATAAGTATACCTAGCTGACATTCGCATTTATAAGACTAGGTGTCCCTTGCAGTTTCACGCGCGTTCCCGAGAAAAGTTACAATTTCCTAGGGTATGCTCCATTTACGTGCCAAGTTTCATCCAAAAATGTTCAGCATTTTTTGCGTGCAAGAGTAATGAACATCTAGTACTCTATCACAAATATAGCGTGTATTCGATATTCCACCTACACTACATACGTGATGGAATTAGAGGAGCGCCTTTTTCAAAGTTAGCTAGTTAAAATTCTAAGCCCGACGACGAGAAGTTTTAACCCATTTATTTCTACAGGAGTCGAGCACACCTCCAACACAACATGAGAGTGGATAAATACAAAAGTGAAACAGTTTTTATTTGCGAAAAGCATTTGAAAAAACAAAGTTATTAACATTTTCTCTGATACATCTATCTATCCATACTAATCTATCTTCTACATAAATAATTATTTTATAATAAAGTAGTAATGACTAGCTCCCATCCGCGGGTTTACCTTCATTCCTGATATACATATTATACGGAATATTACATTTTCCCGGGATATAAACTATACTACATGTTAACTCAGGTTATAATCTATTTATGTGCCAAGTTTCTATCAAATCAGTTTGTTAGCTTTTGCGTGAAAGAGAAACAGACATCCACACATTCATCTTCAGAAACATTTCCATTCATTTAAAGCTGTCCCCCGCGGTTTTACTCGCATTTCCGTGGGACATAACATTTTTTCGGAATAAAAAGTATTATATGTGTTAATGAAGGCTATAAGCTACCTATGTGCCTAATTTTATTCAAATCTGTTTGATAGTTTTTGCGTGAAAGAGTAACAAAGATACAGCCAACCTCAGAAACATTTGCAGTTAAAATATTTACTAAAAACTACAAGCAAACGTATACGATTCGTTAGATCTCATTTTACTTTCAAGAAAGTGCATACAATTTGAATAAATAAACATACTTTATACTGAAGTTACATTTGAGAGGAGTGGTCGAGTAATCATGCTGTTTTAAACAAGTATGTTTTATGGGCTTTTTGTCGATAAATACTGTCGTACAAAAATCAACCCTGTTACCTAACGATAAGGTTTACTTACATGATCATATAATTACATATTTGCACCGTTTGGAGTATAAATATAAATATCCTGGGACATTCTTTACGCACAGTCATCTGATCCCAAACTAAGCAGAGTTTGTACTATGGAAACCAGATAACTGATATACTACATATATTATAATACTCTTTTTTTCAATAATAATAATAATAATAATTTTATTTGCAGTAATGTGTACAGATAGATGTTACAAAAATAATTAAGAGTGGTCACACGAGCCAGAATAAAGGCGTGCAAAATTTACAATGTTTAGATTGTCAAATAAAATGTTAATAAATTAATTAGAAGTATGTCATTAAATATGTCAGTGTGTCAATATTTAGCGCACTACTATAAAAAATTGTGACTAGTAGGAATTTTTTTGCAATGTGTAAAGTATTCAGTAATGGAATAAAAATTGTGGAACTGAAGCCACTTCCGAAGTTGAACGTTAAACTTCGTCATAGGCAATTCTTTGATGAAATCCGGAAGATCATTATAAATCCTAATAGACATTGCATAGCAGTTCCTTTGCAAAAATATTGTTGAAGCTTTACGCGGCAAGACCAATCTGTGTGCATTTCTGGTATTTCTAGGATAAACATCCTTTGCCATACTAAATAAATGCATGTTACCTTTCACAAATTTACATACTTCAGCAATGTACATGCAAGCTAACGGCATTATATTAAGTCTTTTAAATAATGGTCTACACGAAATCCAAGGAGCTACGCCGCAGATTGCCCGGACACATTTTTTTTGGGTTATAAATGCTTTATTTTTCCGAAAATTGGTAATCCATATTTTAAGAGAGAGGAAACATACCCATGATACGCAGCTAGTACTGTTTCCGTAGCTGCAGTTCGTCTTAACCTGTTTAAGACATAAACAAATCTATTTATACCAATATTTACTTTGTCAATATGTGGTTTCCAGTTTAGGGATTTGTCAAGATTTAGGCCTAGGAATTTCACTTCATTAGCTTCATTAATTGTTTGACCCTTATAATTTATATTTAAATTGTGACTTTTCTCATTTTTAATAGAAAAATTCATTTAACTAGTTTTATTTAAATTAATTTTCAACCCATTTTTGTCCAACCAATCTATAATACGATTCACTGATTCACTAATGTCAAATTCATGTTTATTTATGTCATTTTTATTAGTACTTATTATTAAAGATATGTCATCAGCGAACAAAATACATGGACGTTTTGTTACCTTTGGAAGGTCATTAATATATATAATAAATAAAAGTGGTCCAAGTACACTTCCTTGAGGTACTCCCCTTCTGTTTTGCTGGTAATCCGACTTATACGATTTAGTTATACCGTTATTATTTAGGTTTGTAATCTCGACACATTGCCATCTCTCTGATAAGTAGCTCTTAATCCAGTCCAGTGCTGGGCCCCGTATGCCAGCTAATTCCAGTTTATGCAATAGTATTATATGCACAACAAAATCGAATGCCTTGGTCATATCGAAGTATACAGTTGTTACCAGTTGTTTACAATCGAGAGAGTTAACAATTTTTGTGACTAAGTCAAATATTGCAGACGTTGTGGATTTATTTTTCTGAAAGCCGTATTGTTCTTCTGTAAGTATACAGTTTTTATGAAAAAAGCTATATACAAAATACATACTTATATAGATATTTACACCCAGACACAGAACAAACACATACGTATGCACACAAATGTTTATCCTGGGTAGGAATCGAACCCGCGACCTTAGGTTTGGCAGTCAGAGCGTTAACCACCAAGCCAACTGGCCTGTCATATTAGTATATAATAAACGTGTTTATTTTTTCTTTCACAAAAGTTCTTGAAAACTAAAAAGTTTAATTTACATTGTAGAGTTTGCTATATTTCTGACAGACTGGTACCCGTACTAGGAAACCCTGTTTTACAGGTTACCAGGCCCCACTACTAGGGCGTATACTGTTTTAAAAACACGGTGAAACACCTGGGGTGTGGGGACCAGAGGCGCGTAAATTATTTAAAGACCTTTCGACGCGCCTCATCGAGTCATCCGGTGACCAGAGGGCTGGCTCGTATCGGTCAGAGAATAAGCTGAGCCATACAAAGAGGCAACATAGCCATCCTTCTGGGCACTTTACCCATAGACGTCTCTAATAATCTAAATATTTCTTTTTATTTATAGATTAGCTGTCCCCCGCGGTTTCACCCGCGTTCCCGAGGGATGTAACATTTTCCCGGCACAAAAAGCATCCTATGTTACTTCTAATACCTACAAGAATAAGTGTACAAAGTTTCATGATGATCGGTTAAGAAGTTTTTACGTGAAAGCGTAACAAACAAACTTACATTCACATTTATATTATTAGTAGGGAAGTAGGGATTATTGCTTTATTTATTAGTTAATTTTAAATACTTTTAGTAAACAGTTTTAAGTTTCTTTCTTTTTATTTATTGCATATAAAAATATATTTTTTAACTTAGAGTATTATTTTATTATCTTATTGAGCATTTGATGGACCTTATTTCATAAGGCATTAAGTTATTTTTCCAATGACATTCATTTCCGTCAGAACAGTCGTGATTTCCCGTTGGTTTAGACACGTGCGAAAGAGACAAAAGGTATTTACGAGCGCTACGAGTCAGCGAAAATTATGTTTTGGTGCCCTTTTCCTTCTCATTTACACCGATTTCCTTTCTATTTCGTATTCTATATAAGAATGAAAAGCTTTATGCCTACCTAGACATTTTCCTCTTACAGAATTATTCACAAAAAATACAGGAAGTTCTGTTTTTACAAGTTTTAATTTAATTTTGGTATGTTTGGACATCAGATCGAGCTGAAGTGCACATTCGATTGTCTTTTTTAACATTACCCTATTGATAACTAATTACCTCAGGCGTGACCTTGAGGAAATCCATTGTAAGTTTATACAAAAGCAGATATCTTGTTATAAATTTCGCTGGATCTCTTTCTCTGTCATGGGACTTGACAGGAAAGGACGTGTTTCGCTTCTACACGAAGCAGAAAGTCTACAGAAAGTCGGTTTCTATCCGGCGGTCGGCGAGGTAACACATCTGTGGTGCTAGTTCGTCGACTCAGTGACAGCGGGTCTAATACGTCCTGAAGATGCTTCGTGTAGAAGCGAAACACGTGTCGATTTCTTGTTGAGTTCCTTGTTTATTACTTGACAGAGTAAGAGATCCAGCGGAATTAGTTACTAGATACCTGTTTTTGTATTATCTTATAATTGCATAATATATAGCAAAGTGACGTATTTAGAATGCTAAAACCAATAATAATTAATAATTATTAATTTCTGTCACAATGTTTACAGAAAGGTTGAAAAAAAAACCACAAAGAAGAAAATAAATTCAATATGACGGATGTGATAAGGTGGTCATTTATTAATTTACTAGCTGTCCCCCGCGGTTTTACCCGCGTTCCCGTGAGCTTTCACATGTATTATACATATAAACCTTCCTCTTGAATGACTCTATCTATTAAAAAATCCGTTGCGTAGTTTTAAAGATCTAAGCATACATAGGGACAGACAGAGGGAAGCGACATTGTTTTATACTATGTAGTGATAAGCCACCTCCATGTCATGGGTATCTAATGAAAGGGTATGTCAAACAGGCACAGTTAAAGTTATTTTTCAGAGAATTATAAGCTTATTAAACTAGCGGTAGCCTGGTAATTTGACCTTTTAGAATGTCACAGAAAAATCAATCCTACTACTCTATAATAAGGTTTCGCTGCATCATATACTTAACCATTGGATCTATAGATGCACCTTATTTCAAACTACACAAAGTATTTTTTTCAATGACTTTCTATTAAGTAAAAAAATTGCTTGATTTAATAGATGTACTTTATTTCAAACGTTATAAAGTTATTTTTTCATTGATTTTCAATCGTCGATGTACAGTTTAAGAGAGTCATGTGTAAACAAAATATCCTAGGATATCAGTGAAAAAAGGACCTTAATCAATAAAAACAATAAAGTATATTTTATTAGTTATAATAATTTTCGTAAATGAGATGTTCTTTCCTCTCTGCGACAATTTATAACCTTGTTTTGCTTGTAAGAGTAGAGAGTGGAGTAAGTAGGTGAATAAGGATGTGGAAATGATATGGAGGCTGGTCAAGCGCGAGCCGCTTCTGAATGAACGAGGGTTCTGTTCTATTGATATTAGGTAATGCTTGTTACTCTTAATACGCTCAATAATTATTAATATTTTCTCCAACATTGTACTCAGAGTAAATAAATTATTTACATTATTTTTATTTAATAAGTACAATGTTTTTAGAGTAATAGAGCTCTTAGTGCAGACACATGTACACATGTATACAAATGGGGTAGTACTCCCCCATTTCCACCGAGGAGCAGTAGTGCACTTGTATTACTGTATTTCGGTTAGAAAGGGGGCCGGTGAAATAACAGGCACATGAGACTTAACAACTTCACGTCTCAGGGTCGATAACGCATTGGCGATGCCCCTAGTGTTGCAAATGTCCATAGGCGGTGGTGACCACTTACCATCAGGTGGACCGTCTGCTTGTTTGTCGGCCCAAGTGGTAAAAAAAATATGTATGTGTATCTGTAATTATTTCACGATAAAAACAAAACAAAAAAAATAAAACTCATTATTCAGTTTAGGTCCTAAAGTCAGAGCTACTGAAATTACCACCGGCCTGGAAGTCACCCTTGAACTGAGAAGAACTGGCAAAACACTCGGCCAGGTTTTCTAATTCTGATTTTGTCTTTGATTACTAATTAAAACATTGAAATCATTAAAAAAATCAAATGACTTAATAGAAACTTGATTTTTTTTTTCTATTGAGTTAAAAACAATTACCCCGTTTTTCCACCACCAAGACGGAACCTTAAAAACAACAATAAATAGGAGTAAACACAGTACCGAGACGCCTCAAAGGGAGGGAGCCGGTGGAATTTACTCAGAAGCCAGCTCAGCATTCCTGAGGTCTACAGCAAAAAGGTTGGCAATATTATCAGCTTCTACATTACTTTATCCTTCTAATATTATAAAAGTTTGTGAGAAAGGACGTTTAGATAGATGAATGGACGTTTGTTACTCTTACACACAAAATCACTCGACAGATTTAAATGAAATTTGGCATATAAGTAAATAAATATCCTGGGACATTCTTTCACACACGGCCATCTGAACCCAAACTAAGCAGAGCTTGTACTATGGACACCAGATAACAGATATACTACTTTTTCTAAATACATACATATATAGATATTTCCACCCAGACACAGAACAAACAGATATGTTCATGCACACAAATGTTTGTCGCAGGGTAATGCTAGTGAAATGAAATGAAATATTTATTCAAATAGGCCTTAGACTCAGATCCTCAGACCTTAGGTCAGACTCTAACACCGGTTCGGAAGGTTGCTTTTACTGAGAAGAGCCGACAAGAAACTCAGCAATTACACTTTTCAAAATAAGATTTTGTACATTAAGATGTGTCCTGCTGGAGCGAACGCTACACTTAAGCATTGTCGTCATTAAAATAATCATAAGAGATTCCTCGTTGACGAACTTTTTGAGCAAACTTTTAGGTTTTAAAACAATACCTGTGTCAACGCACTCCTTATCCGACATCAGCAGATACGGTATCACGCTCGGTGCGTATCTGCCGCGTATCAGTTCAAACGGGTGCGTATCGCCGCGTATTATGTCGATACGTCTGCCAAGTGCCGGGTAAGCACCGTGACATTGCGTGCTTTAGCTTCATTGTAAATACAACTTTTTTTTTCATATTGGCAGACGTTGCTGGCTTTACATAATTTAATAAAAATAAAAATTAAGCTTTTACATAACACACGCAGATACATAGGTTTCATATAAACACTAAATCTTAATAATATAATTGAGTCCTAATACCCTATGCCATGAGGGGCTGGATTATCTCGTCGCTCATGGTTTTCTGTTTATAATCCATCGTGACTGTACGGCTTTTGGAAAAATTATACAATTTAAATATTAAAAAAATACTCATCTAGAGCGTCACCAATGGGATCCTAGCTTCTATTTATTTATTAACTAGCCTGTCTCCCGCGGTTTTACCCGAATTCCCGTGGGATGTCACATGTATTATACATAAAATCCTTTCTCTTCAATCACTCTATCTATTAAAAAAAACCGCATCAAAATCCGTTGCGTAGTTTTAAAGATTTAAGCATACATAGGGATATAGGGACAGATAAAGTGACTTTATTTTATACTATGTAGTGATGATAACCTACAGATACCAATACAATATTATAAATACAGTTATATTTAGTATATCAGTTATCTGGTTTCCATAGTACAAGCTCTGCTTAGTTTGGGATCAGATGGCCGTGTGTAAAGAATGTCTCAAGATTTCCTACTATAAATTAATGCGTAATTTGTGCGAATGGACGTATGGGTGTTTGATACATTTTCGCGCTAAATGTACAAAACGACTTTGTATAAAGCTTTTCAAATAGATATTCGATAACATGGATTAACACAACGCACCCTCAGTACGATCAAAGCTTAAGGCTTAACTCAAAATTTCGCGAAATGGAGCTACGATCATAGAGAGACTAAACAAAGTACGCTCTATCCGATGAATTGTAAAACTTAGCCAATTTAATGATAGAATAAGCATACCGATACTTCAGCCTCTTTAACACCGGGACCCACCCTGCCCGCTCAGTGCGAAAGTGACCCAATCAGAGATGTGCCAAAAGTGATTTTATGAGTTAAGCCCCTATCGCAATACAATTTTTCCCTAGATTATGTAACATCTCTCGGCATTTCGGATGAATCTGCGAGGGACGGTTTATTTAAAATAAAAAAGAGAGTTACATAATGACTCGCCCCCGGCTCTGCATGAGTGGGACAATATGGTATAATTCTATTATTTACATAATGTTAAACCACTTTATAGGCGCAGCAGTGGGAATCGTTGATGAGGGTTGTCAGAAACGTCCCTCATTGTGTTAAATACTTCATTTTGTTTTGTAATATTTTTAATTATCCATTTTTTTCATGCCACATGGGCCGACAAACCAGTGGACGGTCCACCTTATGGTATGTGGTCACCGCCTGTGGATATTTGCAACACTAGGAGCATCGCCATGGCATTGTCGACCCTGAGACGTGATGTTGTTAAGTCTCATGTGCCTGTAATGTCACCGGCTCCCTTTCTAACCGAAACACAGTAATACAAGTGCACCACTGCTTCACGGCGGAAATCGATAAGGTGGTACTAAGTACTTCCCCGGACGAACTCTGTACTAAGAACTCTACTACTCTGAAAATGCTCACTATGCATCCAAATTAGGTATGTCATGTAAACGGCAAATATTGCTTATATATAATTAACTTGGTGATAACATAATTTATTTTTGCATGGGTCCAAAGACTAAACTAGGGGATGCATCTAAAGAATACTTCATAGTTTTAACCCCTTACTTTGCCACAATAGGGATGTTGACTGACATGTCAAATCAGCAACTTTTTATTAAATGTCAAAACGAAGGAAATTGTTGTATGAAATACCAAGTTGTGACGTCATAAATGTACAGCATCAAAAGCTCTACTCTTTTTAGTTACATTGGTACATAAAAAATCATATTAATTATGAAATTTTGATCATATTTGATGTATCCGTGTATTTTTGGATGTTCAATACACTGGTTAGTGTTTGATCATTTATTTTGAATACAGGATAGTTACCTATTAGGGAAGCAATTGAAAAAAAAATTAAAAAGATCTTACGGTAGATCAGCGTTGGTACTTACCTACATTCGTACGTTCAGCCAACAATATGCTGAGTCGGAGGACCGATTTGTGCCAATTTTGTACCTCGTTTCTGTTTGTAAACTTTTTTGGTATGTTATTTTTGCTTTTGTTATCAATAAATTTGTTTCTTTCTTTTTTTATTTCTTACCAAAAGCCCAAATATGATTTTACAGATAACTTGAGGAATGATGGATTGCCCATACAAACTGTCAACTCCTATTTCACTCCTTTAAGATATTTTTTTTTAAAAAGATAGCCTATGTCCTTCTCCGGAACAACCTATCTCCTTGGCAAATATTTCGTAACGATCTGATTAGTCTTAGCCGTGAAAAGGTAACAAACAGTCAGTAAGTCAATTCAATCTGGTCGGTTTCCCACTATTTGGAAGATAGCTCACGTCATACCAATTTTTAAATCTGGGGATAAAACTGTATGCGAAAATTACAGACCAATTAGCATTTTGTCATGTTTTGCAAAATTGTTTGAGAGTGTTGTATATGATGTACTCTATACTCATGTTAAACACATGCTATATCCACAACAACATGGCTTCGTGTCTGGTAAATCTACCACATCTAATCTTTTAGAGTACAAAAACTACTTGTGTACAGCATTTAACAAGCGCTTTCAGGTAGACTCTATCTATACTGATTTCTCCAAAGCATTTGACAGGGTAAATCATGTGGTACTTTTTAAAAAACTGGCTGGCTTTGGTATTCATGGATGTCTGTTTCGATGGATACAGTCATACTTGAGTCGTAGAAGCCAACTTGTTGCAGTGAAGGGTCACCTTTCCGAACCAGTATTAGTCACATCTGGAGTGCCACAGGGAAGTCATTTGGGACCTTTATTATTTATAATATTTATAAATGATCTGATCGACTCCCTGACATGCCCATGTCTACTTTATGCAGATGACCTGAAAATGTTTACTACAGTAAGAGATGTTAAAGACATGTTAAGTTTACAACATGACCTAAACATGCTCTCAGCTTGGTGTGACCGGAACTACATGCAGCTTAACATCAACAAATGTTTCGTTATAAGCTTTACCAAGAAAACACATAAGTTTGAATTCGAATATTCCCTAGAGGGTAATATTCTTGCACGTAAGCAATGTGTTAAGGATTTAGGTGTATATTTTGATGATAAGTTTACTTTTCATCAACACTATGATTACATCGTGGAGCGTAGTTCACGGTTGCTTGGGTTTGTATCAAGGTCTACAAAGCATTTTCGTAAGCCTAAGAGCTTTATCTTGCTTTATATCGCACTAATTCGTAGTATTCTTGAATACAATTCGGCCATCTGGTCTCCTTTTTACAGCGTTCACATTGATCGCATCGAACGCGTCCAAAAACGTTGTCTAAACATTCTCAGCTACAGATGTGGAATGGGTCGCAAACTAAAGTCCTACAGTGAGCGATTACAATATTTTCACGTAACTTCCTTAGTGAAGCGCCGTGAATATATTGACCTTAATCTACTTTTTAAAATAATCAACTTCATTATAGATTCGCCTACTCTTCTATCCCTCTTAAATTTTAATACTCGGTTCAGGTCCCGTAATTGTAACTACAACATTTTCGCCCTTCAAGTGTTTTCAAACAATACATCCTATTATAACCCCATAGTTAGAATGTGTCGCCAATACAACGAGATCCTCGTAACTAACAGAGACATTGATATTTTTAATTCAAAGTTGTGTCGGTTCCAGAGTCAATTAAAAAAGATTCTGTTTTAGATTTTTATGCCGTATCTAATATTTAATTTACAATAAGTAAATATCTAATTCCTTCTAGCGAAACATTTTTTAATTTTTACTATAATGCGTCTAGGCATACATTGATTGGAATATAATCTAGTTCAATACCTTTAAATGTATACAATTGTCTTTTCAAGATTATATTCTGTATTGTGTGCTATAATAAAAAAAAAAAAAAAAAAAAAAAAAAAAAAAATAAAAAAAAAAAAAAAAAAAAAAACAAACAAACAGAGAATATTTTCGCATTAATAATATTAGTATGGATTAGTAGGATTATCGTTACTAATATTAGAGTCAGACTATTCATAAGTGCTTGTAAAGGTCTATTTGAATAAAAATATATTCATTTTCATTTTCAATATAAACCATTCCTTTTTTATAACTTACTAGCTGTTCCCCGTGGTTTCACCCGCATTCCCGAGGGATGTAACATTTTCCCGGAACAAAAAAACCTTTGTGTTAAGCCAGGTTATAAACTATCCATGTGCCAAGTTTCATCCAAATCCGTTCTGTAGTTTTTGGGTGAAAGAGTAACAAACATCCATATTCACAAACATTCGCATTTATAACACGAGTAGGATTTTATAATTAAGTAGCTACGTCCTGCGGCTTTGCCCACTTTCAATCCCGGTTATAAACCTTTCTCGTGAATTACTCTATCTATTGCTGAAAACTGCATTAAAATCCGTTGCATAGTTAACGATTCTACAAAGGTCATACAGACAAACATTCATTTTAATACATATTATATATTTCCTACTATAAGTTTTTAAATGATGGACACCGCATCGAAATCTATTGCGTAGTTTTGAACAACAAAGCGCACACATAGATAGAAATAGTGACTATGTTTTATACTTTTGTTACTTGGCATTGATTTTTTTAAAGGGTGATAAGAAATATGAACTTAGTCAACCTTGAACTATCGTTGCTTATTTATAGACATAGGCGACTTGTTAACCATAGCAAGCGGTACTTTCTAATTGAAAATATATGAAAATACCACGCTTAGCCACAGGGGAGTCATGTAGTCAATAACCTCTAAGGAAATCTCGCGCCTTTTTTTTTGTCATTCTATTTGCGAAATATCGTTGAAAGTCGTATTTATAAATTAGTCTTGGCATAAAAAAGGCATGTAAAATAATGGGTTAGTGCGTAGTATGTGTACGTTCCCTAACCATCGAGCTAACTGGTCCCTCAAATGAATGACTCATACACAAATAACCAGTTACCTAAACATCTCACAAATAAAAGATAAGATTAAACGTACGTTTAACCGATAAATCTCACAAAAGTCTCAAAGTTCAAGGGACAGCATGGGGCAAATTATACCCCGGGGTATAACTAAAACAAATCACTGCCCCAGGGGACACAGCTCCCGCTGACCGTCTTTTCTTATTGTTTGCCCCAACTGTTTCTAGTTTCGAAGTTAAATCACAAGGTGTATTCTTAGAGTTTAAGTTTTGTAGCGTTTTAAGAAAATGTAAAGCTCTTTTTCCAGAGTTCAGGGAAGTACTACCACCTTACCCATTTCCGCCATGAAGCAGCAGTGTATTACTGTGTTTCGGTTAGAAAGGTAAGGCCGGTAAAATTACAGGCACATGAGACTTAACAACTTCACGTCTCAGGGTCGACAACGCATTGGCGATGCTCCTAGTGTTGCAAATGTACATAGGCGGCGGTGACCACTTACCACCAGGAGCACTGTATGCTTGTTTGAAAAAAAAAGACAGGTAAATTACATGGGATGTAACAACTTCGCGTCTCAGTTTAGTTTTTAACCGAAGGTTAGTATACAAGTGCACTACTGCTTCTCGGTGGATATGTTTAAGGTAGTACTTCCCCAGATAAACTTGACACTAAGAATTTACTACTTCAAAATCCTAAGCACAACCCTACTCTAAGTCTGAACTTTTGACGAGTGGCAACCCTACGGTTTGACCGATCTTATCTCCTGATTTGATAATTGCATTAGCTTTCAGTAACGGAGTTTCGCGGCTCAAATACCTATCGGATAAGAAATTAGAAGGTTATCTGAATGCTCTAGACTCTAGACTAAGCCCTTATTCAAACCTTTTACAAGTCTTACATATATATTTATACTAATATATGAAGGGGAAAGATTTGATTGTTTGTTTGCATTGAATAGGCTCCGAATTTTTATAATAAAACTGTGTAACACATTTGTTAATTCTTTTATTTATCAAAGAATTTATTTTATAAGAGATACTCAATAAATAAATTTAAAAAGTCTTCAAAAGACTGTAAGTTTAGTCTAGCTATAAATATCGGACCGGATAACAAAGTAAGCAGAACTTGTACCTACTATGGACCAAGTAATCTAATATATATACTACGTTTTTTTCAAAACCCGAAACACAGAAATAATTTAATTTTAAATTACAATTACACTATCTGTGCCCTGCGGTTTCACCCGCGTTCTCACGATAAACAGGTTAATATACCTATATATAAGATCGGTGCAGTCGTTTAGACGTGAAAGTATAACAGACAAACTCACTTTCGTCTTTATAATGATTAGTTGGAATATCCATATCCACAGATCTCCTGGTCAAATGGTATTGGTATGGTATGGAGGAGTGAGGAGTAAGACTCCTCCATTTAAAAGGGAAGAATTGCTGCTAGGTGATCGTGCCTGAGACCGCGGTCCAACTGTTAATGTTATGTTGGCTTGGTGGTTAGCGACCCTGACTACCAAGCCGAAGGTCTCGGGTCCGATTCCCACCCAGGACAAACATTTGTGTGCATGAACATGTCTGTTTATTCTGTGTCTGGGTGTAAATATCTATATATGTATGTATTGAGAAAAAATAAAAAAGTAGTATATGTAGTATATCAGTTATCTGGTTTCCATAGTACAAGCTCTGCTTAGTTTGGGATCAGATGGCCGTGTGTAAAAATAATGTCCCAGGATATTTATGAGAAGACTTCGATGGTGAGGTGTAGGATTCTCGCGTGCGTGTTCATAGATGTCACTACAAAATAAAGCACGGCTAAAGACTGACACCTAGATTCGATTATCGGATCAGACAAGCTAATATTAACGTTTCTTTATTTATAAATGACTAGCTGTCCCTCGCGGTTTTACCCGCGTTTCTGAGGGATATCATGTTTTCCCGGGATAAATAGCCTATATGTTATTCCAGGATATGCTCTTGTATTCAAATCCGTTAGATATTAATAGATTAATAAGTGCGAGGGCCCTGGTACCCATAACACAAGTTGAATCTTATTTTGGGCACCAGAATTCAACAAAATTTTGCATTTAAAAGTTGTCTTCTGTCTACTGTTTGTGTCCTCCAGTGTGTATTTTATAGCAAATAAATATATTATTATTATTAAATATTTCGGGGTGATATGGGTCTCATTAAAGACCTCAAGCTGTCCAAAGAAGCGGCAAAGCGGGGACTCACACATGAAGTTCCTTATCATAACAAAACGCCGAAAAACTACGATTCTCGTATAGGAACCTCTTCATTTTCAATTTGGCATTTTTTTTAATTGTTGTTATAACGGCCGTAGATGTACACAATTGAAAAGATTCAATCGACCTATCACGGTTTATGAGATACAGTCCGCTGACAGACTGAGGGACGAAAGACAGTAGAGCCTAATAGCTCCGTAAACACCCTTTAGGGACGGGACCTTAAAAAGCGACTTCAAAAAGAAATTTCAATATCAGTGTTTGTACTAGCTATGTTTATCACTTACCGTCGAGATTAAGTTACCCTCCAACTTCTGGTTTTGAAGCTTTATGAAAGTAAAAATACCCACACATTTGTGAAGTTTTCTACCTATTTAATGTGCCAAAAATAATCCAAATACTTTTACGGAGAAATTCATAAATAAACACTTCTATACAAAGTTTCTAAGCAAGATTAAGCAGAAGGCTCTACTAACATTATTTGTTATGAACTTTTTATATAGAAACTACAACTAAGTCTTAATCAGGTTCCTTTGTAATAAAATAAACTACATAAATAAATATTGCAAACTTTTATCGTATAACAAAAAGGTTGTCAATCATTAGTAAACGCTGAACAACTGGCAGCTAACCCAAATCATCGCAAATGCCGTTATTGCTCAAGGTTTAATTATAAAAAACTTTTAGCGAACTTACCGTGCCGCCTCCACACTTGATGTCCTCGCCCATCGACGATGGCCACCTGTCACTAACATAACACGATTAAAAAACAAAACTTATTCCAACTTGATCCACACTAACTCAGTCGACGACCGCCATTACGGAGAAACAACACAAACGGAATGCATTTGAAAATAGAATAGTTCGAATTTCGAAAATGGAATGTTTATATTTTCACGTGACGCGGCGCGACCTGCCTCTACCAAAGTTTAGGGAGGACTGGCTGCGCGCGCTGCCCCGTTTCCATGGTAACCTTATAGAGGTTTACTTACACGTACCTTAGGAAATTGAAAAGCGAAGTAATGAGACGTTGGTAATAAATTTAATCTCATTTCGTGATTACACTTGTGCGGTTGGTTGTACAAATAGTTTTTCGGGAAACTATGTGAATAATGGTCCAATAAAGGAGATAAATCGCTTTTTCTACACAAGACCAAGGATTTTCCGAGACTCCTGTTCCGAAACAGTTCTCGCGCAATTTCTCTACCGCTATAACGTATGGAAATGGGCATGAAGTTTATTGAATTAGGCTCACATGTTCTTGATGAGTTAATAAATGTATAAACCATTTGAGTCTTTGAAGATTCAATTACGTAACAGGCAGATGGTTTACCTGATGGTAAGTGATCACCGCCGCCTATGGACATTTGCAACACTAGGGTCACCACCAATGCATTTTCGTCTCTGTGACGTGAAGTTGTTAAGTCTCATGTGCCTGTAAATTCATCGGCCTTACCTTCCGAACCGAAACACAGTAATACAAGTACACTACTGTGTCACGGTGGAAATGGGTATGGCGGTGGTACTTCCCTCAAAGAACTCTGCAACTGTTCTAGTTCTAAAATAAATATAAGTATATAGACAAAATGACAGTAAGAAGAAATCCCCAATAGACCCGCCGTCGCCGGTTAGAGAAGCAATATCGAATATCTCTGAGCTAACTCAGCCACCTCGTTTCTCAGCCCTTTTTGCCATTTATTGGAAGTGTTCTTTGAATTTATTTTATCTGTTCTGGAAATTAAAATTTATGATATCGAGTAAGTAGTCAATCCGATTAATTGACTGTATAAAATTTCTTTAGTCATTTATTTTAATTAATAATTTAAAAATCTAAAATAATGGCGTTACCAAGGCGGTTGAATGATATTGTGATTTGTACCAAAGTCTATTTTAGTATGATCTGTCAATGTCAGGAGATAAGGAAGTTACCCCCCCTTTTTGGTATAGCCCTATGTGAAGGGATGCGCTTAAAAAAAATATTATGTTAGGAGATAAAGTGACTATATTTTAAAACTAATAAATTTTATAAATCATTTATTTATGTTGATTGTCGAGTTAGAGGTATGTAGCTTTTTCTCTCTAATTTATTGCCAGCTCAAAAAAACTTTAAACTAATATATAATAACAATAGCATTCTAATATATGAAATGAAAATTTGCTAAACAACTTAATCAATATTTGATCCCTGACTATTTATTATCTGATCTCAAATTAAGCTGAGCTTGTACTATGGAAATCCGATAACTCATATACTAACGTGGCCTCTCACCATGGGCCTCATAAGAAAACTCAAAGTCACTCAGCGCCCTATGGAAAGAGCTATGCTCGGTGTTTCTTTGCGAGATCGAATCAGAAATGAGGAGATCTGCAAAACAAACAAACTAAAGTCGCTGACATAGCCCAACGGATTAGCAAGCTGAAGTGGCAGTAGGCGGTGCACATTGCGCGCAGAACTGACGGCCGATGGGGCAGAAGGGTTCTGGAATGGAGGCCACGAACCGGCAAGCGCAGCGTGGGACGTCCACCCACAAGGTGGACAGACGACCTTATAAAGGTCGCAGGAAGCCGCTGGATGCAGGTCGCTTCCAACCGGTCAATCTGATCATTAGGCCTATGTTCAGCAGTGGATATCTCACGGCTGAAATGATGATGATGATATACTAGGTACATACTGATATAGATATTGACATCCAGACGCAGAACAAACGGCCATGTACACAAAAGAATCACTGTGTGGACTTGGAGTGGGACTCAAACCGTCAACAGTCAGGGTCTCACCTTTCTTCCTGAAAAGAGTAGTAAACCAGGTAAGATTACAACTAAAGTGAAATTATTGTTGGTGTCTCCACCTTCATAAAATATCCCGGGACATTCATCACGCACGGTTATCTGAGCCCAAATTAAGCAAAGTACTATGGCAACCAGATAACTGATATACTACGTAGATACACAACTTTTGAATGACAAACTTGTACAGATATTTACTTTACATCTATACACAGAACACAATAATACAGGTGCACTACTGCTTCACGGCGGAAATGGGTAAGGTGGTAGTACTTCCCCGGACGAGCTCTACTACTCAATGGTGAAATAGTGGTCAATTACGTGACAAAAGATACTAAAATGTAGAAATAAAGGTTCTTACAAATCTCCCTAATTACTCTAGTCAGTATCAACCTTTAATATCTCCACTCCCTTTTTTAATATCAAAAGCCAAGACCTTTTGACATAGCGTTTTATTTCGTTAAAAATACAAGCAGTAAAAGTACAGTCAAAGCAAACGATTGTTAAAATACTTTTGTTTGCCAGTTGGTGCTGATTGTACAAAAGGAGGGGAAAATTGCGTCGCGTCGGGTTCCGGCCTCTGTTCCGGGATACTCTTCCTATGTGAGGCTGGGCCGGAATGGACTTGAATTTGTGGGCAACTTATATTAAGAACTTTTTTATTTTTGTTTAGTGTAGTGTATTGGTTTTTGTTTGACTATAATCTTATTATGGTTTATTTTCATATCTATTTATGTGCAACTAGTGTACCTTATTATATAATATAGTGCTTAAAATCTTGTGAACTTTTTCAGATATGGCAAATGATTGCATTATCGTTTTTAACCATTTAATTTGTGACATTTAAAAGTATAAATAAAATTACGCCATAGCTTAAACAACAAAAGACATGTAGAGGAACTTTTCAAATAGGTGCATTAGTTTGGAGATTGCAACTACACACATAAATACACCTACAAAACCGTATTATCTCTTTATAATTTTAATGTAGACTTTTAAGATAATCGATTTTACAAAGCCAGAGTTTTAGGTTGTTAAACGCAAGCTGAAAATAGCGAATATTTAAAAAAAAATTGTTAAACTATTTGTTCAAACCAATTTTCGTTGAAATTGTTGTTTCTACTGCATTTAAATTTCACCGTAGTTGAAATTTTAAAGATAATTTTTCAAATAGTTAAAGTTCATTTTACAGGGTCATTAAAATATTTACTCGGGCAAAAGCTGTATTTGTTCTAATACCTACTATAGAACTACAATGAATGATTATAGGTATGTACTCGTATATGTATACTTCGCATGGATATAACACTGACTTTAATATATTTGCTGAGCAAAAGGTAAATGACGGAGGCAAGAAAATGATAAGTAAAAAAAAAACTAGACACATTTATCATTATTCAATGTCATTCAATAGAAATCTAACATAATATTTAATAACTAAACTTGCGGCACGCTATGATGGCCGTTTTGACGTTTAACAATGATAATGAAAAATAACCTTTATTCCTTGATACATAAGGTGCATCTATTGATACAACAGCTAATTTTATGATGATGGAAATCAACCTTATTCCAAAGCAAAACAGTTTCTTTTCCTATGACAGTCTGAAACGTCAAAACGCCCATCATTATCATAGCGTGCCGGTGGTATAGTATTAATTATATGTTTCTGGCACTGTTAATAACTTTATTTCGTTTCCCTAGTGTTTTTTTTATAATTTCATGTACTCCGACAAACATGCAGTTGGTCCACCTGATCGGCAGCGGTCACCGCGCCGCCTACACTACTGCTTCACGGCAGAAATGTGTAAGTTGTACTTCCTCGGATGAACTTTACACTATAGAGCACTACTACATATTCTTGTTGTATACTACTTGTGTATTACGACGGCCATTGCTATCTATCATTAATAATATTTAGAAAATTTGTGCTGCCAGCCTTCCTAATAACACAAACTAAAAAACTACCCTTCAATATTTTTTTAATAGCTTTGCTCAAAAGACAACCCAACTTCGTCCCTGCATTGAAACATAGTCCGGCGTTCGTATTTTATTATAACGCTAGTAAGGTCCACCAACTTCGCCCGCCGTTTATCTTCTGTGTGCCTACTGATATTACAGTAGCAAAGATTTGTTACGAGCCTTTTGCTCGGGGTTTCACCCCATTATTTATGTTCTCCTTTGTATTCCCATGCCTTTACGGGATATAGTGCCTTGAGATGAATAAATGAGGAGTTTAAGGGACTAGTTTCAGATTTAGGCCAAATTGTTCTGAATATACTTATCAGTAATTTATTATTTAAAAAAAAATACCACATAGACCGAAAGGTAGAACGTCCACCTGATGGTAAGTGGTTACCGCTGCCCATGGACATTTGCAGCACCTGGAGCTTCGATGCAAACAAACAATCACAATTACAGAGCATATTAGCATGAATAAAGAATATAAACCAGGGGCAGATGTCAATCAGTCTAACTGATGTTTGATTCCACTTCCAGAATCAAATTTCAATAATTTTTTCCATTTTATGAGTTGTTACATTGTTTGAGAGAAACAAAATAAAAATATATATTTTTTTGATACCATTTAGACCGACAGATAGACAGCCCACCTCCGGTAAGTAGTCGACGCCCATGGATATTTGCAACACCAGGAGCATCGCTGCGTTGTCGACCTTGAGACGTGAAGTTGTTAAGTCTCATGTGCTTGTAATTTCACTGGCCTTACCTATCTACCCGTAAACACAGTAATACTGCTTCACGGTGGAAAGCACCTTCCCAGACCAACTATGCACTAAGAGCTCTTCTCTATCTACCTAGCCAAACGGCTGATGGGATTTGGATGGAATTAAGCAAGTTCGTTGAAGCTAGTAAAAGTTCGTAAAAGCTCGAAAAAGCTAATACAGAACCATGAATATGGTAATATGGAATACTCAAAAGTGTGCATTCCATTATGAGTCGTACAAGTAGTTACAAGTTTGTTCGTTCGCTATTATAGTTAGTGGTTGCAAGTTTTAGTAATTCCTTTAGGGCAGAGTTTCTCAAAGTGGTACTAGGGGGACATGAGTTAGTTGGGGTACGCGGTGGGGGTGTATTTTACGTAACATCTAACCATCTTACAATTGCTCTTACAATTTATTTTGTAATAATATTAAACCTAGATAGATTTATCATCATTGTATTTAATTAAATATTAATTTTATAAAAGAAAAGAAAAAATAAAGGGTGTTTTTGGTACGTATTTAGAAAAATAGTAGTGTCGCATATCAGTTATCTATTTCCAAAGTACAAGCTCTGCTTAGTTTGGAATCAGATAGCCGTGTGTAAATAATGTCCCAGGATATTTATTAAATAAAAAAAAACATGTTTTATTCTTTACTAGCCCGCGGTTTCACCCGCGTTCCCGAGGGGTGTAACATTTTCCCGGCACAAAAAGTATCCTATGTTACTTCTAATACCTCCAAAAGAATATGTGTACAATGTTTCATGATGATCGGTTAAGTAGTTCTCGCGTGAAAGCGTAACAAACAAACTTACATTCACATTTATAATATTAGTAGGGGTATTATTATAAATATAAATCAAGGGTTCGTGGGACAATGAGTTTGAGAAACACTTGCTCTAGAAGTTCGGGGAGATGATAGGTACAGTTAGCAATGAAAGTTACTTTTCCTCCTTTTATTCAATTTATTTGCCCACGCATTCGCAGATGGTGTACAAGGAACTACCGGGTGATTATGTATTGCTCTCGGAATCGTCAATTTGCAGTCTGCAGCCAATTTTGTGTTACATTGACGGCGCTACGACTATTGTCCTACACGGCTCGCTCGCAAAACCGTCAATCTATTTAAAAATTGGCTTCAACATTGAATCCCAGAGATTTACACAATTTGGATACTGGTTCCGTAAGTTTACCAGATTAGACATCTTGGTGACAGTATATTTAATGAGATCCAAGGACGACATCGCATTGTCTATCGGGCAGCATGGTGAATATAAAATGCACTCGTTATCGGAATGAAATTCGATTCTTTATTACATTGACGGAACTAGCTATATCTATCGGTCGATCCGATTAATACCGGTTTCTTCAACAATGGTGCTTTATATTGGCGTATCTAGGGTTAATGGGAGGGCATGGCCCCTGAGATGCCATGGCCAATGTGATCAAGCAGACATAAATTGTTATGTACCTCGGTAGTCGTTTAATACCTTAACAACTACAATTTGACAGGCCAATTGGCTTTGGCAACAATTTGTGTGCATAAACATGTCTGTTTGTTCTGTGTCTGGGTGTAAATATCTATATATGTATGTATTTAGAAAAAAAAAGTAGTATTTGTAGTATATCAGTTATCTGGTTTCCATAGTACAAGCTGTGCTTAGTTTGTGATCAGATGCCCGTGTGTAAAAGAATGTCCCGGGATATTTATTATTATTTACTTCTCTTTCGTACTACTGCGTCATTTAAAAAAATACGTTAAACTTGTGTGAACAGGGTGAACAGGGAAGTGGGACCAGCGTCCAGCATCCTGGGTTGCGCCCTCGACCATACTTGAGTGGGCACGGCGCAATATTATATACGCCTATGGTGCTTTAATGAAATCAGCATCAGTTCTGAATCCGAGAGAGTTACATAATTAACTAATCTTTGCCCATTAAATGTTGACAGTTCATTGACAGTCGTTTTCCCGAGGGATTTAGCGCTTTCCCGATATGAACAGCCAATATCACTCAGGAGTTGTGTAGCTTTCTATCAGTGACAGAATATTTAGTTCGTAGTAGTTAGATCAATAGTCCAGGGATTAGTCTCCACCTCTATATTATAATACTAGCTGTCCCCCGCGATTTCACCCGCGTTCCTGAGGGATGTAACATTTTCCCGGGGCAAAAAATATCCTATGAGTTATTCCAGAGCATTTTCTATATATGTTCCAAGTTTCATTCAAATCCGTTCGGTAGTATTTGCGTGGAAGAGTAATAAAATTCCAAACTTGTGTTCCTGTTTTCAGGTTATTAGATATTAAAAAAACAGACAGGTTATTGTGACGTTCAATATTTATTAGAAAAAATGTTAAAATTAAAAAAAAACCACCTGTTTTGAGAAAACAGGTAAACAAAGCAATCTCTAATTGGATAAAAAATATCAACAGCAAGAAATATATTCGAAGTGGTTCTCCTATCTGTACTTACATCAAAGGAGCCGAGCGCGCCGCTCCGAACTTGTCCGAGAGAAACCGAGTCAGCTTGTCCAAAGTCGCGATGCAACGAGTCTCAACATTTTATGTTTTTCAATCTACATTAAGTAGGTGGTATGGTGAACTTAGATTAAACAAGAAAAACCAACGGCTTGGAAAGTAGCTAATTTATTTTCGGTTCGTGGTTACGTGGCAGAAATTTACCTATATTCGCCCTTGCCATCTGTCGATTAGTCCGTCAGTCCGTCAGTCCGTCAGTCTGTCAGTCAGTTAGTAAAAAAAACGATTTTTTTGTCTGTCTGTTTGTTCCGTCTAATCTTTTTCTGGACCGATATTGACAGGACTTTCACTTGTACATAGTTGATGTCATAAGGAGTAACTTAGGGTAAAGTAGCCACGGGAAAATGCAACATCCCTTGGGAACACGGGTGACACCGCGGGGGACATCTAGTATCATAAATTCAATCTCATATTACAAATATGCCATACATTCAGGAAATCTAATTGATTGTAACCACACTATGGGAATTTATTTATTCATATCCGTAACGTAACATTACGTACACAAGCCTTCTCGCCCCGGTTTCAGCCGTGTAGTCTATATACATATATATGTTGAAAATAGTGTTCCTTTGACGCACCATGACAGGCCAGTTGGCTTGGTGGTTAACGCTCTGACTGCCAAACCTAAGGTCGCGGGTTCGATTCCCACCCAGGACAAACATTTGTGTGCATGAACATGTCTGTTTGTTCTGTGTCTGGGTGTAAATATCTGTATAAGTATGTATTTAGAAAAAAAAACGTTGTATATGTAGTATATCAGTTATCTGGTTTCCATAGTACAAGCTCTGCTTAGTTTGGGACCAGATGGCCGTGTGTAAAAGAATGTCCCAGGATATTTATTAATATTTATTAATTTATTATGACCTCAAAACTACTGAACATATCGGGATGGGACCGCTACCATTCGACGCGGATTTTTTTCTAGATGGTCATAGGCTATATATGATATCGATAATATGGTAGTATTTGGTAAAACCGCAGTGAATAGTAACAAATAAATGTTTTTTCTTTTTTATTACATAAATATTTACCTAAAATTATAATTTATTGAAATGCATAATATAAAGAAATAGAAAAAAAGACACTAAAAACTCTATTTACTAAAGTACTTAAAATCAACCAATATAAAAAATAAAGCAATATTCATAATATAATAGCCATTCAGTATTGTCATACTAATTCGAAAAACCACACCGCAATATAAAAAAAAAACCTAGTATATCAAAAACCCTAAGAATTTAAAGCCTAAACGTACGTCTCAAACAAAAACGAACTCTCCCCCTACAACTCAAGTTGCAATATCAATAACCTAACAAGAGATCCCACATCCTAGAACCAATCACGACTTACTCATTCATAATTCCTGACTCACGCCAACAAACGTATAAAAAAGGTTAATAAATTCTCACAAGTGGCATTTAGCCATTAACAGGCAAGTGAAAAAGTGAAACCTTTTAATTTATATACACCTGATAAAAACTCCACCCGCATTTTTTGTACCATTGTACATTTTCGGCTCAATAAGTGAACTGTAAGAATCGACAGTACGCTTTGGATCTTTGTGAACAAAACTACAATTCTGTCAACTGAACAATATTATCATGTATTTAAAATTCTTGTTCATTGGAATGGTGAGCGCTTTTTTGTTTATTTGTTTATGTGAAGTTTACTGAAGCTTTCATGCTTGTTTCGAAATATGTAACTAGCTACCGTTCCGTGGTTTCACCCGCTTTCCCGAGGGTTCTAACATAGCCTGTTCATCCGGAATATTGTACCTTTCAAATGGTGAAAGATTTTTTGAAATAGGGGCCGTGGTTCAGGATGCCTTCCGCATACAGACAATTGTAAAAAAATCGCGCTTTATCTTTATAATTTTTTTTTCTTATTATTGGATGTTGGTGATGATAGATCTACGGATGTTTGTTACTCTTTCATGCAAAAACTGCTAAAAGAATTTAGGTCAGACGTGGCATATAGATAGTTTATAACTTGGACACAGATAAGGGATACATTTTATCCCGGAAAAATGTAATATCCTCCGGCAAAGCGAGTGAAACCGCGGGAGACAGCTAGTGCAATTACACACATACATATATTTGAGAACCACGACTTCGTCTGAGTGGAATAATATAAATTTATAATACAGATAAACCTTCCAGACGAAATACTCTAAATTATGCGTAGTTTAAGTGAACGAAGCGCACAAATAAACAGACGGAGAGAGTGACTGTCTTGTACCTACGTACCTTGTACCTGTCTATTAGCAGTCGGCAGATACATACTCTGTTTTTTCTTGTTGGTTTCGCGTAGAATATCGACTTGACAGTTCAAATGTATTGTTTAAACATGATCGCAATCGGTCAAGTCGTTTATCTATATTCTAAGAGAGAAAATAGAGTTTCTTTGACGCACCATCACCTCAAAACTACTGAACATATCGGGATGGGACTACTACCATTCGACGCGGAATTTTTCCTAAATAATAGGCTATATAATATATATGATATCGATAAACGCGGGTGAAACCGCGAGGGACAAATAATTAGTTATGTGATCTTACATTTTTATAATTATCTTAAAATTAATTTAACTGTTTAAAATTTACTGTTTTTTTTTATTTACTTTTTTGTACGCTCATCAGATTAATTAATTATTATTAATTAAATTAACAGTGTATTGTAATATTTCACGTTAGTGAATTTATTTGTAATTCTTGTGAGAAATAAATGTTCTTTAACCCCATCTAAAGCTGTCTATTAGATAGAAAAATATTTAACAAGGTATTAGGATAGTATATGTTCTCACATCATATAATATAGGTTTTCATAAAGTTCAATTTCCTCTGTTCGATTGTGAAACGTCACTTAGTTTTTCCTCCAAATACGATATACGTCAGATGTCAGTATGTCTAGAGTATATTGTAGAGTAATCAGCAATTAAAAAATTAATAATCTAACTACTAAGGCTCAGCTGTCTGTCCACCCGTACGTCCATCTGTCTGTTTGTCAGTGAGATACAGCCCGTATCTCAAGAACCGTAATAGGCAGACTGATGAAATTTTTACAGTATGTACTTTTACCGCTATAACAACAAATAATAAAAATAAAATAATGATACACAAATACAAGAAACGTCTTTTTTCGGCGTTTTGTTTAATATATTATTAAAAACCTATTTTATGTTTGCAACTTTTTAAGTGTTATTGATTTTATAATGAAAAGATGTCTCTCGCGGTTTCACCCACGTTTATCGATATCATATGTAGCCTATAGGAAAAATTCCGCGTCGAATGGTGGCAGTCCCATACCGATATATTCAGTAGTTTTGAGGTGACGGTGCGTCAAAGGAACCTATTTTCCCTATATAAGTATAGACAAATTAAAATAAATAACACAACACTGTTTCAATTTTCAGGTGCTATTATTAAACCAATTTACATCTTCACTTATTATTAAATACCAAAATAAAGAGCCTGAAGATACGTATTTCAAAACTGACGAAAACAACGAAATACCAAGATACCAGGTAACCGAAAACGTTATCGATATACCAGATGACAGAACATTGGCTCCAATAGTACCGAACTTTGGTATTAATTTAGGTCTTAACTATGGCAACACTACAGTGAAACAAAATAAAACAATCATAGACAAAGAAGAGAAATGGAATAAAGAGGAGAGCAATCCTAATAGCGAAGTTGCCAACATAGTAAATAAACCGACTAATGAAGATAAATTAAATAAAGATAAAGGAAATAATTTAAAAAAGAATCAATTTAGTATTCTACATATCAAAGCGGAATATGAAAATGATCATAAGGTTGAAAATACAAATGACAAATGCAACCATGTCTTTAGGTGTCTCAAGGAATATTTGTATGGTGTTAAAAAAGGTTTTGTAGATGGTATACATAGCTTTTTAAATAGACGCAAAGACACACATACAATTCTAGATACACTACATAGGAATATTGATTCTGATGATTCTAATGATTCTGATGAGGTTCATAGTTTTAGTGATGAATTTGGTGATGATTATGCAGATTAGTTTTATATTTTACTATAATTGTTATTATAGTCATATAATTGTGTTGATTTCTTATTTATTTTATATCCTGCCTGAAATACAAGTTTGTCCTAGTTTAGGCAGTAGTTTGCACAACATTGTCACATCACTCTACTTTAATTTGTAACATAGATTTAGTGCAAACATTATTATCAATTTATTTATTTAGTTTTTCATGTTGGCATTATTTTGTTAATGTAATGTTTTGATGTGTAGTCACAGTTTTTTAATTACTTTACGTACCATGTTCTTTTTAATTGTTAATGCTAAAATTATACAAATACCAATAACTAATATAAATGAATTAGTTACTAGATATTTGTCTTTTTGTATAACCTTACAATAGATTTCTGCAAGGCCAAGCCTGAGTCATTTAGTTGTTGTTGAAGTTATACTTCTATGGGCGCGTTAGATAAAAAATTATGAGAGTGAAATTTTAAGATGCGCGCGCATCACTGTAACACAAAAGTAACAGGTTGAAGTTAGCTGATAACGGTCTCTCTGGAACATCGCACAAATCGCAACTGTCAGTGTCAATATGTGGGTAAATGTAAAGTGTAATGATGTTATTGTCAATAATAACCTAACAACGTCAAAAATTGTTAATCGTTGCTACAGACAAGTGCAAAGAGTTTGGACACTACAATTTCACGACTGAATAGTAAAAATGCTTTTAGTGCAGTTTTTCTCACCAATAATTTCGGGTATAACTTCTTACGTGATTACATAAGTACACACACACGTTTTTTTAGTGCTGTATACGAGTATATGAGGAGAATAGGTGGACATATATGTATGCACATTAAAATATCTATCATCATAATTACTACTGAGGAGAACATGTAATATTTTTAATATGTACTGTTGATGTGTGAAAACTTAGTAAATAAATAACCGTTGTGAGTTGGAATTATAAATGAAATACTTGAAGATTTATTTTCACATGAGCTTATGTATTATGTAAAGGTCTCTCAAACGTCGTTTCAGTCAATTTTGTAATACATTGACGGCGTTACGTCGGTTGTCCCACACTACTCGCGCGGCGAACCATCAATATATTATGAAATAGAGTTCAACATTGAATTCCTTGACTCTTACTTCTATCTTGAGGCTGGATGGTCTAAATACTGGAACCGTATCTTCTTCTCCCAGCCCTGGGGCTCGATCTGTAAGGAAAATGACGCTAACTCAAAGATGTTTCGTCGCGGCCTCCGTGCTCTGTCTCTTTCGCTAACTACGCTAATACTACTAAGCGTGACGTGAGAGGTAAGCTCTCCGAGGCCTTCGTGAAGCGGCTCGCCGACGAAGATTGTATTAGCTGCATAAGGGGGCTGCTCCGTTTCTTTAGTCGTCTTCTATCCGTCATCTTAGTTCACACTTTCTCACACAACATCCTCCATATTGACGGGCCAGGTGGGTTGGTGGTTAGAGACTCTGACTGCCACGCCGCAGTTCGTAGGTTCGATTCCTACCCTGGTCAAATATTTGTGTGCATGAACTTGTCTGTTTGTTCTGTGTCTGGATGTAAATATAAGTATGTATTTAGAAAAAAAGTAGTATATGTAATATATCAGTTATCATTTCCATAGTACAAGCTCTGCTTAGTTTGGGATTACTTGGGAGATGGCCGTGTGTAACGAATATCCCAGGATGTTTATTATTATGTTCTAAACAATTCACAGGCAGACGATCGATTGGAAATTGGAAAACACAGATGACAATGCCCTTCAAAGATTTGTCACACCATTACTGTTCGATCAGTAACGGAAGCATCCGCTGGGTTTTTAGTTCGAGTGCAGTCCAACCGAAACTAATTGAGGTTAATTAATATTCAAACAATTAATTACAAGTTTTTGAGCGCATCTTGCTCGGTCATAGAGTACTCTATGGTAACCGCCTGAAACCACCCTCAAAGTGAATGTGTGTGGGAAGGTACAGGTACTTCGGGTACTTCCAACAGGATTACTTGAGAGCCAGTGCCATTCAGGGCTTCGGGCTTACGACCTTCAACCTCATCATCATCTTATTAGTCGGGCAAGTTCACTTGGTGTTAAGACATGTGTAAAATTCTAGTATAATGTAAATAAATTTAAATACAATTATCCAGTTTAGGCCCGCACTTATGAATGTCAAATTTAAAGTTACAAGGTTTACAAATATGCAAAATCAACTAATTTGGCCGTCTCAAAATTCATCAATTGTTTAATATTCCTAACAGCGAATGCAGCTGAACTTAATTAAGCAGCTAGAATATCAACATGAGAACCCCACTGTAATATGTCGTCTAATGTTAGACCCAAAATATACTAAAAATTACCGTTGTTCGATTCGTCAAATTTTTATAATTAAATGATCTAGTTTGTCATGAACTGTTGCTTGATATAAAATACTGATACTTGCAAACAGGCAGACGGACCACCTGTTGGTAACTAATCACCGCTTATATGTAGACATTTGCAACACCAGATTTTTCACACATAACTTCAACCCCATTATTCCGGATGTGGTCGGCAAGTGAGGCCCATATTACCCCGAAGATATTTAAGTACCCAACCCGGCATGCGATGAACATATCGCCGTCTCTCGAGCACATTACCAATCCCAGGTTATAGGTCATTATAACAAAGAAACGTATTGTATATTATCCTGAATGACTCTGTAATCGAACCTAGTACCACCGGTTCTAGAATGGTTTATATATCGACCCTCGAGGCAGGAATATTCATCACAGCATACAGTCAAAGCTACGTCATTTTGACGTCATAATCAATACTTGAACATTCATAGCCGTGAAATTGCAAAAAAGCATCGGCAAACTTCGGAATCATTCGTAAGTTGTCGCCAAACGACGAGTGTCGAATACAAACAGTCGTTAAGGAGGTATGCACTGTGGCTGTACGGTATTACTGTGGAACCCACAAGTCCACCAGGGAGGTATTTCTAAATTCAAATATCACAGGGAAAATATCATTTGACTCTATGGTGCATAAACGTCACCAAGAAATTAAAAAAAATCCACTGCACAGTTATTGTTTTAAATTTTCCACTGCATATTTCATTCCTTTATTGTTAGATCATTAGTATTATTAGGTTTTTTTGTGCTTTGATAATACATTTTTTAGTTTGCACGACGAACTCTACCGATCCGTAAACCATTCAATAACACAGACAATAAATTAAATAAAAAATGTAACCTTGCTGTGATTCTTAGCGGTTCTTCTATTCTTAAATAAAAAAAATATGTCTTGTAACCCGACTAACAGGAAGACGGTCCAATTGATGGTAAGTTCTCATTTGAAGACTTCCATGACTTTTCAAACTTTAACCTTCTTAAGGGCCTTTCGAGGGTCCAATAAATTTTTTTTTTGAAAAAAAGTTATTTTTTTTATCCGACATAATTGTAGTTTTTTTTTGTGATTTGAAATACCTGTAGGTTTTGGGCGATGGCCCTCTACGCCCTTAGGATAATACGTCACTGCTACCTACCTACCGCTAAATCAAAGATGGCTAAATTTTACCTGTATGCTAATATAACTCTGCAATGGTCGATGAACTGGCAAACATTGTTTGTCTTGATATGCTCTGCATAAGAGCTGATAATACCACCTGAAAATATATATTTTAATAGTAAATAAATTTATTCAAATTCATAAGACTTATGAATGGCCAGACTCTACGCCGGTTCTGAAGGTTGCTTTTAATGAGTGGAGCCGGCAATAATCTCAGCAATTACTCTTTTCAAAATAAGATTTTAAAAATAAACATGTGTCCTGCTGGAGCGAGCGCTACTGCGCATTGTCGTCATTAAAATAATCGTTTATGTTGTATGTGTATATAACAATTATTTACCAACAATATCTATATACCAGTGACCTATAATACCCATTTCCGTCGTGAAACAGTGCTCTAGTATTATTGTTTAGTTTTGAAAGGTAAGGCCGATGAAATTACAGGCACATGAGACTTAACTACTTCACATCTCGGCGACAACGCATTGGCGATGCCTCTGGTGTTGCAAATGTCCATAGGCGGACCACTTTTCATCAGGTAGATCGTTTGCCTGCTTGTCGACCTACTTGACGTCAATAGAGAAGTTAATATAAAAGCGAAAAAAAACAAAGCTATGCCTTCATGACTGAATGTGGATTGCCTTTTCCTAATACCTCCACGAAAGTAGATTTACAAATATTATAAATACGAATGTTTGTATGGATGTCTGTTACTCATTCACGCAAAAACTACCGAACAGATTTGGATGAAACTTTACAAATAGATAGAGCATATCCTGGAATAGCATATAGGTTACTTTTTATCCCGGGGTAATGTGACATCCTTCGGGAACGCGGATAAACTGCGGGGTCCATCTGGTCCAGTTTTGACAACTAAGTCATTGCAAATTGACGTAATGGTTAATTTTATAGTAACGATGAATTTTATCATGAAGCCAAAGAGTTGATTTTTCTATAACATTCGCAGCTGTTGAAACGTTATATTGGATAGTGACGACACAAACACAAAGTTAAAAAGGGTTTTTTTAACCTTTTTATTTTATTTTTATTTATTTATTCATAAGGAACACCTACAACATACATGAAATATACACAATACATATACATTATCAGTAAGGTAGGTATAAATTACTAATTACTAAATAAATAGGATGACAAAATTTTTTACCTTGGGTATAAAGTTACCTTAAGTAACTGTCAATTTTGACTGTCGTCCCCGTGAAAGAAGTATACTGAGTAAATTAAAAATTACTCATAACAGTATTTTTAAACAATAAAAGTAAAAAAAAAATTATATTATATTTTAATATTTAAATGTTATTCTCAAAACTTAACAGGTTTATCTAATAGAGGTGTGGTGTCTAGAAATAACATTGACTCATGATAAAAACACTATTACACTTATAACGGTACAACCAGTCGAGTAGTCAAGTTCAAGGTTCGTTGTTATTCGCAAAAAACAAACGGTAAAACCACACAAGACAGCTATGACTGAGATGGTATGACAAATTAAAATGACGTCATCAAAATAATCAACAGATATCATGTCTCTAAACACAGTGCGCAAAAATCTATAACTATTTTTATTGCTTATAAAATGACATCACATTTTTTTTATTAATCTAATGTTATATATTTTTACTAAACCGGTTTTGCAGTTGTATCATCTCTATACAGTTCTAAGCTCAAGGAGGTGGGAGGTCACTATCCTCGAGGGATGCTGCGGAGGCAGTGTACCGCGCGAGCGCACCTAACGCACGCGCACTCGCGTTCTGTGATTCCATATTTGAAATACGGTGCTTCTTTTGTTTGTCGAATTGGTATGTAATTATTTCACATATTTTTAAAATCGAAGATGTTTCTTTAGTTTGAATTAAGAACATAATTTTTTTTAGATCTGTTTTTTCTCGAACTTATCCGATTGCTTGTGTAAATATAGGAAAACTGGTTTATTTATCAAATATTTACATTGCCCGGCAAGTAAGTTCTACTAACACTTGTTTTTTAAATTCTAATAAAAAGCCTATTTAACCATTATAGTTATCAACGAAGGTTCTAACTGGTCCCGAGATATCACTCGCATTTCCTTCCATAAAAGTACTATGTCCTCTTAGTTTCCAGCTACATATTCTACAGATTTTCATCAAAGGGAACTGGCTCTCAAATGGAGTTACCGAATCATAGCTGCAAATATTTTGTTGGGTACCATACCGTGTGGTTAGGTTGGTAAAGTGGTCTGACTCCTTGAACTACCCCACATATAGGTTCGATTCCCAACCAGGACAAAAAAATGTGTTTATTGTGTAGATATACGCGAGTAATTATTTGTATGTACGAGTATGTTATTAAAAAAGCAGCATTACATACTATCTACTATCTAGTCCAAACACTCCCTAGTTTTGGACGACCATGTGTAAAGAATGTCTCAGAATATTTATAATTAATGGTGCCTATATTTAGTGTATTCTTAAAACGCAATATTTATATTCGGGTTTATTCGGAGAAGTTCAGGTGTGCAACCGAATCGATTAGATCATCTACAGAATCGAATAGTTTGTAACTAAGGAATGAGGCAGTCGATCGGTACACGACTACGGATAATAAGTAGATCCAATATGGTAACATTTCATGCAATAAAATTGATCCCACAAATCGGAATGGCAACCGAGAAACTGAGTAAGGAGGCTAAATAAGAAACAAAAAAAAGTAAAGCCGTTTGACTTTATTAAGACCTCAACCTTTGCAATAACCATTAGCTGGTTCTAAATTTAAAAACATCAAATTGTTTTGCCTGTATATATTCAAATATTATGGCGGGTTCGAATTGGTACAATCGAAAACATAAAGCTGAAGAAAATCTCGTTCACTACAAAAATTTTGAATATGGAATGATAAAGTGGTGAGTTTTTTTCTAACTGTGTCTCATACAATTAATATTCTACTTTATGGATTCCTTTCAGTATACAAGTGTTATGTAAATTTTAATGTATTCAGTTACTTGTGTAGGCGACCGTACAGGGGGTATTCTCTTGCATTTGTTATTTTTGAAAAACATGGCGAATATCTATGATAATCGCTTGAATCTCTTAAACATTTGGAATGTATTCATTCTAATTTATGACAAAGACCTAAGAATGTATTTTCAAAACAAAGTAGTACTATAGTATGTGTAGTACTACCTGTCTCCTGCGGTTATACCCGCGTTTATCGATATTATATATATAGCCTATAACCATCTAGGAAAAATTCCGCGTCGAATGGTAGCAGTCCCATCCCGATAAGTTCAGTAGTTTTGAGGTGATGGTGCGATAAACGAACTCTATTTTCCTTATAGAGTTTGGTTTGAAAGATAATAAATAAATATCCTAGGACATTCTTTACACACGGCCATCTGATCTCAAACTAAGCAGAGCCTGTACTATGGAAACCAAATAACTGATATACTACACATACAACTTTTTTCTAAATACATACTTATATAGATATTTACACCCAGACACAAAACCGCTATGTAGTACACAAATGTTTGTCGTAGGTGGGAATCAATCCCGCGACCTTCGGTTTGGCAGTCAGAGTCGCTAACCACCAAGCCGACTGGCCTGTCAAAGATATTTCAAAGTTCATTAACACATAATGTTCTCTTATACTTATTTAATCGATAATTTATAATCCGAATCGCCTGAGATCCAATTTGTATGACACAAATCCTCGATTATGAACCTAATGGAGTTTCGATTAAAAAGTAACGAACTGATAATCGAATCCCGTACCTAAGTGATGAGACGACGATGTTTTGTGTTCAGGGAAGTTGTTTTAATAAAGATTATTAATGTTGAGATAGACTAGTCCGCCGCGTTCCCAGGGGTTATATCATTTTCCCGGCATGAAAAGTATCGTATAAGTTAATTTAAGTTATTAACATTTTTTGTCTATATTAATTACTAACTGTATTATGTGCCAACTTTCATCCAAATCCGTTTATTAGTTTTTACGAACTTTCGCGTTTATAAGATACAAGCTGTCTCCCGTGGTTTCACCTGCATTCCCGAGGATACACTTTCCCGCGATCATGATCATCACCATCATCATATTCCATATACCAGGGATGTTCACTGCTGAACATAGGATGAGAGGATCCCCCTTGGATTTCAACCTCAAACGGTCCTGAACCGCATCCAGCGGGTTCCAGCGACTTTGACCAGATCGTCGGTCCACCTGGTGGGAGGCGTTTTCCTGTACGTGGTCGCCACTATAGAACCTTTCTTCCCCATCAGTCATCAGTTCTTCGAGCGAGACCACTTGAGCTGACTGCCTCTACAAGCTATGTCTACAGCATTCATTTTTCTACGTTTCCCGACCTTGTCGCGTAGAAAAATTCAGCCCGTTCGATAACTCGCTGAGTGACTGCGCTTATTTATACGGCCAGCAGCAAAAGACCACGTCTCTGTTACATTAGTTATAATTGGCAACACACACTGATTGAAGACTTTTGTCTACAGGCTCTCAGGTATTTATGACGCGAAAATATCCATATATCTAATTTACAAGATACATAAGAGGAAGTGTTTCTAATTCAGCTTGTAAGACTTGACCTAAACAAGCTAGTCTACATTGCAAGTCAAATAAAAAGTTGTAAAATATTAGGCGATATGCCCCGCAGGGTTTTTAAAATTGTTCCGCCCCGTGTTTTAATAAAAGGTTAAGTACGGTGTAAGGATTTTTCAAGGAAGTGCGACAGATCCGCATAATGTAAACAATAATAAACCCGACTTAATTGTGTATGCAATAAGATCTATTATTATAAATAATATTTTTATTATTCTTTCACTTTCAATAGAAGCGGCTAAGTTCTTAATGGCGAGAAATAAGTCGATATAATTAGTAGGTTTTAAAATAAGCAATAGACCAGCAAACAGACGAAGTCGCACCGTAAATATCTCTCTGGCTTTCGACCCGCGGTATCACCCACGTTTCCGAGAAAAATGTAGTATTCTCGGAGGAAAAACTTAGGTTAGTAATATAGCTTTCTATCAGTGAAAGAATTTTTGTAAAATGACGTGTAGTTTTGGAGGTAACCTCATACATCCATACATACAAAGTTTACCTCTTTTTAATACTAGTGTAATCGTTTATATGTTCACAAAAAACTAATGAAACTCGGCACATAGATAAAGCACGTCCTGTAATAACATATGGTATACTTTTATCCCCGGGTATATGCGCCATACCTCGGCAATACAGGCGAAACCGCAGTAAACAGCTAGTACACCTAACCTCACAAACATTCGCTTTTATAGTAAGATAGGATTATTTTCAAAATGTCAGTCGTGTTTCCTAGCCCCGACAGTCCAGTTACTCTACAAACAACATGTACAGACAGTATCTACAACTCCTTTACACCGTTATTCAGCCGGTTGTAAACGAGACCACCTCTATCCGGCTAGTCGCCGCCCTCGGGTACGCCTGTCGCTATATCTTGTTACATTGTCAGGAAACTGCACGAACTTATAGTAGGCAATAAATCGTGTATTCGGAGCGAAGGTATAGCTTGTAGATTTTGTTGTGTTTGTAGTAAGACAAATAGTCGTATAGGATGGTGAAAGGGTACTTTGTAGTACCCTAGGTAGTACCCTCGAGTACATTTGACACCAATAGGAGATTCTTTTTACACATGGGTATCTGATCCCAAACTAAGCAGAGCTTGTACTATGGAAACAAGTAACTGATATGCTACAGGTATATTTTTATATTCTAATTTGTTAGGTTGTTGTTTTTTATGTTCTATCGACAATTTGTGACATTGGGGTTAAAAATAAGTACCTACTACCTAGACCTACCAATTGTAGAACCTTAATTGCATACTTATATAGACATTTACACCCAGACACAGAACAAACAGACATGTTCATGCACAAAAATGTTAGTCTAGTAAGCACTTGTCAGTGTCATCTGTAATAGAAAGATGGTTACGTTCCAGATATTGTGTGATTTCAACTTTCAGTTACCATGGTGAACTATAGACCTCTCACGTGATCGTGTAGTTAACGAAAGAGACAGAGCATAGGGACATCGACAAGCTATGTTAGAGTCACTTACAATAAAATTTCGTTGTTTGATTTTTTATGGTAATTAGATTTAAGTTAGCATTTATATTGCTTTTAAAATGATGTATGATTAGAAGATTTGGCTGAAGGTAATATGGATGAAAGGTGCATTGCCTCTCAATAGTATGATTATTTCATACTTGCCGTATCTCCGCGTTCCCATAGGATGTAATATTTTCCCGCTATAAAAAGTATCCTAAATGTTCAATCTAGGTTATATATACATATAGCTGTCCACCGCGGTTTCATCCGTGTTTATCGATAGCATATACATATAGCCTATCATCTAAGAAAAAATCCGCGTCGAATGGTAGCAGTCCCATCCCGATAGTAGCTTTAAATTTGACCTTCATAAGTGCCTTCTGAGGGCCTAAACTGAATAAATGGTTTTGAATTTTGAATTTTGATATGCTCTGTAGTTTTGAGGTAATGGTGCGTCAAAGGAATCCTAATTTCCTTGCATATACAGGGTTAAAGGTTAAGTCGACCTAAATCCTTTAAGAGGTGGTAGTTTCCATCATTTCTAACCTATATGACTTGGGAACCCAATATCCCAAACTTAACCGTTCTCAAGTTATCGGCCGTTGAATTTATTTTATAAAAAATCAAGATTTTTTGTCGATTGCCCCCTTTTTTGTGTTTTGTGTCTCAATTTTGTCATTTTTTTTGCTATTTTTGTGTAGTAAATTTATTTAAGCACTACCTACAACTTCAAGTAACTTTACCAACAGAGTCGTAGTAAAAAGATGAGCCATGTTTCATTTGAATTCGTTCTCTAGTTTTTCCGTGAAAGAGCAACAAACATCCAACCTCACAAACTGTTGCATTTATAATATTAGTAGGTAGCCCCTAAACAATATATACTTAAAATAAATGTCCCGAAAAACAGCTTATCGTAAAGTTTTATGCACAATTTATGTCTGCTCTCCGAATTGGCCGACGGGGCATGTTATTGGCATCCATTAAGTTGGTGAATCACCTGAATTTCCTAATTTGTGTGCATCATTGTCAGAAAGACAAATGTCAAAATATTGCAAAAATATGTACGTAATTTGTCTGTCAAAAATTCTTCAAGCTTCTTTATTAACCCAGGCTTTACCTCGCGGTTTATTTTATAAATGATACAAAATCCACAGCATTTTATAATGTAAAATAATTAATGCAGTTTTTACCTATTGCCAATTAGGCCAGGCCAGTTGGCTTGGTGGAAAACGCTCTGACTGCCAAACCGAGGGTCGCGGGTTCGATTCCCACCCAGGACAAACATTTGTGTGCATGAACATGTCTGTTTGTTCTGTGTCTGGGTGTAAATGTCTATATAAGTATGTATTTAGAAAAAAAAATAGTATATGTAGTATATCAGTTATCTGGTTTCCATAGTACAAGCTCTGCTTAGTTTGGGACCAGATGGCCGTATGTAAAGAATGTCCCGGGGTATTTATTTATTATTATTTATATTTCCAGAGTGGAAGAGAGAAATAGTTGAATAATTAAAAGTTATATAAATACTAAGGTATATTTTTGTGTGAGTGCGTGCGTGTGTGTGTGTGGGGTGTATATGTGTGTGTACGTGTGTTTCACTCGTTTTCCCGAGGTATGTTATTTTTCCCTAGGATAAAAAGGTATCCTATGTGCTATTTCAAGTTCTAAACTATGTACTTGTCAATTTTCATCTAAATTCGTCTAAAGTCGTTTTTTGTATGAAAGTGTAACATACATCCATCTTCACGAACTTTAGCATTTATAATATCGGCTGTTCCCGGTGGTTTCATTCGCGTTCCCGAGGGATGTAACATTTTCCCGGGATAAAAAGTATCCTGTATATTATTTCAGGGTGTGCTCTATGTATGTGCAAAGTTTCATCCAAATCCGTTTGTAAGTTTCTGCGAAGAGGAGTAACTAACATTAATTCATACAAACTTTCGCATATATATATTGGTAGTATATTGTTATATTGTAAGTATGAACTAGCTTTCGCTCCGTGATTTTGTCCGCGTTTCGAGGGTCTTATTATCGCGATTATGTTGCCTGCAGTCTCAAACAGTGCCTTTTTTTTTTTTTGCCAAACATCGAGATGCAGTTGCCATGGAAAGTCTTTTGGGAGCGAAACCATCCGAGGCTGAAATAGCTTAAACTTTAATATTTAGAATTATAAATTTTGACGAATAAGTGTAACTAAATTTAAGTAAATGCTAAGTTATTTTAATCCATGTATCGGCAGTAGAAAAATTTAATGTAACACTATTATTAAGGAACCACAAGCCTCAGTTCAAAACAACGAGCTGAGCACGCGCGGAAAGATGTAAATTTTTAGAAACACAATACAATAGATCTTACGTAGAATCTCCAAAGAGTACGGACTAAGAGTCCGTAGAAAATGTAAAAAGAAATATAAAAAAAAAAAAAAAAAAAAAAAAAACAGTGCCTTTTATGGATTACTGTACAAAATTACGTTCCAATTATTGTTTTAACTGTGTGTCAAATTTCATCCAAATCTGTACTGACGCTTATAATTAATTTAATTTAATTAAAAAATAATAATAATAATTACAAAATTAAATTAAAAATTAATAAATAATCGAGTACAAAAATACAAACATTCATATAATATTAGTAGGATCAGATATTAGCAATTTGGGAGATTAAAAGTAAAAATGTTATTCATAATATTTATTTATTCAGGGACGAACAAAAATCCAGTCGTTTTGCTGTTTGTCCAAATAATATATAGGCCTAACAACCTGGCAACCTAAATTAATTATGCTAAAATGGTAATGTAAAGGTAAAACCAAATAAAAAGCGTATTTTTTTCAATTTCATATTCCAATTGCTTTCTATTTTCAAAATACAATCATGGAAATTTACTTTTTTCGGATAAAGTCAACATAGATATGTATAAAATACTAACTGACCCGGCAAACGTTGTTTTGTCATATTTACTTTATTACAAACTATACATGAAAATTTATCGTACTACAATTATTATATTCGATAGCTGACCCGACAGTCGTTGTTCTGTTCAAACTATGAATATTGAATTCGAAGTGGCACGATAGATAAAAAGCAACCAAAAACATGGTATTTATGAATCTAATGCTTTAAGATACCCTATTATCAACCTAAGATACCAAACCACATAAACTAAGTTTCATAAATAGGAAAATAGAACCATGCTGCATAATTCCGAATTCTAAGGTAAATAAACTATTTTAAAAAGAGGCATCTATCTTGGCACTTTTGTAACCTAAATTCTTAGTGAAATAAATAATTAAAAAAAGATCCATATTCCTTTTATTTAAAAAAAAGGTTTTTTATAAAAGGCAAATGTGGTCGTTCAATTTCGGTATCCACACAGGAAGCGACGATCTAGCACATTGTTACCATTTCGATTCTGCAATTAACCACAAAAATCCCCTCATAATAAAGACCGCGTCCTACACTCCGTCCCGTATCAGTCGCGTTCGCAGACCGAGGCACGCCCTCGCCGAGTCTGACGACGAAATCACCTGCAGACGAATCTTCAGCTCGCGATACTACACAATACACCTCCTCGCCGGCGTGGACATTAGCCGCGCTCTTTCAAATATTTATTCAATGCTGTTTTTTGTTTTGAAATAAAGAACTAATAATAAATCAGATAATGTAAAGTCTTTTGACCACGCACCGTCCTGATCCCGTGGTCCAAACCCCACAGGGGGCACCCTCAGTGTGCTTGTTGCTTAAAATCTAAATGTATTTTCGGTTGAGAGCCCCCCGCGCTCGCCGGAATTGTTCGCGTAAGGGTGTAAGAGCCATCATAAGCTAACGCCTTCGTCCCTTTAAAAAAAATAGCACCTTCTAACGTGTGGGTTGAAGCTGGTAGATATGCTCAAGAGGTAGGCTCCTGTATTATTAAGCACGCTATGGAAAGGTTCAATGAAAACATTAAGTAGCTTATGCTTTGGAACTCGTCTTTTACAAAAATCTTAATTATCTCAAAACTGTCATTCTGTGGCTTGGTTCTGGTCTACGTAACTACGTCCAATTGAACTTTTAATCTGAGTTGTGATTGCTCTGAACTTACTGTGATGAACACACTCTTCTCAAAAACTAAGTTTTAGTATTTAAGAACATTTTTAATGTTCATAAATATTCCGATTGAATAGGCTGTGCACTGTGCAAATGACAATGCAAATATGCACTGAGTAATGATAAATTTATTATTTGATCAATATAATTCCGACCCGTGCCTCTGTTTTAAACGGATGTTGTCACGACTGACATTTACGTCAAACACCATAAGGTTACATTATAAGAGTTTATGTTGTCAAAAGCGGTTACATTAGAAAATTTTAAATGGTCGTTACGTTTTCTTAAATTTTCTAATTTTCTACGAACCTTTCTTAATTTCTTATTTTCTTTCATAATAACCTTCTCTCTTGACAATAACAAACACAATAAAAAAAGAATTAGCAAAATCGGTCCAGCCGTTCTGAAGTTATGGGCGTACATTACATTTCGCAGATTCATTTTTATATAATATATATAAGATATAAAATGTCATGCAAATATATACTTTATTGTTTCTGAAATAAGATTGCTCCATTGCTCTGAAAATTAATTGAATGATAATGGTAAATAAACTTTATTGTTAAGCTATAGGTTACATTATTCGATGACATTTGTAACGTCAAAAGGACAGATTATAAACATGGCAAAGATTATGAGATCTTCTAGTTTTTTACAGCTAAGAGTGTCACACAAAAATCAACCCTATGATGTGATGATAAGGTTCATCACCATCGTTCTTGTTCTTAGCGAAAACTTTTGAACCCTTTTTAACCTTTAATTAGGCGCGCGGGGTCGCCGCGACCAGTGATCTTCAAGTTAAGTTATTTTTATACCTATTAACGCTGTCAACCCGAATTTCTTGCTAGCTTCCTAACTCTCTAGTCCCCTAGTTCTACGTCCAGTTTCTAATTTCATACCTATCAATTTGGTAACTGCAGACCCCGCGCGACTAACAATGTTAGTTTATTGGAGCGCCTAATTAAAGGTTAAGCATATTGCGCACACGGAGGCGAGTGAGATTTGGCATTGTTGAATTTTATATGGAGAAGAAATGCAATAAACTATTTTTTGTATAAAATACATTAGAAAATATACAATTATTGAAAATAAACAATACACACACTACCATATGTTTGACACACACACATATTTTACAAATATATACTTGTGACACGCTCCAAGCTAATGAGAAGAAAATTTTAAAAAGTTGTATGCAAAGAACAATGAGGCTATGTACTCTGACAAAAAAACCTCAATAAAGTTCAAACTTAAAATACATATGGAATTACGGTCAAATTTCGATCACTAGAGACCACTAGTTTGATTAAAATGGTGACCGTTGCCAGTAATACAATTCCGCCAATGTCATGTTAACTTTATCTCAATAGCAGTAAAGATGATTTCCCTATGTTTATTTCATTCTAAACTGTCAAAATGAGCCATTTAAATATCGAGTAATAAAACAACAAAAGTCAGTGTCACCAATTATTTAATAATTTACAAAAGCTACGGGAAAAATCAATGTACTTTGGGGACGAATCCCCTCTCGGTGATAAAACCCGTCGTAAAGTATAGTCGATAGAGGTCAGACATTGTTAAGCAATGGTGTTGCCATAACAAGGAGGTTTATTACCCTCGTCGAGACACTGGGACGCCGGCCATTCGACGGATTATAGTCTTTATAAATAAGGCTCTTACTTTGTATACAAACATAATAACAATAGAGATTAAATAGTATAACTCTTAGTGCAGAGTTCGTCCGGGGAAGCCTACTATAGTACTACCATTGTACCTATTTCCGCCGTGAAGTAGAGCTGTATTACTGCTTCGGTTGAAAAGGTACGGCAGGTAAAATTACAGGCACAGCGGTGGGAGAAAAAAAACATTTTTTATTAATTTGAAAAGACAAAGTTACATTTTTGAAGGAATATGAGACTAATGATTTCATATCTGAAGGTCGACAATTCATTGTACTGCATCTGATAATTCCAAATTTCCATAGACGGTGACCACATACCATCAAGTTTATTGGCTTGCTTGACCATGGGAAATTGATGTAAGGCCTACCAAGTGGTAGGTAATGGAGCTGGTCAAATACCTAATAGAGATACAGGTGACCAGTTGGCGCTTATCTCGCTCGCGAATTAGGACTAACTCTTACTCCTTTTTAAAAGGCCGGCAATGCACTTGTGGCTCCTCTGGTGTTGCGGGTGTCCATGGGCGGCGGTAATCGCTTACCATCAGGGGATACGTCTGCACGTTTGCCTACCAAAACATAAAAAAATAATAATAATAATATCGCCAGTTTTTCAGCCTTGCCGACTGAGATTTTGGAGCAATTTTAACCAGGTTTCGGTACTGTTTACGAATATGTATAACTAGATGTCTCCCGCGGTTTCGCCCGCGTTTTGTTTGAAATTGAACAAACCAAGAAAAGACCAATGTCATACAAATTTTGCACCCCCATTTTACCCCCTAAGGGGGTGAATCAGTCATCAGCTTCTCCTTTTATGTATAATGTATATAGAAGATATATAGATTGTATTTGAGAGACAGGTGTTTTTATAATAAAGAACACTAGCTTTCCCCGTTCTTGAGAAGCCTTTGCCAGCGTTCTCTACTCACTAAAGTTTAATAGGTTATATAAATAAAGGAAGGCATAGCAGATATATACCTACACATAAACAAACAATTTTGTTTAAACATACATATTTGTTCAAAGTCGTAGAAATGATTCCAAAGAAACCAGTTTCTGCTTATACTATACGAGTATATACTAACATGTATGTTCTTAATTTCTTTGTTCCAGAACAACAACTAAATAATGGTGCGTCACCTGCTACTGCTGGGAATATCCCTGCAGGTCACTGTGCTCACTCTGGTAAGTAAAGACCCTGACTTCTAAAATGGACGTTCTTCATCTTCGTATCTGATCCCAAACCAAGCAGAGCTTGTACTATGGTAACCAGTAATCCCTACTTCCCTACTAATATTATAAATGTGAATGTAAGTTTGTTTGTTACGCTTTCACCCAAAATATACTAACCGATCCATACATATCATCATGAAACTTTGTACACATATTCTTGGAGGTATTATAAGTAGCATAGGATACTTTTCGTGTCGGGAAAATGTTACATCCCTCGGGAACGCGGGTGAAACTGCGGGGTACAGCTAGTCTTAATATATATAAATCTCGTGTCACAATGTTTGTCCTCAATGGACTCCTAAACCACTTAACCGATTATAATAAAATTCGCACACCATGTGCAGTTCGATCCAACTTGAGAGATAGGATAGTTTAAATCTCAAATTATAGTCGCAATTTTAATTTATTGCTAATTATTTGTCTGTTATTATTTGACAGTCACAATTATCTGTTAACTCCAAATGATTCTAAGAGATGTCGATACCTTTCGACTGGGTTGAGTAAGTCATCAATAGATGGCGCTGCTATGGTAAATCTACGAACGTGTCATATAAGCTACAATTCAATATCATGATTACCACGTGTTATTGAGGCTAATGTATAAATTAAATTTATTTTGTAGTAAACGAAATACCGTGAAATTCAATTATTTCTTCTTTTTTAATACGGCTGGACCGATTGGAATGTTTTTTTTTGTTTGCGTTTGGGTGGTGCCCTGGATGGTTTAGATTCACAATTGGACCCGGTAGGTGGCGCTGCGAGCGAATTCCTGCATTTTTGTATGGACTTATTTCGACAGAACGACGTCTGTCCGGGCAGCTAGTATAATATATATTGACGGGTCACTTAGCTTGGTGGTGATGCCCTGATTGTCACGCTGCAGGTAGTGAGTTCGACTCCCACCCAGTAAATAACTTGTCAGCAAACTAGATCGAATAATGTTATTTGAGTATATTATAAAAAGCGCAAAAGGCAACATTACGAAATATTCACTGTTCATAAATTTCTTTTTAAAAAGAAAAAAACAGTTTTACTCGATTTTATCCATCTGATACATATTTTTGACGGGTCAGTTGGCTTGGTGGTTAGAAACCATGTCTCCGACGCCAAAAGTCGTAGGTTCGATTCCCACCCAGGACAAACATAAACTTTTGTATGAACATATCTGTTTGTTCTGGGTCTGGGTGTAAATATCTACCTTTATATATTTTTGGAAAAGGTATTTCTAGTTTCCAAAGTACAGCTCTGCTTATTTTAAAAATGGCCGTGCATAAAGAATGTCTCAGGTTACGTATTCATATTTAAACTTAATACATCAAGTAATCTGGTTACCTTATTTTATCTAATGGCCGTGTCTAAAGAAATGCCCCAAGACATTTGTTCCACAATTTATAACCTACTTACAAACGCTGATAAATTGCAATAGTTGTATACAGCAAGCTAACTTCGACTTAAATCGCAACTTGCTTTTACATTAGCATATTTGTACCGTTATTAAGTTCCAATGCAGTCAATAAGGATCTTTATCGCTTGGACCTTGTAACTGTGGATGTGATAGCTCAGATGGTAGTGACGTCTAACGCTGTGACAAGTTGTTGGTTCGAATCCTACAACAGCTAGAATGCTTTATCGGTTTTTAATTTCAAAATTATATTACATATATTTTTTATTATATTATAATGTTGTTAAAAGTAATTAAGTCTTTGATCTGTTAGATTTGAGTGGATACTACAAGATAGACAGACAAAGTCATTATACGACTTTAGAGTCCCTTAAAAATACCGGCCAAGTGCGGTGTGTCGGACTCGCGCACGAAGGGATCCGTACCATCTATAAAAACAAAAGGCAAAGAAATCATGTTTTTTGTATGGAAGCCCCCTTAAATATTGATTTTATTCTGTGTTTTAGTATTTGTTATAATAGTGGCAATAGAATTACATTATCTGTGAAAAAATCACCTGTGTAACTATCATGGTTCATGAGATACGGAACCTTAAAAAAGAGAAAATATTAATATCGTGAGGAAACCTGCTGTGGTGATAGGGTACTTTAGTACCCGCCTGGCTGGCTACCTTCAAGTTTAATATCTGTGGTCAAAGGACTACTGGTGTGCTCCAACAGATGCACTTATGAGCTAGTTCCCATCTAAGCTCTGAGTGCCTACTATCTTCAAACACACATTTCATTTAAACTAACTTTAACAAATAATAAAAATAAAATACAGTTTACCAGAAACTGTCTTTTTTACGGTTTTGTCAAATATTATACGGTGACTATGCGAAATTACAGGCACATGAGACTTAACAACTTCACGTCTCAGGGTCGACAACGCATTGGCGATGCCCCTGGTGTCGCAAATGTCCATAGGTGGCGATGACCACTTACCGTCAGGTGGACCGTCTGCATGTTTGTCAAATGTGATATAAAAAAATCGACTCCGGATCCTACTGGGCGGCTTTTTTTTAACTCATTATTCCCCACATCATAAGACTGTCTTAAATACCGCAAAAGGTTATGCTCACATTTTCTTTTTAACACAAATCAATTAATTCTTAAAATTGATAGCAATCCGATTAGTGACGTCGTTAGGTGACCTTAATGAGTTTTATCATTACTTGTCCCGCTTCCATTGATAATGACAGTTCAGGGGCTCGATTCTGTAAGGAAAATGACACTAACTCGAGGATGTTTCGTCGTGGCCTCCGTGCTCTGTCTCTTTCGCTAACTACGCTAATACTACTAATCACGTGAGAGAAAAGCTCTCCGCGGCCTCCGTGGAGCGGCTCGCCGACGATGTTTGTATTAGCTGAATAAGGGGGCTGTTCATCTCAGGGTGTGACTAAAGAGTATATAGATAACCACGTGCACTTAATACCTTGCACTGTCGGTCAACAAAACCATATCCAAAGAGGTTGGTAAAAACTTGCAAAATCTCTTGTAATATGTAAAGCGCTGAATAAGTAGAATGCATACGTCTTGCGGCAACCTCAAATGATTGCTAATAGGGCAGGCAGATCAATAATATTGCCACAGTAAAATAAAACTTGTTTGTTTCTTATAAACGGGAACTGGCTGTCATGTGCAGCTACCGGCACCCTTCAGTATATGTTTGGCGACATATTTAACACCTTTTCGGATTTCATACCGCCTTATTTTGACTACAAACTGTTTAGATTATGCTTATCTTTCTTTTCTAAAACATGAATAGAGTGCAGTATTTTTGGTCATATCGTTTGAGTAAAGCCATTATTTTTTACGTTATTTAATCGAAACCATCATACGTCATGACTAAACTACTATGTGACAGAAACGAGTTTGACCGACAGACTAAATTCAAGTATATCCTTCTCTTTTCATCTTATTTTATCTTATTAAATAAGATAGAGATGAACATAGATTTTAGAACACAATATGGTCACTTTGTGTACGTTTTGTATGACAATATATACGCAAGTATATATCGCAAATGGGAAGAATCTGTTATTTAAAAAAATATGCAAAAGCGCTGACCCTCGTTAGGTCATCGGCTCTGCTACGGTTCGCAACAAGGTATAGCGTAAATCTTATGGCAATTATAAGGGGGTAGGTTAATTTAATACACTTCATAAAATTAAGCAAAGGAATTTTGAGAATGAAAAACAAGTTGACCACAAAATTTAATGATTTAATAATTTTTACCAAAAACAGATATAGGGTTTACTCACAATGATTCTTGTTCGAAAATCGGCAACGAAAGAGGGTTCTTATCACAAGACACCCGCTTTTATAAGATAGTCGTACCGACATACCGAACGTGACGTCACAAAACATGATTTTCACACAAGTAAATAGAAGGCGTTACAATAGCCTAGTATTTTCATTAGTTTATGAAGTTACTATTTATAAAACAATATTCCGGAATTACTTCAGATTTAATTTAATTAGTTTTATAAAAACCAGAACTTAAACGGTGTTCACAACAACATTACAAGTTACTTATTTTCATAAAACTTCTCTAAAGCTTTCAACTATGTAATTAGTAATTATGTTAAATAGTAAATTGAATTAAGACAATAGTTTTATAGTAAACGGAACTGTAAATTCAATTATCAAATTATATTTTCATGGCATAGCTGAAATCGAACTTTTATTCTTTTGGAATGATTATTTACACACGTAGAACATTCAAATGTTGATATTGATTAGTAAAATTACGTATTAGAATTTACATAATCATTTTAAACCCAACTACTTCTTAATTAATTAATTAAATATTCATTGCTGCGACATATATATTTAAAAAAAAAGTCGAAATATGTTGCAGATATCAGTTATCTGGTTTCTATAGTACAAGCTCTGCTTGGTTTAGGATCAGATTGCCGTGTTTTAAGAACATCATGAATATTATAATAATTAAAATAAACAAAAAAATACCCATGATTCAAAATTCAAAGCCTTTAATTTAGTTTTAGCCCGCGGCAAGCATTTATCACATTTATGGCTATTTCATTATTACAATTTTAAATGTTTTTATATTTAACATTTATAAAATACTTAATATAGATAAAAATCAAGAATAAAAAAGAAATAATAAGACTATAATTTACAGAATAATAACAACCTAAATAAGCAAATTAGAGCTGCACTGTGCAGAGAGCAGCTATTTCCATACATCTTTATCGACGTCATTATAAGATAGATATATCAACGCTGGTAGCACCTAGCACCAAAAATCAAAGTGTGTCGACATTCTAAAAGTGAAATCCGTTATTTGACAAGTGAAAATGACAATTGTTCTCCAGCAACTGCCACATGCGGCGGCGCAGATCGAAAGCGAAATAAAATTGTCATGAATAATTCATTTAGAACTCATTGTACACTTCAATTCATTTGTCTGGGTCTATTTTAAGTTTGTGTCTATATACAAAGTGGTTTTTACTGGTTAATATCTATCATCATTATCATCAGCCTACTTTGTCTACTGCTGGACGTAGGCCTCACCTATGGCCCGCCACTGAGCTCGACGTCCACCTCTTTGTTTCCGACCGCTGCCAGCCAGCGTATATCATCGCTCCATCTGGCTTGAAGGCGCCCTACACTACGTTTACCGAGCCGTGGTCTCCACTCTAGACCAGGTCTACCCCAACGGATATCGGTTCTACAGCAGATGTGACCAGCCCACTGCCATTTCAGCTTGCTAATCCTTTGAGCTATGTCGATAACATTGGTTCTGTGACGGATGACTTCATTACGAATACGATCCTTCAGAGAGCCTCCGAGCTTAGTTCTCTCCATCGCTGAGCGACTTTGAATTGGTGAACCAGTCGCACCGTCAGTGTTTGCCAGTTGCCAGTTGGCTTCGTGGTTAGAGACACTGACCGTCAAGCAACAGGTCGTGGTTTCGATTCCCAAGTACCTATATGCTCATGTTCCTGACGGATATAATGCTATTCCTAGGGTGCCATTCTGTAAGGTAAAAAGACACTAGCTCGAGGATGTTTCGTTGGGGCCTCCATACTCTGTCTCTTTCGCTAACTATGCAATGACGTAAGAGGAACGCTCCCAGAGGTCTCCGTCCGCCGGGTCACCGACGAAGTTTGTATTAGCCGAATAAGGGGGCTGGACGAAAAGTAACCAAACCAAATATTGATGTAATAATAATAGATATATAAATATCGATTAATATTGGCTTCTTCCACACACGGCTATCTGATCCTTAACAAAAGAGTGTTTTTGCTATTGAAATCCAGACTAAAAATTATTATTTTTATAGTATACTAGCTGTCGCCCGCGATTTCACCCGCGTTTATCGATATACCATATCGTTATTACCACATCACTACTCTGGAAGATAAGCCCATTAGGTCTAATTCGAACTCTTTCTTATAATCTTGAAACTTGCAGGTGGACACAGCAAAACAGCAGCTCCAGCTCTCCGACTCCTACCTTCCAGTGGCGATGCAGATCATCGCTCACCTCACGGACCAAATGGCTTTTGAGGCCAAGGACGATGTCACGCCGTCCACAAGTAGGCCTACAACCGCCAGACCTACGACAACAACACGGCCTACGACAACCACACACGCGTACGTCCCGTGGACCACATCCAAGCCCACAAAGCCCTCAAATGTTTGGTGGAGTTATACAACGAAGAGGTTACGGCATAATGCTTTGTATAAATGCTTTCTTCTGATTTTCAGCTCGTTCTTACGGTCGCGCTTCGAGATCTTTCGATTTATAACGAAATTTCCCGAACGTCAGATATGATTATATGATATACTGGAGACTTTTAAAAGAGATATAGTATATTTAGAACCAGATTCTTCTTTGAAATTACAATTAGAGTTACTTTTGACAAGGAGTCCAATTTTCGGAGTAAAAAGCCAATTTCAGTTATGATTTAGTCTCGTGATCAATGTCATAGATGGCTTTCTCGTAAACCGAATTGCTTTGTGCATTCTTTAAACGTAAGTTTCGAAGTTGACATGTATAAGATTATATCATACCGATTAGCTGTTCCCTGCGGTTTCCCATGTTTCCTATGTACATTTTTTCCGAGATTAAAAGAATTGCCTAATCAACAATCTGCACTGGCAGAGATTGGCCGGACCAAGCAGACAGACAGACGCACAATTTTTTTGTTTTATTATAAAGTATATTCTTGAATTTCGTAGAAAGCTTTTATTATGTCATTACAAACAGACATTTACACTTTATTCATTTGTATATAATACAAATTAATTATATAATTATATATTCCTGCTATATTGGAGATATATTGGTTTCAGAATTGATGTATAAGCTGTAAATAACAGTTGAAACATAACAGCTTCTCATTTGAAGGCTGATTTCCGAAGCGGTGGTCACTTAAGTAGCTTATAACTTCTTCAGAGCCCCACATGGGCCTTAGCTGAAAAATTACTTTGACTTGATGTCAACTCGGACTTCAACATTAACATTGACGTCGACTTCAACCTTTACATTTTCAACATTGACTTTGACATTACTTCTACTTTGTCTCCGACTATGACTTTGCAATTATGTTGTAAATAATTTGGTGGCAGTGACGAGTAAAATTTACAAATATAAGCAAAAAAAATTGGTAACTACAAGCCTACAAGAATTAACTTTGTATAGTGCAGGGTAGAATTAATTGGTTTAAGTATATAGCAGTAATTAAGGTGAAATTATCGGTGCTATTTCCAGATATCTAATATGGTTATGGTGTATGTTTTTTATGGGATTAAGTAAACCTGCGGCACGCTTTGATGGTCTCTTTGTAGTAAGTCCGAAAATAAAAATTATTAAAATGTGTATCTGCGTATGAAGACAAAATAATTACTATAGTAAATTAAAGCATAGTGCCGCTAGTTTTAAACAAATATGTATATTAAATGTTTGGACTCATAAGACATAATCATTAAAATATTGTTGGGTTGAGAGATATTAGTGTGGTAATGGATTCATTTTAGCAATGTAAAGCAAAATATTGTTGGGTTGAGAGATATTAGTGTGGTAATGGATTCATTTTAGCAATGTAAAGCAAAATATTGTTGGGTTGAGAGATATTAGTGTGGTAATGGATTCATTTTAGCAATGTAAAGCAAAATATGATTTCACATCATAAATTGAACGATAGTCGAAAATAAAAAATTGTCTACCATATTTCGCTTTTACACCTTTCAGGCACCTTGTATAATATTTTCATCTTAATTATTTAGTAGATAAAATGTGTTGGTCAAAGCTAGCCCAGCGTAGGCGAGTGCCCATACATAGAGGGCTACGTGTCTCGCCGACGCTCGCCATCGCTCGTCGTCGCTCGCCGAGCTGTCCGAGTGCAGGCGAGGATTACTGGTCTCACTTCGGAAGTGTTGGTTTCAAATCAAAGACGCTCGCCTACACTCGGTTGATTTGAATACGGCCAACTTGTGGATAGCTCCACAAAAGTCGTGTTCATTGGTAGTTTGCATTGGTCTTGTACTTGACCAACATGTAGACTAAGTCTTGCCTTGTTTATCTACGCTCATGTTGGGTGAGGTTTGACCAACATCTATTGCCAGTTTTAGACATCTCAAATAAATAACACCATTAACCAAAACAATTCCAGGCCAGACCAGACCACACCGTATCACAAGCCTGGATACTACGCGCCTGTCGCGCCTCCCAAGCCAGCAGACCGTTACAACCCATTCCAGCAGAGATTCGTTCTTCTACCAGTGGAACATAACTCGCAGTACACCGTCATAGGCCCACAGGAGACCAGGACAGATGAGCCGTTCTTGGCTATCCACAATGAAGAAGTCAAACCACTTATGGAGCCAAAACCTGATGATGCACCATTGCTACCTCCTTTCGAAGTTAAAGTGTTAAGCCGCTCAGATGGATTCGTAATCGATGATGAATTGAGTGATGAAAGGCTCCAATATCTATCGGATAACGTTAGGGATATGATCAAGATGGCCAGGGACCCTGATGATGAGAGACTGGTGGACGTGTGGGAGGGGGCTCGGTCTGGTCCCCAGCCGGGGTCGTCGAAGGCGACGAAGTTGTCCACTTCGAATTTGAGACTTTTGCTGCTCTATGACCTGCTGAGCAGGGAAGCGAAGAGGCAGAGGCTGTCTGACTTCACTGTAAGTATTTTTTTCAATTTAAAAAAAGAATGTCCTGGGACATACTTCACTCATAGCCATCAGTGCCCTGAGCGCGAACAGCCATCGTTAGCGTAGCGTCATCGTATCGAGAGCGCCAAATAGCTAATTTGTATGGGAAATTGAACATCGCGCATACTGAGCTACGCTTTTGATAGATGTTCGTGCTTAGGCCTCAGATCCCAAACTAAGCAGAGCTAGTTACTATGAAAAATCTACTGTAAAACTACTCTATTGCGGTTAATGAGATAGCTCGCTGATAGATAAACGGACAGAGGAGGTTTAGGCACCCGAAGGGTGCCAACAGAACCCTAAAAAGTACCTTAAGGGGAAAAAATACGACTAATAAAATTCTAAAAACTATAAAATGTCAGTTTAAGACATTATTAAAAGTTACAAATCGTCTGATATTTCAAGAGCCTCTTAAGTACAGGATTGAGAGGCCATCAAAAAATCATCTATAAAGTTTAATGCGCCTAACATAAACCCGTATCAGGACGCAATAACAGCATTTATGTAGGTTCTGCTCTTCATCGTCGGCCTTGTGACCATGCTCTATTGGTTCTGTGGTTAAAAAAAAGAAACACTTAGTTTCCAGCCGGTATTTTTCAGTTGAAGGGTGACTTCCGCACTGGTGGTAACTCCAGTAATTCATAAATGCCCTGTTATTATATAAAACTAGAGCTTTTAGTGCAGAGTTCGTCCGGGGAGTAATATTACCGTATCCATTCCCACCGTGAAGCAGTAGTGCACTTGTATTACTGTGTTTCGGTTAGAAAGGTAAGGGGGCGGTGAAATTACAGGCACATGAGACTTAACAACTTCATGTCTCAAGATCGACAATGCATTGGCGATGCTTTGGTGTTGCAAATGTCTATAGGCGGTGGTGACTTACCATCGGGTGGACCGTCTGGTTTTTTGTCGGCCCATGTGGTATGAATAAAAAAATACAAATTGCGTTGTCGACCCTGAGACGTGAAGTTGTTAATCACACGTGCCTGTAATTTCACCGGCCCACCTTTCTAACCGAAACACAGTAATACAAGTGCACTACTGCTTCACGGCGGAAATAGGAAAGGTAGTTCTTCCCCGGACGAACTCTGCACAGTCGCCACTAAAAGCTCTACTCAAATTGTTCTCTTCGGTTGACACACAAAATTTATTAGGATCCCGTAAAGATGGTTATTTATACTGTCGCCTCCCTGATTGCCCAAAAATCTGGAGATATATCGTTTTATTACTCTGTGTTTTACCGAAGGTTTGAGAGAACCAAAGAAAATAAATAAAAGGAACACCTAATTTATTAGGATGAAATCACAACTTATTAGCGTATAAGGAAAAATATGACTTCTTTGAATATGGTGCATATCTGTGGGTAGGTAATAAACACATTATAATGTATTTCTTAATAATCTTTTTATTTGCACATAAAGGCAAGATTTATTTATTTATTTATTGCGGCATTAAAACATTTTGAGATTTAAAAAGGTTTATGTAGAAATATTAATAGCGATTAGAATCTACAGTAGAATCGTTAAACTTGAATTTTTAATATTTTGTTTATTTTTAAATGGTTAAAATAATATTTGAAACTAGCTGTCCCGGGGCTTATGTTAGGCCAATTGCACTTAAAATTTTTGGACTCTTTCCCTAAAAGCTTTTTTCGGTCTATTCATTGACAAATTTTTATATAGACACGTCATCCACAAACATCATGGCTGTCCAAAACAGCGTAAATATTATGAAGCTACTTATATGCGCGAAGAAAGGTAATGAAAACCATTGCCATCTTACGGGGTGTAGCTTTTGTTAGAGAGAATTGAATAAATATCGTTAGCCACGTTAAGATTGAGTGCTGCTTGTGCTGTCGCGGCAGTAGCTGTTGCGCGACTCATTGAAATTAGGTCAATTATCATAATAATTCTGAGCGTGGATCATGCATCTATAGTTTATATATCATTGGGTCTGTTTCGAATATTTTAAATGAAACATTTGTCAAGTCGTCCAGTGATACTTACGTAAGCAGATTTATTACAATTATTTACCCCCTAAAGCAAAGCTCTGACCCATGCTTACATAAACATTGGGATATGCATTTTTCCATTGATGTATTCTGTTTTTTTTTTATTGATTCATGAGCAGCAGCTATGATTCAGAAATAAGAAAATTAATTATTTGTAGGAATCCCCAAAAATGCGTTTCGATTTCAAGCATCGACTATGAGTGGGTTGAAATATGTGTAAAAAGCTGATGTAATCATCATCTGGAACCCCCCTACACCCCATATCATCAAAAATAAGCAATGCAAAGACCCCCCGCCTCCCTATAGTGCTTATGAATTACTTGCACGGCCTTAGGGGCCCGCCCTAAGTAACGTACAGGTTGATCTGTCGCCAAACACCTGCAGATGTGTTCCAGTAGCACCTGAGAGCATGAGGCCTTCTTAGCTTTGTCAAGGCTGGTATAATATTGGATCTGTGACCACTTTCACATTCTTGTCCGTGTTAGAGTGTAAGAGCCATCAGAGGTAAAAAACTTCGAACCTTCCAAAAAAATTAAGTGAACCGTCTGCCTATTAGTTCAGAGCTTCCGCACATTGTTCCACTTGTCGCGACCACAAGCTGCGGACGAGTTTTTCATACATTTTGTATAGTATCGGTGCAAACCGAACGTTCGAGTGGCCGCGCGCGAGCCACAAGCTGCGGGAGTCACCCGAGCTCGCAACTTGTGGCCGCGTTTTGTCGCTCGCATTGCGCGCATACTCGACACAGCTGCACAGTAGCTGGCTTCTTCCCGGTGGCGTGGCGGCGACCGCCACCTATTAACGGAATTCAGCCAAAATTAGCGGCTAAGTGGCGCCATCAATCACCACTAATGGCCACCAGTCGCTGGCCGCCACTAAGCTACTAGCGGCTGCGATAGCTGGGTGTGTGTAGTGGCTTGACTGAGCCGCTAGTGGTCGCGTTTAGTGGCCGTGACTAGTGGCTCAATTTGCGGGCTGCATTAACCTTCGTCAACATGGTTGTAGTTACTTAATCTAAAAATGCAAAGTTACTGTGGTACTGTAAATTTGAAGTTGAAAAACGAGATGTGTCAAAAGATTTGGTTTTTCTGTATAGCTTTATTTCATGAAATTCGATCCTGCTGTTCTAAAGTAAATTGTTCCAAATCGAAGTGAGAGGTTCGTTTTTACACGCTTTATATTTATTATAAGAACAATTTAATATTTCATTGGAATTTACCTTAGCCAATAGACATACAGTAAAGCTTTTTCATTGATAATACCAAAAAAATAAAAGGTCCTCCCATTTTCTGGAAGCCCAAATTAAGAAAGCATTACTACCTTTGCAATTCGGTTGAAATTACCCACAAATTCCAATTAAGTTAACTAATTAGTAAATAATTACATTTCGATTCGAGTAATTTAGTACAGAATTGTAATTAGGCCTTAATACATTAACCAACTTAGTACGTGAGATGATTTTATTTATTCAAACTATTTACGTGACTACGTACCTATTCAGTGTCTAGACTAGTCTAACTTTGTCTAGATTTTCTTCGAGCCTAGATATTTAGGCTGTGATTTTTCCTATTTTCCAGATTGGTAGTAGTGCTCTGTTATTGACAATTCTTGTAAGCAGTAATTATTATTACTGTAGTACTTATGTCGATTAAATCTTTGAGATTGGTCGAAATTACGTTCTTCGGTCGTCTGAGTGCATCCATAGCACGCCCCCTTGGATCAAAGTTCAAATTTCAAAACCATTTATTCAGTTAAGCACCGCATAGGGCACATTAAAGCAAAGTTACTGAAGCTACCTTGGGTTGAAACCAAAGAAAAACCAGCAAGAAAGTCAGCAAGGTTACATTTCTTTTTATATTATTTGTTGATCTTATCTGTCTTCTAAGTTAATTTTATTTTTACAGCAAAAAGCTTTATATAACACAAGCTATCCCGACAGACGTTGTCCTGTCGAAATAAGTTCATACAAAAGTTCGCAGCGCCACCTTTCTAGGCGTTTATGAGGAGTGCACTAACGTACACAGTCATAGAAGAATTATATATATTAAGATTTCTAATACTAAATAAAATGACAAGAAGACTAAAGACAATTGAATCGGTTTTAACTATCATTGCGTAAGAGTGTACCCAATTCGATTACTGGTGATACCAAGGTCTACTCTCTCCCATTCCAGGGCTTCTCTCCAGATGTAATGAAGACTTTAGTGGACTCATCCAGCGGCGGTGCGCGGGCGCAGCTTCGCACTGCCCTCTCCAAAATGGTGGAACGACATGACTGCGAGCATGAATACGCAAACAATAGAGCGAAGGTGAGTTCATAAATGAATAATAAATATCCCGGGACATTCTTTACACACGCCCATTTGATCCCAAACTAAGAAGAGCTTGTACTATGCCACTTGTACCACCAAGCCTGAACCAGCCAGACTGGCTCGTCCAGTAAGACACACATAAATAAGAACAATAAAAGTAACGAATTTTTTGAGCTATGCACAAAAGTACTGGAAGTGAGCAGGTCACGTAGCGATGCTCACATACCAGAGATGGACCACAAAAGGAACATTATGAAGTGGCAGAGGGTGATCACTGACTAGATGGGAAGACGAGATCAAACGAACTAGCACTAAATATGGGAAGAATAGCACAAGAAAGGGACATAATATGTGTTTCTTGGGAGAAAGCAGAACAACGTTTTTACTCTTAAACCATAATAAACTGTATAATAATATATAATGGTACATCAAATAATTAAAATATATATATAATATTATAATTGTATTTGTACGAATTGTACCAGGCATTAATTAAAAGTATATTTCTTTTACAAATACGAAATTTATGTGTTACAATGTATTTTGTTTTCTTTTCAAGGAAATGGTGGTGGAGCTGGCTAAGGATGAGTCCAAGCTGTCATCAGAGCTTAGATATCTTCAACCTTTAGTTTATAAGTTTTAGTTAGCTTGAGAATTCAAGATGAGGATACAGGAGGGGGCAATGGGGGCAATCCCATTACCCTAATCCATTCACGAAAGAAACACAAAATTTTTCCCAATTTCAAAATGCTATAAGGACAGACATCACTAAAATTGTCCCCCCTAAACTAAATCCTGAATCCGCCCCTGTGTGGTTTTGAAACAAAACTAAAAACCACATTGCCATTATAAAATGCATTTATTAATTTAAACTATACAATATTTATTCACTACGTCGCAAGAATAATATAGTCAAGTTTTAAAAAATTATGATAATATTTTTTTATAAAATTAATATTTAAGCATGACACGTTAACTAAACTTGTAAGCAAAAAGCGTTGACTAGATTGTCACTGAGTGAAATTTTGGTGAATTAATCTACAGATTGAAAAACACACAACCACTACACACTACCAGATCCCACTCCATTTCTACATCATATTACATAATGGATAAGTTTTAGTGTGTATGTTTAGTATTATATATTTGGATACTTAGTTCGTAGACTTACCTAAAGTACCTAGGTACTTTGACAGTACCCACTTTTCAAACTAATGATTATTTTCATATGCATTATTATTTATTGTAATAATTTGAGATATAACATCTTGTGCTTTGTTTATTACGTAGTCAGGGATGTTGCAAATTCACAGGACAGGACCGGATTTAGGTGTGGGGCAATATGGGCTTTAGGTAATCCTTCTGGAAACACGTAGGATAATTTATTTGCGTTTATATTACAAATAATATATTATATATTGTATTGATGAAAAAAATATGGAACTATATTTTAATTTGTAGTTCTACGTACGTACGTAGTTGTAAATCCTAAGGTTTTATTTATAATTATAATAGATTGTTGATGTGGTTGATTATTGCTATAGATAACAATCTATAATGAATACTTATCAATGTGCTACTGCGTCATGTAAAAGATTGCTTTAATTCATTGTATTTAAAATTTTGTGGCAAATATAAAAGATTTCCAGAAACCATGCCCAAGCCCACTTTGCCCGTGCTTTAAAATTCGTCTCTGTCCTCAATTAAATCCGAAAGTTATTACAAAAACATTGATTTAACAAATAAAAGTATTTTGTAGTCGTACGCCTTAATATTATATAACTATAAGAATTTAATAAATACTTTATTACTACCAAATAAAATGAGCTGAAAAATGAATGGTGTTTCAATAACCTGAGGCGGATCTGGGGCTCGATTCTGTAAGGAAAATGACACTAATCCGAGGATGTTTCGTAGCGGCCTTTATGCTCTGTCTGTGTATGTCTGTGAAGCGGCTCGCCGACGAAGTTTGTATCAGCTGAATAAGGGGGCTGATTCGAATAATTCTATTAAGTTATTTAGCCGATGGCCCGGACGCTGTTTGCTATAATTGAAGACTTTTTATTCGTTTGCAGAGTTATTTCTGTTCAAGGAAAATTTCTTGGAAAATTTATGAACAACGTAATTGGAAGGGGATTTTTGATTTGATTATTAGTCAGTGAGTTGGTAACAATACCCATACTCTTAAGGCTGGAAAGGAAGTATTATATACCCCAACAGTAGATTAATAAATAAATACCCTGGGACATTCTTTTACACATGGCCTGATCCCAAATTAAGCAGAGCTCCTGATATGGAAACCAGATAACTGATATACTACAACTAAATACATACATATATAGATATTTACACCCAGACACATAACAAACAGATATGTTCATGCACAAATTTTTGTCCTGGATGGGAATCGAACCCGCGTCCTTGGCAGTCATGGTCGCTAACCACCAAACCACCTGGTCTGTCCAAGATACAAAAGTTTCAGAAGATTACTCCCTCTACAATTTTTCTTTCTTTTTTCTCATATTGCAAACGGTAAGTCACTGTCACCTTTTGACATTACCAAGGTACCGGCTTAAAGAAAGACTAGCTCGGCTTTGATTCTGTTAGGACTTGACACTAGCTCGAGGATGTTTCGTTGCGGCCTCCAGGCTCTGACTCTTTCGCTAACTAGGCAATCACATATACATATCAATACGGATTTTTGATATATTACTGCAGAAGATGAAGCCGTGTGAGGCAGCTAGTAGTGGTAGGAATAATGAGAGAGTATAGCACTTAGTCTAGAAAACTTTCTCTTAAGTGAGTCTAATAGAGTAAGACTATTCAAGTACCCAAACATAATTTATAATAGAATTAAGCTCTTTAATAAAATCTACATTTTTAAACATAATTGAATGCCAAAAGTAAATCACCATATTATTTTAATTGTAGTTATTAGTCAAACTACTGGGCTTGGGCATGGGCATGGCCAAATACGCACCTGTGCTTCATTTGTTATCTGGCTTACAAAGTTGGGCAATCAGTTACTTTCATGTTTGATTCAGGGCTTTAATAGTTTTAGCTTTAATTCTTAGTGAGTTTAAATCTATTATACTAAAGTTATAAAAGTGCGTGCTATGTAAGGTGTATGCGGAGGGTAATCTCCGAAACCACACCATTTTTTTTTAAACTCTGTCACCATTTTATAGGCACACTAGCTGTCCCCCGCGGTTTGACCCGGGTTCCCGAGGGATATCACATTTTCCCGGGATAAAAAATAGCCTATATGTTATTCCAGGATATGCTCTATCTATGTGCCATGCTTCATCCATATCCGTTCAGTAGTATTTGCGTGAAAGAGTAACAAACATACTTACATAGAAATCTTTCCTCTTTATAATATTACTAGTTGCCCCCGCGGTTTTACCCGCGTTCCCGTGGGATGTCACACGTGTTATACATAAAAACCTTCCTCTTCAATCACTCTAACTATTAAAAAAAACCGCATCATAATCCGTTGCGTAGTTTTAAAGATTTAAGCATACATAGGAATATAGGGACAGAGAAAGCGACTTTGTTTTATACTATGTAGTGATTAGTATGAATATAGATTAGTATAGATGATAATAAATAGTGAAATAATCTAAATGACAACAAATTCTTTAATGGATGAAGCCACAAATTTGCTTCTAAATCGAAGAAACCCTCAGGCACATACACATAATGCATCACACAAAAATCCTACCATTTATTTATCACTTTACGTAGGAATGACTGAAATAATAAACAACAAATCTGCGAGAACTGGCTGATATGCTGTCGTAATAATGTGTTCGCGAGCGATGCCATTTGTCAAATCCCCGCACGGCCGGCTGTCACACCGTCCCGTAACACGTTTTTATACCATTTATTTTGCTATAACTTGTATTGAATAATGATCAGCAATTTTGAGAGTCAGAAATGAATTATTGCTCGAATGGAAGTTTCGAATGAAAAGACTCGTAAATTATTCGATTTGGCATTACTGTGTATTTCAATAAAATCAATATATCAATGTCAGATTAAACCAGATACATTTACACAGCTTATTGTAACGTTTACAGTTTTATTTTATTTATTTTACCTACAAAAAATGTAGATGGGCCCGTCGTGACAGCTGCCAGTGTTATAGAAAAATGTACCCTATGACTCTTTGATAAGGATCATCATACCATTTACTGTTGAAGTAGATTAATCTACTTATGTTGGGAGCAATAAGAATGATATTTCTGTAACATTCTTAACTGTCAAAACGATCTGGACAACTTTCGTACATCGCACAAAATTATACTAGAAACTATTACTGCAATGCTTGTAGCCTATAAATCAGTGTCGAGAGCGTGTGCCAGGAAGGCCGGTCTAATTGTCGTGTCGAATCGATATTATTCGCGAACAAACTATAAACGCTCTGGTCACGCGATCGCGTCGGTGTAATAGGCGGCAATATATTACTTGTCGTAAAATACACTTTGCTGGTATAACTCCGTCTAGTGTTATGAAAATATTTTCTGCTAGCTTTCGTCCGGCGGGTTCATCTGCGCTCTCGAGGGATTTATTGTATCTCGGAACTTTAATACAGTCTGTCCATCTTACCACTATTTAGCCAGAACGATCGACACGCAAAAAAAAAAAACCACTATTAAAAATGTTAAAGTTTGGATAGATGTATGTTTAACCCTTTTTTTTTATTTCGGACGGGATTGCGATTGTCCTCAATCTCACCTGATGGTAAGTGAAGATGAGGTCGAAGATGGAGCTCGCTTTCCCGTTAGCCGCCTATTCACGCATTTCTTAAAGAGCCCCAAGTTGTAAGTATCTGGGAACGTTCTCACAGACGAAGGGAGAGAACTCCAATCTTTAGCTGTGCCCATGAGGAAGGAAGCTGCAGAGCGCTTTGTGTGAATTGGTGGGATGTCTACAACATAAGGGTGAAAACTCTCCCCACGCCTAGTAGTCCGATGACGAAAAGGTGATGGAGGAACTAAGTCGTGAAGTTCCATAGCACACTCACCAAAATGCATCCGATAAAATACCGAGAGGCAAGCAACTGTTTATCCCGGGAAAATGTCACATCTCTAACGGGTAGAACTCTGGGGTAAAGCTAGCCTGGAATTTATCTTCCAAAATTGTAAATTTATTTTTTAAATTGGTTCTGTAGATTAACAAACTTACCCGCTTTATTGTTTAAAATATTAGTTATTATAAGTTCCATAAGGATTCATATGATATATTATTAAATCGACTAAATAGTTTGATCCATGAGTTAATATTTTTCATAATTTAACGGCATCACTAAAAATAATGAATAATAATAAATAAATACCCCAAGACATTCTTCACACATTGTTACCTGATTCCAAGTTAAGCAGTGTGTACTGCTTGTACTATGGCTACCAGGTAACTGATATACTACATATTATACTACATCTTTTAAATACATACTTTTATAGATATTTACACCCAGACACAGAACAAACAGACATGTTCATGCACACAAATGTTTGTCCTGGGTGGGAATCGAATCCACGACCTTCGGTTTGGCGGTCGGGGTCTCTAACCACCAAGCCAACTGTCAACGCGAAATAAGTGAAAAGCAATTGGAATAAAATAGCGGGGCAAGGACCATGTGAGTTTCATTATACATATATAAAAAAAACGTGTGTGTACTTATGTACGCATGTAAGAAGTTATACCCGAAATTATAGGTGAGAAAAACTGCACTAAAAGCATTTTTTGCTATTCAGTCGTGAAATTGTGGTATCCAAAGTCTTTGCACCTGTCTGTAGCAACGAATAACAATTTTTGACGTTGTTAGGTTATTATTGACAATTACATCATTACTCACTCATTAACACTGACAGCGAACCTAAAGAAGGAACTTCAATAAGTAAAATTAGATTTTTTAGACCTTCTTTAACACCCAGACACAGATCAAACCAATATTTTCATGGATACTGGCATTGTTAGTCCTGGGTGGGAATCAAACCACGACCTGTGGCATGCCAATCAGGCTCTCTTACCACCAAGCCAACTGGCCCATCCTATATCCCATTCATAGCCTATAGTAACCCGCGGTTTCTCTCGTGTTCCCGAGGAATGTTATATTAGCTTTAGTATTAAATTTCATGCTACTTCCTTCAAAATTGAAAAACTGGCCAAGCTAAACTCCTTTCTATCACAAATTTACCCTTATATTAATGTTAACATTTTGGGTACATTTATTTCTAACTAGAAGTAAGTACCTCGTAGAAAATAACGAACGTTCATCCCTTATTCTATTCCCTTGAGGGTTAATTACCAAAAATCCATTCTGAGTGCTCGCTTACGTCATTTAAGAAACCCTGTGCATTTCAATTCCTGCTCGAGCATTTAGGCTCTGCGTTGATGAATCAATCAATCAAGCAGTCAATAACGACAATTGCATACATTAAAATTTCTTCAGACGTTAAGAAGCTAAGATGACACTTTTTCCCGAAAAATCTTTTCAATTTAAATGTAAAATTAATTTTAATGAAATGAAATGAACTATTTTATTCAAATAGGCCTTTACATGCACTTATGAATGGTCAGATTTTACGACCGGTTCGGAAGGTTGCTTTTACTGAGAAGAGCCGGCAATAAACTCAGCAATTACTATTTTCAAAATAAGATTTTGTACATAAAGATGTATCTACTGCCGGGGCGAGCGCTACACCCAAGCATGTTTGTTATATAAATCCATTCATCTTAAAATACTTCGAGTTTCATGAAAATAAAAAAAGAAGCCAACGTCACTGCAAGTTCCCGCCATAAAAATCCCGCGAGCGATTTATTAATCATGCAAATAACAAGCCAGTACAGAATAGGCTCCAAAAATGTACAAAACTATTCCAATCCAATTTTTAAAACGTGACTGGCTGGAAAATAGATGAGCAAAAAATTAAAAAAAAAACTCGCGTATGAGCACACCTGGGGCCGCGGCGGTGAACTGGCTCAGACAATTTTGGTTCCGTACAGAAATAGAGTAATTAATCTGTTTGGAACACTAAGTCTATCTGTATCAAATCTTCTCAGAAACTAAAGATATAGCCAAAAAATATATGCGTGAGTGTCGTGGAACACTTTGCTGGTTTCGTAGCATATTATTATTTATATATGATTCTGTATATTGTATTAAGTAGTAGAGCGTTTAGTGCAGAGTTCGTCTGGGGAAGTACTACCCTTACCCTTTTCCGCCGTGAAGCAGTAGTGCCTTTGTATTACTGTTTTTCGGTTTGAAAGGTAAGGGAGCCGGTGAAATTACAGGCACATGAGACTTAACAACTCCGGTCTCAGGGTTGACGACGCATTAGCGATGCTCTGGCGTTGCAAATGTCCATAGGCGACCGCTTACCATCAGATTGACCGTGTTTGTCGGCTCATGTGGTTTGTCTCAAATATTCTTGCTTCAGCTAGAGCTAAAGTAAAAAAAAAGCATTTGAAAGCACAATGCCTTACGAAAGCCTAGTGTCACTTATTAGTGGCGCTTATTCAAATCCATGAAAAACCTTCAAAATTGTTGATCTAAATTACCTAAATAGAATTCACCAAAATTTATTGTAATACCTAAAATAAATAAATAAACAAATATATTTCTAATTTGGTTTTATTATTATTGTTCGGAACCCTTCGTGCGCAACTCACACTTGTTCAATTTTTATTTAAAGGCTTATGCATAAATGGAATATCTTTTTTAAAAGAAACATATTAAAAATTTAAATTTTTCCATAAAGGTTCGATTTTATTTGTTGAAGTTTGACAGGAATTTAATCATAGACAATATAAAAGGTACACAACTTGATTGCGTAAGAAATAATTTATTAAAAAATAAACCTTATAACTATTACAAGGACACAATAAGTACATTGCAAAACCAAATATTAATGAATTAAATGACAATATGATTTGACTTTTTGTTTTCATGGCACAAATTATAAAATTTATATTTTGTAAAAATTGATGATTTTCAAGTACATTAGTGCAATTAAAGCAATCTTATGAGCAAGTGTACTGATTTAATTCCTCATATAACAGAAAGGTATTTCTGGGTATTTGTGGAACTGGCTCTCAAGTACACGGCAACAGAAACCATCGTACACAGAAACTCATAGTTTTGTAATATTATAAAATATTAATTATATAAGTGGACAAACAGACTGAAATAGGGACATCGTTTTATACCATTTAGAAAAGACTTTTGAAAAAAGAAAAGACTAGTTTTATTTTTCGATTGTTGATAGATTCTCAATAATTATTAGCATCACAGATCTATATTTTAGCTACATAAGTATTTTAGTTCCAACCAGATAAAAAAAATATTTAAAAGCGAAAAAGTCATAATAATAATAAATAATAATTCAATTTAAATATTGTTTGTTTCCATAGAGAAATTTAATTTAAATTTTAATTTACAACCACGGTTGACAGTAGGGCTGTTGAGTGTTTCGATCTTTGCCTACAGCTTATAGTTTTAATTGTTTGTCTATGGACAAGAGAACACTTGCAAGTGACAGTCAAAGAGAATTTAATTCAACGAGTTGACAGTTTTAAATATGTAGTTACCAACATTGTTCTGACAAAGTAAAGGCGTATCGCCCTCTTTAACCGTAAAATCAAATATAATTTTGAACGATTCTAAGTATATTATGTTTTAAAAATAAAATGCTGAAATCAATTGCAGATTTTCACTATCTGCCTCCCGCGGTTTTATCCGCGTTCCTGATGCCACATATAACATCAGCCATCTGCCAGTGAGAGTCCCGTCCAAATCGGTTTAGCCGTTTCGGAGATTAGCCTGACCAAACAAACCAATAAATAAATAAATCTACTATTACCTAGTTGATATTATGTGAAAAGCAAATATCTATTCTGTAAATGCTGTTGAATATATAAATTTAACATTGGCGGTAAAATCCATTTAGAAAAAAAAAATCTTTATGAAAACAAACAAGTAGTAGGTAAGGTCTAGTTTCCAAATGACTGATATATCCTGTAAGTATCTAGAGCTATCTTTAATACCTATCTAGTACTGTTAGAACTATTCGAAGAATTGAAAAACGCTGTAATACCTCCCCAGACCAACTGAACAATACTTCCCAAGATCTCTAGGAAGAATACAAGTGGGCCTTCTCTCGGGGTACTCTCATCACCTTCAATATCATCAAACCCAAAGTCATCATCATCATCGTCATCACTTATTTCATTAACCGTATCGTTTCTGTCAATATTTTCTTTTACAGGCAAATAACTAGAGTACAGGGTTATTTTTTCTGGTTTCCTTTCTGGTTTCTTTAGGGCCTCTACAGACAGTTCTTCTACATCTCTATCTTCAGAGATATTGTTATCTACGGGCTTTATTTCAGTCTTGCTGGCTTCTTCGGACACGTCTAGATTTTCTATTTTATCCCAGGGCTTCTTGGTCGTCTTCTCTTCTGACTCAGTTTTGTTTGAACCGATGCCTAGAAACCTGGAATTTGAAAAGATGTTTTTGAATAGATATTTTAGTACAACATTGTTTTTTTTTACTATGGCTATATGTTATATATTGTTATATGCTACTTGTGTTTGACTAAAATCCTACCACGGTATGTATTGTGATCGAAGGTGCTAAGCCTTCGGAAACATTATCAGATGGATTCTCCTGGTAGGACGCATCAATTAAGCTTAAATTACTAATTATGAAGTGTTCACAAATTGAAAAATTGGATTTTCAAATACTTCGTCAAAAATCTTCCACCGATAAAGATACAATTGTATACAACGTTGATAAAAGCGATAGGCATTAAATGAAACCTCAAATACTTTGTATCATTTTCAGGCCACGCACCAAAAATCAGAGCAATAAAAGCAATAATTTAGCCACAGGATATTTTAAAGATTTTTCTTAGATAAAACACGATGTATCTTCCCTAGCAGCTGACCAAGAACATTGGCATAACTACCTTGAGTCATTCACCTCAAAATGACAAAATTCACGCGACGATGCCGCTCTTCATCATAAGTTCCCAATACAAACAAGGCGCTACGCTATGCGATGTTGCCATTCCGATACGCAGGTCAGAGGACATTTTTGCAAAGGTGTGGATAAGTTTTATTTTGACTATTCGGCTATTTAATTTCTTTGAAAAGTTTTTTCGTATTTTTCACGTAAACTTTTTTTTATTAGTTTCAAATTAATCGTAAGCACGTATAGTAAATGTGGCTTCATTTAATGCCTCTCGCTTTTATCAACGTTGTATAACCTAAACAGATTGATTGACTAGCTAATTGGTGGCGGGCCAGTTAGCTTGTTGGTCAGAGACCCTATATGCCACGCCACAGGTCCACAACACTTGTGTACATGAACATGTCTGTTTGTTTTGTGTCTCTAAATGTAAACAAATTTATAAATTTAGAGGAAAAAAAGTTGAAGGTATGACTTGCATATATATAAATGATGTGGATTCTACAGTTCTGTTTAGTTTGGGATCAGATGGCTGTGTGTAATGATTTTTCTATTCTATGGTATTGAAATTAATTATGTAACCAATTAAGGAATATCCTCTGAGTTTCGTTTTGACTGCGTTTCTCACACGGTTATCCTAACTAAGAACATTTGTGTTTTGTGACTCAATTTGCCGCAAAGACAACTGGCCCATTCAAATATAAATTTATAATCATCTACCTGTAGATGGGCGAGGTGATCCTCTCAGCGATGTTGTTGGCGATCTGGTGGTACACGTCGAACCTTGGCGTGGAGCCGGCTGCAGTGTACACACTCACTACTGACTCCTCGGGCTCGGTGACCGACCTGCTGAAGCATGGCCGGGAGACCTGGAAGGATGATAAAGGGTTGATGTAATTTTGTTCCCTTGTACTACTGTGTTTCGGTAAAAAAGTCAGTTTTTAAAGTAGTAGAGCTCTTAGTGCAAAGTTCGTCCGGGGAAGTATTACCACCATGATCATTTCCGCCGTGAAACAGTAGTGCACTTGTATAACTGTTTCGGTTACAAAGGTAAGGGGACAATGGGAAAGTGGAAATCATAGGCACATGAGACTTAACAACTTCACGTCCCAGGGTCGACAATGCATTGGCAATTCCCCTGGGGTTGCAATCTGATTGTTGGTCGGTCTATGTGGAATAAATAAAATAAAAACAGGCCGGTAAAATTACACCACAGGGGACAACTTCATGTCTCGTAGTCGACAAAGCTTTGACGAAGCCCCAGGTATTGGCATCTAATGTCTAACTGTCTACAACATAATAAAAAGAAATAAATACAAAACTATAACTAAAACAAGCATGTACAAAAGGAGCACGTGTACAGAGAGCAGCTGTTTCCAGACATTTCTATCTTGAACGTAATGAGCTACCTTGTCAAACACTCTCAGCTTTGAAAAATTTCTTTACATGATTTTCAAATTTAAGAACAGACATCTTGGTTACCAAAAGCAGTATTCTATTAATACATCCAACACAATTACAAAGAAAGGTCTCGTTATAATAAATAAATATCCCGGGACATTCTTTTACACACGGCCACCTGATCCCAAACTAAGCAGAGCACTACTGTACTATGGAATCCAGATAACTGATATAATACATATATTATTTTTTTTCTAAATACATACTTATATAGATAGACACAGAACAAACAGACATGTTCATGCACACAAATGTTTGTCCTGGGTGGGAATCGAACTCGCGACCTTAGGTTTGGCAGTCAGAGTCGCTAACCACCAAGCCAACTGGCCTGTCTACCAATAAAAAACTTAGCGAGGTAACATTTTTGCAAAATCATCTCACTTTTTATATATTTTACAAAATAATCAAAATCATAGAAGAAATAACAATATAATTTCATTGAACTACCCACAAGAACCAAGCCAATATGCGCCCAAGAGACATCAAACTTCCGTGTGACGTGGTAACGCATCTTAGGAAGTACGCACGGACTTCTAACAATAGATACAAATGGATAACAGCTCATTAGCATTGTGTAATAGATCGCGTTCCTTTCCTTATTGATGCAGTGTGATGTCAATTATCATAATCGCCAGTGGTTCAAACGACGCCGACGGTGGGTACTGGGTTTAGTTCCCAACAAGGACAAACATCCTGGGATATTCTTTATACACGGCCACAAACTAAGCAGAGCTTGTACTATAAAAACCAGGTAGATATACCATATTTATAAATTTTAGTACAAAAGGCTTTGACATCACAAATGATTATTTTAATGCTTGGGTGTAGCGCTCGCTCCAGCATGACACATCTTTATGTACAAAATCTTATTTTGAAAAGAGTTTATTGCCGGCTCTTCTCAGTAAAAGCAACCTTCCGAACCGGTGTTAGAGTCTGGCCATTCATAAGTGCCTGTGAAGGCCTATTTGAATAAAATATTTCATTTCATTAATAACTACTTTTTTAAAATTTAAAAATAAATACTTTTATCTATGCTAGCTGTCTCCCGTGGTTTTTCGAGTACTCGGGGGATGTTACATTTTCCCGGGATAATAACAAACTATATATTAAAAGGGGATATAAACCAACTAAGTGCCAAATTTCATTCAAATCCTTTGAGTCATTTTTGCATGAACATGTTCAAAAAACTTTGTCCTAAGTGGAAATCAACCCTCGACCTAAAGTCAAGCCAACTGGCACGTTAGTTTTTTGTCTGTTTGTGTCGACTATGATTTTAATTTTTAACTCAATCGTTAAACTAACAACATTTATTCCCTAAATATAAAAATCCCAACACAAGAGCCAAAAGCTCATAATACTATAAAAAGCGGCCAAGTTCAAGACCGACTCGCACACTAAAGATTCCGTAACTTCGTACATAATAATTTAACAAAATCCCGAACGTTGTGTTCGTTTCTTGTATGGGGACCTGTACTTTTGTACTATATTTTATTTTTATTATTGAAATGAAATGAAATGAAAATGAAAATATTTTTATTCAAATAGGCCTTTACAAGCACTTATGAATAGTCTGACTCTAATACCGGTTCGGAAGGTTGTTTTTTACTGAGAAGAGCCGGCAATAAACTCAGCAATTACTCTTTTAAAAAAAAAAAAACAAACTTACATTTATTACATAAAATATTATTTAGTCTCATTGACAATACCTGTGTGTTATGGCAATATTGCAGAATTATTTAACAATAATATAATATTATAAATATGTAATTAAAAAAAAAATACAAACAAACTAAAGCCGACCAGCCCCCACAAGCAGCACCTGTTCACAAGTATGACGCATGTGGCAGCCATCGCCCTCCTCGCCATATTGTAGGGAAGTGAGCGACCCGCCACACGACGCCGCCACAAGCAAAGGCATTAAAGCGAGCATGACTAACTTAAGTTTGAAGCACATCAAAAAATAAAAATTATGAATTTTAGAATACACACAAAGTGTTATCACTGTGACCATAACATGTTCAAAGTTATAGATAAATTTAAATTGCATTCAAATAAAAAAATAAATCATACCATACAACAATACATTTACAACCAGGCACTATTATCATTTAAATATTCATTTATGTTGTAATAAGCCTTTTTTACCAATACAGTTTTAATATGATCCTTAAATTTTTGCAAGGACAAATCTAAAGTCGATGCAGGGATTTTGTTATAGAAGCGCGCACCTAGTCCCAGAAATGAACCTTGTACTTTTTGCAGTCGATAAGCAGAGGTCACGAGTTTGTGCTTATTTCTAGTATTTATTGAGTGCATATCACATTTTTTAGCAAAATGACTAATGTTTCGATGAACAAATAATATGTTTGCATAAATGTACTGTGATGCAACTGTAAGTATTCCTATTTCTGCAAACTTATCTCTAAGGGAAGTTCGAGAACCCCAATTATACATAGCTCGCACCGCCCGCTTTTGCAAAATAAATATAGTTTCTATATCAGCAGCTTTGCCCCAGAGCAAAATGCCATAGGACATAACACTATGAAAATAACTAAAATATACTAATCGTGCTGTATCTACATCTGTTAGTTGTCTAATTTTTCTCACTGCGTAAGCTGCCGAACTGAGTTTTCCCGCAAGGGATGATATTTGGGTACCCCACTGAAGTTTTGAGTCTAAAGTAATTCCTAAAAATACTGTAGATTCAACTAGATTGAGAGCTTCATTATTTATCATTAAATTACAGCCTACTTTTCTCACATTGGGTAACGCAAATTTAATACATTTAGTCTTCTTTGCATTCAAAACTAGATTATTTACTGTAAACCAATTTAATACCTGGGCCAATGCACCGTTTACATCGTCATAGTTTGATTTCAGTCTATCAACACTAAAAATCAGTGAGGTGTCATCAGCAAACAGTACAATTCCACAGGTATTTTTAACATAAAATGGAAGGTCATTAATGTAAATTAAAAATAAAAATGGACCTAGGATTGAGCCCTGCGGTACACCCATATGCACGGAAGAACCAGACGATTTGACCCTATTTACATCAACACTTTGAATTCTCTTCCCAAGGTACGATTTCATCATGTCAAGTGCCATACCCTTTACCCCATAATGACGTAACTTACGGATTAGTGTGTCATGATCGACACAATCAAAAGCCTTAGATAAGTCACAGAAAACACCAATGACATTTTGTGACTTCTCCCAAGCTTTAAAAATATTTCTTAAAAGCGCCACGCCAGCGTCAACCGTAGAACGACCTTTCGTAAAACCATACTGCTGACTATGTAAAAGTTTGTTTAAATTAAAGTGAGTAAGCAATTGGGATAAAATAATCTTTTCAAATACTTTACTAAGGGCTGGCAAAATGGAGACGGGCCGATAATTAGAGGGGTCACTAGGATCTCCAGTTTTGAATAGCGGTATAACTTTACTATATTTCATCAAATCCGGAAATTTACCTGAATCAACGCATCTATTGAAAATCAGAGCTAAATGGGGAGCGATAGTATCTACAATCCCCTGTAAGACCGTAACAGACATATCCCATAAATCGCCAGTGCGTTTAACTTTTAAACTTTTAAAACCTTTAAGTATGTCGTGAGGTGTTATATGCTTAAATTTAAAACACTCATCACATACAGATACATTGCTTTTCAAGATTAATTCCGCGTCTGTTGGTGAGGAATTTAAGGAGCTCGTTGTAGCTATAGGTATATCACTAAAGAAGTTATTAAATGCATTTGCTATTTCACTATCGTCACTTATAACTTTATTATTAATGTTTAATTCAATGCGTTTATTATGGTGTTTAGACTTTCCACTTTCAGAGTTAATAATGTTCCAAGTAGTTTTTACTTTATTGGTTGATTGATTTATTTTATTTCTTAAGTAAATAGATTTAGCAGAAGCACAAACTTTTTTTAAAAGTTTAGAGTAATTTTTTATATATAGTATGAAATTTTGATTTGTTATTAAACCGATCTAATTTTTATTTTCGCTGTTTAGGCACGCGGAGGCTACTAATGTAGGTCAAATTGACTGAAGCTACCACCGGTTCGGAAGTCAGCCTTCAACGAAGAGGAACCAGCAAGAACTGAACAAGGTGACATTTTGTTGACGTTTTTCTCTTGTTATGACCTGCGATCAGTCGTCTAAACTATAACCAGGTGAGTTAAAAGAGGTTGGGGTTTGGAGAGTTAGAGCCACAGCTCCGTCTCCCCTTAGTAACGGGCAAAATTAGTATACGATCCCGATCTAAAATCGCAAAATCGAAGTAGATTTTTGACATTTCATGTATTGAAATTTTTGTCAAATAGTATATCAATTCATAGATTTCAGATTAGGATTGCATATTAATTTTGGCCGTAAGTTAGCCGCCAGCTCTCTTGAGTCTTCTAATCGGATTAGGCTGCAAGAGATTTTGACAAATTACTACCTAATACAGTCCAAAGATACAGCCCTCTGACAGACGGATGGACAGTAGCATCCTTTAGTTACGGAACCCTAAAAACCTATGTCCGTTAAAAAGAAAATGTGCCATTGTCAAATGTCGTCCTTTTTATTGGTTGATAGGTTGTAAATTACGTGAGAAGAGTGCGGATTGTGCTGCTTATGTGACATTGGCCCCAAGGATATTGTGTGGCACGTATTAGCATAGAGTTAAGAGCTGTATTTGATTGATTGAATTTTACTCGGTGTTGTAATTTATTTTTAATCCAGAATAAAGATTTGTGGTTATGAACTGTTTGTTCTTTTGGTGGTGATCTATACATTTATATCTTTGTATATACTAATACCTATTATTAAAAAAATGTGTTTTTGTTTGTATATAACTAACTCAAAAACTACTAGATCGATTTTGATCAATCGTTTTCTATTTGAAAATTACTTTATCCAGAAGTAACATAGGCAATATTTTATCCCGTAATACATTCAATTACTCGGGAATTGAAAATTCAAAACCATTTATTCAGTTTAGGCCCTCGGAAGGCACTTATGAAGGTCAAATTTAAAGTTACTGAAGCTACCATAGAATGCAAGTGAAACCCTAGAAGCTCATATATAAATAACTTGATGTCCCGCGTTTTTACCTACGTTCACTAGGGATGTCAATTTTTTCTTGGGATAAAAAGTATTTTTGTGATGATTCTGGTTAATATTATTTATGGTCCAAGATTCATTCAAATTCATCAAAAAGTTTTCATGTAAAATTTCGCATTAAAAATATTATATGAACTAGTAGGAATAGCTATCGCACCGCGGTTTCACTCGCGTTCAAATTTTAAAAGCCTATGTGATATATACAGGCTGTTACAAAACTACCCGTAAAGCCAAAAGGAGGTTAAATGGGGCCTTATAACGAGTCCATTCACAATATTTAAGAACCGTAGTAACGCTGTATAACATACTCCAAAAAAATAAAAAAACAGATTTTTATGAATGAAACATAGAAAAACTACTAAGTAGACAATTATTAGGTAAAATAGGTACGTAGTCCTTTCTGTTAAAAAATCTGGTTCCCTGATATGACAGCTTACTAGGGTTGTTGACTTTGATATTTAATTATATTTTTACGGGGTATTTTATAACACGTTGTATATAGTTATATGGTAAATAGCCTCAGATCAGATCAGTTCAGCTGTTTAGACGCGAAATACAACAAACAGACAATCTCTCAAATTTATTATATTAGTATGGATAGAAGTGGTAGGATATTTTGTGGTAGTCACATCTATACTAATATTATAAAGAGGAAAGATTTGTATGTAACTATATTTGTTACTCTTTGATTGTCGCAATAACTACAGAACGGATATGGATGAAACTTGGCACATAGATAGAGCATATCCTAGAATAACATATAGGCTGCTTTTTATCCCGGGAAAATGTGGTATCCCTCGGGAACGCGGGTAAAACCGCGGGGGACAGCTATATTGTATCCACCTTCCGGGTTTAAGTCTGCCAAGGACCCAACAGTATAATCCGGTAGCTGCACATGAGGCTTTCCCTAACCACATTCGACGACAACTAACTTGTAACAGGTTCAAGTTCCCATTACCATAATACCACATTAAAATGACGCCAAAATCATGAACAATCAACCATTAAACCTTTTAAATCTATAAATTTGACGTAACTACAATGGAAAATTATATTGATTTTAATGTTGGCTTGTGCTATGTGGCAGATAAAGCACGTCGGGCAATGGTTTAAGAAGTATATCGATTCTTAACTTGCTTTTGTTTCATATTTACTTATCAGTAAATGCCTTTTATGTGACATTGTCATTGTATGGTTATTTATCAATTCTATACCTACATTGTGTATATAAATAACTCATAAACTAAGACTGCTTGAAATATAACATATAATAATATAAACTTAAAAAAATGATTTTTTTCAAAAATTATTAATTTTTCTTTTTTAATTCATTATTTTTAATTCAAAAGCCAAAACCATTTATTCAGTTTAGGACCGCGGAAGGTACTTATGGAGGTTAAGATGAAGCTACTACCCGTTTGGAAGTCAGAAGATATTTTAAATTTCAAACGTGACAAACATGATTGTTGTTTTTGGGCAATGTTAGTACAGCTCGGGATTAGTATCCCGAGCTCGAGAACAAATCCTAAAATAATCCTTAACATAACATGGGAATCGAACCCAAAACCTCCGGATGTAGCCAAAGCGATAGACTGATTTCAATTCATGTAAATAGAGTCAGTAGATTATGTAGTACCTCCTTATGATAAAAGTTTTTCAATTCCGATTTTACATTAACCCCAAAACCTCTTTCTATCCCCATTTCTTATTTTTCTACCAAAGACTATTGCAAATGAGTCTCATATTAACTAGAGATGTCATTATGAAGGTTCGTTTATCCGCAATTATGTAGGTATGATTTTTTCGAATTTACTTTAAAAGAATTTAAAAACTGTTTGTCTCGTAAAAAAAAACGATAACAGTGAAACTTTTGTATTACAGGGAAACATTTGAATAATTCATCAATGACTTTGAATAGCAAAGAGGTTGCGGATCATAATTTTCAAAGCCCTCTCATAAGGAGTTTCACTTCAACAAATTAAATACTGTTTACACACGATTATCTGATCCTAAGTTAAGCAAAGCTCGTACTATGGGAACCACCACTAACTATTTATACATACACTAGCGACCCGCCTGACTTTACCTAAGTTGGATATTGAAAATATGTACTTACTCTTAAATTACCCTCAATAAATTATCTAAATAATTTCGAAAACGCATCAAAATCTATTGCGTCGTTTAAAATAACAAAGCGTATAAACAAACAGGCAGAAACCAACTTAATTTTGTACTATTTAGATATATACCTTCCACTTTTTGACCGATTTCAAAAAAGGAGCAGGTTGTATGTTCCGCTGTAGGTATATTTCACATTTATGATGATTTTAAATAAATACTTGTGAGCCGTATCTAACCACTACACCTACCTGCTCTATCAATGCAGTTTTATAAAATATCTATAATAAATGGCCAAGACGGTTTTTATTTATTAGAATGGTCTGCCAATAAACCTAATTATACTTTATCAATAAATAGGTATACGTTTTCATAAATAATTATTGATCACTAGCTGTCCCCCGCGGTTTCACTCGCGTTCCCGAGGTATGTAACATTGTCTCGGCACAAAAAGTATCATATATGTTATTCCAGGGCATTTTCTATATATGTGCCAAATTTCATCCAAATCCGTTTGGTAGTTTTAGAGTGAAAGAGTTACAAACATCCATACATGCAAACTTTCGCATTTATAATAAATGAAATTATTTATTTATTTAAATAGGCCTTCACAGGCACTTATGAATGGTCAGGCTCTAACACCGGTTCCGAAGGTTGCTTTTACTGAGAAGAGCCGGCAATAAATTCAGCAATTACTCTTTTCAAAATAAGATTTTGTACATAAACGTATATATGTGTCCTGCTGGAGCGAGCGCTACATCCAAGCATTGTCGTCATTAAAATAATCATTTGTGTTGTAGAAAGCCTTTTGTACTAAAACAGTCTTAGTTCTTTCCTTAAATTTTTGTAAAGGCAAATTTAAATTTAATAGTAGAGTCTGACCATTCATAAGTGCCTGTGAAGGCCTATTTTAATAAATATTTCATTTCATTTCATTAATATTAGTAGGATAATATCAAGAACTTAATAATCTGCTAAAGAACTACTAAAATCTTGTTGATATGGGTAATGAAAGCGCCGCATGATTTTTTTATGACAATCCTTAAATTGTGTATACACAATATTGAGTCAACACTGGGGAATTAGATTTATTTTGTATCTACAATGTAAAAACACATTTAAATATATATATAACAAAATAAAAAGACAGTATCCGAAAAAATATCCGCAAAACAAACCCCACCTTAATCCACCAAATCAGATCACAAACTCTACTTACATCCAAAAAACTAGAAGAAACTTTACCAAAAGAATAGTTAGGGAGTATGATTACTACGGGAAACATTATTATATTATTTGTTGGTCCAAACTCCGATATATGGAGTTGTTCAATAACATTTGTTCGTAAATATTTAATAGGTCAAACCCTAGTCTCGTCAGTAGAGTGAAAACAACTTTCTTTTGGGATTAGTGACGAATACTTCCCCCCAACTTATCTGTAGAGTAGGCGTTCGAGCGGATTTATCGTTTGAAATGGTTGCAGTTGAAAGGTTAATCACATTAGGATTGACAATAACTTCGTATCAAGTCTATCGGTTCTAATTAACCATGAATAAAAGAACCCTGGTGCTTTTTCGGGCAAGTTTCTAAATCAGGTACGAATTTTATTCTAGTTTTCACCAATAGAAAGAGGCATTATCTAGTAAGGAATATAAAACTCACTAGTTGTAACCCATGGTTTCCGCGTTCCCGTTAGAAGCCTATGTCCTCAATTACCTGATACCTTCCTGTTGACACTTCCCTTGCGATATCGGAGCAGTTCATTAGTAAAGCCATAAAAGAAACTGCCTACTAAAACTCAACAAACCATTGGCGATGCACCTGGTGTTGCAAATGTCAATAAGATCTGTTCATCAGCCTATGTTCATCACAAGGCGAAAACCAAATCTGGGTCTGATGAGCATGTATTTTATATTTCAAGTGCAGGATCACTGCTGCACAAATAACAGGTTAAGAAAGTTTTTAGTGTTGTAAATATTGAAAAGTACTCGAATAACTTACACTGTTGCATCATCAATGCAATCATCATCTTTATAAAAAGAAAGAAAGTCACATAAATCCCGAAAAATTTAATACAAATGTGTTTTAATGTAGTATGGATTCTCGACCCTAAGACATAAAATTGTTAAGTCTCATGTGCCTGTAATTTCACCGGCCCTCTTACCGTTCTAACTGAAACACAGTAATACAAGTGCACTACTGCTTCACGGCGGTAAATAGTAAGGTGGTAGTACTTCCCCGGACAAACACTTAGAACTAAACTAAAAGAGCACTGCTTCTAAAATTATAGAATAGGGATGAAAAGGAAAACTGTGTCTACAAAGTCGGCTTTTATAGGTCTTGTCCATTGCCGTATTAGTCTTAAAAAATGATTCGTATGGAAACAAAAATAGAGTTTAATTTCCAATGTGTTGCATGTTTTTATAGTTTTATTTTCAACCAAGTATCATCGGAATTTGATAAGCCTCATGATGAACTCTTTCAAGTTCAAAATCTTAACCATAAATTTAAATTAGTAACCAGTTTCATATCATTATTATTATCGACCATTGAATTTCAATGTCAGCTGCATTATTTAGACGCACGGCCGTGTGTCGGCCAAGTTGCTTAATATTTTTTTAAGTTCCCAAATTATTGACATTTGCAATCATAATTTTTAGAATGTTATCTCATATTAAAAACCTAGGCCCTGTTTAGCGTCAGTTAATATACCAAATATGTATAACTATAAAATACATTAAAAATAATAAGAAGAACCGTAATGGAAATTTTAAAACAACTAGTCACCTACTTCGGGTTGGAAATATGTAATTAAATTTAGATTTCATCATATAGTTATATTTCAAAATAATATTACCTGCTCTATATGGCTCTTCCACCTAAATCTGACTTTGACTTAGTAGGCTTTACGTTCACAGCACTGATTTGTCGTTCCTTTTAAGTATTACACACAGAATCCATTTTTTTTATACGAAATGAAAGATTCTTCAGCTTGAAACGAAATTAAGTGTACAAATCGAAAATCGCAGTAATGTCCTTTACAACAAGCTTGGCTTCCTTTTTCACAATAATGTTTTTATCGGGATTTTATATCAAGTTTTTCCAGTACAATTTGTCAGGTTGAAGGCAGGTTAAGCCCCACTTTCACTACAGTGAAAATAAGACATTTTAGTTGAAGATTTTTACTAAAAAGATTTTTTTGTATATTCAACAAAGTTTGCTTCAAAAATTGTCTGAAATCTTTGTTAAAGCATACACTATGTAGGACCAATATGGGAAACCAGGCTCTATAGGCTCTGTAAGCTTACCACCTTCTACCACAATACTAACCACGACGTGATTGTGGTCAAACGCAAACCTATCCTTAAACTAGCTCGCAACGGCCCTTTAAACATTTAAGAATGTCATACAAAAAGTATCTCTAGTACCTAGACAATAAGGTCCATCTGCACAAATATTAATAGATATCAATAGATGCACCTTATTCCAAAGCAATAGAATTCGTTTTTCTTTGACATTCGCAAACGTCATAACGGCCATCAACAATTCCACATTGAACTCTACTTTGTGATCAATTAAATATTAGACCAACTTATTAGAAACGTTAGATAACAAATTAGATAATATTAATCATAGTTTTTTTTATTGTCACGACGAATGATTATTTCGGTCAATGGCAAGAGCAGACAATAATAATCGATTACGTATCATAGTCGATTTGTTTCAAGAAAATATTTTAACTATCTTCCGCACCGTGGTTTTACCTGCGAATCTAAAGATCGTATCTATTCCCAGGTTAAAATTTTTGCTATGTGTTAATGCAGAATATATTGTGCCTGTGTGCTAAATTTGATTTCAATCTATCAAGTGTGTGCGTTATTGAATCACTATTTACGATGTTGTGTGTATTGGCAGTACTGGCTGATGCATTAATAAAAGATTTTAATTTGAATGCATGAAGAAACCTCCTTTGGGTTTTTAACCTTTATAAATATTATGATATTGTGCTAAAATTGTTAAGAAAACAACTGCTTCGTTAAAACAATAAAGCGCGAGAATCCCTAAAATAATTATTTAAAAAAAATTACAAATCACGCAGTGTTCAATAATTGCGTATTAAGGAGTAGAAAAAATTAGTACACACAAAAATATAAAAAATACATCACACAACAACGAATTGACATATTTTCAATAATATATTTAGGGGCTGCGTTCAACGGGTTTATTTTTTCACGTTATTTATAAAGGACGTATTAAAAAAACTCACCAAAATAACAGCAAGAACCGCGAAGATCTTCATCATCGGAACAGCTTCCGGAATATCTTGAGGTGGTGTTTACTCCGACGCCGGAATCGCCACAGCCTGTACAAGCGAGCGACGCGCGCGCACATTCGCAGACAAGTGTCGTGATGCGCGGGAGTCGATGAGGATGATGCTGGTTGGACAGAGAGGCCATTTTTTGTGGAAGATATAGGATATTTTGTTGGAGATGTGACAAGTTTAATTTGTAACTGTTTACTGATTTAGAAGTAGTAGAGTTCTTTGTGCAGAGTTCGTCCGGGGAAGTACCACCACCTTAGACATATAGTGCACTTGTACTGTTTCGGTTAGAAATGTAAGGCCAGCGAAATTACAGGCACGTGGGACTTAACAACTTCACGTCTCAGGGTCGACAACGCGATGGCCCTGGTGTTGTAAATGTCCATAAGTGGCGGTGACCACTTACCATCAGGTGGACCTTCTGCCGGTTTGTTGGCCTTAATGGCATAAGAAAGGCTTAGGCTTCGATGGGCCAGTTGGTTTCGTGGTGAGAGACCCTGACTGCCACAGGTCGTAGGCTCATTTCCCATGGAGGACAAACATTTGTGTGCATGAACATGTCTGTTTGTTCTGTGTCTGGTTGTAAATATCTATATATGTACTTAGATAGGAAATGAAAGTATATCAGTTATCTGGTTTCCATAGTACAAGCTCTGCTTAGTTTGGGATCAGACGGCCGTGAGTAAAGAATGTGCCAGGATATTTATACATATCTTAATAATAATATATATAAATCTCCTGTCACAATGTTTGTCCGCGATGGACTCCTAAACTACTTAACCGATTTTAAATTAAATTGGCACACCGTGAGCAGTCTGGTCCAACTTAAGAGATAGCATAGCTTAAATCTTTAATTATAGTCGCAATTTTATTTTATTGCAAATTTTATTGGTCTATTAATTAATTGACAGTCACAATTATCTGTTAACTCCAAAATATTCTAACAGATGGCGCGGTGTTGAAAGTACCAACGTTTAATTTTTGGGGAACTCTTTTATGGACTCATTTCGACAGGACAACGTCTGTTGGGACAGCTATATTTTTTACAGACGGTCAACTGATCCCAGACTAAGCAGAGCTTGTAATATGGAAACCAGACAACTGATATACTACATACACTCATTTTAAATAAATTTAAAATTATAGATAATTACATCCAGTTAATACCACCTTCATCCAAATTTACAAAATTTACCACTTTATCATATTAGTCAATATAGATTTTAGATATAAACTCTTTTTCTATCCCATCTAATCGGAAATATATAAAATTCTAGTTTTACTTGCAGGTTGGTCACACTAGTAGGACGCGACCTTTGCGGCACCGGGTCGTGATCGGACAACCAAGTAGCAGCTACCTTGCCAGCCATTGTCCATTCGACGACGGCTGCGGCCCTTAGCGTCAACTCATAATATTACAATCCAATTCAATCTGAACTCTAAGATAGTTAAATGTCATAATTAATATTAACGTCTTGAGATTCTAATTAAATGTAAATATGTAAGTACTAGCTGTCCCCCTCGGTTTTACCCGCGTTCCCGAGGGATGTCACGTTTACCCGGGATAAAAAGTAGCGTATATGTTATTCCAGTTTGGTAGTTTTAGCGTGAAAGAGTAACAAACATCCATACATACAAACATTCGCATTTATATTTACTAGGATGTAATTTAAACAAAATAGTAGTTTAAGTAGTATATCAGTTATCTGGTTTCCATAGTACAAGCTCTGCTTAGTTTGGGATCAGATGGCCGTGTGTAAAGTATGTTACGGGACATATAAATTCATGAAATTATAAAAAACTTCTTCCCGAACCGTAATTTCACGAGGGAAATTAAGTTTTCCCTGGGTAAAAATTTTCCTGCATCAAAATAAAGTAACAATCTATTAATGTCGGTTGTTTCTTATTGAATTTTTTAAATTGGAAGTAAGAGATAAAAATTTTCGATTTCGAATGACGAAAGTTTTTAAATTATTAAACTTTATAATTAAATTCTCCTATGCAAGCCGTTGGTTTTGTATAAGTGAAAAAAATCACAATTGAAGTATAGGTATGTCACGAAGTTAAAATTTTAATATAAACTAACACAGTTAAGTTTGATTTAAGTATAAGTTATAAGTTAACTAGTAATATTGGACCAAGTTATAAAGCTAGATACAACGGAACCCTACACAGCTCGAGGCCCGACACGCACTTGGCCGGATATTTTTATTTTACAGCTTATAGTATATTATTGTATTTACCACTAATATACCATCAGTAAAGTAAGTGGTGATGACTTATTGTAAAAAAATCTGGCCAAGTGTGAGTCGGACTAGCGCACGAAGGATTCCATACCATTATCTATGGAAAACGGCAAAAAAGGGAGTCCCTTTAAATATTTATTATTTCTGTTAAATAGTAGCAACAGAAATACATCATCTGTGAAAATTTCAACTGTCCAACTATCACGGTTCATGAGACACGTACAGTCTGGTGACAGATGGACAGACAGACATACAGACGGACAGCGGAGTCTTAGTAATAGGGTCCCGTTTTACCCTTTGAGTACAGAACCCTAAAAACAGCAAAATCAAAAGTAAAATTACAGCGCAATCAAATGCGGAACTGGCTAAAAATAAATTTGCTAAATCTGACCCAACCATTAAACTAAAAGATGAAGTAAAATAAAACCTTAAAAAAAATAACATCCCTTACGTAAAAAGGTCAAACTTATAAGCTTCTACCGCCCTATTCCCACGTTTTCCCAAATACACTGTATTTGTGTTATTGCTATTACAAACTGCCGTTTGATAACTTTACCAATTTTCCGCTCGCTTGTTCGCAAAATGAAATAACTTTGTAACATTAAGCCATTTGCAGTTTTGAGGTTTTAAAAGAATGATTTGCAGAGATACTTTTATCAAAACACACTTAAAAAAACATTTAACAGATAAAACAGTAATTAAATAAAGAATTCATCATCATCATCAGCCTATCTCCGTCCACTGCTGGACATAGGCCTCACCTATGGCACGCCACTGAGCTCGATCTTCAGCTTTGTTTCCAACCGCTGCCAGCCAGCTTGCGTATATCATCGCTCCATCTAACTCGCGGGGAATTATAAAGAATTATTCTAATTAATCATATTTAATTACAAATTGATAATTCAGTTGAATTTTATTCTAATGACTTCATGTAACATATTTATATTATTTACCCCCGACTTTGTTTTTATTCTATTTATTAGGATTTCCAACAACAAGTAACTACTGTAAGAAAACTTAAGATAAATGACAAAGTACTGTGCTAAGTGCCTAGTACAGAAAGTCTATCAACGCAAAAATTACATGAGAAATAAGTAAACGCCAAGATATAATATTCTTTAACAAAAATTAAACGAGTATAAATTATTTCGAGTAGTAGAGCTCTTAGTGCAGAGTTCGTCCGAGGAAGTACTACCACCTTACCCATTTCTGCCGTGAAGCAGCACTTGTGTTACTGTGTTTCGGTTAGAAAGGTAAGGGGGCCGGTGAAATTACAGGCACATGAGACTTAACAACTTCACGTCTCAGGGTCGACAACGCATTGGCGATGCCCCTAGTGTTGCAAATGTCCATAGGCGGCGGTGACCACTTACCATCAGGTGGACCGTCCGCTTGTTTGTCGGCCCTTGTGGTATAAATAAAAAAAAATAAAAACAATGAATTCGAGAGTGAATGATTGTAAAACAGATTTTCTAATATGACAAAAATAAGAGTTGTTACAACTGGATTGTCCGTTAAAAGTCCGTAAAAATACCCCATGTTCAATCTATGTGGCTTTAATAAATATTAGTTACACTCGCATTCCTGAGATATGTTACATTTTCCCGGCATAAAATATAGTCTTGTTAATCCAGGCTATAAGCTATCTGTATGCCAAGTTTCACCTAAATCCGTTTTGTATTTTTAGCGTGAAAGTGTAAAAAACATATCTTCAGAATCTGTCGCATCAGTACATAGTATAAAACAATGTCGCTTTCCGCTGTCTCTCCCTATGTATGCTTGGATCATTAAAAATACACAATAGATTTTGACGCTTTTTTTTAATAGAGGAAGGTTTATATGTATAATGACATGTGACATCCTATAGGAACGCGGGTAAAACCGCGGGGACAGCTATTTATAATATTTGAAGAATTTAGGACTGTCTTAAAAGTCTCAAGTATTTTTTGCGACTATAAATTTTCTAATTCAAATTATGAAAGTTTTTTCTCCAATCTCACTGTGTTCCATATACACTGTTGATGAATAATAAATCTAATTAATATATAGAAAATGTGTTACACCGTATTATGTGAGCTGTTACTAATATATTGTACATCATTTCTGATATTATATGAAACTAAAAAGACTGAATGCAGTAGTGCATTGCTCCAGTCGAGAAGAAGAACGTTGCCACGCTTATCCGTTAGAGAAAATTTCTACAAATAATGAAAAGTGACAAATAAAAATCACTTGGAAGTTACAGAGTGTGTAATTAATAATTTCAGTGTTAATTGTTTACGGATATGGAATTTCAAATATGGACTAGGTCTGCCTCCATGTGTTGGCTGTGTAAATGGTATGATCCTTGGATCCTAAAATACAAAATTAAATTATTATTGACAGGCCAGTTGGCTTGGTGGTTTACGCTCTGACTGCCAAACCGAAGGTCGCGGGTTCGATTCCCACCCAGGACAAACATTTGTGTGCATGAACATGTCTGTTTGTTCTGTGTCTGGGTGTAAATATCTATATAAGTATGTATTTAGAAAAAAAAAGTAGTATATCAGTTATCTGATTTCCATAGTACAAGCTCTGCTTAGTTTGGGATCAGATGGCCGTGTGTAAAGAATGTCCCGGGATATTTATTTATTTATTATTATTATTTATTTGGTTTAGGCCCACGGAGGACACTAATGAAAGTCAAAGTTACTGCAGTTACAACCAGTTCGGAAGTCAGCCTTCAACTGAGAAGTTCAGCTAGTAACTCAGAAAGGTAATTTTTTTCAATTTTTCTAACATATTTTTTTTTTATTTAACTATTTCATTAGTCAACATTTTCGATATACTTAATCTCTTTATTAACTATTTATCTACCTATATATCTACCCTATATTTATCTAACCATCTATTTACTTAAGTATTAAACAAAGTTACTATTTCTCATCATGATGTATGACAAAAATAATCAGTTTAAGAAAATGTTCTCAATTAACTTTCTTTAGACGCGAACTCGTTTATGTCTTTCTTTAGTAGAAACAAGTTGCTGAATATTCCCACTAGGGTATTTTAAAAATAAATTAAAGAACCTACACAAGAGTTGTCGTCGAAAATATTTATTTTTATAATTATTATTATATTATATACGTGAATTAGTTTTGTTTTAAACTCTAAAATCATTTGGAATTAGATTTTGTATCTAATACAGCGCCATCTAGAATAGCACGTAGAAAACTAATTTGTTTTAGTTCTGCCACTCGTCGCTAGGTACCGCTGCTTTACTATGAGACAAGCAGTATTTAATTTAGACTTGAGAAACACATCTAATGACAGCAATTTAATAAGCATTAAACAAAGTAGATTTTGTCATTTACATACAAACTGGAAAGGTATTCTGCCAAGGCCAAGAAATAAGTTCTTGCACGAAATCTTGACAAACGCGTCACCATAGTAACGGTTTGTTTTGACACTTCGTCAATATAATTCATTTCCTAAAAATGTCTCTGAAAACGAGCAGCGTAATTTCCAAAAGCTCTTGCGTTAATTTGACGAAACATTCAAAACGATCACACTCTGTCAAAAGTGATAAAAGTGCGACATTGAAAAGGGTGATTTTATCGAAAAAAATAATTTCGGAGACTCAAGATGGCAAATGTTTTTCTACGGGTGGCATCAGCAACACGAAGAACTCTGCAGTTGTGAAACCGAAGAAAACAACTAAATCTGATTTAACTTTTAATAGAAAAGCAATTTCAAAACATAGTAACGCTCTGGATTATTGTAAAAAATGCGGGGACACAATTGAAAATACTCCTGAAGCGACAACTTCGAATACTTCAAGAAATAGAAATGCTCCAAAAGATAGAACTGCAGCCACTTCATCTACAAGTATAAAAATCTCATCAAAACACGCTAAACAACCAAGATCAGACAATAAAATCACTAAAAGTGTTCAACAATACTACAAAAACGAAAATTTCTACCAATCAACAGCTTCTATACACGATATAGATACTGGAATAAAAAAAATATCCCTAGATCCTATTAAAGAGGTACCCGAACATTATTCTAAATCCGATTTACATTCTAACTCAACTATATTTAAGGTTTTTACTGATTCAGAAGACGATATAGGCTTCCTCGATCCAGATAAAGATGAAAACATAAGTAAACTCAAGGAATTCCGTTTAAATAACTATTTTGAATGCCACTCCGCCAAATCTAGGATGAAAAACAAAGGCTCTGTAATAAGCTTGCAAGACCACAAATGCGTATACAGATTTTACTTGAACGAAAGACTTTTTCCTGTTCCATTGAGCGCTGACTACAAAAACACCATCAGATGTGTTGAATGCCACTTACCAATGGACGTGAAAAATGCAATCGATGCCGAGAAATCGAATGAAATAAATGGTACAATTCAAGCTAAAGTAAAACTTGGTAAGAATCTTCAAGATATGACTTTACTGTTGCCTGTAAAAGAATCGATGATCGTGAAAGAGAGAAAGAAAAGCATGAAGGAGATAGAAGATGTTGTGTACTTTGGAGTGATCAAACTGCAGTCTAACGGCAATTCTGTGTTCAATGAAAATGTTCCAAGTAATTCTTTAGCGTTGAAATACCAGAAGGGGTACAAAGAGTTTGATAATTGTAACTTTAGATACGAATGTATTGAGAAAGATGATATTATTGTCATTTAGGCATTACTTTGAACCCCCGGCTTCGCTTGTATTAATGTATTATACTTACTCAATAATTGTCATATTGGTTGTGAAAATCCAATTGAAATCTATTGCGTATTTAAAAATATATAGACAGTCGAACAAAAATACAGAAGTTTTAGTTTTATTATATCATACTACTAGCTGTCCCCCGCAGTTTCAATCGCGTTTATCGATATCATATATAGCCTACTAGCTGTCCACCGCGGTTTTAACCGCGTTCACGTGGGATGTCACATGTACTATACATAAAAATCTTCCTGTTCAATCACTCTATCTTTTAAAAACCGCATCAAAATCCGTTGCATAGTTTTAAAGATTTAAGCATACATAGGGATATAGGGACAGAGAAAGCGACTTTGTTTTATACTATGTAGTGATAACCATCTACGAAAAATTCCGCGTCGAATGGTCTCATCAAAATTCAAAACCAGTTATTCAGTTTAGGCCCGCGGAAGGCACTTATGAAGGTCAAATTTAAAGTTACTGAAGCTACTACCGGTTCGGAAGTCAATGACCACTTCAACTGAGAAGAACCGACAAGAAACTCAGCAAGGTCACATTCTTTTTTTTTATCAAATATTTTTTTATATAAATTTCTTCTATTCTGACTTTTTGGCTATTTTATAATATCAATTTTATAAAAAAGAAATAACAAGACTACAAAATAGAAAAAAACAATAATACTTACAACTAAAACAAAAAAAAATAGGTGCACTGTGCAGAGAGTAGCTATTTCCATACATCCCGATATGATCAGTAGTTTCGAGGTGATGGTGCGGCAAAGGAATCTTATATCTATATATATAATAATGAATGTTTGTCTGTATGTCCTTTATAGAATCGTAAACTATGCAACGGATATTAATACAGCTATCAGCAATAGATAGAGTAATTCAAGAGGAAGGTTTATAACCAGCATTGAATGCGGGCAAAGCCGCAGGGCCCAGCTTGTATATATATATATATATATTGATATATAACTTGATTAATGCGTGACTAACTACTCTGTAATAGATAAATAATATGTTTTAATTATTTATGTATGTACATTTAATACAAATTCAAATTGATGCATGTTTTACTCAACTAGTGACGGCAATGATGGTTTTGACCTTTAATAATGCCATACAAAAATGAACCCAATACCTTTACAATAAGATTTATCTTCTTTATCTAAATTCAAAACAATAAGGTTCATTTTTCCGTGAAATTGTTAAACGTCAGTCGCGTTTGTTTATCATTCCTTCACAGCTTGAAGAAGGAACGGATTAACTGTATGTTCACTTAGGTATAAAGTGAAGAAGGGAACATAATATTTTTTATAAAGGGAACGCGGATCAAACCACAGGCCTGATACTAGTTTAAAAAAAAATCAAATTGGCTGAGTATTTTATATTATGCCGTCAAGATATGCATTAATACAGGACCTTAGTCATTATTATAAACAATTATACATTATATAAACTATAGATACGTTGTCCGCTCTCAGAAATGCTGGTAATTGACCTAATTTAATTTAGTCGCGCAACAATCCTGGCGAAAACGTACGTTGCGTAACTCTTATTCCATATTTAATATTACTAGCCGTCCCCCGCGGCTTCACCCGCGTTCCCGAGAAATGGTAGATTTTTCCGGCACAAAAAGTATCCCTATGTGTTATTCCAGGGCATTTTCTATATGTGTGTCAAGTTTCATACAAATCCATACAAATTTTTGCACTTATTATATTAGTAGGATGTATATAAGGTGGAATTTTCTTTCCCTTTCTTCGCGCAAAGTAGCTAATTAGTGTCTACGCTATTTTTCAGAACCGTTGGAGAATGAGGAGTCTATACTATAATGTGACATTGATTATTAACTGATAACATCGAAACACAACCTCGAGGCGCAACGGAAATCTCCTACAATATTTTACACACAATTTCACGACGTCTAAAACATCTTGACACAACTCCAGAAGCGATTTACATGCGCTGTGTAGCAATAACAAGATGTAGAGGGAATAAATATGGCGGCTATTTCGCGCGCGCCTCAGTTCGTTACCGCGCATACGCGACTAACTGTCACTTTCGTACAAAAATCGAAAGCAGTGAGGTTTTCGTGAATACGGAACTCTTTGGATTAAATTATGATGTTTATGAATAAAATATTTTTGGTTGCAACCTCTTTGGTGGGTTTTGTGGTCGCTGACGATGCATTGCGTAAGTTGATTTTTTTTTGTTGTTTTTTTTTTATTGTGTTTGGCGGTATTGGTGAATGTAAAAGTGTTGGTTTTTTTAGATTGTTCGATTAAGTAACTGTGCACACTTACTTATTTTTTTAGTTTTAATATTGTTAGAAATTAAAGGTTATTATCTAATATTTTGCATATTTAAACAACATTTTATTAGGGACCAACGCTGAAATTGCGTAAAGTATTTATTTTTAAATAGGAATAGAAAAATATGTATTTTTATTAGTAATTAAATTAAGTTAGTTAGATACCCTGACCATTACGCAGCAGGTCATAAGTTCGATTCCCACCCAGGACAAATATTGTAGGTACTTATATTTGCTTGATCTGTGTCTGTATGTCAGTATACAAGTACGTATTTAAAAGTAATATGTGTCAGTTATCTGGTTGCTTAAGTACAAGCTCACAGACCTTAGCCTGCCCATAAAGGACGAAGAAGTTAAAGCTGTGTGTAATTAGACATCAGAAAATCGTGTATGAAGAATGTTCCAGGATATTTATAATTATTATCATGTGATATATTATGTTAAATCACACATTCAGACATAACAAACAGGTCTATGCCCACAAATGTTTGTCCCATTTCGGCGTGGAATCAGCCCACCGCTGTAGTTCAGAAGTAGTAGAACTCTTAGCGTAAAATTTGTCCGGGGAGCCACCACCATACCCATTCCCGCCGTGAAGCAGTACTGCACTTGTATTACTGTGTTTCAGTTAGAAAGATAAGGGGGCCGGTGAAATTACAGGCGCATGAGCCTTAACAACTTCACGTCTCAGCGACAACGAATTGGCGATGCCCATAGTGTTGCAAATTTGCATAGGCGGCGGTGACCACTTACCATCAGATGGACCGTCTCTTTATCAGCCTTCTTGGCATAATATAAACTTGTTTAACTAAGTTGATTTACTATTACGAAGTTAATGTAACGCGGATGTAATGTTACATGTGCAAGCTACGTAAGGGTCTAAGTTAGCGCGTGAGGAGGTTTACTGCGTTTGTAACTTAACGTAATCTAAGTAATAGCGCATAATTTAGGCGTTGTGTGCGTTGCATGCGTTATGGTTGACTAGCAACCCGCCCCAGCTTTGCCTGAGCCTGTCTTTGATTATTAATGTGAAAGTAAGTGAGTGCGGATGCAAATATTACAAAACGGATTTGGTTCAAACTTGGCATATTGATAGTATATATCTCGGATTTATATACAGTGTAAACTCTTTATAACGAAACTCAAGGGACTGAGCATTTTTTGTCGTTATAGAGAGTTATCGTTATATGGAGTGAACAAAAAAAAACAAAACAAAGTGAACAAACCAACCAACTTGGGCTCACTTCAACGTTATAGGGAGTTTATCGTTATAAAGGATAACGTTATAAAGAGTTTACACTGTATTATATCATTTCGATCTCGGGAAAATGTAACATCCCTCGGGAGTGCGGGGAATACCACGGGGGACAGCAAGTAATATATGTTACACAATACACCTTAAAAAATCTAGTGCGTAGTAAAAACGAACTAAGCCTGTAAGAGATTGTGACTTTTGTTTAAAATTACAAATTAAAAGTAAAAGTCTTTACCTATTAGCTAGAGGCGACTGATTACCCCTTCTGTAAAACCTCACTTTCTTTCTTAACATAGAGCTTTACTTATAAAGTTGCCATGAAGTACTGATCTTTTCAAATGTAATTTATCTATGGTTTGGCGAAGAGTTCTAATTTCAAATGGATGTGACTCATGTGTAGAGATTGTCTCAAGATATTTATTTATAACCATTTGCCATGGGTTTTCCATTCTACCATTGGCTTTAAAATAATATAGCTGAGTAAGGGTGCTACATCTTCGGCATCGTCATTACTCCTTCTGAGGTCAGGCGAAGGCCAAACGCAAGCCATTTCTAATAAAAAGCTTTTCCCGGAATGAGTTACTATGCGACATTTTAATACGCTTTTATTAGGTTCAAACGTATGTTAGTATGTAACGGAATCTTTGAACATGATTTTGACCCCTTTCAAGACGTCGGATTAACTCGAAATTTGGCATACTTGTTAAGGACCAATGACAATTCAATATTCTAAGTAGTTTAACCCGTTATCCTTACTAGGATGATCAGTTATAGCGGTTTAACTAAAAAATAAAAATAAAAAACACAACGCTTTTATAGAAAATCCAACTAAAAAATAGAAAATAAATTTACAATTAAGAATAGTGTAAAGAAGAAAAAAAACATTATTTTAAGGTAAAAAAAAGCGTGGGGTGCTTTTTAAAATATTATCAAAATGATAATCCTTCTACTCATAATTAAATATTTATAACTATTGACACCATGCACCCCACGCTCTTGTAAAAATTACAATAAAATTTTTTTTTTCTTCTTTACACGATTCTTAATTGTAAATAAAAATATTTTATTTTGTGTTAAGAACCTTCGCAGGAGTACGTAGAACTCACAAAAATTTCATCGCTATCGATTAATAATAGTTAAAGACACAACAAAACATGTTTAAATATATAAATGTATTTATTTATGCCAGTAAATGATGTATATGTAAGCTACACACATAACGTGACCTCCTCGCTGCATTCAGAGTGGAAACAAAATTATCTAACAAACAACAGTCGGACGTCCGAATTCAAATCGACCACAATCTGGGTCAAATACTCGCCGTGAATTCTATACTTGATATAAAATCGGACCGACTGAAATCTTTAAAATCCCTGCTGAAATTTTAAATATGCCTTTACAAAAATTTAAGGAATGAATTAAGACTGTTTTAGTACAAAAGGCTTTCTACAACACAAACGATTATTTTAATGACGACAATGCGTGGGCGTAGCGCTCGCTCCAGCAAGACACATCTTTATGTACAAAGTCTTATTTTGAAAAAAGTAATTGCTGTGTTTATAGCCGGCTTCTCAGTGGAAGCTACCTTCCGAACCGGTGTTAGAGTTGATGGTCAGACCATTCATATTGCCGACCACTGATGTGTTCTGGCACTTGGACTTGACATCCAGTTCCTATCTAGACTGGTATGCTTACAATCATCATTACCAGTATGAGAACATGGTGAAGCAGATTGGTCAGTTCCCCGCAAAAATTTACCTTTCTGAGTTTCTTGCTGATTCTTCTCAATTAAAGGCGAGCTTCTGAAGTTTACCTCTATAAAAGCCCACAGCGTGCCAAAATAAGTGGTGTAAATATTAAATAAATATCCCGGGACATTCTTTACACACGGCCATCTGGTCCCAAACTAAGCAGAGCTTGTACTATGGAAACCAGATGGCTGATATACTACATATACTATTTTTTTTCTAAATGCAAACTTATATAGATATTTACACCCAGACACAGAACAAACAGACATGTTCGTGCACACAAATGTTTGTCCTGGGTGGGAATCGAACCCGCGACCTTCGGCTTGGAAGTCAGAGTCGCTAACCACCAAGCCAACTGGACCAGATGAATTCAGACTGGCGTGTGTAAAGAAGTCCAGGGATGTTCATGGGTGGTTAAGTAATATCCAGTTAAATCCATAGCAACTCTCACTGTATCGAATGGACCAGTCTTGTTGGCAAATATAAAATGTATAATATTACAATTACAGTGAGCTGCAAAAAATTTTAGCTGTGAGAAATCTGAAAATCAATTTTTCATCAATTTTGAACATATAATTTTATAGCCTGTCTCACTGTAATTGTCACATATTATATTTGTATCTGGCTGATTAAATAAGAATTATTATTATATTATATTATTATCGGTATTATTAATTTTGTGTAATAAAATATGTAACAGGTAGGCTGTTGAAATTTTAGCGCCTAGTAAACATTGTACAGTGGTACAGAACCCTTAAAGTTGCAAATCCGACTCGCTATAGACCATTTTTTTTAACAAATCTTCCTTAACCCTGTCCTTAACACGTATAAAAACATACATAAACCATAGATCTTTTAATAGCTCAAAAACCTATTAAAGACTCATCACAACAGGGCCGAATCCATAACCTGTCAAGGTCAGACGCCTGGGTGGACAGCACCAGCATATTAATAGGCTAACTCTCTGTGTAGTACAATGCAGCTATTTGAATGCAATAGCTCGCACACTTCCACTGCGGCCGTGACCTGGACAACTGACTTTTAACCGGCTTACAGTCGATTATTTGCGGAATTTACGTGATTTATGCAATTGGTTGTGAGAGGTCAATTGTTTGACGAGCCAGTTGGCGGCGGTTAGAGACCCTGACTGCTACAAAGTATGGATTTGATCTAGGACAAACATTAGCGTGCATAGACATGTCTATTTGTTCTGTGTCTGGGAATGCATGTAAGAATATTTAAGTTTGTATTTAGAATGGAGCGATGATATACGCAAGCTGGCAGCGGTTGGAAACAAAGAGCTGAAGATCGAGCTCAGTGGCGTGCCATAGGTGAGGCCTATGTCCAGCAGTGGACGGAGATAGGCTGATGATGATGATGATTTAGAATGGAGTTAAACGAAGCTATCTAAAATCATTTATTCGGTTTAAAGCCGTGGAAGGCACTTATTAAGGTCAAAATTACTGAAGCTACCACCCGTTTGGAAGTCGGCTTTCTAACAGAAACTCAGTAATACAAGTGCACTACTGCGTATAGCATAGAGGTAGGCATAACTCAAAATTCAAAATTCAAAACCATTTATTCAGTTTAGGCCTTCGGAGGGCACTTATGAAGGTCAAATTTAAAGTTACTGAAGCTACAACCGGTTCGGAAGTCAGCCTTCAACTGAGAAGAACCGGCAAGAAACTCAGTAAGGTTACATTCTTTTTTATTTGTTATATAAATTTTTATCTATTCTGATTTTACATAATTTTATATTTAACAATTACAGAATACTTATTATAGGTAACATTAAAAAAACAAATCAAAAAAAAAATGACAAGACTACAAAATAGAAAATAACAATAATTAGGTACTTACAACTTAAACAAGAGATTTAGAGGTGCATTGTGCAGAGAGCAGCTATTTCCATACATTTTTATCTTCAATATATCAACTACCTTGTAATACGCTTTTTCTTTCAAAACTTTCCTAATATAATTTTTAAATTTATGATCAGACATTTTGGTTATTGAAAGCGGTATCTTATTATAAAATCGAGCACAATTACCAAGAAATGACTTCTTAACTTCAGTTAGTCTAAAGTATGGAACAACTAACTTCTCCCTTTGTCTTGTATTTATACTATGAATATCTAAATTCCTATGTTTCTACGTATAAACATTATATTTTCATAAATATATAGTGAAGGTAATGTCATTATATTTATTTCCCTAAATAAATCTCTTAATGATTATATAACACAACCTTAAAACAAAACCCTCACAATCGCTTACACACACACGCACATACACTCACATTCACACGCACACACCCACACATAAACATAGTCATACACACATACCCCCAACCCAACACTTACTCAACAGTACTTAACTGTTTTTTTTTTGTTTCATTATTATTTTTGGAAACCTATATTTTTATTTTTTATTTTATCAACGTCAATAACAATTAATTTGTTTCGTCATTTCTGTAACCATATTTTATTTTATTTTATCCTAATTTAATTTTCCTAAATATTTGTTTTGATTTTGTTTAATCTCTGTTCTAAGTCATTTATTTGTGCTAGCAGAACACAGTAATTGTATACCGTGTGTAGCATATGGGTCACCAAGATACAGGCTGTGCCTAGTTTGGGACCCGCTGTTAAACCCTGCCAGTTCTCTGTTCTCTTCTTAGCTTTAAGTTAACACCATGTTTGCATGCTAAAGAACGATGTGTAAGAAAGAAATAAACAAATAAATTTTAAATATTTTTTTTAATTTTAACAAATTTTAACCTATGTCCATCCGGAATATGTACCTTTCAAATGGTGATAGATTTTTTTTAATTGGTGAGGGAGTTCTGGATATAACCTACCGCAAATATGCGACCTACCAAAATTTGCTCTTTCTTTATAATATAAATATTATAGCAGTACAAGCTGTCCCCCGCGTTTTCACCCGTGTACCCGAGGCATAAAGAAATAAACAATAAATATCCCTGGACATTCTTCACACATGGTTACCTGATCCTAAATTAAGCACAGAGCTTGTAGTATGGCTACCAGGTAACTGATATACTACATTATGCATATTACATTTTCTCGAAATAAGAGTATTCTATGTGTTTATCTAGGTTGTAAAATATATGCAAAATACCCCGTAAAAATAGAATAAATCATAATTATGTCAGGGAGCCAGGTTATTTAACAGAAAGGCTAACGTACCTATTTTACCGAATAATTGTCTACTTTAATAGTTTTTCTATTTTTCATTCATAAACATCAGTTATTTATTTTTTGTGGGTATGTTATTCAGCGTTACTACGGTTCTTCAATATTGTGAATGGACTCGTTATAAGGCCCCATTTAACCTCCTTTCGGCTTTACGGGTAGTTTTGTAACAGCCTGTATTTACTAATTTTAATCCAAATTTGTTCGGTAATTTATGGCGTAAAAGAGTAACAAACATTCAAATTCACAAACTTTCCCATTTAAAAAAACACGGGAAGCACCAGCTTTCAAAATAAAAAATGAATCATTAAAATCGCTTCGCCCAGTCGAAAGTTACGTAGTAACAAACATAAAAATAAAAAAATACAGGCGAATTGAGAACCTTCTCCTTTTTTTTAAGTCGGTTAAAAATAGTAAAATAGGGTAGTGGAATTTGTACCCCACGTTTTCAACCGCGTAACATGTCTCGATGTTACATTTTCTCTCCATAAAAGTTGTATGTACCTATGTTCTAATCCAGGTCATAAACTGTCTAAGTGCCAAATTTTATCCGTAATCGTAATAGTGTACAGACCTTACGTCTTCACAAACTTTTTAACTATATTAGTAGATAATAACACTAATGTAGATAAATTTATCAATCTATTTATTTATGGATATCAGTAAGAATTTATGTCAGCGTGAGGTTCCTGACACAACACGAATTTCGCCAATAATTAACCTTGACTCGTGTTGGCTCGTCTTGCTCTGTTGAGCCATAAGTTGACCAACACCTTGCACATACGGACACTTTTGATGTGTGTTTAATAGATGTCATATCAATAATGCAATTTGAAAGTCATCTCTTACAATAATCATTCTCCAATCAGGCGGGGATCCAGCCCACAAAAAATGTTAAAGTCACAGCCATCCGAAAATCGGCCAAGTGTGATTTGGGGTATAAACTCGCTAATGATCGACATAGTATATTTCTACAAAGGACGTTTATTCACTGAATAAAGGCATTGGATAATAAAATAGAAAGAATCTTTGAGTAGTAGAGCCCTTAGTGCAGAGTTCGTCCGGGGAAGTACCACCTTACCCATTTCTACCGTGAAGCAGTAGTGCACTTGTATTACTGTGTTTCGGTTAGAATGGTAAGGGAGCCGGTGAAATTACAGGCACATGAGACTTAACAACTTCACGTGTCAGGGTCGACAACGCATTGGCGATGCCCCTAGTGTTGCAAATGTCCAGAGGCGGCAGTGACCAGTTACCATCAGGTGGACCGTATGCTTGTTTGTCGGCTCACGTCGTAAATATGATTACATCATTAGCCTATCGACCTCAAGAAGTGTGACTTCATAAGATTATTAGGGCTGTGGGCATAGATGGATCTTTGCGCTTGTCTTCAATCTTAAAATAATTATACAGATAATTCAACCCTTGAAGATTATGAAATACTAGCTGTCCCCCGCGTTTTTTTTTATACCATTTTTTATTTATTTATTTTCTCTTAGGAAGATTTACAGCAAAATATTAATTATATTATAAACATATAATGTAGTCCTATGCCATTTATAAATCTCTACATATAAAACTTGGCCCGACTAAAGGCAGACGGTTCACTTGATGGTAAGTTGTCACCGCTGCCTGTGGACATTTGCAAAACCAGACGCATCGACAATGCGTTGTCCTCCCTGAGACGTGAAGTTGTTACAATAGTCCTTCTCGGCGGAAGTAACAGTAAGGTGGTAGCACTTCCCCAGACGAACTCTGCACTATGAGCCTTCTAAAACACTTCACAGGTGTCCTTTCACTCTATAAATGAGTAGATATCATTAAGAGAGTGAATGATTGGTAAATTGATAATGATTATTGTACATGTATACAATGGCCACCGTCAGAGGCGCCAGTCTTTCAACATTACATTATGAGACCTCAAATATTCTTAATTAATATTCTCAGTAAATATTATATGATTGCTGCATTTGATGTTGTAGTTATTGGCTAATGATAATCTAACTCATAACTATCTGTATTCGGTATGCACTGCAATGCGCCTTTGACTCAATTAAATGATATTGGAAGTAGAAGTAGTAGCTCTTAGTGCAGAGTTCGTCCGGGGAAGTACTACCACCTTACCCATTTCCGCCGTGAAGCAGTAGTGCACTTGTATTACTGTGTTTCCGTTAGAATGGTTAGGTTGGTACAATTACAGGCACATGATACAACGCATTGGCGATTACTATCTGGTGGACCTTTAGCCTGTTTGTTCGACTATTTGACTATTTTTTTAAACTTGCCTCGGTGGTAAGGCATTTATGTACGCTGATGACACTTGCCTGCTTTATAGTCACAATAATATCAACCACATACAACAAACTATGCAAAACGATTTTGACAGAGTAGTTCAGTGGGCACATGATAACGGCATTATTATAAATACAAGCAAAACTAAGTGCATGGTTATTCACTCGCCGTATCTAAGTAAAAATAGTTTAATAGTGCAAGTAAAAGGCCATTCGTATGAATGTTTGCATAGCAACAAACAACTTTGTCAATGCCTGTGTTTAGAAACAGTTGCCTCTTATAAATACCTAGGACTAGTAATAGATAACACATTCTCATGGAATCTACATGTTAACAACGTATGTAATAAACTACGCTCCATTCTGGGTAAATTAAAAAATTTAAAATATGTTGTAAGCAGGAAGATATTGTATACCCTATATTATGCACTAGCTGACTCAATAATTCATTATGGCTTTGGTGGATATGGTCTTACGTTCCCCACACACTTAAATAAAATTCCTGCAGATAAGGTTACTAAAAATACTTGTAGATAAAAAAACGAAGGAAAACCTAAATAAGAATTATGAAAAGCTGTTCAAAATTTGTGAAGTACTTCCAATTCATTATAAAAGTAAATCTAATATATTGACTGAACAATTTAATAATGACAAATATAAAAAAAAAACGTAGACATAACTACCCAACCCGGTAAGAAATAATAAGAAAACGCTTGTTGCTCCAAAAGTAACTAATTACTTTGGTAAGCGCACAAGAAGGTACTTGGTGCCAACGCTGATGAATGAATTGCCCGAAGAATTGACACAGGTAAAGTCTGGAGACCGACTTGGAAGACTTCTGCAAAAACACTACCTGTCATTGTGTCCATAGACACTGAAATATTAGTTTTAAACTGGAAGTTAAAGTAGAATAATAATTATCATTAAATTTACACAACTAAGTATTGAAACTGTAACTTAAATTAACTATAACTTAAATTAGCAAAATTACTTATTAATAAGCACAATAAAAAATATCAAAATTTGTAAATAGTGTTGGACGAGAACAACTGCCGACAAACGGCTATGCAGTTTGGCAGATTTCATGTATAATTTGTAAAAAAAAGGTTCAAAGCTTGGCTAGAGACACAGAGGTCCTGGCTTCGATTCTCGGGTTAGACAACGCAACATTCATGTTTCTTCATTTAGAAATGTATACTTGTAGTTTGAGATTGGTAATATATTTTAGAAACAGCGACAATGTCACATGTCACTTTGGGCCTAAATATCTTCATCGGAAGACCTCTGTGGGGATTTTGGGCGAGAAGATACAAAAAATAATATGTATGGTTCATTAAACTCCATCTAATGCACTCATATTAGCTTTCCTTCCACCTAACACTTCCTAGTTAAAGTCTGGAAAGTGAAAACTCATGGCGACTACTAGAATTACCTTTCACAACCTAAATTATAGCTCGCGAGCTCCCTTTTGTGCCATGATACTCGATAGCGATCCTTCCGCATGTAACCACACGCCACCACACTTCACCACACACAGGTCAACGGGCTATCGTATCTTTATTATGATTATTTCAAAGTTTCTATTTAAAAGCAGTGTTTTTTATATCTGAATTGTATAAAAGTCATTTTTTCTGGCGGTTTGTTTGTGTGCTTATATCTTTTAAACTTCGCAGTAGATTTTGATGTGGTTTTCACCATAATTTTACGGTTAACGGTTAAAGGTTAAAACACTTTATATTCTCAGATTTACAAAATCACTTACAGATAAAATACAAATTCAATATATATATATAAAGTAAAAATGTGTTGTTAAATACATGATTGAAACATGTTATGCGTGAGAACAAGCTCGCATAATACTTGCAAAGATAGTAACAATTTTATAATTATTTAGCGACCCGCCCCGGCTTCGCTCAGGTGCAATGTAGGTACATATAAACCTTCCTCTTTAATTACTCTATCTATTAAAAAAACTGCATCAAAATCCGTTGCGTAGTTTTAAAGATTTAAGCATACATACATAGGGGTATAGGGACAAAGAAAGCGACTTTGTTTTATACTATGTAGTGACTAAATAACGTAGCGGTCACAGTAGTGCAAACCGCGTTTTATCTTAACAAATGATATTTGTCATTTAGAGAATTTCATCCGAAAGGTTTATGTGTATAAGACATTTAATAATAATAATAATTTATATATTTATAACATCTCGCTGAGACGAAGTCGGCGCGGGTCGCTTGTCACATAATAATCATTGATATAGGAATAAAATATGACTTTACTCACAGAATATAGGGTAGATATTGGGTTCTTAGAAATTAGCATTAGAAAAACAATAATAGCTAAAAGAGTCAAATTTTAATTTTGTTATTTTATTATATACGGAGGATGATCTCCGGAACCACGGCACCCATTTGAAAAATCCATTTACCATTTATAAGGTGCATTCCGGATAGACGTAGGCTTTGTTATACTCACGTGTTAGATCCACGACATCGCGGGTATAACCGCTGCACAGAAATTTAGTATATTATTGTTATGATCAGATAGCCGTGTTAAGAATGTACCAGGATATTTTTATTTATTATAAATGTTATCTTGCTGAGTTTCTTGCCGATTCTCGCTTGAAGACTGACACCCGAACCGGTGGTGGCTTTGACCTTTATAAATTCCCAGAAGGGCCTAAACAGAGAATGGTTAAAAAAATACAAAACTTTTTGTGGTGAAACTTCAAAATTAAAATGTTTTCCTGTAATTGTATATGTAAAAATTATCTATATCTATACTAATATTATAAAGTGGAAAGATTTGTATGTAAGTATGTTTGTTACTCTTTCACGCAAAAACTACAAAACGTATATAAATGAAACTTGGCACAAAGATAGAGCATATCCTGGAATATCCTTTTTATCCCTGGAAAATGTGATATCCCTCGGGAACGCGGGTAAAACCGCGGAGAACAGCTAGTCAATATATAAAATAGGCAATAGCGATACGGCTATACTTTATCAGTTTCATATTGAAACTGATTGCAATCATTTACGTAATATGTCCACTGGTTGCAATGCAGTTTTGACTGCGAGGTTGCGTCATAGGCCGACTTCATAATCTGCCGATGCCGGGGCGCCGACCGACGCGGCGGCCGCGGGCGCAAACTCAAAACACAAATAATAACTAAAATAGATGCAGTAGTGCAATTAAAATTATATAAAAAAATATATATTCTAAAAACTAACCGAAGAGTAACTAAGGAGTGCAAAATATTAGCTTTCTACCAGTGTAAGTCCCATTAAATTCCGACCCATGCCTCTATTTTCAACGATATTTTCAAACGACTGACATTTATGTCAAACACCATAAGGTTACATTATAAGAGTTTATATTGTCAAAAGCGGTAAGGTTACATTAGAAAAGTTAATATGGTCGTTATGTTTTCTTTAATTTTCCGCTAACTTTCTTATTTTTTTCTTTCATTAGAACCTTCTCCTGACAATAACAAACACAACAGAAAAAGAATTAGCGTAATCGGTCCAGCCGTCCATGCGTGATGCCGTGACCAAGGGAAATAGGGATTCATTTTTATATAAATTATATAGATATATAGATTTGAATAGAATATTTTTGTGACAAAAGAAATAAGCACATGCTTGCGAGATATATAACATTTTCAATTCACAGTATAATATCAGCTTATGTGCCTGATGAATTACATACAGATTTTCAATTTTTTCTGCGTAAATTTATTTGAAATAATTTGTTAAGTGTGCTAAATTAACATATAGGGTAAATTTTGTCCCGGGAAATATAACATCCCCGTGAAAGCGCGTACAACCGCGAGACAACTGTTAGTCGTATACATAATAATCGTGACCACGGCACTCACCTTACAAAGTTACGCCAAAGTTTGCCTACTGCAACTCATACACTACATACATTGACAATTACACTAATATCGGTTACAAGGTCGACAGAGACGGCCAGCGGGACCCATGACACCTCAATACGTTACCAAATACGCGTTTACCTTATATTTAATAAGGTATGACGAACCGATGCAATATACACCTTGACCACGCGTTTATTGAACTCTTTTTCGTACCGTTTGGACTTATTAATAAAAGAAACAAATCTAATCGAGAATATACAAAAACAAATATCTAGTTACTAATTCCGCTGGATCTCCTTCTCTGCCAAGAAAATAAGGAAACTCAACAAATCGACACGTGTTTCGCTTCTACACGAAGCATCTTCAGGACGTATTAGACCCCCTGTCACTGAGTCGACGCACCAGCACCACAGACGTGTTACCTCGTCGACCGCCGGACAGCTGTGCTGCCGAAATCCAGCGGAATTAGTTACTAGATATTTGTTTTTGTATAATCTTATGGATTTCACAAAGATCACGCCTGAGTCAATTTGAAATCTAATAAATTTTAGGAGAAAAGTTGTATATGTGATTTTCTTCCTTACAAATACTAGCAAGTCTAGCTGGGTGCTTAGAGACTCTGCTACGCCACTGGTCGTGGGTTCTGCTTACTCAGGACCAAACCTTTGTGTGCATGAACATGTCAGTTTGTTCTGTGTCTGGTGTCAATATCTATATAAGTATGGATTTAGAAGATAAACAGTAGTTTATGTTGTATATCAGTTATCTGGTTTCTACAGCACCTACACGCTTTGCTTAGTTTGAAATCAGCTACCCGCGTACTTAATTCATATTATTAATTTGATTTATTTTCAAATATATTGATTAAAATACGCCATCACAGTCACTTATGAATGCTCAGATTCTAAAGCCAATTTGGAAGAGAAAGAACAGAAGTAGCCTTGCAGCGTTTATCATTTGACTTATAACACCGTGACTTACACTTGACTTATTATCTATTACAGCCGCTGACTTCATCAGGTGCAGACAGAAAGACTCCAAGCTGAATGACTGTCTGGTATCCGCTGTTCCAGACGCACTCAGAAAAATGAGGAAGGGTAAGTCAATTTATTATTAATTTAGTTCACACTGGTCCACCTGCGCATGTTTGTATATGTGCACTATGCTCACGGTGGTTTTGATAATGTTTTTTTTTTTAATTAATTAAATCACTACATATTATAAAACAAAGTCGCTTTCTCTGTCCCTATATCCCTATGTCCCTATGCTTAAATCTTTAAAACTACACATCGGATTTTGATGCGGTTTTTTTAATAGATAGAGAGTTAAAATGGTATTTAATTTTTTATCTTGCTAAGTTCCTTGTCGGTTTTTCTCAGTTGAACACTGACTTACGTACTTCAGTAGCTTTGACCCTAATAAGTGCCCTCCGTGGGATCAAACGGGCTAAATTAATAGAAAACAAGCTTTGAATTTCATCCACCCTAGCAAACACAGCTAAAGTAAAATAACCGACTGACTCTTCTCTTGCCATCAGGAATAACCTCACTGTCGGTGCCTCCGATAGAACCCCTCCTAGTATCAGGCATCAACATCGACTCCGGCGCCGGTCCCGTGGTCATCACGCAGAATTATAAGAACATCAAGCTCCACGGCCTAACGGACTCCATACTCACTACTTACAAGTGGGTCACTTTTACTTATTCTACCACGGAGCTTTTACAGAGGACAGCTGTATTTTTATCTTTTAAAATCCTACCAATATTATAAATGAGAGAGTTTGTTAGGATGCATGAAATGAAATGAAATGAAATATTTATTCAAATAGGCCTTCACAGGCACTTATGAATGGTCAGACTCTAACACCGGTACGGAAGGTCGCTTTTACTGAGAACATGGATGTTTGTTACTCTTACACGCAACAATTACTTAACGGATTGTGATGTAACTTGGCTTTAGATAGTTTACAACCTGTGTTAACAGATAGAATACTATTTATACCTGGAAATTTAACACATTAATTAAATTAATTTAATAAAACATACTAGTGCCAAATGAAAATACAGAAAGAGGAAGACAAAGATGAAGTTGACACCTACTTCAGTTTGATGTTGCTATGTCTGCGCAGTGCAAGGCAATAAATTAGGATCATATCTCTATGATTATTATTAAAAGTATATATTACCAAAAATATATAAAATCCCCAGTCCCTTATTTAGAGCACCCTAATAGCGATGACATGTCAAAAGTAATATTAAGAAATAACCTGACCTAAATAACTAGTATTTAACTGCAGAACTACCTAACTTTCAGAGCCGATTTAAAACACTACCGCCTAAGAACCGACTCCATAACACCTAAGATGGAGTTCATAGCTGATTATGTGATGAAGGGAAGGATCTTGGTTCTACCTATTCAGGGAAAGGGCATCGCTAACATTACCATGGGTAAGTACTAAAAATTTACAATCGACATATAAACTTACCGCGCCATCTGTTGGTGAAATGACGAACTAGAAAAACTTCAAAATAATAATATAGTTTTTGCAGTTTGATATGCTACTTAATCGCTTATTTTACTTAAATATTTTATATTGGTTAACAATCATTATTGTGACCTTCACCATGACCTTAATAGTGATACTATTCTGTGCAAGTCACAAGAACGTGTTTAAATTATGAAGCTATTGCTTTCACCCACTAGATGGCGTTGAAATAAAAAACACATATATCGCTACTTGCCACTAGATGGCGCTGTAAATAACTTTTACAATAAATTGAATCTAATAATTCAATATTTTTTATTTCCAGTGAACCTAGTGGTAAAACACGATATTATTGGTGAGCCAGTGCAGCGAAACGGACAGACGTACATGCACGTCCGCGATTACAAAGTCAAATTCATCCCAGAACGAGTAATATTGTATTTCTCTAACTTATTCAATGGTGATAAGAGATTAGGGGTACAAATGAATAAGTAAGTACTGACTCAACTATTTACTTTATTAATTTTAATAAATAAAAAATAAAAATACTGGTACATTATTCACACACAGTTAAATAACATCATCAAATGATCCCAAATTACCCAGAGCCACGGGGATCGACTTATGTACTACTACATAGTTGTGTAAATTTACACGCAGATACAAATCGAAGAGACATGTAAGCACGCAGATGTTTGTCTTGGGTGGGAATCAAACCTATGAGGGTATCTAGGCACCGTGTCAATGGGCCCGTTGATTTTTTCTCCCGAAATTTTCGAGTGGTACACTTATCCCTACCAAGCTATCCCTACTGGTAGGAACAAGTGCACCATTTAGTAGATTCATTTCTACCGGTATAGGTGCACTGCCCATTACCGAGGTACGCATATCCCTACCGAGTTATACGTATTGGTAGGGAAAAAATGCTATTTTAGTCATTTTTTAACACATACATATAATTAAATAAAAAAATTTTTTTTTTTAAATTATAAATTATTTATTCAACAAAATCTTATTTTTTTGTAACTAATAATTTAATTTAAAGAATATACAATGTTTATTTGTCTCATGTGCCTGTAAACGTACACTTATCCCTACCAGTAGGGATAGCTTGGTAGGGATAAGTGTACCCGGAAATTTTTATTCCTTGTTAAAAAATTAAGCCTTATTTTCTTACACATAGCTCTCCCACGGAGGCATAAAAAACATGTGTATTTATTGCAAAATCCTGAAATATACTAGCATGTTAGTTATAATCGTCATCTTCAGTACGAACTACAGATATATTTTAATCGTCATCTTCAGTACGAACTACAGATATATTTTAATCGTCATCTTCAGTACGAACTACAGATATATTTTAATCGTCATCTTCAGTACGAACTACAGATATATTTTTCTTAGGAGTTTAATACTTGGTTTTATTTTTCCAGATTCCTGAATGAAAACTCGGAGCTTGTCTTTAATGAATTAAAGGATTCTTATGAAAAATCATTAAGTTCTGTATTCCAAGATGTGACTAATAAAATATTTGATAAAGTGCCAATGAATCAAATCTTCCTTGATGACTAAAATTATAAGGATTAGTTAATATTACGTTAGAACATATTTTTTTTATAAGGGTGATTAACCATTTTATTAAACCTATTCCATGTTGGAATCATTAAGGATAAGCGACACAAAATTAGAATTAAGAATAAACTTCTATGGGTTATTTATTAAAACTGCTTTAATTTTATAAAATACGTTTATTGTAAGTTTTAAAAATAAGAAAACAAATTCACATAATTTATTTGTTTAATTTCAATGATAATCCTTTATTGTTGCTGTTTACTTACTACTAGATGGCGCTAATAATATAAATATTTAAAAATGTCAAAGCAAGTAGCGCCATCTCTTGTTGAGTAGCATTACTTCATAGGCGACCTTTTCTGTACGGAGCGTCCCCGCGCCCGGTATTCTGTTTTGGGGCTCTAGTTACAGGCTTCGATGGCTTTCTCTCATTCAGTTCTACATCAGGAACAGCCTCATGATTAAAGCGACGCGCGTTGTTAAGGCATGTAGTTTTACAGAAAGCTTCGTTGACAATAATCACTGAAAGAGATGATTTTACTTCGATACATAAGCATTAATTTTCAGTCATCGAACAAAAACCTGTCAATACTCACATAGTCCAACTAAAAGTAAATATATCACCAATCCTAAAAGGATGGCATCAAAATCCATTTCAATAAATCTGGAAAAAGGAAAATACAAATCTTGATCTTTGCCAGTATAAAATCATAGACAATTCAAAGGTATTTTTTATCAACATCTAATTTCAAGGAAGATGTTATTTATCGTGTTTCAGGTACCAGTAGGGCAGTAAGTCGAGAGAGTATAAAATTTAATTGCGTAAAATAATTACATTATGAGGTTAGGTCGGATTAAAAAAAATATAATGTTTCTGATGTTGGGTTTGTACTATATTAAACTCTAGAACGGTACCAGGCCAACAGAAGTACGTAGGATATTTTAACTGGCTGGTGTAAAGTATGTTGAAAAATGATATTTTGAAAATCGTTTATAAGACATACAGCTGGAAATTTCTCACAAAATCTCCATTTATTAAATTATCGATATTCAATAAAATTTACAACCTTGCATTAGAAAGGTACCAGGAGATCAGTGAAACGAATTAGTTCATTTATTGCATTAAATATTATTTAGGTTCAAAAATAAAATATCTTTTTATCTGACCTGAAGTTAATAAATGAGTTCAATTTTACACCTGAAAGGTATCAGGCATGAGGCTTTTGACGTATAAAAAGCAACTATTACCCATTTATTATCCACAAGCCAAAATGAATTCAAAAGTAATATATGCCAAATCCTGAGCGGGTGGTACCAGGATAAAATAAGTTTGATGGAGTGCTTACAAACATAATATGGGATTTAAGGCTTGCTTGTTCTTTTTTTGTAAAAATATGGTTGCCTTTGTGCAGTCAGTCAATATTATTCATCGATTCTGTTCAAGTATTGGACCGAGCTCCTACACACTTAAGATATCCTGGTACTGTTTTTGTAATAACGAGTGCTGACTGACGAAAAACACCTTCTTTATATTTAGTTAGTAGATAAATTATTTTTGAATCGTCTTCTTTAGAGATGGGACTACATTGAACTTTTATTATGCTGGTAGAATATTATTCCTGATAATTTCTGCAAAAATCTCTTTCGTTCATAGCCTGAACAGAAATTGGATTAATTTCCGTCATTCAGCATTCAGTACTCTCATGAGGATCACAAACAACGCTTTAGGTTGGGATATTGATAAGCTCAAGCTCCTCCAACTTAGTATTTTAGAAGCTGTGGTGATATTTCGATATTCTTGGCGTTTTGCTGTTAGATAATTATAATCACAGCTACAATTTTAGAAGTTTCGTAAAACTAATATTTGAAAATTTACGACACCTGCGAACTTCTGCTATTCTAGTACATTAAAATAAATTATAATAACATTATTGGTAAAAACTAGTTACTTTTTTCTGGATTTTAGTTCGTTAAGATATTTTAAGACCCGTAATAAATTTTGATACAGTTTTCACCATAATTTAGAGAATTTCTGCCGAAAATTTATACATTTGTTTTATACTACTGAGCTTTATTGAACACCAGGAAACATACCAGCAAGCCCTGCCCGGCTGCCGGGTAATTCTTATCAGGCCTCTTATAGACAGGAATGCGGCGAAAATGATGAGCAGGAAAAATGCTGTTTCCCAGAAATGTGCCACCAGAAGGCGAGCGCTCATTCTAGCTCTAGGTGTAGACCGGTGCGGAGTAGGTACATTGATTTTCTATTTTATTTTCAGTAACAATAAAAAGACATCACAAGTGAATTTTTGTACATAATTTGACAGAATATTTCTTCTTACTTTGACAATTCTAGCAGATTTTTGTTCAAAAAGGCTGTAGTAATGAATTAAGAAGATTTAACCAAAATCACTAATAAATTTAACCACTTCACTACTTAATGTATAATATGTTTTGATTTTTCGGAATTCTTGAAATCATAGCCATAATAGTCAGAAATATCGTTGCCACGTTTCCTGTAATTACTTCCCAAGCCTTACTCTCATATGGTGGGAACGACTCCAGCCAAAGGCGGCCTTAGGGGGTGGCGAACGAGGCAATCGCCCGGGGCCTCGCTCTTGCTGAGGGCTCGCGCAACCCAAGCATATAAAAAAAATATGGATTTCAAATTTTATTTATATGTATAACTTTAGCATTTCCAAACAACCAGACTTACTTTCGCATCACATACTTTTCACGAAGGACAAAGGACCTCGCAATGACCTGCCGCCCGGAGCCTCGTAATGGGTAAGGCCGCCGCTGACTCCAGCTTTGACCTTTCCTAAGGGCCTGTCCCTCTTATCAGTAGTAAAAATGTTCGATAGTTAGGAAATTGTAAAATAAACAAAAATATCAAGTATTTTATTATTTTATTCAGTGATACATAACAATTTCTATGGCATAGTCACTGGTAACATTATGTCGAAGAAGAAATATTAACTTATAACTAAGTTTCACTTAGCCTCTAGCTTAGATCAATTTTACACTTTAGATAATTCGTAATGAATTTTAACGCCATCTCTTGGTGATAAAACGAAACTGGATTAAAATTTTCTCATTTCGGTCCAATGTATTTTTAAAATGTAAAACTGATCCAAAGATTACACATAGTTAAATTATAAAAGTTATTAACCAAATTATTATGAGCATTCTCAAATTAAAAGTAATCAAAATTATTTTAAATTTGAGTTTGCCCACAATTAATTAAAAAGTCAATTGTTCAGTAAAAAAACGAGCAAGTTGCACAACAGCAAGGCTTAGGTAAAAGTTAATCTATGATTAATTAAAATTCTTTGCAACTTTATTTACTCTATTCATTGAACAAATGACTTCTTTTACGGGCAGAGCATTATAAATGTACGTAGGTGTATCAAATTATTTTTAAATATTTAATTGCAAAGGTAGTTAAACCATAGAAGTAAAATAATTATGCTGTGACATCGTTTTTGTGGATTGGAAATAGGTTTTATTATTATATACGATAGATTTGTGATTACTTACGCTACTTCAATCATTAATTTAATTTTTATCATTAAATTATTTATTGCAATGATAGAAGTAAAATAAAAATTATATTTTATAATCACTTTTTTAGCACTCAAATATATTTCACAAGTTATTTTTTGTTCGAAAGGTGACATTATTCTACAACTATGCCATTTATATTTTTTATGATATCGGACGGTCATACGGTTTTATTAACGAAATCATTTTTTTTTCTAATTCCCATAAATTTACGATGAAAAAATATGTCTTATTTTTAATTCATAATCTTTTCGAGGTAATGAAATTGGATGTTTTTTTTAGTCATATGGTACAAATGCTACTAGAATACCTAACGTAATGTGTTGCCAGAAATAAAATTTTCAATCGGAAATTTCTTTTCTGGTCATTCTTTAAGTTATCGAAAACTCTACTTATATTTTATAAGCTCTCCCTTCACAACCTACAGAAGAAAATGAGATTACTGATTATAAAAGTCATTGCCAAATATCCCGGCTACAAATTGGAATGATAACATCGCTAAATGTAAAATACAAATTACAAAAAAACTTTTTTAAACCATATTATTAGTAAGAAAATCATTAGGCCGGGAGAATATACTTAAAAAATAAACTATTACAGTAAAAAAAATAACCTAAGAGAGTAAAAACTAATTTGTCTTATGACATCTCCAAGACAATAAAAATTACTTAATTCACCAATTATCTATTTTGTTAGACAATGTTTTAATTTGTTGTGAAACGCCATGATCAGTTATAACTTCGTAATGATCATGATTGTAGCTTCTATAATTATTTATTTAAAACGGATTAAATATTCAATCTTGTATTAATGTAACTGCTGACTTGATTACAGAATACTAATTGCCATGTTTTAATGCAAATAATCCGTTTAAAAATAAATATCATAGCAGAACATCATCACAAAATAAAATAAGCTAACATACCTTTAAACTTAGCACCATCTTAGCCGACATACCCTACAGAAATCATTATAAAAATTAAATATTATTTTAGTATTATTATATAATTCATCAAAATATTAATCATTAATTTAAAGTCATATTTTGAAGAAAATTATTACTAAAATAATATTTAATTACAAATACTAACCTTAGCATTCAAATCATTTACTAGTAAAAAATAAAACTAGATGCCAATCTGTAATACGTTCAACTTGTAAATAGTTTGACTTCTGGCTTTTTCTTTTTACAGATAAAACTGAAAATATCTAATTTCATCAATGTAAATCTAAAGTGACTCTACATTTAAAACCATGTGACTGTTAATTGTGATATATTAGTGACACTTTGTCTTAAATTACTAAGGTCCTAGTAATTACATAAATTGATGAAACTAGACCAAGTCCATGTTAGTGTTAGTACAAATTCTCTAGTCAATACTAAATAGTACTAAATCTATATAAGAAAATTCGATAATTATCAACAGATTCTATCAAATACAACATAGCCTTATGAAATATTTTGTCCATTAGCAGCTACTTGTATTTGTTAGAAACGGCCATTTCCAAAATCTTTTTACTACATCGTGTATTAGATTTGACAATATTGTGAGAGCCTCAGCCGTGCACATTCCAACGTAGCCACTCTAGCGTCCATTTTGCGTGACTGAGACAAGCACTTATCGACACTACATTTATCAAAAAACTACATCTTACAATCACAAAGATATGAGTTGTGATATATTAGAGATAAAAAACGGGTCTCTTATAAAAAAAAACGTCCTCCTTACGAACCAAATACCAACAAGGAACCTTCACTATCACTTTCCAAAGTCAATAAAACACTACCAGGTTTGCACTAAGCAGTACGACATTACCATGTCTGGCTCAACACTCTAAAGTGTGAAAAGTTCTAGAATCTTGCGTCACAAATCTTCAGTATACCAGACTGAAGTCACGCTGATCAAATCTAGTCTCTAGTACTCTCATCAGAGTCTTGTCATTGGAATTGGGAAATTGACGTCGATCTTCGGTGACCAATAGCAACGGGCGCCGGTATCCTTGATGGGCCATTTCTCTGGTCTTTTCTTGGAGCAGCTAACTGCCTTGTGCTAGTCGACCTTTCTAATTTCCCATCAGACATCACCCAAGCTGATGTAAAATCAGCATAGTCAGAATCCTTAGAGCTGGTTCGCGATAAGGAGTCGTCACCTTTCGAATAAGTCCTAATTATCTCCTTCATTTTCTCCAGAACACTTGCGTCGTCTTTCGCGGCTTCAGCTGAACGGAAGATTGTTTCCAGCAATGGACTTAAAGGTTTCTGGCTCGGTGGAGACCGCAATGTAGCACTGCTGGCTCTTAATGGAGAATTCCTCTTGAAAGCCTCAGTTGGCGCTTTGGGCTTCGCTTTGGGCGACTTATTGGGGTTGTCAAAAGTATCTGCACCCAGCGTTGGTCTAGACTTGGCTTTCGATTGATGAGGCGCAGTCCTGCCACCCCATGTGTTCCTAGCGGTCGGTGGCAACTTTGGAGCCAACTTTGGTGATGTTTGGATGTTGTTGGCTGTATGTTTCGGGCTTGGGGTATTCCCTCGGCTGGGAGTTCGGGCCCTGACTGGCGAATGTGGTATTCTACTCGCCTGCCGGCTCCTGATTGTTTTTGTAGGAGATTCCGAAGGTTCCCGAGAGGGTCTGAGACTCTTGCTCGGGGAGTTGTTGTTCTCGACGATGATGCGCTCAGGGCTGCCTCTATTGGACTTGTCGTCAATGGAGCTGGTCTTCCGGCCACCGTAGAAAGTGTCGGAGAAGTCGGTTTTGCGCAAACCAGTGTTCAGGCTGACGTGGTCGTCAATTTTTTCGTTTTTGTCCATGTGACAACCGTCGTCATGGTCGAGACGCTCTGAAAAGAAGCAAAAATATTTCTGTTAGAAATAAGAATTAAATGGTCAGTACAAGTGTGGAACAATAGCAAATAAATCTATCAGTGGATTATAGGTACTAAATAAAGTAAATACTAAGTAAAGTAAATACTAAGTAAATAAAGATAGTTTTAATCGTATAAAAGCATTATTTCTGAATGTACTTCCATTATTTATTTTTAATTATACTATCTAAACAATGCGTAATGTGTCGCGATTGCGGAAAAGGAAGTCGAGCTTAAATAACCCTAACGCACATACATGGCACATACCATATAAGGCAATAAGCTATAGGCGAGATTATTAGACGCCACATAAGGTCCGCACCGCCGTAATTAAGTCAAATAATCCAGTCATTACAGCCAGACATAAAATGGCTACATTTGTATGTTGACAGGTTTATTGTTTTAACGATACAAATAAATTAAAGGTTAAATAATACAATGTTGTAGTTAACAAGGTGATCAAGAGATTTTACGATCTAATTATCATTAAAAACTTATATCTTGAAACGTTAATGATTGAAAAGTTCATATTTAGATATAACATTTTTAATGTAAATTACCAATTTAGGATTAATTATGTAAGTTACTTTGATTAAGAATTAACACAATATGGTAATCCAGAAAAAATCTTGTAATAATCTTAAAAGTTGCAGTTTTCTGACTGCTAACATTTAGAATTGATTCTCGTTAAGACTGTGTGCTTATCAATTTCTGCCACATCATCACTTTTTGTAATGCAACAAAAAAAGCATTATATTGTTGAGACAAATAAATGACTGCAAAAACGCGTTCTCAGGTATTTTTAACGTTTTCTTTAGTACCTAAATGAAAACAACTCTATTTTATTTTTCATTCGCTCTCATCTATAAATATTCGCGTACCTACTTCATGTCACATAACATAAGCGTGCGACAACGCAGATCCTGATACCATTTTAGTACCAACATATGTCGCGAGGTCCCGCGCCACATTCCTCACGACATAGATGGCGCTGCGAGATTGATCTAGTTATTAGTTAACAGATGACTAACCGCGCGGTGGAATCCGCCCACGTGATGTGTTCATTAGGATTTCAAAAATGGAACTGTTTTTTTTATAACTCTAACAGATAAAAAATTATGCTGTCAATTTCACGCATCACATTTCTTAATTCAAACTTTTAAATATATATATTTTTTACTTTATTTATGGTCGATGCATTTCCGGATTTCCATTGCTCTATTATAATAAATATTATCCTCATTTTAAACGTGCTCATTAAGAGAAAATAAATGTATTTATAAATGTAAAACAAATAAAGGTTAGATCGTCGATTACTTTGAAGTATGGAATATACGAGTACTTCGACAATCTGCAACGATTTTTTTTTTTTAATTATGAACATTGAAATATCATAGAGGAATATAGGTACATTATGTTCCAGAACGAATATGGATGGATGACTGAAAAATATATACATATCAATAAATCAAAGTGTCTATGATATCAAAATAAATGCCATTTTAGTGAAAACTGTTCTATAAACAATCCCAAATCGCAAATGCCCATTTTTAGAATCTATGTCTAATTGAAACTTTGTCCGTAATAGTCTACAAAACATCGGATTTAAATGAAATTTGGCACACAGATAAAACAATTACCAGACTAACACGCTACATTTCATCGCGAAGCCTATAAAATCCTCCAAGAACGCGAGTGAATCCGGGCACACTGTTAAATACGTTTTCCATTTCATTGAACTGCCAAAACTGTATATTGAAATTAGGAGTGAAAACGTCATACAAAATTTTGGCGCGAGTTATTAATACAAACACATATCGCGTATGGCAAAGACTATTGTATTCTGCGCAGGCGCATTTGACGCACATGTGCACTGAGAGTCGTTGACCTGATTTGGTAATCCGTTTCATTGAAACAATGTTTTTTTTATGCCTACTACTAAGGTAGCAAACTGACGGCCCGCCTGGTGGTTTATTTATGGCAGTATTTTAAAATAATTAAATAGACTATACATTATTCCAGGACATGCTCTATCTATGTGCTAAGTTTCATCCAAATCCGTTCTTTTGAAATCCGATTTTTTGCGGTTAGATCGGTACATGAAAATTGTTCTTATAATAAAATGTTGTTATTTTTTTTTTAACGGACGACGGTTTTACCTCTCATGGCTTTTTCCCCCTTTCGCGGACAACGATCCGTGAATAATTTTTTTTACTCTTTTGAAAAAGTCAAATTACTGCATGTTTGTGGGGAAGGCTGGCACCGACTCCAAAAGTAACTAATAAATTAGATAGTGTAAATAATTAAATAATTATAATTTATTATATTTCATTTAACGCTCTTATAAATTACCTAATAAATAATAATTATTATTAACTTTTTGATTACAATATATTATATACAGAGTGTTATAAAACTACCTGTAAAGCCAAAAGGAGGTTAAAAAAACTGATTTTTATGAATGAAAAATAGAAAAACTATTATGTTAAAGTGGACAATTAATAGGTAAAAGAGGTACGTAGGCCTTTCTGTTAAATAATCTGGTTCCCTGACATGACAGCTTACTAGGGTTGTTGGCTTTGATAAATTAATTATATTTTTATGGTGTATTTTGTAACACGTTGTATATTACGTAATATGAATAAATTTTTGAGATCGATTGTATTTTTTGTAATTTTTTTTTTCTTTATCTTACATACAGTATAGACCCTATAAATGCAAAATTCAAAGGATGTAACAGAACAATCAACTAGACAAACAGTTTACGTACCGTCAGCAGAACAGTAATGCAAGTGAGAGTAAACATTGCTCATCGCATGCTGCCACTCCATATGCGTCGGCAAACAATTGCTACATGAACACGGTATGTCAAAACATTGAGTATTTCATTGCGAGAGGCTTCGTACTTGACTCCGTAACATGTGAAGTACTTCAGATATTATTTATTACAACTCTCATATAATGTTATGTGTGACTTTATTATTTAAATAATAATCAGCTTTCACCTGGGATTACCCACGTTCCTGAAGTATCAAAAATTGAAAATTCAAAACCATTTATTCAGTTTAGGCCCGCGAAAGGTACTTATGAAAGTCAAATTTAAAGTTACTGAAGCTACTACCACAGATTATCTATACTAAAATATAACGCTAAAGAGTGTTTTGCTTGTTTGCTTGAACGCGCTTATCTGAGGAACTACTGGTTTATAAGTTTATTAATTAGAAACGAAAATACAAATCTTTTCCCGTAATAATAGCTTCCACCCCACGATTTGGGATATATGCTATCTGTGAGCCAAATGTCTTTTCAAACTTTTTAGACGTTTTGGAGATTATAAACCATATGTATATTCAACTAGAGTACATTTTTCTATAACATTCTTAGTCAAAACGGATGCATTCGACTTTAATTTAAAAGATATGAGAATTTCGCAAAATCCGTTCAAACAGCAATAATATCCGGCGTATGGCCATTGCTTAACATAAACTCAGCAACGCTTAATTCAGTTATTTCAGCAATATGCTATTAGAGTATATTGAAGCAACATAATGTATGCGCACACGCAGTCTAGCGGTCGAGGCGTTGACAGCTGGTGTGGTGTAAGTTATGAGCTGATACCTAAGTACGAACATCTATTGCAAGCGTAGCATCGAGTGCACCAAAAAGCTGTTTTATATCCCACATGGGTCGACAAACAAGCAGACGGTCCACCTGATGATGAGTGGTCACCGCAGCCTATAGACATTTGCCACCCCAGGGGCATAATCGCTTAAACTTGAAGTTGTTAAACCTCGTGACCCTGTTATTTCACCGACCTAACCTTGCTAACGGAAACACAATAATACAAGTGCACTACTGATTCGCGGCGGAAATGGGTAAGGTGGTAGTACTTCCCCAGACGAACTCTACGCTAAGAGCTCTACTACTCAGGAATTGAATGGAAAATTTAACATCGCCCATACCGTGACGTTGCGTGATGTTCAATTTCCCATTGCATTCGTTTATCACTAGAAACGATAACGCTACGCTTGCAATAGGTGTTCCTGCATAGGCCTCTGGTGAGTTCTGGTAACCGCTCAATCGATCGTGGTTATTTTGAGTTTGCCTAGTATTTAGGTTAGGAAGTCTTTCTTATGAATGTAACCTCTAAACTCTACCTCAGATTTCAACGACTAAAGTAGTGCATCTCGCTTACTCGCAATTCTATAATGACGTCAAAAGATTTTACTAGTATTTCCCCACTGAAACCACAAATAGTGCAAATATAAATATAATATCAAATCAGTTATTATTTTAAAAAGTTGCCTAATTCCTCATAACAAGTGATCTTTAACATTAGACTTGCATAACAAATAAACGGACTTTGTAATATTAATAAAATGTCAAGATACCATTTCAACCATATTTTATGTGTCTGTGTTATTAAAATACCTAAACTACAGACAGAACTCTAAGTAGAGTGCACTTAAAACATTTGACATAAGATTTATAATCTATTGTGCACTCAAACACTAGCAACCTGGGCTTTAATTCACTAAGAAAAAATACACTAGCTCGAGTTTGTTTCATCAGCTTCTATACTCTGTCTCTTTCGCTAACTACCTAATCACGTGAGATACAGCTCTCCGAGGTCTCGTTGCACAGCGACCGAACGAAGTTTGTTTTAGCTGAATTAGGCAGCTTCTCGTTTTCCGCCACCCGCTCCCGCTTCAACTTATACCTTGGCCCACTCGTACGCAAACATTTTCGCAACAAAGCGGGACACATCGTCCCATCCATCGTACCGTTAAATTACCATTGTCTATGTACCGTGCCGGATGAATGGGTACTACCGGTATATACCCTGATGTTTTGTTTATTTACTACAAGGCCAAAAGAAAGGGTAATGGCTAATCAAAGAGTTGTGTCATCATCGAGATAATATTCCCTGTGTGATTACGGTATACTAGCTGACCCCGCAGTTTCACCCGCGTCCCAGAGAGATGTAACATTTTCCCGTCACAAAAAGTATCTTATGTGATATTCCAGGGCATTTTCTATATATGTGCCAAGTTTCATCCAAATCCATTTGGTAGCTTTTGCGTGAAAGAGTAACAGACATACAAACTTTCGCATTTGTAATATTAGTAGTATATTCGATTTTCTGTCCCAAAATCGATCAAGAGGTGAAAATTTTACAGAAGATATTCGAAGCCTGTCAAGTGATGAGTGATTGTCGCCGTCTCTCAGGGAATTTTTTAATCTCGGGCCACAGATAAATCATTTAACAATTAAATTAACAATTAAATTAACCAATAAATAAACTTCAGTCGTGACTTGTCAGAACTAGGAATCGACCCTAGAACCGGACTCTAACCAAGTCTTATACCACTCGACCTACGAGAGCACACTTATTGGTATTAGTAAGATCCAATAATAAAAAAATAACTCACCACTAAATTCAGCGTCTTCAATAGAATTCTGGCTGTGCAGCGAGTACCTATTCGTGGTCTTCATAGACGGGGACCCTTGCGTGGACCCGGCAACCACCCCCAAGCTCCTATACCCCTCGTCTGATACTTCAGAACCATTATCAGACGCGCTCTCAGCCGCTGGAGCTGGCGACACCGGTCTGGGACTCTTATTCCTCACCCCATGGGGGGTAGGTACCAAATGATTCGTGGATATGATCTTAGTACGTCTGTCTGGGGACGAGGACTTGCGTCCGGGGCTGCCTGCTCTTGGAGCTAGGTACCTCCTGCTCGGGGACGAAGACCTATCCAAATCACTCAGGTAAGGGAGACTCGAGGGCGCTTCACTGAGTCTTGAATTCGATTGATAATGTGGTTTCTGATCGTGATACTGCAGGGAAGTCGGTTCGTAATTCTTCTCGGCTTTGAATGGTGTGGTTTCCTTTGTGAAGGGCAGGGAGGTGGGTCCAGGGTCTCGTTCGTAGGTGACGGTGGCGCCGGCCAGGTCGTGTTTGGGGCGGGCGAGGCGGGCGGAGAGAGTTGAACGATGCTGGGCTCGGCAGCGGCAGGGGTCATGCTTGTCCAAGTAGTGGGCGAGGGTGTCCCAGCCCCCACCAACGCGGACCATCACGTGGGAGCGGAGGATCTGAAAAATAACAATTATTATAATGGGGAACATTTACACATTGATCCCAAACTAGAGGTTGTGCTATAGTAAGTAAACAGATATGTTCATGCACACAATATATTTGATCAAAGTGGGAATAAAACCGATGATATAACAGGTGATATTATAACTTGGAACTGAATCACTTTACATATTTTTTGTAGAAACTTATATAGGTAGTACTATTAGTTTCATAGTATGATTAGGGTTCCGTAGTCAAGTGGCAAAATACAGAATCCTATGTGATAGCATTTTTTAATATAAATAAATAAATAAATATCCTGGGACATTCTTTACACACGGCCATCTGGTCCCAAACTAAGCAAAGTTTGTACTATGGGAACCAGATAACTGATATACTACTTTTTTTCTGAATACATACTTATTTAGATATTTACACCCAGAAACAGAACAAACAGACATGTTCATGTAAACGAATGTTTGTCCTGGGTGGGAATCGAACCCTTGACCTTCGGTTTGGCAGTCAGAGCGTTAACCACCAAGCCAACTGGCCTGTCAAAGTCATGATAATGGAAGAATATTACCGTTATATAGTCGATATTCTAAAACAATTATAGTCTATGAATAGAATTACTACAATAATATCCTATAAGTAACTTACTAAGTACTTAGGAGGTGATACGGAACACCCTACAGATTGTGTTACTTGGCCGGTCATTATTGCCTTAATTTCAAAAGTCAACTTTCTCCTTTCCAAAATAAAGAGTATTTTCGTTTAACAAACATCAATTTATCAATACCATCCCAACCGTGGGAAACTTCCATAGAGCAACCTTGTCACAGACATGCCGTGGCCTCGATTGGACCACATTTAGGCCCCCAGCCTTGCTTCCCTTAATATGGAGCGACAAACAAACCAAAATGAGCAACCGACATTATTAGACCCGCATCTTCTAACTATTCACTATTGACTGAAGACCTTTCTAAAATTGGTCATCGATAAAATTGACCAGCTTATTATGACCTGCCTCTTCAAGTGCATTATAAGTAGCAATAGTTCTAAATACAATGGTGTTGTTTAAGGTCGAGTATCTAACATTTTCTTCATAATACGAAGCGGTTCAATTTAACCAAACAAGGATTCGAATGGTATCTAAGAATGAATCATAGATCGGTTTACTTTGATGGAAATGGCACTCTATTACAAGGTTACATGATACAATTTTGAATGGAGTCAAATGGTGCATCAGCTTGTGTTTGGATAATAGAGTTCTATTTTTATTTTAGAGCGACCAGATGTTCCTTGTATGGGTACTAACATACATGTTTTAAGGGTAAAAGTAATTTTAACTGAGCTCATTATATTCTTGCTAGACTAATGTAATAGACCAAAAAACTATTGGTAGGAACTATCTAGGAAATTATATTAGAATTGATAATTATATGAATGTAGGTACTATTAACAAGTCATGGAAACTATTTTTTTTTTTAAATAAATTGGAACTTTTTTTTTTTATACCCGACAAACAAGCAGACGGTCCACCTGATAGTATGTGGTAACCGTCGCTTATGGATATTTGCAACACTAGAGGCATCCCCAATGCGTTGTCGACCCTGAGACGTGAAGTTGCTAAGTCTCATGTGCATGTAATTTCACCGGCCTCCTTACCTTTCTAACCGAAACTCAGTAATACAAGTGCACTACTGCTTCACGGCAGAAATGAGTAAGGTGGTAGTACTTCCCCGGACGAACTCTGCACTAAGAGCTCTACTGCTCACACGCGTGAACACGTAACAGAACGTGTGGATACTAAATAACCTAATATACTAAAATATACTACTTTTTATCTATATACATACTTATGTAGATATTAACCGACACATACAACAAATAGAGATGTAAGATAGGAATCGAACCCACAACCTACGGCGTGGCAAGCGGGGTGTCTAACCAAGACACCTGTCGCACCGATAATACACAAAACACAAAAACAGATTATTTTCTTAGATATATCGCACCCTCAGAACGATAGGGGCTTAACTCAAAATATAGGCACATCTCTGATTGGGTCACTATCACACTGAGCGGGAAGGGTGGGTCCCGGTGTTAAAGAGGCTGAAGTATCGGTATGCTTATTCTATCATTAAATTGACTATGTTTTACTATTCATCGGATAGAGCGTACTTTGTTTAGTGTCTATGATCGTAACTCCATTTCGGAAAATTTTGAGTTATGCTCTTATCGTACTGAGGGTGCGATATGTAGTATATCAGTTACCTGGTTTAAAAGTATATGCTCTGCTTAATTTAGGACCAGATGGCCGTGTGTAAAGAATGTCCCAAGATATTAATTTATCATGCCAACAGCATCAAAATCCATTTAAAAAAACCTCACAAACAGAAATAGTGACTATTTATATAATGATAATAATTAATATGAGCGGTAGGTATACACCAGAGGCGCCAGAAGTCGTGTAATCTGACATAATTAAGGCATTTAACAAATAGAGGTGATCAGGAAGCTGCGAGTTTAGCATACATTGCTTATGGATAAGCCGAGTTGAACATGCTTTATTCATTATGTAGGCTATTCTGTGTGTAATCTGTGGCATTATGAAGTGGAAGCTGGGACAGATAATAAATATCCTGGGGCATTCTTTAGACGCGGCCATTTCATCCCAAACTAAGCAGAGCTTGTACTATGGGAATCAAATACATATTTAGGTCGATAGATAGGGTCTTCAAGTTTGCTACATTAAGTAAGAACACTTTAGATTCGTATCGCGGTACTTCGAGCTGGATGTGATCAGGCATAACGTCTCGTAATAATCTAGCTTTTAGTTTTGGTGCATGTATAAAAATAGCAAAAACTTAATATTTTATAAGCTTCTTACCCTGACAAAGATCAGCATCCTTGTGTCTCCAATTCTGTACTTTCCCTCAGAGACCCTCACCATAGGGAACTGTGTAGGACAGGAGCACCTCTCCACCAAGTCCCTGACTCTCTCGTCAAGACTCCTCAGGTCGTTCGTCACCAATTGAGGCTGAGGAGCCGAGGGCACGAGTCCTAGCGCCGAATCATCCGGTCTCAACTCCTCTCCCGCCAACTCCCTCTCAATCTGCTTCTCCATTTGCACCAGCAACGGAGCAGGCATTCCTAGCACTGCACCCTTTCTGGCTACCTCCAGAAGACACAAGACTACGTGCTTCTCGTTCTTTCTCAGGCATAAGTCGTCGGTTTCGAAAAGGAGGCATTCGAGAATGCCCAAGGCTCTGCGGCACCATTCTATGAAATTGGAGAGGTTGTCTCTTGCGAAGAATGTGCCGGCTTTAGCAGCCGGGAGCATGTTGACCGGTGGTCGTGTTCGGAGGGCCTTAGCCAAGATCATAGCGTCTTCAGACTCCGGTGCTGGAGAGTCCAGGATGAGTCTGGCTGAGTCGCGGACTGCATTGGCGTGCTGGAACAAAGAGAAGATTTTGATAAGAAACTAAATTCAAAGCATTCAGTTTTGATCCTGCAAGGGCACTTATGAAGGTTGGAGTTACTGAAGTTACCACCGGTTCAGAAGTCAGCCATTCACTGACAGGACCTGGCTGGTAACTCATGAAAGATACATTTTTTATAGTTTCACTTATTTGGCTATTCATTTCTTTTTAACATCTAACAATATCAAAATAGGACTAGGTGTATAAAAAACAAATAAAATAGTTACTAATACCGCTGAATCTCCTCTGTCAAGTCCCAAACAAGGAAACTCAACAGGAAATCAACACGTGTTTCCCTTCTACACAATAATATCAAAATTTCAATAAAAAAAATTGGTCAGTTTGTTGTTTATTATGTTGTTAGTCTTGTGTTTGACCGCAATCTCACCATGGTACCTAAGTGATGATGTGGTAGAAAACTCTAGCCAGTTGCGACAGATATTCAACTTAATGGTATAATTGATGGTACCCAGCCAGAAGGGTAGTACTAAATACCTTGCAGTATTGCTAGTTAGAGTAGAACTCAATGTTTACTACTGAGATGTGGTATGAGTCATTTTAAATCAACTTAGGAAAACATAAAACATTTTATATGCTCATAGCGTAACTAAATAAGTAAATAAAACCAAGAATGGAAGACATAATAGAAAATACATGGTTCTCAGATCATCTTGTGCTTAGAAACCTAATACAAAGGTTTAGAAGTGGTGTAGCTTTGACAGTGTGTCACACAATTGACTAAGCATTAGTGGCTTTCACATTTTATCTAAGTATCTTATGTACTATATAAGTACTATATATAATATTAACAGTAATTAAACTGTTTTGTGCCGCTTATTTCTAATTAATAGTATTCGTAATCTACTAGATACAGTCCCGTAGTGATACAGTCACCTGTATTCCCGAGGGATATAATGCATTCCGGGATTATAACATAGCCTATGTCTAGTATACCATAGTATGCTATGTAGTTTTGAAGATAACCTACAATCGAATCTAATAAACTTCACGTATATACAATATTAGTAAAAATAATACTATTGCTAATGTTCAATTATTGATTTAACGCATAACATAAAGAATTTTATGAAAATCGTCATACAGAAAAAAAAATCTTCACAGAAAAACGGAAAGACAGAAAAAGCGACATTTTGTTATATTTCACTCGCATTCCCGTGGAATGTTTCATTTTCCCGGAAAAATAAATATCCGTATGGTAGTTTTTGCGTGAAAGAGTAACAAACATCCATACGTACAAACTTTCGCATTTATAATATTAGTAGGATAGGAAGTAGGATTAGCTGTCACCCGCGTTCCTGTGGGAAAATAAAGTATCCCATATGTCAATACAGGTTATAAACTATCTATGTGCCAAATTTCATCAAAATCCCTTTTGCACTTTTCGAGTCCACGTGTTTAAACATACATACGTCCATCCTCACAAAAATTTGCATATTTTTATGTGACATAAATGTAAGCCTCTGGTGGCTCGTACACCCTTACGTATTGTAGGATGCAAATATTTAGAGCTTAGAGAAGTACAGTTCTAGATATTAATTTACATGTCTATGGTTGTGTGCAAACTGACATAGTACGATGTAATGGCGGCAAACAGCGCATACCGCATGCAAATCCGCGTTGACAGGTTGCGATATATTAGCATACTGTATTGGTTGACATTTAACGCTTATTTGCCCCACTGTGGTAAGGAATGGTGTAGACGATTGTCTGGGCTTATCATGAGCAAATTGTTTGTGGTAGTTTGAACTACAACATTGTAAACTGTAGATTGAAAGTTGACATTTAGAGCGACTTAGAGGTAGTAGCTTTAGTAACTTTAAATTTGACCTTCATAAGTGCCCTCCGTGGGCCTAAACTGAATAAATGGATTTTAATTTTGTTTTTTTTTTCTTTTATTATATAAAGAGCTCAGTTGTTAGAGACGTCGAATGCTGTGTCGAGAGTCGTGAGTTCATAATTAAAAAATCTTTTTTTTTTGTTTATTATGGTAAACAAATGGGTAAAATAAATATTAAAATTAAAATGTCGGAACATGACTTGATAATAGTGACACCAGCACCATTTACCACAGCTTATTCAATAAATATCACAGTTTACAAATCGTGAAAAATGGTAGAAATTTGGTAAACACGCTAAAGTTCAATGATTCTGTTTTCTTAGACATTTATTCAGTTTAAGTACGAGGATATACCCTTTATGAAGGTCAAAGATAAATACTGAAGATACCACTGGCTCCGTAGTAAAAAAAATCAAGTGAGAAGAGCCGGTAAAAAAGTCTGCTGGAATTTTGACCATTTTAATCAGTATTTCAAATACATATTCAGTTAGATAATGAAAAATAGAAAAACTATTAAAGTAGACAATATTAGGTAAAATAGGTACGTAGGCCTTTCTGTTAAATTGTCTGGTTCCCTGACATGACAGCTTACTAGGGTTGTTAAAGGCTTTGATAAATTTGTAATATTTTTACGGGGTATTTTGTAACACTTTGTATATTATATTAAACATATGTTTGTCGATAACATATATGTACTCGTATATGTCGAAATACGTATTATAATAATATAAATAGAATATACATATATATACAATTAAAATGTTTAATATTCACCTATTATAAGCGAGCTAATCAGCAAACTTGACCCACTCTCGCGACCCTAAAGATAAACATTTTCCTGGTTCTTTTTTTATCACTATGTCGTAATATACTTCATGAGTCACTGGATATTTAATATGGCGATACCATTTTTGAAAAAATATAATATAATTATAAAAGAGAATTTTTGACCTTTATTTTGAATTCTAACGAAAATATTTTATCGACTATAAACAATCGAAAAGTCTTGTAAAATGTTGATTTTATCGCGCCTTTTATCATCAAAGAGGTAGGCAGAGGTCTGATTAAAGAGATACACATTCCAAAGTCACAGGTTTTCGAGCACATCACTAACCTCAGCTACCAGGTAATCATTTTAAAACAAAGAAACGAAAATATAAACATACCCGACTTGGGAATCGAACCCAGACCCTCCGATCGAACTCTCAATCACTCCACCACCGAGGCAATGCCACTCAAAAGCTTTTCTTCACATAGAGGTAAACGAGTCAAAACCAATTTACATTTCCATGGCCCCACAACTGAATGGAGAATTGCATATAGCAATGCCCATTTGTGGGCTATATACCCTAAGCTTAACAATCAATTCTAATCGAGCAGGCACGCTGTGTCCATACACTTCGCATATATTACGCAGCCAAGTTATTCTGAACTGCAAGATACCGTTTAAGAGGCCATCTAGACTTTGACGCCCTTTGAGAAAAAGAAGAAAAATGTCTGCACTACATACACGGTAAAAGTGAAACCTACGGAAGTCTACTTATCTGTTCTCTCGCAAGTTAGATACTAAAGATATTTTTGTCTCTTTTTAGTGTGGCTTTTACGTTTCATCGAGTTTCAAATCACAACGGTGTTAAAAAAGGTCTTACTTAAAAAAAGTTATCAAAACTATTTAGGAAGTTAATTTAAATTTACGTATACAGTTTTTAGAAAAATATTTTTTTTTAAAGTTGCCAGTAAAATTTAAAAATGTATAAAAAGTAAACAATACTATTTAATAACTTAATTTTAATTTACGTTAAAGGTTTTTAGAAAAAGAAATATTGGAAAAGTGGCCAGTAAAAATGTAAAAAGTTTGAAAGTGTAATTTTTCAATGGTATCTTTTTATTAACTCAAAAACACTTCAAATCTAAAAGAAAACCAAAGTTATACTAACTCCTGTATAAAAATAACTAAATAAAATCCTACTTAATATTATAAATGCGATTGTAAGTATGAATGTTTGTTACTCTTTCACGCAAAAACTACTAAACGGATTTGGATGAAACTTGGCACATATATAGAATATGCCTTGGAATAACACATAGGATACTTTTTGTGCCGAGAAAATGTTACATCTCTCGGGAACGCGGGTGAAACCGAGGGATACAGCTAGTTGCATCATAATATAAACGAATTGCAAACCCCGTGTGCAACACCAACTTAATAAACAACTATTAACAACACATTATGCGTTGCATAAAAATAGTTTCTATGCATAATTATGTATTTAAATTCATTATGAATCACACACAGCCCGCGGGCGCCGCGACACGTTATATTTTATGCAAATAACCTCAAATACAGTGTTATAATTGCAATTAAACATTGCAACCGTTTATTATACGTTTTAATATTCATTATGATCATAATCACCGTAATAGGATACTAGCTTCGGTATTCATCTGATATCCTGGTACTTTCGATCGACATGTTTTGAATTGAATCATGAATTTTAAAATATAATTCTACTAGCGACCCGTCCCGGCTTTGCCTGAGTGAAATAACTTTCCATCTTATTCACCCTTCATACAAAACTATGGTCATACAAATAATCATATAATATATTACAATAATTTATCATTCAATAATGCTCGTTGTTTTGGTGATGTTCTGTTTTTGATTGGATTCATAGAATCAAAAGGAAAAAAATAATTCTATGACATCCTTAGCTCAAAATGGACTTTAAAGATATTAACAGCTTTAGATCATATAACTAACTAGCTGTCTCCCGCGGTTTCACCTGCGTTTATCGATATCATATATAGCCTATAACCATCTAGGACAAATTCCGCGTCGAATGGTAGCAGTCCCATTCCGATATATTTAGCAGTTTTGAGGTGATGGTGCGTGAAAGGAATCCTATTTTCCTTTGATAGAAGATCTTTTGACTACAATTTCACCATGGTAAGTGATGGTGTAGTCGAAATTTTCAAGTTGAGGGTGGTAGCTTGATAGGACGGTTTTACAAAGCCATCAGGTGAGATTGAGGTCAATCGCAATCCCATCATAAAAAAAAACCAGCGTGCAATGGTTTTTAACCTCCTTGCAGGTTTTGGATCTTCAGCACTAATAGCTTTGCTACTATCCTTGCCATAATACATTTTTAACCCGTAGCCGTCAGAACAAAAAACTGTTTTTGTTTCTTTTGAACCGGTGGTAACTTTAGTAGCTTCGACCTCATAACTTCCTTTTTAGGGTCTAAACCGAGTAAATTGACATTGAATTTTAATGAACACACCAATAAAAAGCTCGGTAATGTCTTCGTTTATTTCCGTTACCTCCAAAAGTCCTTTTTATCCGATGCAATGTAATCCTATGTTGTCTTGACATTTTAATTTCATCATAATGTATCCGCTTCTGATTAAAAAATTTGATTACTTTTCAATAAAGGCCCTTATACAGTCATTGTGGACATAATGTTGTATATTTAATGCTTGGAATATTTCATTTTTAATTGATTATTATTGTTTTAAATAAGCAGTTGTAGCGTAGTATTTTGTTGGGAGAAAAAAATTGTTTTAATCTACTTTGTACCCAAAGATTCGATTTGATTTGACTATAAAAATTACTGGTTCTAGATGACGCGTGATTTATGCAAAGATGAGTTTCAAATATTACTTAGGTATATTGAAAATGGATTGTGAAGTGTTTTTAAGGCGATATCAGCTAAGTTGGTATTTGACATACGACAGAAGTGAAACCTACAGAAAATTACTCATCTCATTATCTAGCAGGGTAAATCCTAAGAATATATATTTGTCTCTCGTTCGCTTCATCGAGTTTTTAATCAAAGCTGAGATAAAGAGGTCTCTTTAAAAAAATCGTACTAAATCGTAACTTAATTTTAATTTACATATTAGATTTTTAGGAAGAAAAACATCAAAACAAGTTTTCACTTAAAAAAAGTGAAAAATACTGTCAGAGAGACTTATTTTTATCTACATACAAGATTTTTAAAAAAAGAGTAATTATTAAAGAAGTTAGTAAAATCGAATAAATTTGGGACATTTTTTTTTTCTTTTATGAACACGAACTCATTTGGTGGAACAGAAAACCCCAAGTGGAACCCACCACATGTTCTTTTAATAAAGCAGTCAATATCAAGGTCTCCACAGTCAATACTTCAAAGTCTGCCACCGAATTGATTGCCGCGGCTGGTCCAATCGCTCCCCGACCAGTAATGAGGGGTTACAGCCAAGAAAATTATTGGTTGTAAACATTTTAATGTCGGCAAATGTTTGGTTGCGTCTCATTCGATTGATTTCTCGCAATCCAATTGAGTTTACAAACAGAAGCCATTATAAAAAATATACGCAATGTCGACTCGAATTTAATTATTTGTTCAAAATTGTGTTATGACTAGCTGCGCCAAAGATGAATGCTGAAAGATCTTTTCTTTGTAAAAAATGAATGAATGTACAAGTACAATGAATTACAGTTAATATTTATTATGTTAACTATTTTTTATAATTTTAATGTGCCTCCGGTCACCTGATGGTTAGTGGTCACCGCTGCCTATGGACATTTGCAACACTACGTACATCGCCAATGGGTTGTCGACCCTGAGATGTGAAGTTGTTAAGTCTCACGTGCATGTAATTTCAGCGGCCCCCTTACCTTTCTAACCGAAACACAGTAACACAAGTGCACTACTACTTCACAATGGAAATGGGTAAGGTGTACTTCCCTGGAAAAACTCCACAGTAAAAGCTTTACTAATCTATAAATACTACTTTTTCTTCTAAATACGAGTACATACTTATATACAGATATTTACACCCAGACACAGAATAAATAGACATGTTCATGAACATAAATGTTTGTCCTTGGTGGGATTAAACCCGCGACCTGCGGCGTGCCAGTCAGGGTCTCTAACCACTAAGCCAACTGGCCCAAATTGGCAGATGTCGTTGCTTATCACGATGGAGAAGACATTACCACATCACATCACCCTGTGCATCGTCTTCCCACGCCTTTCCCAGAGCTACCCACTTTCGTTTTGTATGAGACTATTAATTCTTGTTTGCTATCTTAACTGGTGATGAATCACTGGATGGGTGGCTGTTGGTACTAACGGTTCTCGATTTTGTATCACAAATAGTTTAAATTGCTTCGAGTTCGACTACCATAACCTATATCGTTTCTCTATTTGGAAATGACCTATAGCCAGTGGTTGATAAAGTACCCGAGAGACGGCGTCAATGATCACCACATGTCAGGTTAGGACTTCAAATATTGGTGGAATGTGAAACTCATTACTGAGGCATCTGTCTATCTTCGGAGATGATGGGCGTGAAAATGTAATCGGTTTACAGTGAACATTTTAATTTATATATTTATTTTCTTCTGGGACAGAAAGTTTGTGTTACTTTGACCTTCATAAGTGCCCTCTGCGGGCCTAAACTGAATACTTAAATTGGGGTTAAATGGGTTTTGAATTTTATGATCTGTATATCTCTCGGATCTCATTATGCTATTGATGAAGCTATTTATGTGAATGATTACTTGGGTGTAAAATATGTAATATATTAAAATAAATTATTTTAATCACGAGTGATAAAAAAATGGGAATAAAAATGAGTTAACTTAGTAACACTTTTCAAGTGAGAGATTTAGTAATAGGGTTGCAACACGCGCTCGTCGGCAGATCTGCGTATCGATATTACAAATCGATTGCAATAAATCGATTGTTTAATAAATCGATTGTCAGTTCCGAATTATATTAATTAGACCAAGGACTGGGGCGCCTACATATATTTATTGATGCTGGTAAGTTAAAGTTGATATTAAATGATATTCAAATAATAAATGAAAGATCTCTTATATCCTATTCTACAAATATTTTAAATAAGAACGTTTGTTAGTCTTTCACGCAAAAACTACTAAACGGATTTGGATGAAACTTGGCACATATATAGAACATGCCCTGAAATAGCATATAGGATACTATTATTCCGGGAACATGTATCAGCCCTTGGGAACTCAGGTAAACCCGCGAAGGCCAACTAGAATAAAATAAATGATAAAAGGGGCCAGTTGGCTTGGTGGTTAGAGATCCTGACTAACACGCCACAGGTCGTGGATTTGATTCCCACTTGTGGGTATTAACATGTTTACTATTTGGTCTGTATCTGGGTGTATTATTTTTAATGTATGTAGATATATCAATGAAAAAAAATACTATATCAATGATCTAGTGTCCATAGTACAAGCTCTAGCTAGCTGCTTAGTGTGCTTCATCTGATTGTGATGGAAATTTGCGAAATTGTTTTGCCCCGGAAAAGATTCTAAAGCCAAAAGTTCTAGCTACCCACTCAAGTAAAATAAAGTCGCCACGCACTTGATACCCCATTTCCTTCTAGGCTTCTACCACTGTTGCTCACCATACCATTACCATAGCTTACCATGGTTAAATTGTTATTAAAAACAAACCTAGACATAGTAAAAATACAGTTTCCATTTCAAAAACAACAATGTCAACTGTTACTAAATGGAACCAGTAAAGCTTTTAGCGGCCACTCTACATTTGATACAATTTCAATAAAACGACAAATTACTGCCAACATATTAAAAGGAATCTATAAATAAATACGCTGTTGATAAAACGAATAATTCAACGCGAGATAAACTCGTGCAGTTTAATAACAATAAAACAAGAGAGATACTTACGAGAATAAGCACTTACTATAAGATATCTTGGGTAAGTTAGGTTTTTGACGTTTTGCATACCAGTTAAAACTGTTCTTTTTCGCTGTTCCCGGGGGATGTTTCATTTTCCCGGGATAAAGTATCATATATGTTATTCAGAGGCGGCTTTAGGTAGTGCCGGGGCAATCGCCCGGGGCCTCGCTCTTGAAGGGGCCTCGCGCAACCCAAGCAAATTAAAAAAAAATATGGATTTCAAATTTTATTTATTTGTATAACTTTAGCATTTCTTGTCAAACATGACAAACACCTAAACCAAACAACCAGACCTTCGCATCACATACTTTTCACGAAGGACAAAGGGCCTCGCAATGACCTGCCGCCCGGAGCCTCGCAATGGGTAAGGCCGCCGCTGATGTTATTACAGGACATACTCTGTTTATATGCCAAGTTTCATCCAAATCCGTTAAGTTTTGCGTGAAAGAGTAACAAACATCCATACGTCTATAGATCTATCCTCACAAAGATTCGCATTTATAATATTAGTAGGATATGATTTTATTCTTTAATATTTAGCAATAAGAAGTTAAAGTATGTTATGTAAACATATATAATCGATAGACTATATATATAAGCAAAACAGGGTTCCATTGACACCCCATAACCTCAAAACTACTGAACATATCGGGATGAGACTGCTGCCATTCGACGCGGAATTTTTCTTATATGATTATTGGCTATATATAATATCGATATACGTGGGTGAAACCGCGGGGGACAGTTAGTATAATATATATGCAACCAGACACACAAAAACAGAAGTTAACTATAAAATGTCACATTGCGTTTATTAATTACTTACATTAAGTCAATAAGTCAGTAAAAAAAAAACATTTAAAGCACTCATAGTCGATTCTGTAAGGCAAATTACACTAGCGTATACTCTGTCTCTTTCACTAACAACGCCTTCACGTGAGAGGTCTCTCCGAGGTCTCACAACCCGGAGAAGTTCGGAGTTATTAAAACGCACTTGACACCTGTCACATTATAAAGATGGCTTTTAATCATTGACAGAAAACAATATAGTATGAATTTATCGCGACAAATAAATTGTTACCACGGAACATGGAACTAAGGAGGTATGTTGTGTGCGTGACACTGGCATATAATACTTGTCAGTGCTCGCGTGTTGATGTAGCATATTTTTTTTTAAATTGGGTTGTTTAGTTTATTACCTTCTATTGAACATATTATAAAGCGGTAAAATTTGTAAGTTTGGATGGAGGAGGTAATTTCCGAATGTGCCTATCCGATTGTAAAAATGCTTTCGCTAATGGGCAGCTACAGTATGTCCTACCGATATATATAGGTTATGTTACTATCTTTATACCGTGGATACATTAGATGCTTCGGGCATGTGAAACTGCGGGATGGTAACTAGCATTTTATATTTGCGTCGTTTCTATTATACTCTATAGAAAATAGAGTCTACTGTATAATTTTTGAGTTTCTGAAGCACAATAACTCTAAACCGAGAAAATTTGCAATATTGTTCTTTCTCTCCCTCTACTGTTACAACACTAACAGAGCGATTACAGTTGCTATCTCATTTACACTTCTAAGTTACCACTTATATTCGAGATGATTTTGTGGAAAAGATATTTAATAACCATCAAAATTCTCCTGCACTGCATTTATAATTCACCACATGCGTGACCAACAACATATCTCCTCATTGTACACGATCTCATCTCATTAACGCAACGGACGCATTTCCACCGTGTGTCCGGTAAATGGGCATGCACTTGACTCAATTAAAGTTCGACAACCGGTGTTCGGTCTCGACGGCGGACCGGAAAGATACCAAGATACCGGCAACTGTCGCCTTACAGAGTTCAAGTCAAGGTTACGCGATGCGTTCCACATATTACGTTCGATTCGCACTTTCGTTTGTTTCCTTTAATTGAGGAAGATTATGTTGATATTGCGTGATGAGAAACAGTTTTAATTTTGCTTTTTGATTGCACATTACTTTTTATACTCTGTGCAAGGTTTTGGCAGTGTGTGACAACTTCTGGATATGTGTCAAAAAGTTATTTTAAAGCTGTCTAGAATGGATTCGTATAAAAATTGCAATTTGCTTTGTAACCATAACAAGAATAAAAAATTACAACCATTTTTTAGACCATAGTGTCAAAATCACAGACAATCAAACCATTAATTTCTGTACCAGAAATATTCTAGACCTCTAATTCCAAAGCAGCACTGACAACCTTCAAAACAAATGATTTCCTTAACAATACATCACTCGTTTGCCAGCTCCTATCGTATTATCCGTCGAATTACAAACAATAGATCATGACAAACTATAGACTGATCAATCTATTTGGTAAAGTCTATAAATCAGTCAAAATCAAAGAAAGACAATAAAAATTGTTTAAAATCCTGTGTAATGACGGGCTAGTAGTCGTGGAGGATTCCAACTAGGACAAAAAATTGTGTGCATGAACATGTTATTTTGTTCTGTGTGCGGATTAAATATTTATAAAAATATATATTTTAAGAAGTAATGTGTGAACAATGTCCCAGGATAAGTTATTATTTAGATAGCCACAGCAACTGAATAAAATACCCAAATGTTTTTTTCAAATGGTCAAAGAATTTTTCAAATTAGAGCCTTGGCTCCGGAGATTACCCTCCAAATACAAATTAGCAAAATTCCCACTGACTCTATAATATTAGTATAGATTAGAGAAGAAGAGATCACCAGTAGCCTGCTCACAATGTTCACCGCATGTCACGTGACTTAAAATATCTAAAGGTTTTATTACCTCGCATTATCTCGCAGATATTTTCCAAGTTTGCAACATTACAAGCACATGAGACTTAACAACTTCACGTCTCAGGGTCGAAAATGCATTAGCGATGCCCTGGCGTTGCAAATGTCTATAGGCGGCGGTGATCACTTACCATTAGGTGGACCGTGTGTTTAATTTTCGGCCGATGTGGTATAAAAAAACAAAAAAATGTTACCTCCAAATCTGTGGTAAATTGGGCGGTCTTATTTATAATTACAACAACCGGAATATGAATCATAGATATATATTAGAGAGATACAAATGCCTATATCTCGATCATTGGCTGGTGTATACAAAATTCAAAATTGTCATTGCATAACTAACTAACCCTCTAATATTAGTACACAATCTAACAAAAATAGAACAACTATCCAAAAAAATAATTACTACTACGACCGGACAATGTAGGAAGGAACTACAACCAAAGCGACACCAAAATGAAATCACGGCAGAATATGAATCACCAAATACGGTGAGATATAAACGGCTAATGACACCGCAATCTTGATCGATCCAAGGCAATGTCAGTCCGATCCGAGATGATCATAAATGGCGATAGCTCGTGTTCCTGTCACACGCAAGGTTCCATGTCATAAAGATCATAGCTCTGATACATGGCAAAGTCACGGTCGAGCCTTATGTGGGGCTGTTCCTTTTATTGCGGCTTCGATAGGATTGTGCAAGAGAGTGCCGGCCAAATCGACAGATGTTGAAATGCGTATTGATTCAAAATATCAAGTATCCCATGTACTTATAATATTATAAATGCGAAAGTTTGTGAAGGTCGGATTTGAATGAAACTTGGTACATAAATAGAGCGTGTAACCAAAATGTTACATCTTTTGGGAATGAGAGTGAAAACGTGGGGAATAGCTAGACTAAGGTTCTGAAGAGTGTCAACGCAAACTTTATTAGCGAGTAAAATTTTGAGAGAAGCTGGGATTTTTTCGGAATTAGCATTAGCTAAATAACCCAATTGCAATTTTACATAATCTATTCTAGATTTAGCTGTTGCAGATTCAAGAGAAGCATGTTTTTTATCACGGTAGAAGCTATAATAAATACTAGATAAGTAGCTCCTGGTAATTGACTGACAGAGGGAAGAAGCAAGATAGCGTGTAGAAGAACATTCAATAAAAGATTCCTGCAATCAAATCGCAACAGTAAAACTGAAGTCCACGAAAGCACGTCGATCAGTCAACAAAATAACGATCCTCAAACTGTCACATTAAGGTCCTTTCTTCCGTATTTATACCCTTAAGCGTATATCAAAGTCGTAAATCTCACTCGATAGTGTGAATTTTTATTATGAGTCAGTGACCCCTGCGAGTTGTATGCTGGGTAGGCGACCTTGCGAGTCGGCTGTTCGACCTCGAATGGCACGGGGCGGCGCGGACCAGCCCATATTTGGCATATCTCGCGCCTGCACTGATGCCTGTGGTTACTACATGGGTAATTGGGTATGGCGCTTCCACGTCACGTGTCTTGACATCTAAACCAGTGGCAACGATTTGACGTTTAAAAATGTTATGGGAATACTAACTGAAAATTGATTAATAGGTAATGCATAGCGAGGAAGTTCCTCTCTCTGGTAACTTAGACCCTGTTCCCCGTGCCGGTGGGGGAAAAATATATATTTTGTTATTTTTTAAATAATGAGTAAAATTCATAAAAAAATAAATGTCCTGAGACATTACACACGACCATCTTGATCCCAAACTAAGCAGAGCTTGTACTATGGCAAGCAGATAATTGAAATACTACTTCTTTTTCTACTTAATAGGTCTAACAACTTAATATCACGAAGCAAAATTGTTATTATTTTTGATGACATTATAAGAACCTAGGAACCTGCAACCTTTCTAAGCTACTTACGGATTCTTCTCAGTTCATTACTTCTACTTATAAATGTTGACCTTCATAAATGCCCTACTAGGCCTACACTGAATAAAATTTGTAAATAGAACACCTTCATAGTAGAATTTACTTCGCTTATTCATTTTCAAATGTCAAACCGTAAATAATTAGTTTAACTTCCTGTTGATCAACAATCATTTTTAATTACTGGCAACATTCAATTGTCAAGACAAAGTCGGAAGTGGATTGCCAGCATGCGGTCTCGTATGATTGATATTTAGAAAAATTTATAATTTATTCATTCTACATGTTTTTTTTTAACTATGAACTTTTCTGTAAAATGAGAGAAGACTATCTAGTCTTTCTACACTACAGCTTTCTAATCGATTCCTGGCCAAACTTGAAGCCAAATATTTAAAGAGACAGAAATGTTACATTTTTTTGCCCCAGAACCTAATTGCGGCCCCGTCAATGCCCCAAATGAGTTCAAACAGCGGGGTGTTTGCTTCCTCCTATAATTACAGAATTGTTTCAAAAGACACCAGTTTTTATAATTGCTCCATTGTTTTGAGAGGCAGAGTATGATGACCCCACATTTGGATAACAATTTTAAATTAAAATTAAGAAACAAAAAGCAAAAAGAATCTGCGATGGCCGGGAATCGAACCCGGATCAACTGCTTGGAAGGCAACTATGCTGACCATTACACCACCATCGCAGCTGAGTTATACGGCAAAATACTGTATCAGTTTACGTGATTAGCACATTATTATTTGAAATCATTGAAGCAATAACAACTTAGATAGCACTTTTTATTAGTTGTACACAGAGTGAATAAAAAAATGCAGACTCAATTTTCAATTTAACACGTTTTATTTTTCTTTATTAAATCAAAGTGTATGAGATTTATTATTTTACAAAAACAAAGACTAGATATTGAAATGAATAATAGCATTGGAAGCTAGTTTTTCAGAAAAAAAAAAGTGAAGTGAATCTATGTGAGTAGCGCATTTTTTTCTTTATGAATCAAAGTCTATGAGATTCAATTTTAAATGAAAATAAAGACATAATTAAAATGTAGCTACTCTTTTAATAAAAAAAAACAAGTATACAATACCTGTGTTAGTCACGCATGAATCATACATGTGAAGTGTTTGAATAAATAATAATTATTTATGCAAATAAATCATAATAACATACAATTTATTGGTATAAAATGCCATTTGTAGCACGATTAGCGCTATGAAGGTGAATTTTAATTTATTACGACCCGTGTCTTGAGAGAAAGAGACAGCATATACATTTATAATTCACATCGATAGTCACCGCAATAGACACCTAATTTTACTGTTTTCTGAGTCAAACCAGTGTCGGTGTTTCCCGACACCTTTAACCTGGATTTCTTTAGGGCCAGAGGGAATAGGGCATTACCTGGGTAAGAGTGCTACATCCTCGTCATAACTCCTTCTGGGGTCAGTCGAAGACCAAAATGGCCCCATTATAAATATAATTAAAAAAAAAATGTGGCTTACCTATTATACAATTTTTATTATTGACAGATTACTGTTATATAGCAATTGCCTGGAAGTTTTACAACATCTAGATACAATCAGATAACATTTCTGTTGCTACACACCTACCAGTTCTAAAGCAGCACTTGAGAGCGCTTTCTGGGCTATGTATCCTGTTATTCCATGGCATGTTCTATCTAAGTGCCAAGTTTTATCCAAATCCGTTAGGTATTTTTTGCGTGAAAGAGTAAAAAACATCCATACATCAATCCACTCAAGTTTTCGCATTTATTATTTTAGTGGTTTGATGGTTAGGGACCCTGCCGCGCCGCAGGTCGTGGGTTCGAATCCTACCCAGGACAAACATTTATGAATATGTCTGTTTGTTCTGTGTCTGGGTGTAAATATTAGTTATCTGGTTTCCATAGCACAAGCTCTGCTTAGTTTGGGATCAGATGGACGTGTGTAAAGAATATCCCAGAATATTTATTTCATTTCATAAAAAAAATCATATAGGTATACAAACTACTGAAGAGTCTGTACTTCAACTAGTCTATGCAATTACAATGCGCCCGCGCAGCTGTTTTGTTGTCGCGCGCAATTGCTTTGTAGATCGCCGCCGGTGAATCGTGATCGTGATTTAGCGGGTGGCCATGACTAAATGATCTATAGGACATTTGATATTCACTTTTAATGTCCCGAGAGAGGTTTTATTAATTCGTAACTTGGTCAGGTCCCTCCGGTATAGAACGTTTATTTTTATTGGTAGAAGCTTATGAAATTGTAATTTCATTTTCAGTGGGTAAATAAATAATTTAGCGTATCGTTACACTAGATTTTGGACCTCAATGGCATAAAGTCTAATAGAGAAATAACAGAATGTGACGAACGGAACCCATCAAGAGAATCTAAGAGATTCAGGATACATAATATTATAAATGCAAAAGGAATTATGACTCTGTCTGGTTGTTACATTTACATGACTTTTTCCTTGAATAAATACCTACTACTAACATGAAATTTAGCAGATAGATATATTCCGCTATAAAATCTATTTTTTTAATGCAACCCCTAATGTATATAAACTGGAAATCACGGAACAGTACAACCAAAAATCAAGCAAAAATTACATTGTCATAGATATCATTTGGAAAGAAAACAGCTGTTCCATACAATCATCTTATTTCTCATTCTCAATCTTCTCATTTTAAAACCCATGGTCACAGTCACCCCGCGGCAACATCTAAGTACCCAGTACCCTGTACATAGTACCCACGGGTGATAAACTCGCGACCTGTGGTAATTGGCAACGCGCGGCCCTCTACCGGACCACGACCGCCCGTTCCCACGTCTTTTGTTTACCACATTGGTACTGTCAGTAACATAAGAAGGAAGAACAGATCCAAATCTTGCTAAACTCCTAAAAGATTATACAAAAACAAATATCTAGTAACTAATTCCGATGGATTTCTTTCTTCAAATCTCAAACAAGGAAACTCAACAGGAAATCGACACGTATCTCACTTCTACACGAAGCATCTTCAGGAAGTAATAGACCCGCTGTCACCGACTCGTTTTAGCAATAGACAGAGTGATTCAATTCAATGCATAGTATTAATGCAGAGAAAACGTGGGTGAAACCGCGGGGGACATACATAATAATTCTCAGAATGTCTGTATAAAAGTCTGTCTCAAATAGGCACACATTTAAGATATGTTCTGAATTAAGATGGAAAGAAAGTAATTAATTATAATTTGGCCATCAAACTATTGATTACTTATATTATATATAATTCAATAAAATCTAAATAAAAAAATGTAAACCGAATCTGCAAATACTTTATTACGAAATTATAACCCCAAAATAATTGAAATAAAAAAAATAAGTACAAAAACTAAAACCAGACTACGAAAAATTACGCTTTAAAAAGTATGAAACAAGAAAATATTCTCATGTGAAATTGTTATATACAAACTATCCAATATTTATTGTCTATTAAATAAAAAACTCACACATAATATATTTTAAAGTATTTAATACCTGTTCATAGTGATGTTCAGAGGATAGCCGTGGTCGTATGAGCCATATGACCATATATGAGGTGGTTTAAAGCGTAATTTTTCGTAGTCGGGTTTTAGTTTTTGTACTTATTTTTTTTATTTCAATTATTTTGGGGTTATAATTTCGTAATAAAGTATTTGCAGATTCGGTTTACATTTTTTTATTTAGATTTTATTGAATTATATATAATATAAGTAATCAATAGTTTGATGGCCAAATTATAACAATAAATAAACATTATCGTGTCACTTATAAGAATTTTTATAGTTAATGCCTTTATGTCCTGTAGAGAGCGCCAAATCTAAATTATTGTGACGTCACATCCTATAACCAGCAGACGATCAAGACGCTTCGAACGATACCTCGTTTGCCAAATTACGATAAGTAGTTTAAAAGTTATGAGGGAACAGATGAACATACATACACACATACATACCGGTCAAAATCATAACCCTCCTTTGGCTTCGCCGTAGTCGGGTAACAAAATAATAAATAAACCAGGCCACTATTCATTATACTACTTTTTAAATACATACTTATACAGATATTTACGTCCAGGCAGAACAAAAAGACATGTTCATGCACACAAATGTTTGTCCTGGGTGGGAATCGAGCCCACGACCTACGGCTTGGCAGTCAGGGTCTCTTACCACCAACCCAACTGGCCCGTTAAATAAATCAGAGACATAGGTTATTCAACCTCTACAAGCAAAAAATAAAATTTCGCTTCAACATAATTAATTAGAAAAGCATTATTTACTAAACTTAACTGTTTTTAACATAGATATTAAGATAATTTATAAATGATTGCCAGCGTCGACAAATTTGTCACTTAGTTATGTTCGTACATTCCTTGCTGATAAACTTTGTTTTAAGTTATATTACTAGACGCCCACGTTTAATCTAGTATATCTAGTTTTGTAATCGATCTGAAGCTTACTTAGGCGCCTGAATTAAATACTAACTATTTTTATAATGGCAAATAGTAAAAACAGTACAAATAGTAGTTACTGTTTGTAACGTCTAAATAACAGCAAAATTTACAAAATGCATATGAAATAAAAACGATAATTATAACAAAAAAACGATTTTTTTATTTTTGTCTGGCTCTTTGTCAATTTGTTACGGCTAACCTCCGAAGCGGCTGGACCGATTTTGACAGGACTTTGACTGGCAGATAACTGATATTATAAGGTGTAACTTAGGCTAAACACGGAAGAAGTAACATCCCTAGGAAACGCGGATAAAACCGCGGAGGACATTTTGTCAAAAAAAATTCTTATAGGTTACCTCAAGCATAAAATTTCAAAATCATTGATAAATTAACTCTAGATCCAGTTCGAAATACTTTCGCCCACTCCCACGGTACATTTTAGCTAAACTCAATAGATTTTGCGTAATTTTCGCCTGCCTGTCTAGCGTGCCTAGTTTACAATCTAGACCCAGACTCATTACCAGGACAAATAATTCAGCCTGGGAAAAACCGGGTGCTAGTATCAAATTACTCCGTCGATATAGTTGGGTAATAACTGGGTATCTAATGGCGCGGCAAAATATTAACCAGGTAAGGCTGGGGTGAGGCAGAGAGCGGTTTAGTGGGCGGGACGGAGCGTAAGCGATAATGGCTTTGGAATTTTATTATCTTGGAAATTATAATATAAATTTGGTTGAAATATTTCTAAGCTGTTGTTGTTAAAAATTGCTGTAATGGTAATAGATAAATTGTCAAATATTTTGTAAAAGAAACGAACAATATTTGTACCTAGTAAGTACTACTACTTTTGTCAGTACAAGTACCTAGTACTTGGGTGAGAAGATAAAAGAAACATAATTTGAAATCCACTTTTAAAAAAAAAATTACGAGTAAAAAAATACTTAAATAGGTATATTGTTTCCAATACCTCGCAATAGCTCATCTGATTAATTTATTCTGCACTTTTAATTACAGAGAAATACAAAATCCCGTGAGAACGAAAGCTAGTCTTAAGAAATTAGTTATAAGCACACGCGCTCGCTATCACTCGCACCGCAGCCTTACCCCACGGCAACCCTTGACCGTCCGTCCTAGTTGTTCGAGTGTAACAGACGCACAGACAATAGAAGGAAGTGTAATGTCGCTTGCGTCACTTCACCGGCCACTTGTCACTTTGTCACACCGTAGTGCAACTAGCTTGATAAATAAATAAATATCCCGGGACATTCCATACACACGGCCATCTGGTCCCAAACTAAACTGAGCTTGTACTATGGAAACCAGATAACTGATATACTACATTTCTTTTTCTAAATACATACCTAGATATTGTATAGATATTTGCACCCTCACATAAATTCGCTTTATATATTTTTAGGATTCCGTATCCTTTTACTAAGGCTTCGCTGTCCGTCTGTTCGTCACAGGACTGTATCTTTTAAACCGTAATAACCGGCAGTTGCTCCGCCTGATGGTAAGTGGTCACCGCCGCCTATGGACATTTGCAACACCCTGGCCTTGCTAATGCGTTATCGACCTTGAGACGTGAAGTTGTTAACTTTCATGTGCCCGTAATTTCACACTAAAACACAGTAATACAAGTGCATTACTGCTTCACGGCAGAAATAGATAAGGTGGTAGTACTTCCCCGGACGAACTCTGTACTATGAGTTCCTCCACTGAAGATATTTCAAGGCCCAACGTGACATGTGGTAAGCATTGCCACCGGATATACTCGTATATACCTTGACCCGGGGATTCGAACCTAGGTTTTCCGGGTTTCTTGCAAAGTTTACCACTTTACCACCGACTTATCATTTAAATTAGATCACGTTAGAATACCGTGTTTGATAACAACTCAATTAATTGTAATATTTACTTATTAGAAGCGCCACACTCTTCCGTTATCTAATTAACATTGCTTATCGACCATTTCTAAGTATATGACCTCCAAAACAATCATATATATATGTAACTGTAAACAAAATAAAGGCATATAAGGCTGCTACAAAGAATCCACACGATTCACCGATGGAGTAATGTTGCTATTTTATCGATAAATAAAAATAAATATCCTTGGACATTCTTTACACGCGTCATCTGATACCAAACTAAGTAGAGCTTGTACTATGGAAACTATATTACTCATTCTAAGCTTATCGAACAGGCAGACGGTTCACCTGATGGTAAGTGGTCACCGCATAGACATTTGCAACACCAGGGGCATCGCCAATGCGTTGTCGCTGAGACCCGAAGCTGTTAAGTCTCATGCGCCTATAATTTTACCGGCCCCCCTTACTAAGTAGCCCAACTTTACCTCATTGTAATATAGACAATCTATTTATTTAGTTTCGTGATAGAATTAGGACAATTCAATAAATTATTAGCTACTTTACCCAATCCCTAAATCAATCAGTGAAGTCAACATATCTGACCATGTCGATAACTCAATCAATTGATATTGTCACAGCACTAGTAGGGCGATCGGCGACACGATAGGGTCGAGTGGGCGGGCTAACTGTTAGCCCACTTGTCTGTCCGTGTGTCACTCACCTATCGAAACAACAAATAAAGGCAATGTCCCACATATTAGTATTCCATTGGTAATAGATCGCAAAAGCCTAAATTGGATTGTACCAATTTTCTTTCGCGAAGAAGAAAAAAAGGTCGTCTCAAAATAGTATAAGTAACTATTTGTACCTGTCTTTTTGTGCGTTAAGTCCTTTTGAACTACGCAATAGATTGTAATGCGGTTTTCATTACCATTTAGATAATTTTTAAAGAGAGGTTTATGTGTAAAATAAACTTTTATTATAGCACTCAGGCGGAGGCGGGTTGCTTGTATTTAATTTAGTAGTTATTAGGATGGTGTAGCAGTTCCATGATTGCTACCTCACAGATCATGGCTTCAAGTTGAACATGTGTGCTAGATCTATGCCTGGATGCAAATATCTATACCTACACGTATGTATTTGAAACACATGTGTTGTATATCAGTTATCTGATTTCTCTAGTACAAGCTCTGCTTAGTTAAGAATAAGAAAACCGTGCGTAAAGAATCTTCTGAGTTCTTTTTTTGTTTTTTAATTGCACATTGCACAGTATCACAATTTCTGAAAACAAACAATGCAGCTGTATACGGAACTTCGTCTATGGTAAATCATTTACCCAACAATCTAGCGACGAATCGTGCGACCGAAGATGTATGAGGTAACACGAAACAATAACACTATTAATTATAGCCAAATACAATGTGTTTACAATAGCTGGAGGTGCGAGCAGCCAGCGGTCGTCTGACTCACACTTGTACGAATAAAATGTATTGTTTTTCAACAAAATAAAGGCGATTATTGATTTAGATTAAGATCTACGTTCTTTTGTTTAGTCGAATTGCGTCGGTAATGAGTTTTACTAGCCTCTGCTCCCTTATTCAGCTAATATAAACTTCGTCGGCGAGCCTCTTCACGGAGGCCTCGGAGAGCTTACCTCTCACGTGATTAGTAGCATTAGTGTTGTTAGCGACAGAGATAGAGCATAGAGGCCGCGACGAAAGATCTTCGAGCCCCACATGAAAGCAAAGTGTGTCTACGCGATCAGCTGTTCGGTTGTCCTTCTATGTATTTGACATGTATTAAAAACTGGCTACCGGTTTGCAGTTTCACCCGTGTATCCGGGATAACATAGCCTATGTAACTTGGGAATAATGTAGCTTTCTATCAGTGAAAGAATTTTTGAAATCGGATGTTTAGTTTCGATAATTACCTACATTAAAATAATACACCTGCGATAAGAAAATCGTTAATTTTTGAGGATGGATGTATTTGAATAAAACTTTTTCGAGTAGTAGAGCTCTTAGTGCAGAGTTCGTCCGGGGAAGTACTAGCGCCTTACCCATTTCTGCCGTGAAGCAGTAGTGCACTTGTGTTACTGTGTTTCGGTTAGAAAGGTAAGGGAGTCGGTGAAATTACATGCACATGAGACTTAACAACTTCACGTCTCAGGGTCGACAACGCATTGGCGATGCTCCTGGTGTTGCAAATGTCCATAGGCGGCGGTGACCACTTACCATCTGGTGGACCGTCCGCTTGTTTGTCGACCCATAAAAAAAAAACACTTGGCATGTAAATAAAACACATAAGTAAAACCTGTAAAAAAATATTGAATCCTATTATATACCGGGAAAATGTGACATCCCTCGAGAGCAGCTAATCACACATAAATGTCAGTATGGTATCAATCAAAGCAATTAATTTGACGATAAATTACATTCATTTACAATTAACAGTATTCGAAATGGGGTAATAAGCTATATGTGCGTGTAACCAACCATAAAACTTTGAGAACCACTGGATTAAGAAACACTATATTGTGCGTAACAGACATGTCAAAAATCAAAAGGTATCTGATAAAATAATTAACTAAGGTATTCGTATGGCATCGGTATAATCTTATAGACTTAAGCCAATTTTTATAATCTTGTCAACGAAATATCGACGTCAAACGTAATTAAATTTACGAACGAAATCAGCACTAATAGCTCTAATAATTGAAGCTTCGTCATTAGACTATAGCTGGCCAATCAGATTTAATTCGATGATCCTTATACCATATGTTTAATAACTCTTGACCTTCAACTTTCTCGAGTAGTAGAGTTCTTAAGCTTGCGGCACGCTATGATGACCGTTTGACGTTTAACAATGACGAAGATAACCTTTATTCCTTCCCATGTAAGGTGCATCTATTGATCCAACAGCTAATTGTATGATGACAGAAATCAACCTTATTCCAAAGCAATACAATTTCTTTTCCAATGACAATCTGAAACGTCAAAACGGCCATCATAGCGTGCCGGTAGTATAGTGCAGAGTTCGACCGGGGAAGTACCACCACCTTATCCATCTCCGCCGTCAAGCAGTAGTGCACTTGTATTACTGTGTTTGGTTAGAAAGGTAAGGCGGTGAAATTACAGGTACATGAGACTAACAAATTCACGTCACAGGGACGACAAAGCATTGGCGATGCCTCTGGTGTTGCAAATGTCCATAGGTGGCGGTGACCACTTACCAATAGAAGGACCGTATGCTTGGTTTTCGGCCCATGTGGTAAAAAAAATATTGAAAGGTAAGGGGCCTGGTGAAATTACAGGCACATGAGACTTAACAACATCACTTCTAAGGGTCGACAAAGCATTGGTGATGTCACTGGTTGTAAAATTAAAAGGAATTTTCTTACTGCATTACACGATGTGGATCGATGTGGTAACTTACCTGCAACAAAAAATAGTATTATTAATATAAATAAAAATACATTCATACATCCATCCCCCGCAGTTTCACTCGCATTCCCGAGGGATATCACATTTTCCCGTGATAAAAGCATTTCATTTTTTAATCCAGAAACAAACAATCCATTTCCCAAGTTTCATCAAAATCCGTAAAGAAGGTGTTTACGTGAAAGGGAAACAAACATACATACATACATCCATTCTCACAAACATTCGCATTTAAAGTATTAGACATTAGTTAATCAAAATAAATCACTAACCATAGACCTCTAAAATACTCAATTATATCAAATTCGATCAAAATGTAATAATTAATTACTTATGTACCAATCTCACAATAAAAAGTAGATCTTTTGATGCTATACGAAAACTATATTTTTGACATTTAATAAAAAGTTGCTGATTTGACATGTCGGTCAACACTCCCATTTTCGAGTGTCGTTTTTATGCCCTATAGTAATAAAGAATACAATAAAACAAACGACGCTTCATTCGGGCTTTAGAATGAAGTAAACAAAGTAACGACTCACAATGATGTAAACAAATCGTTATCGAAGTAATTGCCGTCGGAATCGATACACAATCGATTCTTAACCGACGTAGAGGTCGTTTATTAGTCACCGGTTTATTGATGGATGAGATGCATCCATTAGGTAACTATGTATTAATGAAATTAAATATTTAATTAAAATAGGCTTTCACAGCCACTTATGAATGGTCAGACTCTAACACCCGTTCGGAATTTGCTGTTACTGAGAAGAGCCGGCAATAAACTCAGCAATTACTCTTTTCAAAATAAGATTTTGTACATAAATATGTGTCCTGTTGGAGCGAGCGCTACACCCAAGCATTGTCGTCATTAAAATAATCATTTTTGTTGTTGAAAGCCTTTTTTACTAAAATAAACTATTAGATATTTTTGAAACCTGTAGTCCCATCATTATTGTTTTTTTTTTATATCCTAATGATGTTTGAAAGTATATAGAGTCAATGTTACAAAAAACAAAAAAAAAACATATATATATATAGTTTTTATAGACAAGTAGATGCTCAACGAATCATCCTGCAGATCCCACTAATATTATAAATGCAAAAAGATGGATGGATAGATATCACTTTCACGCAAAAACTACTGAACGGATTTGGATGAAAGTTGACACATAGATAGTTTTTAACCACAATTAACACATAAGATACTTTTTACTCCTGGGAAATGTAACAACCTTCGACAATACAGATGAATCCGGAAAAGACAGCTTCTTTAAAAAAAATCTTTGCTTTTGAGTAAACGAGACAAAAACTGTTCAATAAAGATACTAAATTATTTAGAAGCGTATTCCAAACTGTTCATTTTATAATAATAATTAATTTGACATTCAAAAACCTAACAGAAGTGCACTGTTATATTTATACAGTTGCATACACAATAGCGTATATTATATGTAATGTTCAATGCCAAATAAATAGAAATGGAACATTTACTCATATATTAACATTTGCATTTTAATACATAATTTTTAATGCTCTAGCACACATACCTATATACTATGTCCTGGCTTGACATAGGATACTTTATATCCCGGGGAATTATAAAATACCACGGAGACATTATATTGTTGATAGAAGTATCTAGTTATTTGTTTTTATTCCCAATTCCAAATTTATAATCAAATCGAACAAAAAAATTTGGAAAAATTTTTTTTTTAATACTTTTTTCTTCGGGAGGCCCACTGATAGGAAGCTAAATTGATAAATGATTTTTTTATGCAAACAAGGTTTTTTAGGTAATGATTTTGGGTTTATTTTGATTAAAATTATTTGGTTACTTTTCTTTGTTCCGTGGGTTACTTCAACGAATTTGTAATTTGATTATGTACCTAACAAGATGATGGCAGTAATAGATAATGAATTTATGGGTGTAAGTATATATTTAGAAAAAAATGTATATGTAGTATATCAGTTATCTGGTTTCCATACTACAAGCTCTGCTTGGTTTGGGATCAGATGACCGTGTGTTAATTTCCCTGGATATTTAATCATAATTTCCAAGCCTATTAGAGAAAATAATGAAGAAGCAAGTTTTAAAGACTAATCATAAGCCGAATAAAAAGATATTGAACGAAATAGCAACATAGCAGGCGATAACGAAGGTCGCCCAGCGTGTGGGCGTGGGCGCTGGTCACGCTGCCGCGGGCGCAGGCGCGTGGGATATGTGTTGCAACCTTACTGATACAGTTTAGCTACCTACTTGTGGGTGCACCATGATTTTAGTGGGACAATTATGACAGGTGTCAACTGACGTTTGAATAAACGAGAGCGGAAAATCGAGGTAAACAGACATTCAACCTAATGGTAAGTCACTAGGGCCATCGCTGCGTTGTCGACCCAGAGACGAGAAGTTATGTCTCAAGTGTCTGTAATTTCATCGGTTATTCCTTTTTAACCAAAACACTGTAACACAAGTGCACTGCTACTTCACGGCGGAAATGGGTAAGGTAGTAGTACTTCCCCGGACTCTGCACTAAGAGTCCTACTACTACTGAACTTACTCGATTTATGAATATTTAATTGAATAGTAATTTGTCACCTGTCTATTAATCTAATCTATTGACAAGTTTTAGTGTACCAGTGCTTTATTTTATTTTTGGGATCTGCCCAGCCATTTCTTTTGTTGACACACCTAATTTTCATTTTTTTTCTTTCTTTTTAAACGAAACAACCGGCGAGGTTCTTCACAAAAATGCAGGTAAACGTTTTTATTTCATAGTAGTCATGGCTACCCTAGTAATACCTCTCGACTGGCGCCCGGTTCTAGTAATTGCCAAAGATTATCGCATAGAAATTGATATTGTACAACCACTTATTTACATCGACAACGTTTCATTACTTTTAAAACAATAATCATAGTGATCGACATCTAAACTATCGTTTATGAATACTTTACATGGGAAAGTAACCTTTATTGGTTTTATGATAAGGTGCATTTAATGATCTAATAGGTAATTATAAGATGGTGTAAATTTACCTTATCATGAAGCAATAGTGTTAATTTTTCTATGACATATACTTAAATGTGAAAACCGAAACAATCTTTTAACAATATCATAGAAAAATAAACTGTATTTCTTTTGTAATAAGGTGTATCTATTGATGCGTTAATTGTACGATGATGCAAATGTACTTTATTGTAAAGCCATAGGGTAGGTTCTTCTATAACACTTTTAAACGTCAAAACGGGTACCATAGATTGTCGTTAGTTTATCACAATATTTAAGAACCGTAGAAACGCTGCATAGCATACCCCAAAAAAAAAAAAATTATGAATAAAATATAGAAAAACTATTTAAGTAGACAATTATTACGTAAAATAGGTAGTAGGTAGGCCTTTCTGTTAAATAATCTGGTTCTCTGACATCACGCTGTATACAAATTTTTGTTTTCTAAATACATACATAAATAGATAAGATTTACCCCATGATACGTTTATAAAAAATCTTAAAACCAGTTTATAATTCATCACAGACAATAAAAGTAAAAGAAAGAGTTTTTTTTCTCGTTCTGTCCACTTAAGTGTGTACTCTAAAGGTATATAATTAAATCATTATCATTCATTATCTTTACTCGGAAATTTGTTAGATTTTAGCAAAGTGATTAATGGTTTGATAATATTTATGTAAGTGTGCGTAATATTTTAATCAAAAACTAGCTGTATGCTATTAAGATGTTTGATTACTTGGAACATTAAATTATCGTATATTTTTTTAAATTAATAGCATGACGTTTGAGAATGACGTAAAATCCAGCCTAATACTGATTTTACCGTTAATAAAGAAAAAAAAATTGGTGGCCAACATTGAACATCGAAAAATATATGTTTTTTTAAACTGACTTTTTAAAATCGAATCTTAAAAAAAAACAACAAAATAATTTTTCTCAATACAAATTTCACTCCATACCACTTATAAATCTAATGGCAGATTTATAAGGTTACATAATGATATTCTCACAGATATAACCTTAGTTTGTGAGGTAAATCTTAGCTCATATTACAATAAGGGCCGGGTTAACAACGGTGCCCTTTACCCCGCGCGGGACGCCACAAATTGCCAGCTCACGAATCACGAATGTGCAGTTTGTTTAATAAATAATCATTTGATATCAGTCAATTTATTAGACAAATTTTATTTTTATAAAAAAGCAAGTTTTTGAAAATATACGTTCCCGAGGAAAGTTACATTTACCCGGCATAAAAAGTAGCCTATATACTATTCCAGGCTTTAATCTATCTTTGAGCCAAATAACATCCAGGTCTGTTCAGCCATTCTGGCGTGATTGAGTAACAAACAACCACCCATCCAAACTTTCGCATTGATAATTGTTGTAAGATCATTGACAATGTCCTATTCTATTGGATATATTCTAATCTCAATATTACAGGTAGATTAACGAGTTTAGGTCGTTACCCGTGGGTAATGTGCCCAGAAGGCTGGCAACATTACCTCGCTGGATAGCTAGGCTAATCTTTAATCAGTCTATTAAGTAATTTTGCGAATCTATGACGTGAAGTTGTTAAGTCTCATGTGCCTGTAATTTCACCGGCCCCCTTACCTTTCTAACCGAAACACAGTAATACAAGTGCACTACTGCTTCACAGCAGAAATAGGTAAGGTGGTAGTACTTCCCCGGACGAACTCTGCACTAAGAGCTCTACCACTCTATATATATATATCGCTTTGAGATTAGAATGTTATTTATATCCCATATTCATAACTACGGCCGACAAACTGTAATGCAGTTTGGCTGTTGTATTCATATAACATTTAAAAATTAATTAATTAAAAAAAACACTAAATCTTTGCAGTATGTAAGTAGATTTTTTTTTTTAATTATTACAATAGTTAGTACTTCTTTATTTATTATTATAAAAATATCTCAAAATAAAACATTAATCGATATAATTTAAACCACGGAAGTTTGTCTCGATTGTTACTTGCAACATTCTGCTTAAACGTCAAATACATGTTTTTTAATATAGTTAGGTATGTATGTAGTTATATTGTCTGGTCTCTATCTAATATAACATCAAAGTAACAAATAGTCTAATCATAAAACTACAGCATATTTGTCACTTTCATTTCACATCACGAACTGATGTAAATATTTGTTAAAAGACACACGTAAAAACAATAATTAAACTTTCTATTACGTGTATGTTTTTTAAGATGTTCTTGTGTTGATATTTAAACGCATGGCGCCATTTTTTATGTCAAATTAGTGATGCCACACGAGTGCTTAGTCGATTAATTTTCTTTGAAATTCGTGATCTGTTTTTTTATGCAAAATTTAAATAATATATTATACTTTTTGGTTGAGGTATTATTTTGTTTTAAATAAAAAATTTACTTTATTTTAGTATTATTTAGCTGTCATTAAAATATTTGAAAAAAACATTATCCAGCCATTCCACCTTGGTTAGTGACGACGTGACCAAAGGTAAGCTCAATAAGCCTAAAATATGGAGTAACTTGAGGATGCATGCAATGGTTTCCTCGCCAACAAACAGGCTATCCACTAGATGATAAGTGGTCACCACCACCTGTAGACATTTGCAACACCAGAGGCACCGCCAATGCGTTGAAGACCCTGAGACGTGAAGACTGTGACATTCTAACCGACCTAATTCAGGTGGACTACTACTTCACGGCAAAAATCCGTATGGTAGAAGTACTTCCCTGGACGAACTCTGCACTAAGAGCTACTTCTAAACTTCTGTTTTCCTTCACCGAAAGCTCAAATTACTGAAAGTAATTTTTAAAGTAATTTATCTAGCATAATAAAAAATAACGAATTGCTCATTCAATCACGTAGAAAATCCAATTACCTCATAAACGAATGATGAATCATAAATTTATATTTTAAATTCCTATTAAATATCGCACAAACTTTCATTCCCACTTGAAATACGTTGAAAACAAGCTCAATCAATACAATTTACAATTAAAACCGCACAATTATCGTACAGCGAAAGTGAAAACACGTGGTAACGAATGCTGAATCGATTCTTAAGCATCGATTCGATTCGATACGCCTCATTGTAATCGATTATGTATCCGTGAGATGAGTCAACGGCCATGAAAGTATTGCTCGGGGCGATTAGGAATTAAAAACATTAATACGGTCAAGTGCGAGCCGGGACAAACGATTGGAGTGTGGGTGAAATATTCATATTTAGAAATGGAACTTCAATTGAGTAAGAAGAAACTTTCGTTTTAAATAAAGAATAATTTGGACTCTATGAACGCAATAAGTTTTTGGCACGTTTAAAGAATATGGTAAATGTTTTTCTGCCAGTTGCATTTGATACAGCCATTGCCTGATACGATGAGCAGGGTAGACTGGCTGCTAGTTTAATTAAAATTAATTTATGAATCAGTAGGTAGCGCTCTTAGCTTGTCAGGGGAAGTACTACCACCTTACCCATCACCGCCCTTTTATAACTGTGGTTCGATAAGAAAGTCCGGTAAAATTACAGACACATGAGACTTAAAGATTTCACGTATCAACGACAACGCATTGGTGATGCCCCTGGTGTTGTAAATGTCCATAGGTGGCGGTGACTAACGCATCAGGTGGGCAGTTAGTTTATCTACTTGACTTGATAAAATAATTGCAGATATCCTTTTTATGTAATCTTAATTATTTTTCAAGATGTTGTGCAACAAGCGTTAGCAAACCCATTAAATAATGACATTTCAAACTCTATTTCAAAAGCAATAAAGTAAATTTTTCTTTGACATTGATCACGTCGAATCGGTCAACTTAGCGTATCGCTAGTTTAACTCTTGATAACTTCTCCAACAATGAGTAGTAGGTAATTAAATGTGACTAATACACTCTGTCGTAGTCAGTTTGACCGACACCCCAAGGTCAAGGTCTCCCCGCTCTGATCTACCGTCATTTTTGCACTTCTATGGTTGACACAGCAACCGCAGCACATAAAACTTAGCTTCTATGTAGTGTTTTTATTTTTTAGTTTGTTTTTCAGTAACCTTCCTAAGCAAGACTTCTTAAGAAACCCTAAAATATCTCTAAATATTCGGGCTTCGTGAACGAGCCATCCACCCCGGCTTCGTATATAGGATAATATAAATGAATTACTTATAAGCCTTTTCAAAGCAATTTTCTAAATAATTATTATAAATTGTATAAAAATTTATAGGCTAGTTTAAGAGAACTAAGTGCACAATCAGACAGATCGAAAATGTCTTACAAAATGTTAAAAAAATGATACCAACAAAGATAATTGCATTAAATTTAAATTGTAAGAACAGAAGCATCTTGCAACTCTTTTCAACATTAAGAAAAGAGAGAGAGGTTAGTCTCAAATTGAAACTGCAACGAAGCTACGTAATCCCAGGCCCGTGTCATCGCTATTATATTAAAAATATACTTTGATTGATTTCCACCGGATGATTGATGAGCAGATAGCATCCTGGTTGCAACCATAGTTGGTTTATGAATGACAATTTAATGACAGGAGACAATTACTGTGAAAAAATGGCGAGAAATATATTTAACCTTGCTGGATGAATGAGCGAGGGTACTATCGATGTAACTACAGATAATAAAAGGTACCTATGAAGTTGCCGTTTCATAGTACTGGCCGTTTCAAATGTAAATTGTCTATGGCCTGGCGGAGAATTCATTTCCCATTTGAAAATAGAATTCCCCGCCAATTTAAAAACTTGGTTATTTTTTTAATATATTTTTCTTTATCAGCTTTCTTGGATTAGTGCATAATGCCCCAAATTTTCGTGCCAGCTGAATAAATTATGAAAAATTCTTTGAATTCTAATAAAATGTATTTGTATGCTTATGAAAAGCTAGAAGGGTAGAATCTAGAATAACATATAAAACCTAATTATTTATATTCCAAATTTTCATGACCGATTAGTTACTTTGGAAGAAAAGCATAGAAAATAGTATTCTAACATAAATATCTTAATCGAGCTATTTTCTCTTAGTCTAAAATTCTAGAATTTGAACCTGACTATTTTTAGAAGGTAACCCTGACCAAAGCCACGGTCAAAAGCTGGTTACTATTAAATATTTACAAGAATAGGTTAGCTCGTTAAGTCATACATTTGCGGTTAAACTGAGTGTCCAAATGAAATTGTACGGCCTTGTGGTCCAACCGTGCACAATCCTTATTAGGGTTCCGCAGGTTATTTTATTTTGCTTCTAGGCCAAAAGAATTGAATACAGTCTGTGTTTGACACATAACTACATAACTGATTAGTTATTCGAAAACTATTCTAAATTCTATTTCTAAAATCTTCGGTGCGGGAAATCATTAGATCCCGCGGGAACGCGGTATATTTAAAAGTAAATTTTATCAGTGTGCCGAATTTCATTCAAATCCGTTGAGCACACGTTCTGACATTTTCCTAAGACAAAAAGTATCCTATGTGTTGATCAAGTTTCTAAACTCTCTCTGTGACAAGTTCCATTAAAATCCAATTTAAAGTATTTGCAAGAAAGAGTAACAAACACTCATACATTCATACTACCATCCTAGCAAACTTTCGCATTTATAATATATAAAGGAATAATTTACTACGGAATCCTATAAAGCTATGTAAACAACACACTTGACGCATAACTTAAATGTGTAATTATTGAAATTTTGGTCAAATTAACACCTGAGGAGAATTTGAAACAAGGCCGGCGGATGGCAACCACTGTTTCGATTATTATGAAATAAAACTAAAAACTATTTAACCTCAGTGAGAAATAGCTGGCATCCGCTCATTATTCCAAAGACAATTTAAAATTAAAGTTATTATGGTCTCTTAGCCGCTCATAGCATATTATTATCTAAAGTAAGTTTAAGACTTTTTACTGTAGTCTATTTCTCTGTAACCTTTCTTTTTAATTTCGTCATATTATGATTTAATTTGTTGACGTCTGTATTGCTTCTTTAGATCAAAATAAATATATATAAAAATAATTTCTCAGACCTTTAACAAAAATCAGTTAAGAAAACTACAATATTACAGTACAAAGCCTCGACGTTTCTCCCTCTGAAAAAACAGACATTGTTTGCAACCACAATGACAGTCGATTAATATGTTAGTAAATATTTTAAGAGTTGGTAACACTGACTACCTATGTGAATATAATATAAAAAATCTGTTAAATATGAAGCGATAGACGTAAGCAATATATCACCTACACAGCTCAACAATAAGAATTGATTTCAATCAATGGATAAACCTCGAATACGCTAGTACTTTGATAATTGTTATACAAAATCTGTTCTAAATTCAAATTCAAACAGCCAGCCAGTACCTAGTCATTGAAAATACTGGCCAAAGAGAAAAATAATTAATCGACAATCCAGAACAAAATCCGTCAGCCCGAATTTTCAAAAACAGAACGTCAAAGGAAGTACATCAGCATTCAAAACGCACCTCGCACGGTGTTTCCGCAGAGAATACGCGCCATATCTGCGCCTGCGCAGTCCCCCCCTTTCCCCTTCCCCTACCGCCAGTGAAATGGCATTTGATTCGCTCTGGGACACATACGACAGCGTATGCGTCCAATGTTGGAACACATTTTGCACCTGGTGTTTTGTAATAAGATAACAGACTGTCAATGCATAATACTTTGGCAGATGCAAAATATTTAAACATTTCTATAGCAATATTAGTTCTGGAGAGTTAAAAAACATTTTAAGATCCATAAGTGATAGGTGTTTGTTTTCCAGCTCAAAGTCTCGTTGGTCGACAAGTTGTTATTGATGTTTTTTTGTTTAGAAATTACGATTCCCCACGACTTCACCCGCGTTCCCGAGGGATGTTATTTGTTCCCGGATATAACGTATACATCTCTGTGCCAAATTTCGTCCAGAACCGTTTAGCCGTTCTGAGGTGATACAGTAACCATCAATCCATCCAAACAATCACTTATACTACCGGCACGCTATGATGGCCTTTTTGACGTTTCAGATTGTCATAGGAAAAGAAACTGTATTGCTTTAAAATAAGATTGATTTCCATCATCATACAATTAGCTATTGGATCAATAGATGCACCTTATTTTTGTAGGAATAAAGGTTATATTTCTTTGTCATTGTTAAACGTCAAAGCGGCCCTCATAGCGTGCCGCAAGTTTAGTAAGATTAATGACAACTAGCTGTCCCCCGCGGTTTACCCGCGTTCCCGAAGGATGTCACTATTTCTAGGGATAACAAGTAACCTATATGTAATGCAAAGATATGGTCTATCTATGTGCAAAGGTTCATCTAAATCTGTCCGGTAATTGTTGCGTGTAAGAGTAACAAACATACGAATTTGTTATAGTAGTAAGATTACCACTAACTCAAGATTAGTAATGTGCGAGAGAGACGGCGACAATGCTAAACACACGTCACGTTGTGACTCAAAATATCTTCGGTGAAATGTAGGTCTCATTATTAAGATCTCCAATAAGATATACAATTATGTCGCTTGCTAAAAAAATCTGGTCCAATATCAACCAAGTCGTAGTAAAATTATGTAAATGAACATACGTCAATAAACTCTAGTGTGAGATGAATTGCCAAATTCATACAATACATAATACCGCTCTAGAAATGTGAGAATTATTTCAAAGAAACAATGCGTAGAATCATCAAGTCATTTCATTATTAAGTGAAGAAATACTAACAAAAGAAACGTCATTAGACAAGATAAAGCATGAGTTATTAAAAAGATTTGATCTGCAGTTACAAAACCTAATGAAATTTAATAAATACATGCAGACGCTTATTAAGAACAGATTCATAGTTAAAATGGATGCTGCAATGATGTAACTTTGCAAAATTGGTAGTCACTGTTGTTGCAAGGCGGTTGAATGACATAATTCTTAAAAGATAAAGGGCAGAAATCTAGCATAACTAAGTGGCAATGCTTTTACAACTATTATTTACATTTGAAAATGTATTTGCGAAGTGAATTGAGTTGTACAACTCAAGAGACTGTTGAAATAAATTTCCGATGCATCGGATATCATAACAGATTTATATATTAGGTACTTCATTGGAAACCATATTTTTTCATCATCATCATCATCATTTCAGCCGTAGGACGTCCACTGCTGAACATAGGCCTCCCCCCATGACTTCCAGATTGGCCGGTTGGAAGCGACCTGCATCCAGCGGCTTCCTGCGACATCTATAAGGTCGTCTGTCCACCTTGTGGGTGGATATCTTTTTTACATGTTATTATTTAACTAGTTTAAATATGTTAGTTTGTTTAGGGCAAATCTTGCAAGCTGAATTAGAACCACTTCTTCTTATCTTACGGAGTTAAAATTTAACAAGTTGGTTCGTTTCCAATGACAATGCATTTTATGGAAAGCATGACCTGATTTTGAATCAGGATTGGCTGCAGATGAAAAAACTCCTCAACAGTCTACAGCATCGAAACGAAATTTCGTGAAGACCTAAATTTAGTTTTGATTCCCTAAACTTAAATATCAATCACTAATTTCTATGTCTGCTGCACCCAAGATTGGCCCTCAACGAGGAAAATCTAAGTATTAACAGCACATACCCGAAAATGTATCTTTTTTCTTTTTTTTAAGTCATAAGGCTGCTAAGAAAAAGGTTGTCATTCGAAGCCTAGAAGACACCCCTTCTCTTCAGTGGAGGTCACCAACAGATGCATGACTCTAGACGAAACTGAAGAGGATACCCAACCAGATGGATAGTACAACCTCTAAGACCGTAATAAAGAGCTACCATCACCATATTTGGATGCCACGATGATTCAAGTTAAAAAAAGAAAATGGTATGCACAAGTGTACTTTCAAACGTCCAAATGAAATAAAGAAAGTGATAACGATCCCACATACCTAGAAGTTTATACCTCGCCATCTAGAGACTACGAGGTATTGTCTCTTGGAACAATGTGGCCAAAGTTGCGACAGAGCCTCATTCTTTTTAAGGACTCGTAAATGGGGTGGCTGAATTTGGTCAAATTGACAACTGTATTCTTATGACACTGACTGTCACGGCACAGGTCGCGGGTTTGATCCCAGGACAAACATTTGTGCACATATTACACGTGATGATCGGTTAAGTAGATTTTGCGTGAAAGCGTAACAAACAAACTTACATTCACATTTATAATATTAGTAGGATTATTTCCAAAATTATTTACATATTCAATAAGTTCTCCGAATGATAACAAAGTAGCACTATTGCAGGGCCCTGACATTTATAACCATCCAATATAAAAAGAACCTTTAACATTCAAAAATGCCATTGGAAAATCATCTCTACTGCTTCCGAAATAAGATTCATCTATAAATCTAATGGTTAATTTGTATGATGTAAATGAACCTTATCTCAGAGGAAACAGGGTTGATTTTTCAATAACATTCGTAAGTCCGAAGAGGTTTTATATATTGGACAGACTATCTTATCAACTGACATGTGTTTGACAGTTGCAACAAACGCCCAACCGAACGACTGTTCTAAATCTATATAAAAACTTGTATCCATACTACCATATTATTAACTAGCTGTCCCCGGTTTCACCCGCGTTCCCGAGGGATGTATCATTTTCCCGGCATAAAAAGTATCCCATGTGGTATTCCAGGGAATTTTTATATATTATTATGTGCTGAAACTACTACCGGTTTGGAAGTTAGCCTTCATCTGAGAAGAACCGGCAAGAAACTCAGTAAAGCTACATTTTCTTTTTAAATATTTTTTTATATAAATTCTATCTATTCTGACTTTTTAGCTATTTTACAATATCAATTTTTATATTTAACAATTACAAAACACTTAATATAGGTAACATTCCAAAACAAAAGAGAAATAACTTAACTTTAAAATAGAAAATAGAAATATACTAGTTTAATAGATGGTACAGATTTCCACAAAGCCACGCCCGACTCAATTATAAGAAAGTCCTAAATTCATCGGCACTATTACAACCAACTACACAAGATTTCTTTTCCCGTAAAACGTCCATATCCATCTATAAGACATCATAATTAAACCGGACATTAGTAACATCTGAGAAAATCATTAACAAATAACTCTAGTGAAATTCGTTTAGAAATGTAACTGTATGACGTTTATTAACTACCACTATAATAGTGGTAATGAGTTGACTTGTTGGAATTAGCACATCGCGCTTTCCACCACATTACCACAAAACACATAACGTACTATACTAATGACCTATTAAAGTCTAGACACAGCATTCACCTGAATAACGGCTCTCAAAAACAGCGAAAATTTAGATAGCTTATAAATAAATATCCTGGGACATTCTTTTCGCACGTTCATCTGATCCCAAACTAAGCAGAGCTTGTACTACCTTTTTATTTTCCAAAATACTACATATTTACACCCAGATACAGAACAAACAGACAAATGTTTATTCTGTGTGGGAATCAAACCCACGACCTGTTACTTGGCTGTCAGGGTCGCTAACCACCAAGCCAACTGGCTTTTTATACACGCGCGAAGAAGGATAGAAACTGCTACATTACGTTGTACATGTTGTTTGAGAGAGATGAATATATGTACATTAATTAGATTAAGATTGAGCCCGACTAAATGGTATCAAGTCAATTACCAGCATTTTATATTGCCATTTGTGAGCGTGGACAACACATCTATAGTTTATATATCATTGATTGAGACTTTAGTTCCCATTTAGTGATATGTTTCTTGTATATGAAATGTATAAGCTGGTATCAAAACATTGTTATTTTGATGCTTTGAGTTACCCATCCCTTTTAAATAGAAGAGATTCATACCTTTCACCTCCATAACTTTAACTTAATTTATTTGTATAGATAAAGAAGAACAGGCAAAACATAACCAACAAATAATTTATCAGCTACTTATTAGGGATTACTGAGAAACGTTATAAAGTCTATCCTAGGCCCAAATAAGTCTAGGTGACGTGCGAAGACTTTAGAGTCCAGACAATGCATGGGCCGTTGGTGTTGTCACTCGATGACGTCAGAGGTCATAGACCAAACAGTTGTAGATAGGCGATGTAGGTAAATTATGATATAATCATTACGTACATAATAAAAGAAAAAATATTTTTTTTAGATATCAACCTGACACGTTAATAAATGTGGAAAGAAAGTAAACCTTAAATAAATAAATGTTTCAAGAGAAACCCAATGAAAACTCAAGAAGACAATTTTTTTTTTGTCTTTTTTTTTAATTGAAAGTCAGAGAGAAACAATATACTGCCTACATTATTATATTCATACTAATCCTTATGGATCTAAACATTCAAATCGCGTCGCTTGCGCACATCCTGCTCGCGCATGCGCTAACCCAGCAACCATAATTAGACCTACGATTTAACAACAAAACCCTAAACACCATAGCTCAATTTAAACTGGTACACTGAAAAAGGGAAGCGTCTTAATCTAGCGAAAATAAAACCAAAGTCATTTTGAACTCTATGCATATAACAATAATGATTTCAGTTATGACAGATGCGAGGAAGAGATTAAAACAATTTTGGCACGGCATTATTATGTTGGTAGTTTTTGGGCGGGTCAGATTTGAGATAGCGGCATTTTTGGGTAGTATTTTTTTAGTTTTTACTGCGGATATTGTATGCAAAACAGTACGTGTCGGTGTTGACAGTTATAAAAAAAATTATGACACTTGATGTTGCTATGGTTAGTGAATTGACAGGGCGTAGCCACAAAAAAAGACAAACAAAACAGTCCCGTATTGTTTAAGATTTACGATTCATTTTTGGCCTCTGCTGATAAAGCTGGAAGGACGATAAACTGATGAAACTGCGAGTAAAAGAAAACCACACAAACCAATCAAGTAATGAGCCAAAAGATTCACCAATTACATTGATAATTTCCATAAAGATCCCTCACAATGGTTCCCGTTTAAAGTCCACAATTGAATCTCCTTTCGACACGAAAGCTTCAAGACCTTGGCGCAAAAACGGCATAATTGCAAACATCACAATAATTGTAATTATACGGCCCCTAATGATGACGGTATAAGGTATTAATTGTGCTTTAACAATTTTTATTAACTCTCTAATTGTCAATTTCATTCGATTAAGGACGCTGTCGCATCCCTTTACTGTGATGAAATTGCTTATTGTGTTGCCAGATGTGAATTTAATTTAATACCAATTAAATAAATAATTGGTTACGTGATCTTAATCATGTTTTTTTTGCTTTATTATTAAGGAACAATCCCTTATTGTTCATTATTACCACAAGTTTCTTGTCGTTTTAGTTCGGCTAATAACTTTTGCAATTTATTCTACAGACTACAATTTAAATCTATTTTAAAATATAGTAGTATCTTCAGTAAATTTTACTGTCATAAGTGCCCTCCGCGGGCCTAAACTGAATAAATGTTTTTTTTTTATTTTAATATATATTTTATACTATCTGTCTCCCGCGTTCCCGTGGGATGTCACATGTATTATACATAAAAACCTTCCTCTTCAATTACTCTATCTATAAAAAAAACCGCATCAAAATCCGTTGCGTAGTTTTAAAGATTTAAGCATACATATGAATGTAGAGACAGAGAAAGCGACTTTGTTTTATACTATGTAGTGATAAATAATCCAAAATTCACGATCTAAATCATCAATGTTGCAATCAAATATATTACGCACACGCCCAAAAACTGGCAACACAGTTCCCACGACAACATTATCGCCATAAAATAGCACATTTTTGATTTATGACAGTTTATTTTTATTATTCATTGTTATGGACGAACATTTTAAATTTAATTGCATTACGACGCTTTAAGTTTAATCAGTACGTAATTGTGAATGAAAAAACTTGCTTTTTGAAAATATTATTGTATGACAAACATTCATCATAATAAGCGAGGTGGTTTGGTTCTTTAAAATATCTGTTTTTAATTAATAACCATATGCAATTAAAAAAAGCAAAAATAGTCAGTCCCTATTATTTTAATCACCAGTTATAATACTGGTATATGATATGTGTTATTATTCATATTTATGGATTGAATAAAAAAACCAAATTAAAAAGAATACAAAAAAACTGAGCATTGTCTTTGGGACATTGCCAATTCCGGGCTAGAGGCAATCAATCCTATATAGTCAGAACGTTATTGAGCTGACATACAAGTACACGGTCCACTTGATGGTAAGCAGTCACCACCGCTTATTGACATTTGCAACATCAGAGCATCGCTAATTCGTCCTCGACCCTGAGACGTAAATTTACTAAGTCTGTGCCTGTAATTTCACCGGCTCCTTTCTAACCGAAACACAGTAATACAAGTGCACTACTGCTTCACGGAGGAAATGGTAATGCGGTAGTACTTCCCCAGACGAACTCTGCACTAAAAGCTCTACTACTCAAAAATTGTGCCGATGGTAGGCTATGTATGATATTGATAAACTGGCGAAACACTACTTACTAGCCTAGGCCCCTTATTCACTTAATTCAAACTTCGTTGACGAGCCGGCGCACGGAGGCCTTCGAGAGCGTTCTTCTCACGTTATTGCATAGTTAGCGAAAGAGACAGAGCATGGAGGCCGCGACGACACATACTCGAGCTAGTGTCATTTTACCTTAGAGAAAAGCACCTTAGTATATCTATACTGCAAATAAAACGTGTAAATTTATAACAATCCTCATATCACACCTCACACTGAGACACAAAACCGCCGAAACCAAAACGAAGATTGACAAAATGATTATTTCACTTAATTACAACGTCGACGAGTTGTAAGGTCGTAGGGTATCTCCGAGTGTCGGCTGTGACAATGACGGATTCGTACGATTCTCGTATTTACCATTAAGGGCACGAGCGAGACTTCATTTTGGCACTTATCACTGTGTCATGTCGTAACTCTGTAACTACTTCGTTCGCACTTCCAGTGGTCATGACAGTTGAGGGGCTAAAGGTTATCGGGCAATGGGATATGAAAACGCCGCAATTTAATTTCATTAAGGAAAATAAATACAGTGATATAAGTTTTAATCTTTACTAATATATAAATCTGTAGGGTCTGTCAAATTTTGATATTTAATATTCGTTTTATGACTCTTTGACGCCGGGCATTCTACTATTTTTAAATTTGTTGTATTTATATCTACATATAGGTATGTCCTTTCAAACTCAAGAACTGATGAAAATTGGTATATTTAGGCTATATATGATATCAATAAACGCCCCCCGCGGTACAGCAAGTAATAAATAATCTAGAACCAGAGGTTTCGATTAGTTAGATCGAGATAGTACAGGATCTACTTAAAACTTAAAGTTTTGTCAACATGGTAACGAGTTCACTAAACTTTTAATTAAGTTTACTATATAATAGAAACATTATTTCGTTTCGCAAATCAAAGAGACGAATTCAAAAGGACCCGATGAATATTTCAAAATTTAAAAACACAATGAAATCACACCTTTATTTAACAAAAACACGCCGGCAGCGGTTCGTTAACAAGCTTATTAAAAACGGAAACCGAGTGCCGCTTCATATCCCCAGTTACAATTGGCGTACGAAAACGTAAAGTTCAAAGACAACTGACACTCCCCTAGAGATCTTAAATGCCACACGACCCATGGTTAATGTCAAATTACACCATTACTCATTTAAACTGACAGTTATTAATGTAAATATAGTACAACAGTCGCTTCTCGACGGTTCCTCAGCGTTTTTTTGTTCCAATGTAATGTCAAATAATGATAAATGTTAATTAACGTCAATGTCAATTAATGATGTGATTTAATGACGAATCAATTATGGTATAGTGGTATGACTTGGCAAAAATACATTAATTAAGATGGGACTTTAATATCCGTGTCCTTTGACCTGATAGTGACCCAAAAAGTGGTTTGCATACAAATTTGCTTATTGTCCTTAAAGTTAATTTGGGATACCACGATACTAGCTGTCCCCTGCGGTTTCACCCGCGTTCCCGTAAGTGTGTCTTGAAAAGGCTAACATAAGGCTCTTTTACTTCTTTATTTAGATCCTATAACTATAACTAATTGACTCAGGCGTGACTTTGCGGCAATCCGTTGTAAGATTATACAAAAACAAATATCTCTGTCAAATCCCAAACAAGAAAACTCAACAGGAAATCGACACGTGTTTTGCTTCTACAGAAAGGATCTTCGGGACGTTTTAAACCCGCTGTCACTGAGTGGACGCACAGACATGCTATCTCGCCGAATGCCGGACTTGGGGACTCGACAGAGAAGATCCAGCGTAATTAGTTACTAGATATTTGTATTTGTATAATCACACATAACTATGTTATTTATAATGTTCGTTTTAGTATTAACACTAAACAAGCTAGATTCAAAAAGATGCCAGTTGCAAAATAAACGTTTAAAAGAGTTGGTAACCCTAATGCAATTTTAATTACCATTCTACATTTACCGTTGAAGGCGAATGGGATTTTACAACCAGCTCGGGTAAAAAAAAATGCTCAAAAATGTCAAAAACGTAATTAAATCAAAACTGCCGTGCTACCGAAAATGATTAAATTCGAGTCTAGGTCTCTGTAATTATAAAATTCATATAATTAAATTCCATTTGGAGAAAAAAAAACACTTAAGTATAATTTGCTCAAAGTGTTGCATGAACTGCATTTAACACTTCCGTACAAGTCCATTAATATTATCAAAAAATATTTAACAACATATCCTTTACCATAAACAATTCGTTTAATGCTTAAAACGGAAATCCTTCCGTTTTTATTTATTGAAGTGAAACTTCTTATCGGTGGGCTTTGAAATTCTGGGGCCCGATTCTGTAAGGAAAATGACACTAACTCGAGGATGTTTCGTCGCGGCATCCGTGCTCTGTCTCTGTCGCTTACTACGCTAATACTACTAATCACGTGAGAGATAAGCTCTCCGAGGCCTCCGTGAAGCGGCTCGCCGACGAAGTTTGTATTAGCTGAATGAAGGGCGTAAGTTTTTTGTGTGGCGAAAAATAAATGAATGATTAAAACAATCTATGCTAATCAAAACTAGCTAACTAACTTGAAAATATATTCTATGGAATGTAGGTTTCATTACTGAGACCGCTGCCTACCTCTTGTAGGTAAAAAGTCATGAAGATTTGTAAAAAATGCACTGCCACATATCTTGCAGTATTAAGTGAATCTTATATTTTATAAACACTTATACCTCTTAAAAAAGCGACGTATCTAAAAGAAAATCCGTGCCTAAAATACGTAATTAAAAAGCTATGCCTTTTGCTAATCGTTTAATATTCCGACAGCGATTGCTTTTTGTCACAATTCTGTCATCTAACTCCTAAATTCTGTCGGCACGACAAAGTATCGTCGACTTAGCTCGCTTATTTAGCTCTCACTTCGTCGGCTCGCGGCAAAACGAGAGGACCTCTCACGCAATTGCGTAGTTAGCGAAAGGGACAGAGCATAGAGGCCGCGATGGAATATCGTAGTGTCATACCATTACAGAATCAAACTCCTGATTTATTAACATCATTGTTATTCAGACACTTGACTGCAAAACACATTAAATTTATGATTTACTGTGAAGACTGGAGGAATGGTAAATATTTGAGAACTAGCGAACCGCCCTGGCTTTGCCTGAGTAGCATAATAAACTGTATTATACACATACACCTTTCAGAAGAAATTGTATTCTAAATGATGGTAAAAACTGCATCAAAAATTATGGTGTACTTTAAAAGATATAAGCGGACTAACAGATAGACAGAAATAGAGATTTTGTTTTATACCTACTATTTGGAGTAGAGATAGAGATTGCAGTTAAAAATTGTGGCATTGAGAATGCAGTTTCTATTCAACCATGTATTTGTGCCCTGGAGTTTCACCTGAATTCCCGAGGGTTTTTATCTTGTCCCAGGATAAAAAAAGTATCCTATGTGTTAAAGCAGAAGATATTCCGTCTGTGTGCCAAATTTCATTTAAATCTGATCACCCATTAGCTAAGTAACAAATAAACAAACTAACTTTCCCTGAATGTGAATATTAAACATTAGAAAAAATGCTCATTTATGGATGGGAAAGGTATAAAACTAACATCCGGCGTCGGTTCCCTGACTTCTCCTACCTGGGGAGCATCTCAAAGTAAATAGGCCTCGACATCACTCCATAAAGGGCCTCTAACCAGCCTGCCTTTAATGAATCGGTTTATATCGGGGCGAAACAGAAATGTGACTTTCTGTAGCCTAAATTAAATAAATGGCTATGAATTTGTTTTACTTTCAAGTTAATCACTACATAGTATAAAACAAAGTCGCTTTCTCTGACCCCATGTCCCTATGTCCCTATGTATGCTTAAATCTTTAAAACTACGCAACGGATTTTGATGCGGTTTCTTTGATAGAGTGATTGAAGAGGAAGGTTTTTATGTATAATACATGTGACAATCCACGGGAACGCGGGTAAAACCAATTTCTAAATAGAAAGAAAACAAATTACAATTTAGTTGATACATATTTAATGTATTTACTCTCTGAGCGTAAAAATCTATACAAGTATGTATTTGAAAGAACAGAGTAGTATATGTCTCATATCAGTTATCTGGTTTCCATAGTACAAGCTCTGCTTAGTTTGGGACCAGATGGCCGTGTGTAAAGAATGTCCCAGTACATTTATTATTAATGATAACAATTTGTGATCCTTACAGAAACTTCCCATGGACATTTATAAACATGATCGATTTGAAAATTCGATTCACGCACGTTACTTGGCCCGATCCGATTGAATATTATATCGAATCGATACATCGAATTCCATTATATCGAATACCAATCGATACACGTTTGTTTTGCAACAAATGGACGCTATTTATTTCCCACCGAGTATGAGACGTGACCACTTTGAAAATGTCGCTTTGTGATCGGAAAGTGAATTAGTTTCGTTGATTTTTGTTTTTGTTTTATTTTCAAGCTGGTGCTTTGTTCTTGATAAATACCAGTTACTTAGAACTCGGTTATTTGGGTGTCACTATACTAACTAAATTTGTAAATTTTTTGTCCCTTTTGATAACTAAGAGTGTTATAGAAAAATGAACCCTACTGGTTTACGATAAGGTAACATTATCACACAATTAACATAGATAAATAGATGCACCTTATTTCAAATACTTTAAGGTATATTTTTCGGACTTAGCTGTCAAACGGGCCTGACATCTTGACAACTTAAGCAGGAACTATGATAGCGGCAAAGGAAGCAATCTGACATCCAGATCCCTTCTAGGCTACATGTTCTCACTACCTCCTGCCAAATCATCACTAATGTGTGATTGTGGTCAAACAAGCCAGAACAGCATTTACAAGTAGTAGAGCTCTTAATGCAGAGTTCGTCCGGAGAAATTACAGGCACATGGGACTCACCAACTTCACGTCACAGGGTCGACAACACATTGGCGATGCCCCTAAGGTTGCAAATGTCCGTAGGTGGCGGTGACCACTAATCATCAGGTGGAACGCCTGCTTAGATGTCGGTCCATGTTGTAAAAAAAAGGAACGTAAAAATAACAAAACTCTTCACTCACCCTGCTCTTGTATTCAGCACAAAAAAACGGTCACAAATCCCGACCTTTACCACGGATAGCTTCAACCACATAACGGGCCGCACCGTATTCGTGGTCAGAACATGCGTGAGAACCGCGTTATCACGTCGACCATCGCTTGCTAATTATTGTACTGTCATTTACTCAGCCTATATTAGAATGCCATTGATACGGTAATGTTTTTTTACGTTCCATCTGACGGTATGTCACCGGCTAAGGACATTTGCAACACCAGGAGCATCGCCAATGCGTTATCGACCCTGAGACGTGAAGTTGTTAAGTCTCATGTGCCTGTAATTTCTCCGCTCCCTTACCTTTCTAACCGAAACACAGTGATACAAGTGCGCTACTGCTTCACGGCGGAAATGGGTAAGTATATAATCATACATCTTATAAATATGAGAGTTATAAGTAGTAAAAGAGCACGATTATCGCCAACAAACTATTGTACAGTTTGGCGATTTTTGTTGTCCATGTAAACTGCATGATTTTTATTGAATAAATTAATAAAAAAAAAAGAATTTAAACCCGAAATTATAGGTGAGAAAAACTGCACTAAAAGCATGTTTTTGTATTCGGTCGTGAAATTGTAGTGTCCAAACTCTTTGCACCTGTCTGTAGCAACGAATAACAATTTTTGACGTTGTTAGGTTATTATTGACAATAACATCATTACTCACTCATTGACACTGAGAGTTGCGATTTGTGCGATGTTCTGGAGAGACCGTTATCAGCTAACTTCATCTGCGAGAATTTTGTGTTACAATGAGGCGCGCGCATCTTAAAATTTCACTCTTATAATTTTTTCATAACGCGCCTAAAGAACGATAAATATCTCAGAGTAGTTTCATTGCAATCGTATAAGTAGTATTAGAAGGCATAGGGTACAAACTAACAATGATATTTATTTATATTTAAGTAGATAGATATGGAAAAGGATAAATAACAACTAAGACTGAGATTACAATAACCCAGAGGCTACAATTATGTCCTTATAGGTGTGAATTTAATAATCATATAATAATCATGATTCTTACGACCTTGTTGCGGATAAACGCCGATTGGGATCGATAGGCGAACACGCGGGGGCGGAGGCGCCGGCGCGCGCGCAGGTGTCTCTGACACTCGCCAAGTAAAACTTTGTAATCCATACCTAATATTATCAATGCGAAAGTTTGTGAGGTGAATGTTTGTTACTCTTTCACGCAAAAACTGCTCAATGAATTTGGATAAAACTTGGCACATAGATAGAGCATACTCTGGAGTACTATATAAGATACTTTTTATCCTTGTAAATTGTAACATCCCTTGGGAACACGGGTGGAAACACGGGGTAGAGCTAATACTATAAATGCGAAAGTTTGTGAGGATATTTGTTCCTCTTTCACGCAAAAACTACCCAACGAAATTGGATGAAACTTGGCAGCTAGATACTTTATAACCTAAAAAAACACATTGGATACTTTTTATCTAGGGAAAATGTTACATCCCTCGGGAACGCAGGAGTAACTACAAAGGACAGTATATACGTATATAAAAATGACTAATTACCATGAAAGTTGCCATATCTATGTAAATATTCATGAGGAAGGTTTTTATGTTATAAATTTTACTTTAACTCCCCAATAGATGGCGCTATAGCCCATCAACTTTAATACTATTCAAGCAAAGGCCATGCAAATAAATATATACAGACATAAAAGTCATCCGGATTTTAATATAAAAATATATTTAATACTCATGTTGAAATATCTGTCTTAAATAGCCATGTTTCTTATTTTACAACAAAGTAGTAGACTCATTAAAAAAAAGAAAATAAATTAATTTCGAGAATCTTCAATTTCTAAAACATTTTCTCATGAAAATCATGTCCCATAAATATAAATTTATTCATACCTACCCTATCTGCGCTTCTAAAACCATAAAGAAATTAGTATATTTTAGCTTTATAAAAATATTCCACTATTATCCGTATAAAACCAAAAAACTTTTTTATTAACTTAACATCGGAATTCCTTAGCCAATTGTATTTTTTGCATGCACAAAAAAAAAGAATTTATGGTCAGCCAAGAAATTCAATTCAAACAGGTTAGTATACGTATCATAGACAACAGCTTTAGGATTGTATTTGCATTAATAAATGGAATTTAAATCAATAAATTATGAAATGAATGCGGTACTGGCGCCGACGCCTATACAGGTCCCCCGCACTTCCACAACTGAATATCAACTGTCAAAATTAATATTATGTTAATTTGTAATTAACGAGTAAATTGACTGTGATATTTAGCTTAATAATTGTTGAGCTGAACTGGCGCGTCAATGTACTCGTATATGTAATTTTGACTGGTGATTTTTTGCATGAAAGAGTAACAAACATACAAATCATTCCTATTAGTATAGATAAAGATATTGATGAAATGAAATTCTCATCAAATCATTATTAATATCATCATCGTCACATTACTCCACGGGCACCTCTCTCTCTCTCTCACCATTCTTTTCGGTTCTATACCAGTTTCATCCATAGTAAATCTACCTTCTAGACCTATATCATCTGACATCTTTTTATATATAGCTACTTACATAACTTCTACTTTACTTACTTAATTGTAAAGTAAAGAGCATTCATAAAATCGCACCCTCAGAATAGGGGCTTAACCCAAAAAATTACTTTTGGCTCACCTCTGATTGGGTCACTTTCGCACAGAGCGGGGACGGTGGGTCCCGGTGTTAAAGAGGCTGAAGTATCGGTATGCTTATTCTATCATTAAATTGACTATGTTTTACTATTCATCGGACAGAGCGTACTTTGTTTAGTCTCTCTATGATCGTGACTCCATTTCGCAAAATGTTGAGTTAATCCCTTATCGTACTGAGGGTGCGATATATTCATCCTGGGTGGCAATCGAACCTACAACCTTCGGCAAGATAGCCAGTAATAACAATGTAAATAAACACATCATTTCCAAAAAAAAAACAAGAATATCGTCATCTAAAACCCATTTATAACATCACAATCTTCATTAAAATTACATCACCTTTTTATCACAAAAAGAAATATAATAACGCTCTTAGAGATTAGGGCACAAGATCCAAATTACAAGTTAGGAGCTAAATCATAATATGATTACTGACTAACACCCATATTCTAAGACGTTTCCTCGAAAATTCTATAGAATACTAATATCTTTGAGTGAGGTTGAGTGGAGTCGAGGAATTTTCGAGGAAACGTCTTAGAATATGGGTGTGAGACCGCTAAAAATAGAGATTCCATGAAAGGCTTATTAAAATTCACATGTACAATGCAAAAGGCGTCTTAAAGTCTGGTATGCGCTGACATTTGAATAAAAACTTCACATGTGACATCATGTTACGGATTACAATCAATCACTTGTTCGCATTGACATGTGCTTTGTTCTAAATAATTGAATGATCGATAGAACTTGTTGCAGATCAAATCTCTGGTTGAAATTGAGTAATAGGCTGCTACTATACAATACCGTCTTTTTTAAATATTAATGCTATCATTTTGCTATTCAGGTATAAGATTAGGTCAAACTTGCACTTTTAGTATTTGGGATTTATTTAAGATCTTTCGGACTTTGATCTGAGCACTACTTCGTACTTCGTAGTACTTCCTTATTTAGTGGATTCAGAGGTATTCAATAGAATAGAACAGTTCCTCTTTGGACAAACATTTGGGTGCTTAGTTAATAAATTAATTAATATTGTGGACATTCTTTACACACGGCCATCTGATCCCAAACTAAGCAGAGCTTGTACTATCGAAACCAGATAACTGATATACTACTTTTTTTTTATTAATAGATACTTATATAGATATTTACACCCAGACACAGAACAAACAGACATTTACATGCACACAAATGTTTGTCCTGGGTGGGAATCGAACCCGCGACCTTCGGTTTGGTAGTCAGACCCGCTAACCACTAAGCCAACTGGCCTGTTAGTGTATGTATTTTGAAAATAATAAATTATCAGTTATCTGGTTTCCATAGCACATGTTCTGGTTAGTTTAGGATCAGAAAACCATGTGTGAAAATTTATCTATTTATTAATAACTAGCTGTCCCCCGCGATTTTTCCCGCGTCCCCGAGGGATATCACATTTTCCCGGGATAAAAAGTAGCCTATACGTGCTATTCCAGGATATGCTCTATCTATGTGCCAAGTTTCATCCATATCCATTTAGTAGATTTTGTGTAAAAGAGTAACAAACATACTTACACACAAATCTTACCTCTTTATAATATTAGTATAAATATAGATATTGATAAAATGAAATTCTCATCAAATCATTATTAATATCATCATCGTCACATTACCCCACAGGCATCTCTCTCTCTCTCTCACCATTCTTTTCGGTTCTATACCAGTTTCATCCATAGTAAATCTACCTTCTAGACCTATATCATCTGACATCTTTTTATATATAGCTACTTACATAACTTCTACTTTACTTACTTAATTGTAAAGTAAAGAGCATTCATAAAATCGCACCCTCAGAATAGGGGCTTAACCCAAAAAATTACTTTTGGCACATCTCTGATTGGGTCACTTTCGCACTGAGCGGGGAGAGTGGGTCCCGGTGTTAAAGAGGCTGAAGTATCGGTATGCTTATTCTATCATTAAATTGACTATGTTTTACTATTCATCGGATAGAGCGTCCTTTGTTTAGTCTCTCTATGATCGTAACTCCATTTCGCAAAATGTTGCGTTAAGTCCTTATAGTACTGAGGGTGCGAAATGTCTGTCTTTCTGATACGTGACCAGAGCGTGCGTTTATTTGTCCGTATGACATAATATATTCCCCATAACTTAGGCATTACTAAAACATTTATCACGCCCAGGTTTTACCCGTCAGAAAGACAAACATTAATTTCCCTGCAAATATTTTCACTTACTCACGCCAGTCAAGTGTTCATTCCGGAAGTATCGAATGAAACAAAGGGTGTGTACATCCCAATTAGATAAAAATATACTATCAGACTGTATGAGTAACAGTTTCTTGAGAACTCCGGCTGAAACTCGACCACTTGGGGCATGAATCATACTCTAAAACAGCTGTGCTGAGTGTGAACGTTCTAACCAGATTATCCATTTCATTAACATGATAGTTCAACATAAAATGAAACACGTAGATCTATACTAGTCTATACTAATATCACTACATAGTATAAAACAAACTCGCTTGCTCTGTCCCTATATCCATATGTATGCTTAAATCTATAAAACTACGCAACGGATTTGATGCGGCTTTTTTTAATAGATACAGTGATTGAAGAGGAAAGTTTTCATGTATAATACATGTGACATCCCATGGGAACGCGGATAAAGCCGCGGGGGACAGCTAGTAATATTATAAAAAGGAAAGATTTATATGTTTGTTACTCTTTCACGCAAAAACAGAGATCATCAAATTTATCAAAAAAATCTGGAATTTTCAAGGCACCACTCTAACCCCAATACTGTTTCTATTAGACGTTCCAGAACTAAGAATAATTGAGACTTCAAACGTCACACCCTAAATAACCGTCCAAAATGCAAACGCGTCAATCTCCACGCATCCATATCTGCTAAACCTTGAAGATAGATGTTGTAACGACTCATTAGCATGTATGCTATGCTGCCGACATTTGTCGCAACACGACCCTCAGGGTACAACACACCTGCTATTTCATATTCTAACACTGAATTTGTTATTTTATAACGTGCTCATTAAAATTTTAGAACTACAGTTGAGAAATGTCCTTATGCATATAAATTTTAGATCTTTAGGCCTTTGATTGACAACACAATATTATTAAGGTAGGTGATGATTTGGTCTCGTAATAGACTGGTAGGTTTTTGTTTGGGGAACCAGGGTATTACAAAATCGAAAATACCTTTTATAATTATCTATACTAATATTATAAAGAGGAAAGATTTGTTTGTTTGTAATGAATAGGCTCCGAAACTACTGGACCGATTTCAAAAATTCTTTCACCTTTGGAAAGCTACATTATCCCCGAGTAACATATACTCTTTATCCAAGGAAAATGTAAATCCCTCAGGAACGCGGGTGAAACCGCGGGGGACAGCTAGTATGATAGGCTATTAGCGTAGCGGTTAGATAATATCTACTGCCATACCCTAGGTTGCCGATTCGATGCCCATCCAAATAAAAAAACATGAAAAACATGTATGTTTCTATACTTGGTGTGAATATATATCATGAGTATTAACATTAAAAATACATAGCATACACATATCTATTATCTGGTTTCCTTAGCCACTGCTATGGATTACATAGGTAAAGAAATATCCCTATTTTTTTTTATTTGAAAACGATATTAGAAAAGCACGACATCGTTATACGTTTCCAAATAATCCCAATATTACATGAAGCAGGATAATTATAATTTGAGTTGAAAAATTCCATAACTTAGTCAGAGAATGACTGTAATGTGCCGATAAATAATAACAATAAATATATGTCATAATTATATTTAAACCTAATGTTTTTGAAATAACTCACTTAGGCATAATTGGCAAAATATTGAAATGATAAAATGTATTGTTTGCAACGAAGTAAAAAATCCCCAGTACCCCCAGACACAGAACAAACAGACATGTTCGTTCATGTACACAAATCTTTGTCCTGGGTGGGTATCAAACCCATGACCTATGGCATGGCAGTCAGGGTCTCTAACCACAAAGCCAACCGGCCTGTCAATTAAAATAATTGTAATCAAGGTTAACTTACAAATTAGAAAGAAAGCCAACTTCTTGGCAAATATTTAAAATGCGTAATGATTTTATTTATTACATCTTCACGCCTCAACGGCTTAACCAATCGTGATGAAATTTTGTACGTACATAGCTATTTGGGAATGCAGGCTAAGCCGCTAATTGAAAACCAAGCGAATATGGAATACTAGATGTCCTCCACGGTTCACACATTCCCGAGGAACATCACATTTTTTCTCTAGATAAAAAGGTTATTCTCTGTGTTATTCCAGGTTATAAACTATCCAGTCATTCCAGGCCAGGCTTGGTGGTTAGAGACCCTGCCTGCCAAACCGAAGGTCGCGGGTTCGATTCCCATCCCGGACAAACATTTTTGTATGAACATGTCTATGTGTTCTGTGTCTGGGTGTAAATATCTACGTAATGTGTATTTAAAAAGCAGTATATGTAGTATATCAGTTACCTGGTAGCCATACTACAAGCAGTACACTCTGCTTAACTTGGGATCAGGTAACCATGTGTGAAGAATGTCTTGGGATATTTATTGATTTATCTATTTGCCTAGTATCATCCAAATCTGCTTAGTAGTTTATGCGTGAAAGAGTAACAAACACGCATACATCCATCCTCACAAACATTGACATTAATAATATTGGTAGGATTAAAAACAGATTAGTAACAGATTTCAGCACCGATTATTTCCGGCGTCCGTTTAAAAAGTTAATTAAATGATCGACTGACAGAACTTACGAAATCTTTAATGACAGAATTACAAGGTGATTGATTGTTAAGATCTGCGCAGGAGTCTTTTAGATCATTAATCATTTTCATTATTGAAAAATGTCCACATACAAAGCGTTGAGCTTAGCAAATACTTTTATAATCAAATTTTATTGTGTTGAACCAATCAGATGTATGTGCACGAACATCTATCGTAATCGTATCGTCATCGTTTCGAGTGCGCCAAAAACCAATGCAATGGGAAATTGAACATCACGCAACGTCACGGTATGCCCGATGTTAAATGTTCCATAGAAACCAGCTTTTTGGCGCACTCGATACGCTTACGTTAGATGTTCGTGCTCTGGGGCCCAATTCCACTAAATGCAACGTTCGAGTAGCACGTTTGGTTTGGCAAAGGTATGGTTACGATTAATGTCAAATTGAAGTTTGACATTTCATAAATATGTTATTCCTACGCACTACAACCGAAACAAACATACATTTTGACGTAATCTTTCGAACGAATGTGAACCATTACCGAAACACAACCGCAGTTCGATCGTTGGTGTGTTTAGTACAATACGATTAAACGTCAAATTTAACGTTTGGTTGTGATATGGTAATGGTTCGGTGCATAATATATTAGTGGAATTGCCCCCCAGTGCCCCTAGCACGAACGCTTGTCACAAGCGTATCGTCATCGTATCGAGAGCGCTAAAAACCTGGTTTGTTTGAAAAGTGGAACACCGCGCTTACCGTGACGTTGCGCGATGCTCAATTTCCCATTGCATTGGTTTAGGCGCGTCGAAACGATGACGATACGTTTACGATATATGTTCGTGCTCTAGACACAGGTAATTCATAAACGCATCTCTTTGGGGGTAGACAGAAACAAAACTCTACGCTACTGACTCAAATTGTATAAAACAATTCAACCAGTGAATTCTCATATCGCCTGTCAATCAGTGGCAATTGGCTTAATTATTAATTAGAAACTAATTATACGATTTCACAAGACATCGGCCGGTGGCTGTATTGCAAATCGTTGGTTAAGTTAATCTGACAGAACATTTAGTCAAACGTCATTACGAAAATGGGCTAAGCTAAAATGATTGAAATGTTTAATGTATAAACTCCCTGATTCATTCATGTATTTATATTTTATTAACATCTTCAAGGCTGATATTCATCAAAAACAGCTTAGAATTGATTATAATGTCAAATTTACCGTTGTTTTAATCAATATCTATAAATACGGGCCTAATGAGGTGTCTTTAGTATTGATCATGGCTGCCCAGTTCCAAATCATTTAAAAAGTATATCATATTAATCTTGTGCAAGTACTAGCTGTCCCTGGAACTGCCCGAGGTATATTAGCGTGCATAAACCTTCCTTTTGAATCATTCTGTCTATCACTGAAGATTATTTTTTAAATTTACTATTTTTGTTGATTGCAGTTTACTAAAACCCTTTTCACTTTATAGGGTCACTAGCTGTCTCTCGGTTTTAACCGCATTCCCGAGGGATGTCACATTTTCCCAGTATAAAAAGCCCATTATGTTATTCCAGGATATGCTATATCTATGTATGTGCCAAGTTTAATGCAAATCTGTCCGGTTGTTTTTGCGGTAACGAGTAACAAACATCCATACATACAATCATTCGCATTTATAATATACTAGCTGTCCCCCGCGGTTTCACCCGTGTTCCCGAGGGATGTAACATTTCCCGACACAAAAAGTATCCTATGTGTTATTCCAGAGCATTTTCTATGTATGTGCCAAGTTTCATGCAAATCTGTCCGGTTGTTTTTTGCATGAAACTGTAAGAAACATACAAACATTCTTTTTTATAATAAGTAGGATATAACTATATATTATTATATATAGTTAATAGTATTTATAAGTATTCTCGGTTACGGCCCATGAATGTCCTATACGAGCATAGTGAAAAGCCGTACTAATCAGTTTATCAGTCGGTAAAAGAGGCCAATAAAATATTATCGAAGGCAAATACTCGAGATTACGCACTAAATGCGTAATACCCTATACGTTATGCTTACATATTTCACTAAAGATTTAATATAATATTATTATTATAATATAATAAAATTATAATTATCTGTTTATAAATTAAATTGATTAATGATGATCGATGCTATTTGGAATAGTAATTAAATATTAAAATAGATAATTAATGAAATTGTTAATTAAAGACGATGACATTTGGAAATGGCAACATTACGACATTCCGTTGTTTACCAAAACAAAAATGCCTCAAGTATTAACCTCTCAATAGAAATCATTTATTAAATGGTTTATTTGATGTTTATCTAGATAGATTATGTAGCTCTGTGTTATTACTGTAAAACCAATGTTTTTTACCTTTAATTTTATATATTTAAGAACGATATCTCAATCGCTGGATATAACTCAGATACACTTTAATATGTCCATAGAGAAACGTTTTTTAATTCAAATCAACAGCCATATGCCGCGTAACTGGCCATCAAAAAACAAGGTTTTAAAAATCACATAAAAAAAATTCTATTATCATTAAAATAAACCTCAAAAATACAAAAATAACTTACCCTGCACAATGCGACGCCAGTATCCAGTCTATCCAGGAAATTATCAGCATTGATCCTCAGTTCTGGGTACAGGACTGTGAGCCACTCGGCCAAGTCCTCTTTCATTGCATACAGGTACTCTTCGGAGGACTTAAACGGCCTGAAAGGCCTCGCCTCGAGGAGGACAGCACCCGCGGCCGCCATTTTTGTTGTGTGACAGCTAAATGGACATTACTGGCTCTGAAACAATAGAAATATAGGTTAGATGGGTTATAGAAGATGGTAAAATTAAGTCGCTGGTTCATCTGATAGGATCATCTTGTATTTAGTGATTATATTTAGGTCTAACTGTCTCTCGCGGTTATACTCACGTTCCCTAGGGATGTTACATTTTCCGCAGGATAAAAAGTAGCCTAAATTACCCCTTATCATCGTCAGCCTATCTCCGTCCACTGTTGGACATAGGCCTCACCTGTGGCACGCCATTGAGCTCTATCTTCAGCTCTACTCCTTATAACATAAGCTATCTGCCAGTGAAAATCTCGTCAAAATGGGTACTGCCGTCACGGAGTCAATAGGGAATATACACATAGTATTTTATATATTACTTGCTGTCCCCCGCGGTTTTACCCGCGTTCCCATGGGATGTCACATGTATTATACATAAAAACCTTCCTCTTCAATCACTCTATCGATTAAAAAAAACCGCATCAAAATCCGTTGCGTAGTTTTAAGATTTAGGCATACATAGGGATATAGGGACAGAGACAGCGGCTTTGTTTTAAAGTATGTAGTGATAATATATATAGAAGACTTTAGATTGTATAGCATTTGGAAAATAAAAAGATGTTAAAAAGACCCTGACGATTTTCCTGTCAGTTCTGATGGTTCGTTTCAGAAGCTTTGACCTTCAGAAGGGCCTATCCAGGGTCAAAACTAACAAACTAATAAACAACCGCTATATCTAATTGGCGGAACAAGTCTATCAATTCATTCATGTCTTGACTTGATTGAATGTCGTGGCGTTAAATATTATAGTGATTTGACACGCAACCATCAATTGATCTTAATTAATAATGTTAATAACACCATTGGAGCCGTCAATCTATGGTTGATGGCTAATTTGGGCTGATTAAGACCTGTCTAGACCAAGGTTGAATGCATATTCTAACTTTGTTTCTATTTAAACACCATCTAAAAGTCTAGTCAGTCAATCACTGCGGCGTCTATGCATATTTTATGGCTGATCTATATACCTGTTGTTTAACCCTTGTTTTTGGGGGTTTCCTACGTTTCCCGGGGATAAAAAGTATCCTATGTCATTATCTAGAATATTGTATTTCATTCTGCCGAACTTCATTTAAATTCCTTCATTTTAACACACTAAGTAATGCATTTATAATTTGAAAGTTTTTTTATGTTTTTCTTGTAACCCATTATTTTAATCCGTTGAAATGGTTCAACCAAAATTCGCCAAATAGGTATCTGACGATTTCTTGGAAACTTTTTTAGGATTTAGTTTAGAGAAATTGAGACTTTTAATCAAAATAGGTCTTCGCGGCTGTTATCCTGCAGAGGTATATAGAGAGGCCTTGACTAATAAGCTAATAAATCCATGACGTTATGTTTTGAGGACCATATTTTTTGAAATTTTCAGACTTAAAAAATCAACACCTATTTCAAAGATCCAAATCATGACTCAAAACCTAACAGCATACCCGAAGAAAAATAATAGCACACTTTGAACCCCCAGCGCAAAAAAGACGTAAATCATTTTTTATCAAAAAATTCAAAACTCATAAATAAACACACCATAAATTCACTTAACCGCCCATCCTAGTTAATCACCACCAGCCAGCATCACCATCACCATCGCACCCGCATTGAAATAGGTCGTTTACCCTCCACGGTCGATTGCACCTCTTCGTCGAACAGCCGTAACGAGTGTAATTATTGCTTTCGCGGGTTCCACTCGCGCTGTGGCTAATGTGCGTGGCTAAATACTGGCGAGCGAAATAGCTGCCACGCATGTGTCAACACTCAATCACTTAGTGCAAACGTTGCAATTATTATAATCACAATTATGGCCAGCCATTGGGCTTAGAGAAAAGATAATAAATTCAAAAAATTCAAAATTCAAAACCATTTATTGAGTTTAGGCCCTCGGAAGGCACTTATAAAGGTCAAATTTAAACTTACTGAAGCTACTACCGGTTCGGAAGTCACCCTTCAACTGAGAAGAACCGGCAAGAAACTCAGCAAGGTTAAATAGTCCTAGTAATATTATAAAACGAAACTTTGTAAAGGATGGATGTGTTCTTGCAAAAATTACGGATTTGGATAATAATAAATATCCTGGGACTTTCATTACACACGATCATTAGATCCCGAAGTAAGCAGAGCTTGTACTATGAAAACCAGATAACTGCTATACTACATATACTACTTTTTTAAATACATACCTATATATGTAGATATTTACATCCAGATAAAACATGGTATATGGATAGTTAATGACCTGTATTAACACATAGGTTACTTTTACCCCATATGGGGGATAGCAGCTTATAAAAATTATAAGTAACACTGGTAGCGCCGCGCCCCGCTTTCGCCTGATTGGGATAATAAAAAAAATATGTGAAACTATAATTTATATATTCATTTAAATTGCAGTAAGGTGCTTGTTGCGTTACAAGCAACCTTCCGAACCGGTGTTAGAGTCTGACCATTCATAAGTGTCTGTAAAGGCCTCTTTGAATAAAATAATTTATTTCATTTCATGCCGGTTCTTCTCAGATGAAGGCCGACTTCCGAACCGGTGGTAACTTAAGTAGTTTTGACCTTCATAACCGTCCTTCTGGGGTCTAAACTGAATAAATGACTTTCGGTTTAAAGAATTTAATGAACGAACTTTGAAACTTTTATTTTCTTTTTTATTACGCATGTTTATTTAAATAAATTATCAATTGAATGAATGGTCATTCGAAACCTGAGCGGTACATCAGTTCGACTATTAAAAAATTTGAAAAAAAATAAAAAAGGATTATACCATTTCGCCCGTAGAGCTCTTTTTGTTTCCTAAAAATATTAAAAACCGTATTTTGAAGCATTTAAATTCCAAACTCAAGTCTACTGACAATTGTTTACCTTTTCCAAATAACGTGAAACTTAAATATTAAAGTATTGATAACAGAAGATTATCCTTTCTGATTATATCTATTTTGATAAACTGATAAAAATCGTCAAATTTTTATCTACAGACAACATGGCGCTTGTTTGCCGCCATTTCTATCAACCAATATTTTTATGGCGTGTTTGGCCACAATTGTATGTGATGATACTTATGACCAAAGAAAAATACATAGAAAGAAACAATCAAGAACATATTTGTGACAAACCAAAAAAATAATACACGAAAAAGTTTACAAAAAGAAACAAAGGTAGTAAACACATAGAGTCCAGAAAGAGAACTGTTTCAGGTGGAACATACCAGTAGACTTGGAGGCAGATTTTCGACTTGTAAGCCAGCGAGACGGTTACTACAAAGTACCTTACTACTCACCTTTGGTTTCCTTACAATATTTTCTTTCACCGATATTTAAAGCTCAGTCTAAATAAAAAATCTACTTCTGTTTGATTTAACTCTATGTAAGTATTTAATAAGTAACGCCAGCCTTATTATTATTTGTCTGGGTGTAAATATTTATATATTAATGTATTTAGAAAAATAAAAAGTAGTATATCAGTTATCTGGTATCCATAGTACAAGCTCTACTTGGGATCAGATGGCCGTCTGTAAAAGAATGTCCCAGGATATTTATTTATTTATTTGTTTCCTATTACCCTAGGTTGCCTTGAAGAAATTGTTTCAGCAATAAGGCCGCCAAAATTTTTTGCACTGATAATGTTTGTTGAATACTTTTATTTAATCTTCTTTTTATGTGGTGTGAACAATAAAGCATATTTGTATTGTATTGTAACCTACCTGTTACGAACCGAACTTATTTAAATCACCTTTTTGGTTTTAATTTTGTGGTCTAAATTCATAAAGTACTGACAGCCAGTTACACAAGAAAAGTTCGCTGGTTTTCTCATTTTGTCTTGTAAAACTGTGGCTTCAATCCAGCGCCCTCTTTCATTTCGTATATTTCGATCAGTAACACTACCTTTTTGCAATATTTTGTAACAATATCTTATTTTGATAAAAAATAATTCAAATCCAATCCTTATACCCCGCATACAAGTAATAAATCTAAAAACAAACATAGCTATGAACTAAATAAATATCGAAGCAGAAAATCGACTATCGAATCGACTAATTAACTAGATTGTTTGTACAAATCATATTTACTTCTTAATTACCCATCGCGAATTGAAATCTGCGACTCACGCGTGAAATGTTACCGTTATTTTTCTGTTTATCTATTTGAGTGGAACTAATTTAAAAATAGAAAAATGTGAAAAAGATTTTTATTTTTTCTCCAAATCGACTAAATTGATACAAACTAGAGCTTACAGCTTTAAGCATCAATCTTTTTTTCATTAGGTTATTATTAAATAAATATTCTGGGACATTGACAGACGCCTATCTAATCCTAAACTAAACAGAGATTGTAAACAGAATGTTATAAAACTACCCGCAAAGCCGAAAGGAGTTTAAATGGGGCCTTATAACAAGTCCATTCACAGTATTTCAGAACCATAGTAACGCTGTATAACATTCCCCAAAAAAATAAAAAAACTGATTTTTACGAATGAAAAATAGAAAAACTATTAAAGTGGACAATTATTAGGTAAAATAGGTACGTAGGCCTTTCTGTTAAATAATCTGGTTCCCTAACATAGCTTACTAGGTTTTTTAGGAATTAATACGAGGTATTTTGTAACACGTTGTATAAATATACCTACTAGCTGCCCCCGCGGTTTCACCCGCGTTTGTCGATATCATAATATAGCCTATGACCATCTACGAAAAATTCCGCGTCGAATAGTAGCAGTTCCATCCCTATATGTTCAGTAGTTTTGAGGTGATGGTGCGTCAAAGGAACCCTATGTATTATACATATATATAAATATATAGAAGATAGACTGATATTGTGTGTAAAGAAATATTGACATTTAGTCACAGACAAATAAAGTTAAAAATAACTGAACAAGACACAGTTAAATTAAACTAGTATTTTTAATAAGTGGGCTATGAGTGACAGGTGGATTCGCGTCACTTGAACTGTAAATGGTTATGGTTAATCGGCCATTGAACCCGGGCTTTACTGGAGTTCGTCCGACTTGTGGTGGCCCATGACTCAGTTCTACCACATGGTAGTTATCAGTGAATCATACGCTTAAAATAGAGCAACTAAAAACTGGATAATACTAGATTAAGCAGACGTTGTTCTACCCACTGGCAATATGAGTTGAAAGTAAGTTAACCAACTTAACTTTTAGTAGTAGAGCTCTTAAGTGCAGAGTTCGTCCGGAGTACTAATTTACGCCGTGCACTTGTATTACTGTGTGTGTTACAGCGGGGCCTAGACACTTTTTTTTTAATTATCGGAAAATTTAAAGATAAAAATCTTGACAACAGCTCCACCTATTGAGTCCAATTATAGCTTTGAACCACCCAGACGAAGTAACAAACAAGCTGACCGTTCGTCTGATGGTAAACGGTCACCGCCGCCTATGGACATTTGCAACACTAGGTGCATCGTTAATGCGTTGTCGACCCTGAGACGTGAAGTTGTTACGTCTCATGTGCCTGTAATTTCACCGGCCCCCTTACCTTTGTAACCGAAACATAGTACAGTCCACTACTGCTTCACGGCGGAAAAAGGTGAGGTGGGAGTTCTTTCTCGGACTATGCACTACTACTCAAACTACTACTACACAACTGGTTACTGTACATGGGTTATTATTCAATTAACTTCAAAGTCAACGTCACTTTAAGCTATGTCTACACGACATTCCTTCACAAGATAGTATGTTTACAAAAACAACTGGGTTGTGCACACAGCCTAGTAAGGTATTCAGTGACTCAACTCAAGTACTACTTCGAAATTTGATTACAAGTCAAAGCGTTACTTTCCACTGACATTGCTGACGTTACCTTTTAAGGTACGATACCTTAGTGTACCCTGAAGTTCATTACATTGTAATATGAGTAATACTGTGGCATTGCGAGAAGACTATATTATTTACTAGCTGTCCCCCGCGGTTTTACCCACGTTTCCGAGAGATGCCACATTTTCCTGGGATGAAAACTAGCCTATATGGTATTATATATATTTATTTAAGAGTACGGAAACGTCCACTAAGAAGATGGGAAGACGATCTTCGCCTGACCCTGGGACCGTATTGGACAAGAGTCCCGGCAGACAGAGAGCAATGGAAGCAGTTGGAGGAGGCCTATGTCAAGCGACACATCAAGCTAAGAGACATCTTATAAACCACACAATGATACAAAGAGTAACTAGTTCGGAACAGAAGGCTACATCATCATATGTTATTCTAGGATATGCTCTATCTATGTGCCAAGTTTTATCCAAATCTGTCCGGTACATTTTGCTTTACTATTCATCGGATAGAGCGTACTTTGTTTAGTCTCTCTATGATCGTAACTCCATTTCGCAAAATTTTGAGATTAAGCCCTTATCGTCTGAGGGTCCGATATGTTGAAACACCAGAATTACAAATGAAAGGTACTTTTACAAGGAAATTCCAGGAGATTCCTTTTAGCCTCAAAAGTTTATACAAACTTCAAAGTAATATTAGCGTATAGCTACCGTCCTTCGGATTCATCAACGTTCCCGAGGGATATAACGTATTCCCGGATTATAACAGCCTAAGGAACTCGGGAATAGCATACCTATCTATGAGCGAAAGAATTTTCGACATCAAATGAGTAGTTTCGGAGATCACCTCCCAAATCTGAATCATACAAATTCTACCTTATTATTTAATGTAGATAAAAACACCAATTTCATAACCGTAACATCCTTAGCTCATAACAATGGGTTGCGCATTTCCAACATCATATGTTTAGTGTGGAGTGGAGAGGCAATAACTCTAGAACACGGTACATATTGTGACAGGCGAGTAGGGTCAGCAGCGACAAGACAATGGGATCCGACGCGGTTGCGCAAGCGCACGCTCGGGTGACTTCCGTTGTCGCGTGGGGAGAGATAGCAAAAAAGTCTATTTTAATTTTTAATTGTTTAGTAATTATGTGGTTGAATGTGGTAAGCACATGAAGCTTAGAACGAGCGCAGCTGAAAGAGCGCTTCCGTAGTAAAAGATTTTATAATATAGGTAGAAATTTATACTAAAGTTAAAAAGTACATAAAAAACTTACTTCGTTAAGTGATGATGTGGTAGAACGTGGTAAGTACACAAAGCTTAGAAAGGAACTACCTCTGAAGTGCAGCTGAAGGAAAGCGTCAGTATAGATTAAAAATTAATATGGTAATTTTTTTTCCTGCTTAAGCAACAGTAAAATATATTTTTATATTAAAAGTATTACATACCTACACCATTTTATTCATCAAAAACCAATGCGTGTAATGCTTCTTCGAATCGTGAGTTTTTACGAAAATCCCATAGCAAAATCAATAACAAAAAAATCTAGAATTTTCCGGGCATCTTATGCATTTTTTTGTCAAAAAACACTTCCATCGATAAATTCCTTTTATTTACCACCTACATGGCATCTGTTTTGCTGTCTGTACCCAGTTAGTAGGCTAATCTGTTCACAGCACATCACCCGCGTCGCAGGCGCATATATTTTTAAGTTTTCGTACTCGCCCTGTGCGTTCTATTAATGAAATTACTAAAGTTGTGTTATACGCTTCTTTACTATTTACTTCTTACAACGCTGCAATGGGTTCAATTCTCACCTAAGAAATTTTCACAGCTAAACGGTTGGACAGATTTTGCTCGAATTTATTACACACGTGGCATATAATAAATAAATAATAATGATAAATATCCCGGGACATTATTGTACACACGGCCACCTGATGTCAAACTTAGCATAATAATAATATAATTGTTTATTTTGACTCAAAATAGTAGAGTATTTGAGAAGGAAATAGGGCATTATTAGTCGGTCAATCTACACTAGTCTAAATTAGTGCTAATTGTATTATTATCATGCTTAATTTATTTTTGTAATGCACGTTGTATACGTGTTACAAAATACCCCGTAAAAATATATAATTAATTAATAATAAAAAATTAAAATTAAATAAATAATAAAGCCAACAACCCTAGTAAACTGTCATGTTAGGGAACCAGATTATTTAACAGAAAGGCCTAACTCACCAACAGATTCTCTATTTCAATTATTTCAAAAACGTATGTACTCGTATGTAGCATACATTCGTTTATTTTATACAAAGTTAAATAATTATCGTGAATATGATGGCGCATAATAATGCAAACAGGAAAATATCAACCATAACGTTATTATACTCGTATATCAACCTATACTTTATAGGAAAACTAACGAACTGTGAACAACTAAGAGAGTCCACGACCTATCAGCTGCCTGCCCTGCTCCCGAGCATTTGAGGGTCGGCGCGATATGCGTGCTTTCTGACGGGCTGGCTTTGGGTGCATGAACATGTCTGTTTGTTCTGTGTCTGGATGTTAATATCTACTTATTTAAGTTTGTATTCAAAAATAGTACTATATTAGTTGTCTAGTTTCCATAGTACAAGCTCTGCTTAGTTTGGGATCAGATGGCCGTGTGTAAAGAATTCACAAACATAATTAGGGTTCGTATAAAACGGTAAGAAACCCTTAAGGTGAGCATGCGGTGCCTGTCTATACAGGTGTCACAAAACAACGCGTACAGCCGAAAGGAAATTAAATGGGGCCTTATAACGAGTCCATTCACAATATGTATTTAAGAACAGTAGTAACTTTGTATAACATACCCCAAAAAATATAAGAAACTGATTTTAATGAATAAAAAATAGAAAAGCTATTAAAGTAGTCAATTATTAGATAAAATAGGTACGTAGGCCTTTCTGTTAAATTATCTGGTTCCCTGACATGACAGCTTACTAGGGTTGTTGGCTTTGATAATTAATTATATTTTTACGGGGTATTTTGTAACACGTTGTATATAGATTTACACCTAGATCAAGAACAACCAGACATGTTCATGCACACACCTTTGTCCTGAGTGGGACTCGAACTCAGTCTGTGGCGTGGCAGTGTCTCTAATCACCATCTAGTCCCTCTACTAGTGAGGTACTATTGTATAGTATTAATAGTGACAAATATTGAATAATACTAAATATAGCATCACTTATCGATACATAGTCACTTCCTAGTTGTACTCAGTGTTTAGAGAACTGATTTACATAATATTAGTATGTTTGCGCTAAATACATGGTAAAAACTACTTACCTACCTGCTGACAAAGATACAGTCTACCGAACATCTTTCGAACCTGCATTTTTTATCTTAATATGTAATTATTCAGTCCTCTGTGTATGTTAGTGAACTCCTCCTAAACAGCTGGACCGATTTAGATGTTTTTTATTTGTGTTTTTTTCAAAGGGATTCGAGAATAGTTTAGATTCACAATTGGACCCGGTAGGTGGCGCTGTCGTCGAGTTCCAGTTTTTTTATTTTATTTTCGCACAACCTTTAGTATAAATATTGTTTTAGGTAAAGATTTTCCGCTAACTTCACTTGAGAGTCAGTTCTCTTCAAGACAAACAGGTTGAAGGCGCACCTGATGGTAAGTAGTCACCGCAGCCCAATATGCAACATCGCCAATGCATTGTCACTGAGACGTAAAGTTGTTAATCTTGTGCCTGTAACTTAACGGGCCTTTCTAACCGTAACAGTATTACAAGTGCACTACTGCTTCACGGCGGAAATGGATAAGGTACTTCCCGGACGAACTCTACACTAAGAGGTCTACTTGTTATGGAATTTAAAGTAATTATAAAAATAAGACACGTTACATATTTACACATGAGGACTAACCTTGCGGATCGGAAGTAAAATGGCGGCCTCGGCAAGCCGGTGACATTTGAGATAAATTGTCGATTACACAGATAAATCATTGCATTTTATCAATATTTATAGTGAACGGAATGTCGTTGTGCCCGAGAAAAAACATGTCTACTTATTATTGGTATTTTTACAGATCTAAAACTAGATGCGAAGGTTCTATCTATGTTGTGAATGTAATTTGGTTAAATTTCGACAACCACAACATTTAAAAAATTGCTATTTACAAACTAATCTATTATTGTTATACTAGCTGAAGCCTATGTCCAGCAGTGGACGGAGATAGGCTGATGATGATAAGGAGTAACTTAGGCTACATTTCATCCCAGATAAGTGTAACATTATTCACGAACGCGGGTGAAACCGCAGGGGACAGCTAGTAAATAAAAAACAATTGTAACTGTTTATACAACTTATTTCTACTAGTCAGAGAACCGTCCTGTTTTTTGTTCGTAAAAAGATGATTTAGACAATCAAGGTTATAATGATGATCGACTCATTTCATGAATGGAATTTTATTCTAATTCAACACAAAATAGACATGATGTTACGTGTTATGACGAACTCACAAACACAATCATATTACACGGAATTTTGTTTATAACTGACTGGTAATGCAAGGTAAAAACATTACATAGGTATTTCACGCCCATTATCCTCAAAGGGGTAGACTACATATTTTAAGTTCTAACGTGACATGTGGTGAGAATTGTTTCCGTAATTCGGGCAAAGGACTACAAGTAATCTATACAAATTTTATAATTAGATAAAGTTTGTATGTCTGATAGAAAGCTACACTATTCCCAAAAAATATAGGGTATGTAATAATCCCAGAACACATTAGATACCTCGGAAATGCGGTTAAATACACCGGGAGGTATATTGCCATTTTCTCAAAATTAAAAAAAATACAACATTCTAAACAATTCATTCAGTTTAGGTTTCTATAACAGTCAAATTTAAAGTTAATAAAGCAACCACCGGTTGCCAGCCTTCTACTGAGAAGGACCGGCAAGAAATCTACTAAGGTTACATTTTTTTTAAATAATTTTCATCTAATCAGACTTTTTGGCTATTTTATTAGATCAGTTTTAATATGTTTTTACCCGACCCGGGAATCAAACCTAGGACCTCCGGTCCCTATCCGATCTTTATACCACTCGACAACCGAGGCGATACATCGATAATAATATATCAATTATAACCATTGCATAACTAAGGAAAATCATTGGCAGAATAACGTAATTGTGTACTCACTACACTACCTGACTAACTAAAGTCACGTAGGACTCCTAAAAAGGATAAACACATATGAATATTCCATTATAATCTCTTGTAATACGTAATGCAGTGCATGGGTAAAAGCGTATGTGTTGTGCCGACTCCAAACGATTAAAAACAGAGCAGGCAGATGAACCCAATATTAAATTCAGAAGATTTATTGGAATCGACAAAACATAATTTTGTGAAAATATAAAAAAAATTATACACTAACCAACACGTCAATTAATATCTCAAATTGAACCTAGAGCCTCCAATCTCCATTCTAACTTCATATACCTACCATTAATTTAAAGTAGCCAGTGAAATTACAGGCACATGAGACTTAACAACTTCACGTCTCAATGACAACGCATTGGCGATGCCCCTAGTGTTGCAAATGTCCATAGGCGGCTGTGACCACTTATCAATAGGTGCCTCTTAGTCAGCACACTTGACATTTTAAAAGCTGAGGCAACTAAAAGCAATACGACAGAAATCCTCAATTCTATACCAAAACAAGTGAATAAAACAAAACAGAACATGCACTAGATGTCAGCATAAAATACACTTCACTCATATCAAAAATTAAACCGTACACCCGATAAGGTTTATCGATTCCATATCGAATGCAGAAAGTAAAGCGAGATAATACAAAAATGCATTGTAATGAAATGTCAATCACATGGCGCAGAACAATGTCACAGAGGAGCAAATCTAGGATGGAAATCACAGCACGACACTGTATACCTGCTGCTTTTACACTTAACCTATGCCAAACATAGAAAGACACACGAGACGAGAAGCAAAAAGTGAAAATGATTTCAAAAGTGATAAAAAACCGTGATCGACTTTCTCTGTCTTGTCCTGAAACATTTATCAGCACATGACTATCTGATTGCAACGAACTCAGAGTTTTATCTGTGGTGTGCTGGTTAAATTCTATCAAAAATAAAAGCAGTTTTCAGCGGAATTCACTGAAGAAGGAGCACCCTTGGTAATCCATTTTTATTTTGGAATATTTGTTTTCCGTTACTACCACATATTGGGACTTGCATTTTCTTTTATCTATGACGGGATTGCGATTCACTCTTTACTTGAAGAGCCCCAAGTTGTAAGTTTCAGGGAACACAGACGAGGGGAGACAATTCCAATCCATGTTTTTACAGATACTTATTAATATATATATGCTAGCTGTCCCTTGCGGTTTCACCCGCGTACCCGAGGGATGTAACATTTTCCCAGCACAAAAAGTATCCTATGTTACTTTTAATACCTCCAAGAATATGTGTACAAAGTTTCATGATGATCGGTTAAGTAGTTCTCGCATGAAAGCGTAACAAACAAACTTACACTCACATTTATAATATTAGTAGGGATTGTTTCTAGTAAATATGCTAAAACTCTAAAAAGTTGTAAAAACTACGTTTTGTTATGAACAATTTTTTTTTATTTATTTATATTATATTTAGTACATATTCACAAACATTAAATCGCCAAACTGCTCAGCAGTTTGTAGGCGGTCTGCTCTTTTAACAATAAATTTATCTTATACTACCTAACTATATTCTTATACTATTTTAATAATCTACTACTACTACCAACATTCAGAAGAAAAGTGCTTTTAACAATAAATTTATCTTATACTACCTAACTATATTCTTATACTATTTTAATAATCTACTACTACTACCAACATTCAGAAGAAAAGTGCTTTTAAGAAATCATCAATTCCTTAATAACTCTTTTCAGCTTCATTTTACATTTAATTCTTTCACCATCTCTTAACAACGGATATTTATTACATAATCTTGGTACTAGATATTTACGTGTTCTCTCACCATAGTAGTTGATAACTTTATTTTGTACAAGTCTTCCTTTTTTAACAATTGAGACCGTCCAACGTGTTTTAGCATGATGCTATTAAATTGGTTGTAAACAAAAATGTTTTTCGCAATCGAATATTATTTAATTGAGTAAAATTATAATTGTTTCGTTTTACATTTACAGTTTTACATAATAGCTTTAGAATTCCATAAATGAATGGTACGTTATTCGTGTTATATAACTAACTTTAACAATAAAATAAATAAGTTAACTACAGAACAATTTTATTTTAAACTAGCACCGGCCCCACGGCTTTTCCTTCGTTGCCGAAGAATCTTATAATTTAAAATGTATTTGATGTTTTAATCCAGACATTATTCCATCAGTAGTTTCGGAGCTAATTTGAGACATTTTTTCGGACAAACTTTCAAAATTCTAAAATGTATCTTAGGAAATTCCTCACAAACGGTAATCTGAACCCAAATCAAGCAGAGTAGTAGGTACTATGGCAACCAGATAGCTGACATACTACAAAAATATACCCTAGACCAGTAGCTCGGCAGGGTCTCTAATCACCAAGTTAACTGGCCTGCAAATCTTTTACCATATAAATAGCATTTTTCCAATAAATTTTGGCATTTATTTTGAAATTACAGATAAACACCACAATTTTATTTACTAGTTAAGATTATTTATCAAATCAACTTTCTTTGCAATTATCCAATTGCATAAAACCATAAATTCAATCTGCGGACGTTTTTAAAACCCCCGAAATAGCATTTGTGACATCTTAATACTTCCTTTGGAATACCGGGTGGAAATAAACTCGAGTCGCGTTTCACAGAAGGAATGTTAAGAGTTAAAATGTCGGATAAAAAGTTTTTAATTAACGAACTACTTGTATATATATAGAATACATATCGGTATGTCTGCATGTACATCAAGGCCTGGGACAATTCTCGGGCTTATATCAATTCGATATAAAAAAATAGAAAAATGTTACGAACTACACATATCTATAAAAATATATACTATTGAATAGATATCGGCAAGTCTGCATGTACATCATACATAACCTGGGACAATTCTAATACCACATCGATAATTCAAAAAAAATATATACTATTAAATAGATATCGGCAAGTCTGCATGTACATCATACATAACCTGGGACAATTCTAATACCACATCGATAATTCAAAAAAAATAACCGATATTCGAGTCAATAAAATAAATCACTACTTATATAGTACTGGTTTGTTTGACTCTAGGACATGGTTTTATAAATTAAAACCTTTCGAAAAAAATATATTGTCGAATAGCGAACACCTCATCTAAATTGATTCGGTAGTTTTTCAATTATAACTAAAATAATGAAAACAAACAAAATAAAAAAATACCATCCCGGAAATTTATGAAAACGACAGATATTTTCGATAATTGGAGTATTGGTCATTATTTAGTACTACGTAATTATTTATCTTAAATAATGCTTTTTAAGCCATATTAAACTGAGTAAATTACCGAATATTAAATTCTCAACATCGGCAAAAAAACATAGCAAGGAATCCATTAAAAACATTTATAGATAAATAGACAACAATTTATCAAATTTTATAATCATCCTTATCTAAATATTCAATCTAATCACTTCTGCCGACCGTACATTTAACAATCGGTTATCAACAAGCGGACACAACCCTATCTGTCGAAAATATAATAAAAACGTCCAATCGAATTGCGCGGGATTATCAAGATTATCGATTAATTGACGTCACGCGATAAATAGAATCGATAAATATTTCAATAAAAATCATTCACTTTACAACGCATTGTTGCAGGACCAGTCGCAATAAATATAACATCCTAATGAATAAATTAACAACTTAAACATAATCAAATAAAAGTCATAATTGCAAATCAGTTTTTTATACTGCATAAAAACTTCTAAAAGCTCAATCAATATGATTGACATGCAAACTATTAGCATAGAACGCGATTTAATTCAATAAATCAATTTACCTTTGGAAATAAAAAGAGCTGGCAGGTCCAAGTCGCACTGTGTTAATGAAATCCTTATTCGCAAGAAATAAAAAGCACAACACTGGTATCGTATCGCGGCGCGTTGCGGTATTGATTCGTTTTATCTCGTCGGAGCGCGAGACGTGGTTCTTCCGCGAGCGTCGCGCGTGAACTGCGGCTGCGCGTCGCAGGGCGCGGGATCCTAGCTGCGCCCGCGCATGTACGGTCAACAGAGCAGGTAGCCTTGAATCGATGCAATATCGAGATTTATCTTAATTTTCTTTTGTTACTTTTGCAAGTTGCCGCCGTTTTAGATGACCTGTCTCCTGTCCTTGAGACGCGAGGCTTTTGTTTTCAATTTCGAGTTTGGAATCAATTGTGGGTGGTATACAACTCTATTAGTTTTATATTTGACAATTGGAATATTGTTATAGTTCTGCGGATGACGACAATGTTTGCCAATAGAGATACTTATAATTTAGCTTTTCATTTTAATATTTTTTTTCGATTTTGTATTTACTAATAATAATTTTACTTACAATTAAAGTAAGCACCTATCTATGTTAAGTATGAGAAAAGTTATTATAAAATCTATTTATTAGTCTCTTATTCGGATAAAAAAGAAACTTATTTAAACTACATTTAGTCCAGTTTAGTGAATGGTAAGATATGATATTATGTAGAATCGTTTAAAATATTTTAAATTATCAAATAGGGTTTTAAATAATTCAAATAATATTTAAAGAAATAATATACTTTAGAAGACGCTTTTTAATAATTTTTAACCGACTTCAAAAGAGGTTTTATGTCTATCTGTGGACATCACACCGATATCTTCGCCAATTGCAGAATAATTGAAAAAAAATATATTCTCTGTTAAAGTAAGTAGTAAGTAAAAGGTGGTCCCATTATCACTAGTCGTGACTTGATGATGGGTTCTGAGATATAAAGATCTAGATAATCCTAAAAATAATATATTAAATTTCAGTGTACAAACCAATCTATCCACCATGTATTTTAAATAAACATTCGAAACTGCGCAGAAGCCAACGCGTCGTATTTTTTCACATTATCAATAAATTAATTAACGTTTTTTATATTTCTTTTTTTATTCACACAAGCACAGCTTATCAATCACTTAGTAATAAATACATTTGCTTTATTCTTTTTTTTTCACTATTAATAATATTAGCACACCTGTTATGTTAGATAAAATATCACGTTCTATATTGAGACTTGTTGTCACGTGCCTGGTCGTCGGTTCGGTTCCCACCCAGTACAAATATTTTTTTAGTTGAACTTTTTACTGTTTGTTCAATATCTAGCATCTCGTTAAAAAGTAGTGCTTATATGATAAGTACAGTAGTAAATATCTGGTTACCATAGTAACAAGCTCTGCTTATTTTTTATGGCAAGTAGTACAGCAAGCATGCAGACGGTCCACCTAATGGCAAGTGATCACTGCCGCCTATGGACATTTACAACACCAGGGGCATCGCCAATGCGTTGTTGACCTTGAGACGTGAAGAGCTCTGCTACTTCTTTGAGATCATTTAGGTAACCATGTATGAAATAAATGGCCCAGGATATTTATAATTTAAATTTTCTATTGAAACTACGCATTAGAACAATCGAGTACTTTATACAAAACTAGCTGTTCCCCCCGGTTTTACCCGCCTTCCCGTGGAATGTCACATGTATTATACATAAAAACCCTCCTCTTCAATCACTCTATCTATTAAAAAACCACATCAAAATCCGTTGCATACTTTTACAGATTTAAGCATGCATAGGGATATAGGGACAGAGAAAGCGACTTTGTTTTATACTAAGTAGTGATAATCGAATTACGATGGTGTAACGACGTAATCATTATTATGCGTATCATTAATCTAGAATATAGCATGAATGATATTTCACATCTTCAGAAACTGATAGCACTGCGGTTGCCAGTCAGGGTCCTACAACTGCTAAAGTACCCCCTTACGTTACAGCAGAGCAATACTTCAGAGCCAGTTCCTTCCATGGTTTTAACAAGACACCAAGGTGAGATTGCAAGTACAAACAGGCAGACAGCCCACCTGATGGTAAGTGGTCACCGCCTATGGACATTAGCAAAACTAGGGACATCACCAATGCGTTGTCGCCGAGACGTGAAGTTGTTAAGTCTCATGTGTCTGTAATATCACCTTTCTAACCGAAACACAGTAATACAAGTGCACTAATGCTTCACGGCGGAAATGGGAAAGGCTACGGAAAAACTCTGAACTAAGAGCTCTACTACTTCTCCTAGTTGTAGCTGGTAGTCAGTCAAACACAAGCCTATAGTGAAAAGAGGTAGTTGTTGAGTTATATCTGAAAGATGCAGATATTTCTACGCCCCGTCTATCAGTATCGACAGCACAACATTACAATTGATGTACAAAGAAAAACAGTTTTTCTTTTCACAGCGATTGATTTTCCCCATACAATATCATAGGTAACAATAACACGAGACTTTCTCATCTTTGTGTCACATAAGACTGGGTTAATATATACAGCGATTAGCGATTCTACCGCACGCAGCACTTCAGAATATCAAGTGCACACAAATATCCTGGGACATTCTTTACACACGGCCACCTGATCCCAATCCTCTGATGGTTATATTATGGAGACCAGGTAACTGAGTTACTACTTCTTTTTTTCTATTAATACATTTTACTTAGATATTTATTATCAAACTGCACTGAGTCCGTATCCCAAAGACACCGTCAAAGCAGCATAGATCAGGGTTGAAGTTACCACTGGTTCGAAGATCAGCCTTTAACTGACCGAAAATACCATTAAAAACCTTAGAAAGGGTAGGTAAATCACGACTATTACAAATGAGAACAAATATGCTGACAAATATTGATGTTAAAAATAAGTTAACGTGATTTATTAAACACAAGTACGCTCGACAAATGTTTCATTTCAAATTAGTAACTGGAAATAACAAGAATTGTTCCCGCTTATACCACCTGCTCCCGCTCTCGCTCCCGCTCCTGCCGCCCGCTCCCAATGCAAACGCAGCCTTACAGGGGCGACGGCGACATAAAGACTAGTTATAATGTTACGTGAGTGACTCTTACCTATTGTTATCGATTAGAAAACATGACTAACGTGTGAAAACCAGCTCAGGCTGCACTGGCGAGCATTTGATTGCATCAAGATTACGTTTTCTAGCTTTTTATTCACGACTTATGTGAGTGAGCGAGAGGGAGGAAATGGAAAGGTATACTTCTTTATTCAGCCTAAAAGATCCTTACAATTACGTACGTGTCACGTTTACTATATAGTCTTTAAAATTATCTACCTAACGTTGCCTATCAGTATCTCGTGTCGGGATTAATCCAGGTTATACACTGTATATGCGCCAAGTTTTATCAAAATCCGATGAGTAGTTTCAACGTGAAAGAGTAACAAACATCCATCTATGAGTATTCAAAAACTTTTATTACAATATTAGTAGAATTTACGAATAATGCAGTAGGCTGCAATATCATCAACGTATTTATAAAATAACTAGCTGTCCTGCGTTTTCAGCCGCATTCCCGAAAGAAATTACATTTTCCCGGGATAAAAAGTGTCCTATATATAATCCGGGCTATAAACTATCTTCGTGCTAAGTTTCATCCAAATCCGTTGAGTAGTTTTAACGTGAAAGAGTAACAAACATCCTTACATCCCCACTAACTTTCGCATTTATAATATTAGTAGGATTTGCGTGTAGGCTGCAATATCGTCGGTTTATTCATCTTTTATATATATATATATAAAATGAATCCCTATTTCCCTTGGTCACGGCATCACGCATGGACGGCTGGACCGATTTCGCTAATTATTTTTTAGTTGTGTTTGTTATTGTCAGGAGAAGGTTCTTATGAAAGAAGACATTAAGAAAGTTGCGTGAAAAATAGTAAATTTAAGAAAATTTTAACACTTTACTAGCGTTTTTGACAATATAAACTTTTATTATTGTCAGTCGTTTGATAGTTGGAGCGATTGACAGAATGCGCGCTGCAAATATCGTTTAAAATAGATGCATGGGTCGGATTTTTATTGATAAAGTAATTAATTTATAATTTCTTAGTGCACATTTCACTGTCAATTCAATCGGAAGATTCGAATTCAATGTTCATAGTTCAGACAGGACCACGTCTGTCGGCTCGTATGTATATATAAGCAAAATAGGGTTCCTAAGGCACACCATCACCGCAAAACTACTGAACATATCGGGATGGGACTGCTATCATTCGACGCGGAATTTTTCCTAGATCGTTATAGGCTATATATGATATCGATAAACGTGGGTGAAATCGCGGGGGACAGTTATATAACAATATATGCAAAATTTTAAATTATAGCTATTTATTAATCTCTGAATAAATTAATAAAACAAATCACGGAAACCCCCCCAGTATTTCTTCAAAGCCAGTATATTATTGGAGTTTTCACCGATGTGTCATTTATTATTCAACGATACTAAATTCTTATCAATGTTATTTTTAGAAATCAGAAGTGTGTTCTGACGTCTAAATATAACGTGACACCACGTTTCTCAGTCTGATAAGTATTGTGATTAAATTGCCATTTTATAGTTGCATTATGTTTGAGTTATCAAAGGAATAAGGTATTTGATGATTATTAAAACGGAAGGCAAAATAAAATAATTGGGTAAGTCGGTTCGGATGCGCGGATAATATTAATAAAAGTTACTAATTCTTTTATGCTATTAAAATTGTCCACCTACCAATATTTTAGAAACATGTTTTAAAGATTTTTGAAGTTATACTTCTTTTGGCGCGTTAGGGAAAAATTATGAGTGTAAATTTTTACAATGCGTGTCACACCGTCACGAAAAACCGACACCCTGAAGTAAGCTGATAACGGTCTCTCCGGAACATCGCACAAATCGCAACTGTCAGTGTCAATGAGTGAGTAATGATGTTATTGTCAATAATAACCTAACAACGTCAAAAATGGTTATTCGTTGCTACAGACAGGTGCAAAGAGTTTGGACACTACAATTTCACGACTGAATAGTAAAGACAAATGCTTTTAGTGCAGTTTTTCTCATCAATAATATAATATTAATAATTATATATTTTTTATATTGAGACTAGCTCACCCGACAGACGTTGTCCTGTCTTAAAACTATGTATTGAGTTCGATTCTTCCAATTGAATCAACCGTGAAATGTGCTCTAAGAAATTATAAATTAATTATTTAGCAATATAATTTCGACCCATGCCTCTGTTTTAAACGATATTGTCAAACGACTGACAGTTAGGTCAAACGCCATATATATTGTCAAAAGCTTAGTGGTATAAAAAATAATTGTGTATTTTAGTTGTCTTAAAATTATCCTGTGCATGAATAATATAATAATAATCTTTGTGTTTGTGAAATATCTAAAAGAATGAATTAATGTAATAAATATGTTTTATTTCAGTACTTTCTATACCCCTTGTAGGCCGAAGATGATAAGCATGAAAAGCCTTGAAGGGAGCTGGCTCTCAAATACAGCTGCTGCAACACACCATCTGGTGCTTGGTGAGATTTCACACTTGAAGATGGTAGCCATAATCACGTATCACCGTGCTTTGGTTTCACGATATATTCCTTCACAGAAAGATAAGGCCCGCTTCTGTAACGAAAAAGTCACATTCGAGGATGTTTCTTCGCGGCCTCTATCCTCTATCTCTGTCGCTAACTACACAAATACGTGAGAGGTAAGCTCTCCGAGGACTCCGTGAAGCGGGTCGCCGAAGTTTGTATTAGCTGAATAAGGGGGCTGTATACGATTCCCACCCACGACTCTCATCTTGAACAACGTCAGACAACAGAGCTATCATCGCCTTACAAGTAGTGCAAATTAAAATTACTCATTGTTATGCCACGCGACATCGCGTCGGAAATTCTCGAAATAAATACCACAACGCCTCCGAATATAGCCTTTGACACTGAATACTTCAACGGAAAATACTCTGGTTATAGGTCAGCATTAGTCATACATCTGCAATTCTGATTTATTTTAAAGCGATGGGTACCTTACCTTCCTTAATATAGGCACTAACGTCATACAAAAACAATAATTACTCAGAATAATACGGTGTTTCTTTTAATACCATTTGGGCCATCTGATAGTAAGTGATCACCGCCGCCTATGGACATTTGCAATACCAGGGGCATCGCCAATGCATTGTCGACCCTAAGACGTGAAGTTGTTAAGTTTCATGTGTTAACATTCTAACCGAAACACAGTAACACAAGTGCACTACTGTTTCACGGCGGAAATGGGTAAGGTGGTACTACTTCCCCGAACGAAATCTGCACTAAGAGCTCTACTTATTAGCGTTAGAATCATCATGGTTTTATCTATAAACGGTAAGTATAATCAATACCATTTGGGCCACCTGATACTAAGTGACATTTGCAATGCCAGGGGCATCGTCAATGTGTTGGCAACCCTGAGACGTGAGTCTCATGTGCCTGTAATTTTGTATTTGTATTTTGTAGTTTTGTGGTAGCGGTGTAAAACCTCAACTTGTATTAAAGATATCTGTCGACTAAAATAAAATAGTGCCAGTCGACACAAAACTTTAAATTTAAAATTGTATTACTATAGTTTTTTGTAAACGGCTCTAATTGTTAATTACGATTAAGTACAAATACATTTCACACGCAGTAGAAGTGAAACCGTCAGAAAACCCATCCCATTCTCTCGCAGGGTAAATCCTATAGATAAATATATTTGTCTCTTTTTAGTGATATTGAAATCACACCAGTGCTATGTAATGGAAGTTTTCCCTTAAAAATAGGGTAGTTTTGGGGTACCAATCCATATTCATTTAACATTCTCAAAGTGTTGTCTCTATATACCATTGCATTTCTATCAACCCCGTTTAAGGCAAAGCCTAACAAGAAAATATATATAAAAATTCAAATTCAATTCAAATTAAAAACCATTTATTCAGTTTAGGCCCTCAGAAGGCACTTATGAAGGTCAAATTTAAGTTACTGAAGCTACTACCGGTTCGGAAGTCAGCCTTCAACTGAGAAGAACCGGCAAGAAACTCAGCAAGGTTACATTCTTTTTTATTTTATTAAATTCTTTTATATCTATTCTGACTTTTTGGCTATTTTATAATATCAATTTTATATATTTTTATATTTTACAATTACAAAATACTTAATAAAGCTAACATTCAAAAACAAAAAAAAAAGAAATAACAAGACTACACAATAGAAAATGACAATAATTACTTACAACTTAAACAAGAAAATTAGAGGTGCACTGTGCAGAGAGCAGCTATTTCCATACATTTTTATCTTCAATATAATGAACCACCTTGTAATACGCTTTTTCTTTCTATGATCAATGATGATAAATTTATGATCAGACATTTTGGTTACTGGAAGCGGTATCTTATTATAAAATCGAACACAATTACCAAGAAATGACTTGTTTACTTTAGTTAGTCTAAAATATGGAACAACTAACTTCTCCCTTTGTCTTGTATTAAAATTATGAGGTAACCAACATAAAAAACAAAAAAAAATACAGACGAATTGAAAACCTCCTCCTTTTTTTGAAGTCGGTTAAAACAACGCACGACACTTTAAAGAAGAGACAAAGGGTGTAAATATTAATAAGTATGTATCTAGAAAAAAAAGTAAGTAGTATATCAGTTATCTGGTTTCCATAGTACGCGCTCTGCTTAGTTTAGGACCAGATGGCCGTGTGTAATGAATGAAAGGTCCTTCCAGTTGACTTATAATTAGATCTTGGTAAAAGCTAGACTAACCTGAAAAATAACTATCCCCAATATTGCCTACTGTATTTGATATAATAATAATAATATACAATAGTGATTAATGTTCAAAAATAGTCAAATGATTATATTTTAATTAATTATTCAGTGTATTAAGTCTAAATGAATAATATTTATTTATAGTTTCTAAATAATAAAATTATTATCTATATTGTCATTTGGGAGTGCTCACTTGCACTTTCATCGCATTTGTCTTGGTATTCATTTCTAGTTTTGTTTTTCTGTATACATATGTTTTGAGTTACAACGCCTCCGTGCTCTGTCTCTCTGGCTAACTACGCTAATACAACTAATCACGTGAGAGATAAGCTCTTCGAAGCCTCCGTGAAGCAGCTCGCCGACGAAGTTTGTATTATATGAATAAGGGGGCTATTAAAAAGCTATAAATATGCGAATAATTCGCAATATAGCTTTCTTAAATTGATTTACATGTTTATTATATACATATATCAACAGTGTTATTGTGACCATGATATCATTGTATTGACGACAGATTCTAACGATGGGTTTGTAGAACGTGTTATTAACGTGAACCGGCAATGAGAAAGGATTTAGGTGAGGTTGCCGACCTCTGTAGACCGCCGACCTCCAATAGGGATGACGAATCAATTTCAAAGTAAATGATTGAATGATATGATCATAAAATGCATGGCATTGAATTTGTATTAGAATAAAATACTTACAGGCAACCCCATTAAAACAACTCATAAATCCAATCATTTTAAAAGTAGCGCACATTACGAATATTAACATGAATTTCATAAAGTTTTCACGAAATGCGTGACTAATAAGGCGGGCGGGCGACGGCGGTGAGGCGGGCGGCAAGCACGAAGTCTGGGAGGGGGCGAGGGGGCGAGGGGGCGCCCCCACTCATGCAAGACTATTGAGACATGGCTTATTTAGGTACCACTACTATTTGATGTTTAAAGTCGAAGTTACAAGACATTGGCTTAGTAAAAGTTTAGTTAAAATGCTGCTGAAGATTTTAGTTTTTGTTGTGTGTTTATTTGTGTTAAAGGAAATATATATTTAGTAGTAATGCAGACATCGTCCGGGGAAGTACTACCACCTTACCCATTTCTGCCGTGAAGCAGTAGTGCACTTGTATTACTGTGTTTCAGTTAGAAAGGTAAGGGGGCCGTTGAACATACAGGCACATGAGACTTAACAACTTCACGTTTCAGGGTCGACAACGTATTGGCGATGCCCCTGGTGTTGCAAATGTCCATAGGCGGCGGTGACCACTTACCATCAGGTGGACCGTCTGCTTGTTTGTCGGCCCAAGTAGTATAAAAAAAAAATCTTTTTGTAAAATGACGAAAAAATATCACTGTTATCGATGTACTTAATCAAAAACCCGCGATTTTTGAATTATTGGCATAATTAAATTAATGTAATTTACATATTATTTGACAAATAATTGGGAGAAATCTAGGAAAGAGTAACCTACAAATACACGCAAAATCTTTTTATTACCAACTAGCTGTCCCCCGCGGTTTTACCTGCGTTCTCGTGGTATGTCACATGTATTATACATAAAAACCTTCCTCTTCAATCACTCTATCTATTAAAAAAACCGCATCAAAATCCGTTGCGTAGTTTTAAAGATTTAAGCGTTCATAGGGATATAGGGACAGAGAAAGCGACTTTGTTTTATACTATGTAGTGATAGTGATGATAATAAATTAAAAAATCTTTCAACAGCAGTTTCAAATATTTTTATTTAAATAGGCCTTTACAAGCACTTATGAATAGTCAGACTAATAATTCGATCAAATACCAAATGCAATAAGGTAGAGAACCAATAGTAGCGGCGGAGTGAATTCAATATGACGTGAACAGAACATCACGAAATAAGTTCCCGGAAACTGAAATCGTGATTCAGGTTTAAAAGGAATTTGCTTATTTCCCTTTCGATGCATTATGTACTATTGCAGTAAAGATTTTATAAACTGTATATTTATCATAAATTTGGTATTTATTTCGGTAAAATTGCCAGTACATTTTTTTAATATCTACAAAACTGATTTTTTTTAAAACTTGGTACATAATAAAATTTTTTTTTTTAAATTCAAATAATAATGGCCTTACAAGTACTTATGAATGAATAGTCTGACTCTAATAGATAGATAGTTTACAGCCTAGATTAAATCATACGCCACTTTTTATCCCGGATAATTGGAACCATCTATTCCTAATCTGTAACTAGGTTTTGTAGTACATTATAGATTTTATATACAATATTTATCATTGGGTAAAATTGCCAAAAACAACTTATATATAGAAAAAACATATCTTACCAATATGTGATGATGGATGCTTGATAGTCTCTCACGCCAAAAAACACTAAACGGATTTGGATAAAATTTAGCGCCCAGATAGTTTATTACCTAAATTCACACATTTGATACATTTTATCCCGGAGAAATGTAACACCCTCCGTTATTTAGTTTTTGCGTAAAATAGTACCAGCCTATCTATCCATTCGTGCATCCACACAAATTTTCCCATGTATAAAATTAGTAGAATATACAGGCTGTTACAAAACTACCCGTAAAGTCGAAAAGAGGTTAATAAATGGGGCCTTATAACGAGTCCATTCACAATATTTAAGAACCGTAGTAACGCTGTAAAATGTTTATGAATGAAAAATAAAAAAACTATTATAGTAGACAATTATTAGGTAAAATAGGTACGTAGGCCTTTCTGTTCAATAATCTGGTTCCCTGACATGACAGCGTACTAGGGTTGTTGGCTTTGATAATGAATTATATTTGTACGGGGTATTTTGTAACACGTTGTATACCCTCAGGAAACCGTCAAGTCCCCACCAATAAGTACGTTAATACGTCTTATACCGGGGCACTTAATTATGAAGGTATGCTGGCACGGCGCCCGCGTCACCTCGCGCATTTTACTAGCTTAATGTCAACCGTGTGTAACGCGCTTTATTTGTGCGGGTCAACGACCTGGCGTCATGCAATTAACCAACTTAGCATTCAGGTTAATTAAGGTTTTGGAAATAGTCACTTCAGTCGTACACGCTAGGCTTGGCGAAAGATTGGTCAAAATGAAATTAACGTTCCATTGTGTAGACATGACTCGCGCTCGCATTCCCGCGGGATGTTACATTTTCCCCGAAAAAAATTATCCTATATGTTACTCCAGGGTATGTTCTATCTACATGCCAAGTTTCACCCAAATCAGTTTGGTAGTTTTTGCGTGGAAGATTAACAATCAATCTTCACAATTTTTTTTGCATTTCTAACATGAATAAGTTTTGTGATTTCTTTTAGTTTATGTGAGCGGCCAAATCTAAAACAATGAGTGAGTTTATTAAATTTCAAAATTTTCCTTAGTTTGCCGTATGTCACTACTTGCCAGAATAAGCAGTGAAACTTTTGTATTAGAGGGAAACATTTTAACAATTCATCAATCACTTTTGAATTGTATACATTGTGTTTATATTTTTTTAATTTCTCTTCACACAAAAAGGTTGCGGATCACAATTTCAAAGCCCTCCCATAAAAAGTCAATAGTTTAATAAGTTTTATAACTTTACATGGTCACTAAAGTTTGAAAGTGCAAAACAAACGAAAGTTTCTGCAATTTCACTTTAAAATGTCACCAATTCATCTCAACAATACATTGCAATCACAAAGTTGGCAAACAACCAAACAAATAGCTGACCTGATGCAACGTACATTCCAAACATCATTATTATCAATACATCTCTATACAGTGCAATCGATCAAGCGGTCAGTTCGCGTAATGACTGCCTCGAGCACGACTCTGCTTGACCAGTATATATTGAGCCTTCTCATGATTTGAATTTTTTTAAATAAGCTACTGTCGCGTGGTTTTACCCGCATTTTCAAGGGATGTAATGTATTGTGAGATTTATAACACAGCCTATGTCACTCGCGAAGAGTGTGGCTTTCTAAGAGTGAAATAATTTTTGAAATAGGTGCCGTATACATGACTATACCGCGGCTGTTCCCGCGTTTCTTAGGGATCTAATGTATCTCCGGAAGAGTGCAGCTTTCTGTCACTGAAAGAATGATTGTGATCGGATGAATAGTTTCGGAGATTAAGTCCTCCATACAAACTTACAAATTTTACCTCTTTTTAATAATAGCACCTGGATGGCCGAGCATTGCTCGGGATTTCTTTACTAACGTGACTTCTACCGTCTATTTTTTTAAAGAACTGTCATATGTTATGTACATCAATACGATAGATGCGATGATAAAGGGCTCCTAGTAACAGTATTTCTCACAAAAGATGTAACTGGGAAACCTTACCTTCTAATGACATTGTAGCAATTTTCATCGCCTAAAAACCGAAACCCCCTGCATACTAAATTTCATGAAAATCGTTGGAGCCGTTTCCGAGATCCTAATTATATAATGTATATACTAATATATGTTTATACAAGAATTGCTTGTTTAAAGGTATTTTCAACAATTATTTAGTATTAACGTTAACTAGATTAGTATAGATTTTGAAATTGTTACAACAAGTCAAATTATAAAAAAAAATTAGGTGCTGAGTTTCTTCCCGATTCTTTAAATTAGGCCTAAGAAGAGCTGTTATGAAAGTTCTTCGACTGAGAAAAATCGGCAAGGTTTTCCGTACGAATACCATCTTTGCGTTCAGAATCTTATTTTGAAAACTGTAATTGCTAAGTTTAATGCCGGCTCTCAGTAAAAACTACCTTCTCAACCGACGTTAGAGTCTGACCATTCAAAAGTGCAGTTGAAGGCCTATTTTAATAAATATTTCATTTCATTTAATTTTTCATTTTCATTTCATTTTCATTAAACACGGACTGCTGCTGAAGCTTTTCTTTGACATATTAAAAATTAAAATCAAATAATTCTATTACTCAAGCACTATTTAAAAACCATAGTTCAAGGTATACTGGTCGTGACATATCAAAAGTCTTGTTATTAATTAATTGTATGACCCATAAGATGCTATGTTGACCCATGCCATAGCATTGTATGATGCTTTTATTACATCTGTTGATTTTTTATAATGTCTATTGCTATTAACATTCGGGAGAGCAGCAAAGTGTCTTTTACAAATAAAAGTATTTTTGTTACTCTTGTAAAGATTTTCGAAATATATTTTTAAGGAATTACAGGCTTACAAATTATTTATAGTGTAGAGCTTTTAGTGCAGAGTTCGTCCGGAGAAGTACTATAATGGGTAAGGACCCATTTCCACCGTGAAGCAGTAGTGCACTTGTATTACTGTTTCGGTAAAAAAAAGTAAGGAGGCCGATGAAATTACAGGCACATGAGACTGAACAACTTCATGTCTCAGGGTCGACAACGCAATGGCAATGTGCCTAGTGTTGCAAATGCCCATACGCGGCGGTGACCACTTACCATGAAGTGTTTTTTTTACCGTCCGCCTTTTTGTAGGAGTAAATAATATAAAAAAAGTATACTTAGGCGTCTCATGACATCTATTACACGTAGGTACATAAAGACAGAAAATCTGCATTGCGTTTGAACATTTCTTGGCACGCTTCCACACGGCAGTGACCTAGGACAACTATTTTCTTATAACTACTTATAAATAATGTATTGTTAACAGTAGGTAACCGTAAATATTATAGGTTATGTTTTTAATTTAATATTGTTCTAGCTACACGTTCCCGGGGGATTTTATGTATTCCCGATATTCAACGTAAATTTATATTCTAATTCAGAACTTAACTTATCTATTTGCTAACTTTCCTTTAAATCTTACGAGGAGTTAAGGAGCTGAGTGGTAGCAAACATACACACAAACTTTCACCTTTTTAATCTATATACTATAATATTATAATAAAGAGAAAATATTTGTATTTCTGTTGTATGTTTATAATTTATTAACTCAAAAACTACTGCACCAATTTTAATTACTCTATCACTATTAGTAAGCTAGTTTATATCGAAAAAAAAACATAATCTGTTATAATCCCGAAATAGATCCTTCGAAAACGCGGGTGAAACCGCGGTACAGTAGTAGTTTTGGATAAAAAGATATCAACTGTCCAAAGTGTCCCCTATACGTAATTTATAAAGAAAAAAAAACACAGTTCAAATCACATATAGCAAAAAATACTCAATAGCAATAGCCTCTAAAATTCCCATCGCGATTAACACACGTAATACAACCTCCTACATGTCAAAACTAACTAAAAACTCAATTCATCAGGTGCGCATAAAAAAATGGAAAGTAAACATATTAAATAATACATTTGTCGCACGACATACGTGGGGCTTGTCCGCCCGACCTCTGACCCACAACCATTGTGTGCGATTCAGTTGGCACCATATTGATGGAACCGCTCCTGTGATAGGCCCTGAGGGTATCATTGCCAGTAATAGAAAAATAATCACGAATTTACAAACAAGATTCTATCAATTATGGTAGATATATTATTTCATCATAGGCAGGCCATTTGGCTTGGTGGTAAGCGACTCTGACTGCCAAACCGGAGGTCGCGGGTTCGATTCCCACCCAGGACAAACATTTGTGTGCATGAACATGTCTGTTTGTTCTGTGTCTGGGTGTAAATATCTATATAAGTATGTATTAATTAAAAAAAGTAGTATATCAGTTATCTGGTTTCCATAGTAACTCTGCTTAGTTTGGGATCAGATGGCCGTGTGTAAATTGCCCAGGATATTTATTTATTATCATTATATTTTTATAAGGCATTTTTTTTATATTCTTTAAAAGCGGCCATCTAAATTGACTAATCTCAAACTAAACTAAAGCTTGTACTATGGATACCAGATAACTGATATACTACATATACAACTTTTTATTTATCTAAACACATACATATATAATTATTTACACCCAGACACAGAACAAGCAGACATGTTCATGCACACAAATGTTTGTCCTGGGTGGGAATCGAAACCGTGACCTTCGACTTGGCAGTCAGGGTCGCTAACCACCAAGCCAATTGGCCTGTCTTAGAATACAAGAACTCTGAAAAAAGAAAAAGGTTCAAGTAGCTCGCTCTTAAGTCCTGAAGCTAATATGAAGTAGGTACAGCCTCCACGAATAGAACCGGCGGCGCAGTGAATAATTCGAATACCGCCACTAATAGATCGTTGGTTCAAAACTGACATTACACTTACAGACAGATGCTATTTCGACGACGACATTAATATGCGTATTAAACTGAAGAGGGTTCCGTACCAAAACAGTTAAATAGAAAATCCTGATGGGATTTCACTGTTTATTTCAGCAACTACAAATACCTTCTAGGAAATTCCATTCCACTGACAATAGTTGATAAAACGCATATCACATTTTCCCGGGATAAAAAGTAGCCTATTTGTTATTCCATGATATGCTCTATCTACGTGCCAAGTTTCATCAAATCCGTTTAGTAGTTTTTGCGTGAAAGAGAAACAATCATACTTACATACAAATCTTTCCTCTATATAATATTAGTATAGATATACGAGTATGGAGATTAGCATTTTTTGTTTTAGCTGTACCCTGTACCCGGGCGGGTATGCGTTAGGCATTTCCCTCTCGTAAAATAAAGCTCCACCTTTGGGTACAATCCCCAAACAAATGTGGCCGAAATTTGTAAAAATTATATTTTTGGAAATTGAGAATCGTGTTAACCATAAGAAAGAAATTACAACACTTAAAAATAAGGTCAGTAATTAATATATTTTCTACACTTATATAGAAAAGATTTGTAACATTTGTACGTTTTTTGTGAAAAAACCTCAATAACTACTTGATCGATTTTAATCATTATTTCACTTTTAAAAGCTTCTTTATCGGGTAAAACCGCGAGATGGGTAATTTAATAAACAAATCTTTTCAATAAAAAAAAATCGTAAATCAGTTACCTGGTTACCATAATACCACCTCTGTTAGAGACCAGATAGCCGTGTGTAAAGAAAGTCCCAGGATATTTATCTAAATGTTTACATCAAGTAAGTAAACAAGTAGCGGCATTTGAAATATATGCGTACATCAGGTAAAGCATGTTGGTATAACCTCAAAACAATCGTAATGTAAGTTATTAATGTACTTAGTGATTGTACAGTAAACACTTTTATTTGAGGACGGATAAATCTGTGCTACTAAGTAAGGCAGGGACGTAGCCACGCGTGGGCCTATCACGATTAAAAAAACTATTTTTATTTTTTTGTTGACTTTTAGGTGTAGGCCAGAAATAGCGACGTCATCTGCTTGACTTTTACAACCTTAAGCCTGACATACATACGAATGCGATATCGATTTAACAGATAAACCCTTTTAAGTTTGGGTTAGTGCTTTGTACAGTATTTAAAATAAATTAAACAAAATCTCAGGTCGTTCTTCACAAGGTTGTCAGATCCCAAATTCAAATTCGATCAGCTGTTACGGAGTTCAGAAGTGACAAACAAACCCACACATACAAACTAACATTACATAAATAACCTGAAAGTTAACATGTTAATATGTTTGTTACGCAATGACACAAAAACTAATGGACGAATTTTAATAAAATTTTACACATGGATACAACATGTTATAGATTGACATATATTATACTTTTTATCCCAGGAAAATAATAAATCCCCTAAAATCGCGGGTAAAACAAAAAAAAAATTATGGTGAAACCCTTCACTTTGATTATTCTACAAACTAAATAACTGACCTAATTGGTTAAACTTCAAACAAATAGATACCCTAGTACCCACATCACATAGTTCAGTTCATCTTAGCGGGTACCAATCATAAATACAGCTCTGCTGCCTGATGTGTAGTTACTTCTAATTTGCTTGTTTAACTGTATCCTTAATTTATTTATGTGTAAATATTTGTTTAGACTTGAGTGTTTACCCACTTGATCTTAAAATTGCTTATTCAACAACAAACGCTTTTAAAAGTAAAATTGGCACATTGTATACATTCCAAAAAACACAAATTTATACTAAACTACATGAGAAACACAATCATTTTATACTAAACTACATGAGAAACACAATCATTTTTTTGTACTGGCTATTTGCATCATTCTCCAGATTTCTAGAAAAAGGAGTACTCAGTTTTTATCTCTGTGGTCGACACGATCAATATCGATTCAGTAGTTTAGATGTGAAAATGTAACATATAAACATGTAGTTATAAATATATTTTTTTATTATGAATAGGTTTGTGTTTGACCACAATCTCACCAGTGATGATGCGGCTGAAAGTGGTTGGCACGCAAAGCCTAGGACGGACATGGTTCCCAACTGCTGCTTTTGGAATACACCGGCAGGTGCTTGGCAATTTTCAACATGAGAATGTTAGCCAGTCAGGCTGGTACGTCAAGATTCCCTGCCACCGTACTATAGTTTTTTCACGATGTTTTCCTTCACCAAAAGCTCCAGCTCATTGTTAGATTCCGACTCAACTATCATCTAAGCTATCATCGCCTTAATCGTAGTTGCACTCAAAGGTTAGTCTAAGGTTTTCTGTACATTTAGCGCGCTACATGCCATAATTTTTTTTTTTTTTTTTTTTTTAATAAAAACTTGAGCGCATTTGACTAGATCTCACCTGATGGAAAGTGACGATGCAGTCGAGGATGGTACACGCGAACTCAACTCAAACGCCATATAGAGGTTTGTTAGTTTTTAAGGCAGGCCAACCAGCCTGACGCCTACCCTCTTTGGAAAAGCTTTTGACCACTCGATGCAATTTGGTCATCGGTATACTCTTAAGTCTCTTCCAACTCCCTAGGGACGAGTTAGGGTGGTAGTATTCCTCTCCGCTACCATACAGGTACTATAATGATCTTTAAAACTATGTCAATGTTTGTTTGTTATAAAATACACATAAAAACCGACCTAGACCCGTTTTCTTTAATAGCGTAATAAATTGTGTGAAAGCACAATAACTGCACTGCGTGGGTGTAGGTTCGAAACGTGGCCTGCAAGAGGGTCGCGTAGTGAGTTATTATTTGGAGAATTACCTTAGTAACGTAACCTATCTTCACGTACATTATTTCCGAAGAGGTGTCAAAAATTCTCCCATTCCAAAATGTGTTAAATGGTGGACGTCTTTAGGGCACTTTACTAATCTCGAGCTACATTAATATTACCTTGTCCGAACTGGGAATTGATACCACTACCTCTAGGGCTCTAGCCGAGCTTTATACTAATCGACCGAGGCGATTATCATTTATGGTAGTGCAAATGAGGGCTTCCTTGGACCTCCTGGAGTGACCATTCACTATCAGAGGGACCGTATGTACCTCAGCCTAATTGACATAAAAAAATCCATAATATTATTATATTATTACTATAATAATATTATAAATGGCAAAGTTTGGGAGTATGGATGTTTGTTACTCTTTCACGCAAAAACTACCAAACAGTTTTAGATGAAACTTGGCATATAGATAGTATATAACCTGGATTAACACATATAATACTTATTATCCCGGAAAAATGTAGCATACAACGGGAATGCGAGTGAAACCGCGAGGGACAGCTAGTTATAAATTTTATTCATATATATTATAATATAAATATCAATAGAATATAAAAAAGTGACTTTTGAACCGCAACTGCCAACTCGTACAATGAATGGATAATCAATCTGAGTTGAGCGCAAAAAAGCTTTTAACTTGACCCTTTGGTAGCCCTTGACCTCTTGAAGTTATTATTAAAGAATTGAAATTATAAATTGAAAACCATACCTCCCTAAATAATATGTTATTTCTAGAAATAGATTCTCAAGAAAATTTTCTTTTTATGTCACTTCCCTATAGATTAGGTATGCCGACAAACAGTCAGACCACCTGATGGTAAGTGGTCACCGGCGCCTGCTGACATTTGCAACACCAGGGCACAAAAGAACATATTCTGTAACCAGGGGCATCGCCATGATATCTTCCCTGAGACGTGAAGTTGTTAAGTCATAGTCATGTGCACTACTGCTTCACGGCAACTCTGCACTGATAAAGAGCTCTATTTCTGATCCCTCCCTCTCTCTCGGGAGAGTTCCAATCTCGGACCACAGACAATCATTTAGACCACTTGCCAGACGCGGAAATTGTACCCAGAATATATCGAGCCGAGTGTCATACTGCATGCTATATGTCCACCGAAAACTTTCATGGAAAGTCGTAGCCATTTATTTATTTTTGACCCTACAAGTGCACTCATGAAGGTCAGAGCTTCAGAAGCCTATTATTATTATTATTATGGCCTCTTTATTTCCATAATTAATTAAATTAAATAACAAATAATTTGTAAATTTATTTCTTTCTTATTCATTATATGGATTTTTAAAATATTATATTTTTCAAAACAATTTATAATTTCATGTCGTATTTTAATATGGACCCCTCAACGGGTGGAGGCCTCCTCCATTTTTCTCCACGTTTGTCTGTCTTTTGCCTTTGTTTTCACCGGCTTTTCTTAATATTTCATCGACCCATTTTTTCTTTTGGTATACCTCTTTTCCTTTTGTTTGTTGATCCAGAAGCCTATAACTGAGTAGTCGGTAGTAGCTTCAGTAACTTTAAATTTGACCTTCATAAGTGCCTTCTGAGGGCCTAAACTGAATAAAAGGTTTTGAATTTTGAATTTTTTGAGTAATAATTGAACGCGGTTTTGCTCGCATTCTCGTATTATATATTTTCTAATACAACATAGCCCGTCAAACAAGCACACGGTCCACCTTCCCCGGATGAACTCTGCACTTAGAACTTGTAATTCATGAATGCTCCGAACGAAAATTTGAATTTGACAGACGACTGACGGAAGTCACATGGTTGGAGGTCACTATTAATTTCGTTCGTTAACGTAATTTCTCTATTGGAACACACATAAAGTGAGTGCCCGAAAAATATTTTGAGTAGGGTTTTATGCGATTTTTCGTTCGTTTGCGAAGTTTCAGTTCGAAGAAAGAGAGAAGACCCCTTTATCTCAACACCAAAAAAAAATCTGAAATTTTCTAAGCTGTCAAAACTCATACTTAAACAACACACAACATTAATAGTGAATACTTACAAGTTGTTTAAGTCATCGTATAATACTTATATCGATCGATGATGTGATCCGATGATGCGATTCTGGGCAAAAAACTGACAACACCACGGCACGGCCCGGCTAAGGTCAAGAGTTACGTTTGATTCAACTGTCAACCGGAGAGCATGTTAAACATGTTCTATTAGCATTAAGCATCATGTTCTAATATTTAAAGGCCTAATGTTGCAAATGAAAAAATACTTTGTTGCTTATTGGTGTCGGCCGTACAAGTGACGCCATTTAGGCGTTTAGAACTTTTAGTGGAGAGAATTTCAAAGTGTGTGCAAAATGTTTGCACAAAAGCTTTACAAATAAAAATGTAAAAACTAAAACCTTTTTAAAAGACAATAAAATAGGGCCTCATGTGGTATATGTGGCTCTTAGATATGAACAAATATCCTGGGACATTCAACACACAGGGTTATCTGAGCCCAATCTAAGCAGAGCTTGTACTATGGTAACCAGATAACTGATATACCTACTATTTTTTCAAACACATCACACATAGAAATGTTCATCCTGTGTTGAGAAACGAACCCACGACGTAAAAGTCTACACGCCAACAAACCCGCCAAAAATTAAAGTATGTAACAAGAAACGAGCACTCCAAAAGGAATCACTAATAATCCTAGATTGACTGAACTAGCAAGCAAACGAAATTAGGTCGAGCATACAATTCCAACATCAAAGATGAAATAGCTGAAGCGAATCCTTTGATACCATGTCCCGTTAGTGATTGGTACCCTAATCCGCGACATCCGGCGATCAATCGGGCGACGAGTCGAGATGTCCCATAAATGGGTCACACGGACCGTGTGAGGGTTAACGGAGACGGGTCATTGACTCGGCCTGGAAGGGCCCAATGAAAGCCGATAACAAATCAAATCGTTTATTATTGAGGGTCGGTAAGCGAACTGGTGGAAGACTGCAACGCCACAAGTGATTTTGATTCCTACCCAGGACATAATGTCTGTGTTTTCAATATAATATTTATATGGATTTTCTGCGAGCATGATGATGCCTTGATGTCATGTTAATAGACCACATAAAAATATATTCTATTGTGGTCTAAAACGTGTGTCAAGCTAATGTGGAACTGGGTGGGATATGTCGGATGAAATTAGGACCAAAGACCTTTAGAAGATATCGCAGGAGACTTGTGCAAGGTGGGGGACCGAGGAAGATCACTTTTCAAAATAATGGTCCAGTAGAATTCTGAATTTGGAAGAGCGGAACAAAGAACGGAAGGTATTTGGCCTGCAGTGGGACTCTGTAGGCTGAAATTGATAATAACAATGTATGTAAACAAAAAAAGTGTAATCTATCAATTATCTGGTTCCCATAGTTGCACTGCGTGATTTGGTATCAGATGGCCGTGTGTAAATGTCACAGGATAAGGAATGCTGACAAGTAAGGAAAGGGGGAATACTCGTGCTTGGTGGTTAGCGACTCTGACTACCAAGCCGAAGGTCGCGGGTTCGATTCCCACTCAGGACAAACATTCGTGTGCATGAACATATCTGTTTGTTCTATGTCTGGGGGTAAATATAATATGTATGTAAATAATACCATCATTATATTATCAGATCACACAATTATAACAAAACAATTTACGATAAAAATAGAAAACATATAGTCTTCAAAGTTGGTGATACTGTTTTTGTAGAGAATGGAAACAAACTGAATCGGAAGAAGCTTGATGAATTGAAACTCGGACCGTACAAAATTATAGAAAAAATGTCAAACTCAATTTACAAGATAAACACTGACCATAAGAGATCAGAGTCGAACTTTTTCCACATTTCAAAGCTAACACCAGCTCCTGCCTACGATTGAAGACCGTGCATGAGCAAACATCTTCATCTTATCTTCTTTACGGGGGGGGGGGGGGGAGATCTAATGAAAAATATACAATTTTCTCTAATTTGAATTTTCCTGCGCATCAAACCTCATTGAACGCGCAGTGGTATTTATCCCTGTTATTTGAAAGAATGAATTTAGTTCACAATATCAAGTATCAAAAGCATTTTTAAAACAACGCACCCCCCATGTCGGATAAAGCAGTTGCAGCCACCATATTCTTCAATCATTGGAATTTTAACTGTATACACTCAGCAGCTAAGTTCATTTTAGACTAACTCCACCAACTACGCATCTTTATAAAAGTGTAATTGAATTTAAACACAATCATTACTGTATTATAGTTTTGAATTACCCTCACTCTGTCAATGGCAAGTTATTATAAACCATACTGCATTACGATAGAGTACAATTCTGATTGTTGTCGTTTGTATGCGCATGCGCATATGTTAAAGCAATTCAGTGTAACACGTGTTTGGTTTGTTTGTCACTAATTTTATAGCTGCCTCGGGCGGGACCAGCTGCCGAGCTTGTAGTAATGTAATTATACACATTCATATAGAGTAACATGTTATTTAACTGCTATGTTTACTACTATACTATTACTTAGCCATTATAGAAAAAAAAGATTCATGTCCATCAACTTAACCGTAACTAAAAACTTTTTTAAATACCAAAAAGGCTGTCAAATAGACAGACGGTCCACCTGATGCCAAATAGTCACCGCCACCACATTTGCAACACCAGGGGTGACCCTGAGATGTGAAGTTATTCAGTCTCATGTGCCTGTAATTTCACCAGCCATACTTTTCTAACCGAAACACAGTAATACAAGTACACTACTGCTTCAGGGTGGAAACGGGTACTTCCCCGGACGAACTATGCACTCTGAACCGTCACATTTAACAATGAGCGGAAATGGGCTCAGGATAGCTTGTTTAAGTTAACAAGAAATCGATCTTTTTATGGCCGAAAACAAAACAAGACAAAATCAGTACCATCTGTTATATTCCTGAAGGGTTGAGTGCGGGTGGTCCCAGGGGCGTTCAACTTAATTTGTCAGCTAGTGGGGGGCTATGTTTATTTGTCAGCCATTGGGGGGGGGCTATGTTCATTTGTAAACTGTTATACAATGAAACATCTCTCCTGTCTACAGAAAGAAATTGGAAACTGGAACTTTGGATATTTGACAGACTATTTAGGCTGTCCCTGAGAATTCGGTTTTATTCCAATTTCTAGCCGTCCCCAGTTGCACCCGCGTTCCCCAAGGATGAAACATGAGTAACAAACACTAAACCATCCGTCCAGCCTTACAAACTTTCACATTTGTCTATACTAATATTATAAAGAGGAAATATTTGTGTCGTATTGTATATGTGTAATGTTTGTTACTCTTTCACGCAAAAACTACAAAACGGATATGGATGAAACTTAGCTCATACATAGAGCATATTCTGAAATAGCATATAGGCTACTTTTAATCAGAAGGAGAAGAGGAAAATGTGATATCCCTCGAGAACGCGAGTAAAACCGCGGAGTAAAACAGCTAGTAATATAATATTAGGATTTTTTCCAGTCTTTGCTAGCCATCAATAATAAAACTATAGATAAAATACGCCCAAGCGCACATCGGCATCCTTATACCACTGTACATACAATATTTAACAATACGCCGACTCACGGTACATTCGGACGTAATTTCAAAATACGCAATATCCTGGGGCTCGATTCTGTAAGGAAAATTACTCTAATTAGAGGATGCTTTCGTCGCAGCCTCAATGCGGTTTCTGTCGCTTACTACGCTAAAACTACTAATCACGTGAGAAGTAAGCTCTCCGAGACCTCCGTGAAGCGGCTCGTCGATAAAGTTTGTATTAGCTAAATAAGGGGACTGCTCTTGAATAAAATTCAGCACACAGGTACAATATATTCTTGATAAACTCATAAAATAAATTTTGTGCCCGGGGCATGTTATTATTGGCATTTAATATCACAGATAATATCCCACCAAGGGGCTTTCAAAAGAACTTTTTTTAGGACTAAAAACCCTAGCCTACAGTAATTTCCGTGACTAACTCGTGAAGAATGCAAACAAACATGTCACTAGAATGAACTATGTACTTATAGCACTCATGATATATCAGAGCAGCGGGGAAGGTCACTCCTTGACCTGCTGGCGTGTGTACTAGGCATCCTAACTGCGCACGCGCTAACCACTACTTAGACATACTTATCATTATCACAGATTATCGGTCAAAATTGATACAATACTGTCCAAAAGCCATGGTCCATGAAACTTTTTGAAATTTCATTTCTAAACCTTATTGAAAGGACTTATGAAGGTCAAAGCGACTGAAAAAACAACTGGTCCGGTAGTCAGCCTTAGACTGAGAAAAACCAGAAGTAAGGTCTGTTAACATTAGCTATTTTTATTTTATTCATTTCAAATTAGTCAAAGATTTCCGATACAAAGATTTCAAGATACAGACTCCTTCAGGATGGCTCAAATACTGTAAACCTAGAGCAAAAAATACAGAATCTGCACATTTTCCGCTGTCCCCAAAAGCTGAGAAATTTTAGGCTACCTATTCAGAAGCACTCTCCATGATTACCAACTTGTGTCCGAGGTATTTTCATCACGGAAGAGATGAATCACTCGGTTTTAGGGCAATCCATATACCTTTACTTATAGACGAACGTTTAAGTAACTTTGATATAATCACGGTGTTAGAATTAGGAGTATCGACAAATAGTGTCGCACCAACTCATTTACGGTATAATGGAAGGTGACTGAAGAGTATACCGATGACTACGTGCACTTAACACCTTCCATCGCAGTAAAGAATCTGCTAAATTTAGTAATACATAATACACCGAGAGATCTATCCTTTAGAATACATATTGCGCCGACAGCCAATGGTTGGGAAAAGACAGGTAAAGACTAAGAAGAGTTTCGATTCCAATGCGTCTGCCACAATCTCATAATGGTAAGAGATAATGTGACAAGAGTAGTATCCACACAAACGACCTACAAGGAATAACATATTGGCAGGTGATTGTACGATGTATTGTCCCAGTATTTTAGGTGAGACAATATCCAAGGGCTCTTTAGTCGAAATGGGATACCACAGGGTAACATTTTTGGGCCAGTTTTGTTTTTAGTATATGTAAATGTACCAACTTTAGTAAATGGTCTTTCAGATATAGCCTTGTTTGCTGCCTACACTTTATTGTAAGTTGATAGAAAAGACAAATTACTAACTAAAGTTAATGATGCCTGATGAGACTAGTCTCTAAATGATTTGCTACAAACTTTTACTTAACTAAATTCTAAGAAAGCTTTATGCTTAAGGTCCTTTTTACCTAATGTAGCACGTAGATAGCCAAATAATAACAGACTGGAGTAATGTAGATCTTGTTAATAAAACAATATTTTAGATCTAACAAATAACAATAGGATCTTAATATAGATTTTCTAGCTACAAAATGATGAATGACAGAAGCATGTCAATTCGATGACGCAGTAGACAGGATATAAGATAACAATATAGCATTCCAAACACTCAATAAATCCATTAAGTTGAGCTGAATGGCGTATTGAGCGCTCGGTTGACCCGCGGCCTGCGTCGGCGCCGCTAGACCCGCCCCAGTTGACACACGCGCGCCATATAAGGAGCTCATTGGCTATAGTGTCTATTTATAAATGAACGATTATTTTGTGCTGTTTAATTAGGTTTTTAATGTCAAGTAGGCCGACAAACTGGCAGACATCCTATGTACACTTGCATCAGAAACATCGACATAGCGTTGTCGGCCCTGAGACGTGAAGTTTTTAAGTCCCATGTGCTTGTAATTTCACCGGCCCCCTTACCATTCTAACCGAAACACAGTACAAGTGCACTACTGCTTCACGGCAGAAATGGGTGTGGTAGGACTTACCCGGACGAACGCTGCTCTAAAGAGCTCTACTACTTTTTAAGTATTTCTTTAATTGCAAGGTCTTTTGTTGCTGTTAATTGCACTTGAAAGAGTTACCGTCACAATCACTTTTCTTGGTGAGATTGTACTTTTTGAGCGACCACTCCTACCTGGTACTTACCTCGTCTCCTCGATGGTTGGTGTAAAGCTCGGCTTAGAGTTCAAATGTCCTCAGTTCGATGGCCAGGTCGGGCAGGGTACTGATGATGTTTCTATATTTCAGAAATGATTAGGTGTAGGCCGGGATATGTAATGTGCGAGGGAGACGGCGACAATAGTCACCACATGCTACGTTGGGACTGACATATTTTACTATATGTATTAGGATTATAATAATATGCAAGATCTCTATGTAAGTATTTAATAAGCAACGCCAGCCATATTATAATTTGTTTCCTATTGCCCTAGGTTGCCTGGAAGAAATTGCTTCAGCAATAAGGCCGCCTAAATTGTTTCCACTTATAATGTTTGTAAAATACTTTTTATTTAATTTTGCTTTGTATATGGTGTGAACAAAAAAGCATATTTGTATTGTATTGTATTGTATAAAGTCGATGAAATGTGGGCCTAACTACTGAGACCTGTGCCTAGCTTTTCGGGGGATAATGTACGAGAAGATGTATTTTTATCCCTAACCATGAATAAAGCACGCACGGAGATATAATCGTACAATAAAGTTATTAAAAGCTGTTATAACTCTAAGAAACTTTTTATAAACCATATAGAGCATTATGACACTTTTTTTTCCTTTATATTACCTTTTATAGGGATGTGGGCAAGCGAGTTCTACGGCAGTAAATTTCGGTAGCCATATGTTACTGCTGAGGAAAACACACTTCCGTACAGAAAATACACTAAATTCGTACTGTTTCCCTTTTATCATTTGAATACAGAACCTTGAAAAAACTGAGAGAATAAGCTCTCGTAAAAAATACCTTTTTTAGTAAAACTTTAAATATGATAACGTCATCATCAATGCTAGTCGTATCACTTCCGCGGAAGTGATGACCGAGAGCGATTACAAAATAATGACCCACTAGAGGACTGCTGGACTCAAAGTCGTTTTGTATCTAGACGCTCGGCAGTGTTGTAGCCAGGTTCGCAAAAGAGGTCAATGCACTGTTAGTGTGTAGGGATATTGCAGGAATAATTTTTTTGTCACCTTAGTGGCATACAAAAAAATACATACCGAGCTACTTTCAACCCCCATTAACTCAAAAACTTTACACATGCCTAATAAAGCTCCCTCAAAAAAAAAGAATCTTCAAAGCGTACGGACTAAGAGTCCGCTGCTAAAAATTAATAAAATGCTAAAAAGAAGCTCCCTGAAACACATTAAATAGCAGAATTTTAACATTCCTTTTAGTTAGTTCCTTATTGATTACATTATATTTTATCTTGTATTTAAATAACATGTCGTTAAACGTAATTATCTATATTTATGGACAAAATTGTGATGCATTATTTCTCTTTTGTTTATTTAATTAATAACATTTTTTTTTTTGTAACTATTGAACAGCATTATTCTTATCAGTTGACAACGAAAGTTTGTAAACTGGATCATAATTTATAAATCATCTATAACCAAAACTTGCAAATTGAAGACGGTTAAGCTATTATAAAAAGAACTGCAATGAATGTTAGCACCCCATAGATCTGCACTTTTTTATCAGCGACACCGGCCAACCCATCCGTCGTTTGCACCGAACTTGGTCCCTTTTCCCATTAATGTTTTTGGTGGCTTCAGTTGCCTCATATCACTGTTATGTCGCTATAACCAGAGTAACGATCGAATATTGTGTATATAAAGTATTATTATCCTATTTAATGATATTTTGAAACCAATATATGTAGTACTATTGCAAAAGGGTGTGGTGAAATAAAATTCGCAATGTTCTTTTAAGTTTCCGTATTCAAATGACTTTGTATTAAAAATTAAAGAGCCGTTTACACAATCATTTTCGAATCGAATTTTGCCACCAATACATTACCTTAAGAAACCATAATATATTTCACAATGTGGCCATCTTTATTTTTACATTTACTTACAGTACTGTATAAGCTCGTAACGATGTGAGTTCCAAGGGCTCCAATGGGCCTGAACTAGTTCAAAAATTTTCTACGTCAATCATTTCTACAATGTTATGTTACCAAGCTTCGATGAGGCGAATATACATTATCCTTTATCGAGTGTAGTCGGAGGTCTCAGAAACGAGACCGAAAATCTTTCAAATTAATAATAATAACTTAAGAATCGAATCCAGTACCTCCGGAACACCAGGCGAGCTTTAAACCCCTCGATCACAAAGGCAAATTGCCGCTCAAAAATATCTTTTATCGTACTTCGATAATTTCATTAGGGTGTGGGCTCCGGGATCTAGAAAAACAGGCCTTCCGACTTAAGGACCCAAAAAATACAATTGACTATTTGCTGGAAATAATACTTACTTTACTTACTGGTACAGGTGTTCTTGGATCTGATCGGCTTCTTATTGTATGAATGAACTAGCTGTCCCCCACGGTTTCACCCGCGTTCCCGAGGGTTCACATTTTCCCGGGATAAAAAATAGCCTATATGTTATTCCAAGATATGCTCTATCTATGTGCCAAGTTTCTTCCATATCCGTTTAATAGTTTTTGCGTGAAAGAGTAACAAACATACTTACATACAAATCTTTCCTCTTTATAATATTAATACTTATAGATGAAACAAAATTCACGAATTTCAATCATTCATACTTATGTTACCGACCATACCACAGTCGTGTCTGTGGTTGCCACACGGCCACGCCACGCCCACACCAGTGTATATCACCTGACACTTTATTTGGTAGCGGCTCGCGACATTGGTGCGTAATTGCGAAAAATGACCAAGTACCGGCTACCCTATTCAGCTAACACAAACTTCGGATCGCGGCGACACGAGAGCGGACCTCTCAAATGATTACATAGTTATAGAAAGAGACAAAGCATAGAAGCCGCGACGAAACTTCGTGCTACTGTAGTTTATCTTACATAATCAAACACCAGACTGACTCATACACTCACAATTCTTTTACAACCACTTTAGTATTGTTTTGCTCAAATCTGGTCATTAATCCCGTCCAATTATTGTCTCTCTATATAATTTATACAATGAAATGGTCTTAATTATCTAATCTAATACAAAAAACAATGTTTGTTTGTATGTTTGCTCGTATTGAATGCGTTGCCATACCGTTCTTGTGTTTGCTATGAAACTTTGTTAACTTATTGTGTGCACTTCCGCGGAGGCTATAGGCTCAAAGATGGCTTAATATTTCGACAAGTATTAAATCGGCAGGAGCAACGCATTGGGTACCACCTATCTATCTATATATATGTACTTAACATTTCAAACATCAAAAACTATAAATAAATAATATCCCGGGACATTCTTTTACACACGGCCATCTGATCCCAAACTAAGCAGAGCTTGTACTATGGAAACCAGATAACTGATATACTACATATACTACTTTTTACTTTTGATTGTTTTTAAATACATACATTATATAGATTTTTACACCAACTGAACTGAATTCTGTTTATTCATGGTAACAAATAATAACGATATGTAACTGTTCCCTAAGGATTTCAAAACGGCTGGACCGATTTTGACTGGATATTCACTAGCATATAGCTGATGTTATAAGGAGTAACTGGTTACGTTTTATCCCGGGGAAATGAAACATCCCTCGGGAACGTGGGTGAAACCACGAGGAACAGTTAGTATATAATAAAAAATAATTATGTTTGAGGTGGTTTATTCATCTTCTATGGGCTTCTTAGCTGCTTTCTGATCCCAAAGTAAGCAGAGCTTGTACTATAGTAATATTAGATATTTAAATTGATCATTATTGGATAAAACACGACCAAAATTATTTAATTACTCAAAAATACACAATTTATTAAAAATAAAACGAAACCCCATCCTCACTTAGCAATGTCCCATCAAAAAGTTCAAAATCCTTGATACCTTATCTCATTATAAAAATCGTCCGAAACTCAAACGACCTCGCAACAAAACATTAGTACACCCAATTATTTCGAATCCTTGTAGATCAAATCAGAAGTACCGAGCGAAATAAGTCACAGACTACATTATATAAAATTACTAACTGTTCCCCGCAGTTTCACCCGCGTTCCGCTGTCAAACGCGCGCAAAACTCTCAAAAGAAATATTTTTTCCCGATTTTGCCACGTTTTTCATTGATGCTCCGCTCCTATTGGTCGTAGCGTGGTGTTATATAGCCTTCCTTGATAAATGGACTATTCAACACATTTTTTTTTTTATGCGAACCAGTAGTTCCTGGGATTATCGCGTTCAACCAAACAAACAAACTCTTAAACTCACTTTATATATTAGTATAGATAAGCTAGCCTAATAAGGTGTGCTATTAACGCCTACAACCACGCTACATTCTGTAAACGGCACGGAAAAAACTTTTAATAAAAAATGTGTAACCGCTCATTATGATATACTATTTTTGGTCGAAAATTATTATGAACCAAATCAAACTTATTTTTTGTCATGCAGACGGTCGTTCCACCTGTTGGTAAGTGGACACCGGCAAAACTAGGGGCATTGCCAATGCGTTGTGGCCGAGACGTGAACTGAAATGTCTAATGTGCCTGTAATGTCAACGGCGTTACCATTCTAACCAAAACACAGTGATACAAGTGCACTACAGCTTCACGGTGAAAATAGGTATGGTGGTAGTACTTCCCCGGACGAACTCTGCACTAATCACTCTACTACTTCTTGATATCATATTTGGATAAGCCATGACCTTTTATTCAAACAATTATTGCTTAATAGAGAAAAGCTTGCTTATTTCAAAGCTTCACATATCCTTTATATTTTTGTTGTTATAAGTGGTGGAGGTTAGAAACGCTTATTATCATCGATCAGGCCGTGTGTTCGATTCCCACCCAGGACAAACCATTAGGTGCATGAACATGGTTGTGTTTTCTGTGTCAGGATGGAAATATTTATCTTTATACTCGTATATATAATTCTACTGTACGTGTGTATGTCGCTGAACTCCTCCTGAACGGCTGGATAGATTTTGATGAAATTGTTTCAGTGGATTCGACAATGGTTTACATTCACAATTGGACCCGGTAGGTGGTGTTGGGATCGGATGCCCGCATTTTTGTATGGACTTTTTTCGACAGGACAACGTCTGTCGGGACAGCTAGTATAAGTATCACTACATAGTATAAAACAAAGTCGCTTGCTCTGTCCCTATATCCCTATGTATACTTAAATCTTTAAAACTACGCAACGGATTTTGCTGCGGTTATTTTTAATAGATAGAGTGATTGAAGAGGAAGGTTTTTATGTATAATACATGTGATATCCCACTGGAACGCGGGTAAAACCGCGGGGGACAGTTAGTATATTAAAAAATAGAGTATCAGTTTTTAGGTTGCAGTACAAGTTAATTTGGGATCTGATGACAGGTATGAATGTCCCAGGATATTTATTATTCTGTATATGCCATTCAACGTGTAAATGCATAATTTCTCGGAATGGCCACGTGTGAAGCGAGACTGTTATCAAAGTTTAACACGTTCAATGATCCCGATACAGATGCCCGAGTCACTGCCCTCGAGTGATCGCAATCAGTTCGCATCATCTCTATATAGTACACTAGTTACCATCCTGTGGTTTCACCTGCGTTCCTGAGGGTTTTAATGTAATCCGGGATTAAAACAGCCAAAAAATAGCCAATGTCATCATCATCAGCCTATCTCCGTCCACTGCTGGACATAGGCCTCACCTATGGCACGCCACTGAGCTCGATCTTCAGCTCTTTGTTTCCAACTGCTGCCAGCCAGCTTGCGTATATCATCGCTCCGTTTAACTGGAGGGCGCCCTACACTACGTTTACCGAGCCGTGGTCTCCACTCTAGAACACGTCTACCCAAACGGTTATCGGCAGATGTGACCAGCCCACTGCCTTTGAGCTATGTCGATGACTTTAGTTCTCTGACGGACGACTTTATTTCGAATACGATCCTTCAGAGAGACTCCGAGCATAACTCTCTCCATATCTCGCTGAGCGACTTTAAATTGGTTAAATGTCACTTGGGAATAATGTAGCTATCTATCAGTGAAAGAATTATTGAAATTGGATGAGTAGTTTCGAATATACCTCCGACATACAAACTTAAAAACTTCACTTCTTCATAATATTAACTTAGAACAGTCAATAAAGTCACTAAACTTGCGGCACGCTCTGTAGGCCGTTTTGACGTTTGACAATGACAAAGAAAAATAACCTTTATTCCTGCACACATAAGGTGCGTCTATTGATCCAACAGCTAATTGTATGATGATGGAAATCAACCTTATTCTAAAGCAATACAGTTTCTTTTCCTATTACAATCTTAAACGTCAAAACGGCATCATAGTCTGCCGGTAGTACATATAAGTATATTTTGCCATAATTTTTTGCTTTCTTTCTTTCATACTCTATATATCAGTATGTTTCGACCGGTACCGAAGTGTATTCAAATGATAAGAAGCGGCAAGTAACTTAACCTCATTAAATCTATACATCAAAAATTAATGGAGAAAATTCTCAATAAAATACCACAGATAATTTAAACATTTAATATTAGTACTAGGCATAATGATATTTGTTTTTTTTCTGAACTTAAAGGCATTTAAAGGATACGTGTCAGCAAGTCAGTCGGTCGCATCGCATGTGACGTCAATTAGCACATTTGTGCAAATCTAACCTTCTGTGACCAACTGCCATTCTTCTTCATGTCAATTTCAAATATGAATTGCGAATTCTTTTTATTTATTTATTTTTGACCGGATTACGATTGGCATCAATCTCACCTGATGGTAAGTGAAGATGAGGCCGAAGATCAAGCTCGCTTTCCCGTTAGTAGCCTATTCATTATTTTCTTAAAGAGCCCAAGTTGTAAGTTACTGGGAACACAGACGAGATCAGACAATTCCAAACAAATCTTTAGCTGTGCGCATGAGGAAGGAAGCTGCAAAGCGCTTCGTGCGAATTGGTGGTATGTCTATTTATCCGACCAAATCGAGTTTTAACCGCTTATTTGTGACATTTTTATTTTGTCACAAAATGGCAATACATTTTCGAAAATCACAGAGAAAGTAATAAGGTTTAATTCCCACCCAGGACAAATAGTTATGCGCAAGGACACTTCCGATTATTCTGTGTTACTATTCATATTTATACATGACATAAACACAGATTGTGACAGATTTGGAGGTAACAACGATAAATATCCTAGGACATTATTTACACGACTGTAGAAACCAGATAACTGGATATTACATCTCTATTTGTGTGTGAATGTCCGAGAATATTGAAAATATAAATATTAAGCCAATCAACGGCAGCGCAACAGAACTGTCATCACTTACTTTTTTTATCTCAAGAAAGTTGACCAGTGGCCAGACAGTCCACTTGATGGTAAGTGGTCACTTCCGTTTATGAATTGCAATGCCTCATGCGTTTTGGGGCACGACGTTGAGAATTATCCAGATTTAGACGACAAATATGAAATGAAATGAAATATTTATTCCAATAGGCCTTCACAGGTACTAAGGTTGCTTTTACTAAGAAGAGCCGGCAATAAACTCAGCAATTACTCTTTCCAAAATAAGATTTTGTACATAAAGATGTGTCCTGCTGGAGCGAGCGCTACACCCAAGCATTGTCGTCATTAAAATAATCGTTTGTGTTGTAGAAAGCCTTTTGTACTAAAACAGTCTTAATTCTTTACTTAATTTTTTGTAAATTTTAATTAAATTACAAGTGGGACGTCAAACAGACAGACAGCCCACCTGATGGTAAGTGGTCACCGCCACCTATGTACATTTGCAACAGAGGCATCGCCAATGCGTTATCGACCCTGAGACGTGATGTCTACGAATCTCATGTGCCTGTAATTTCAACGGCCCCCTTACCTTTCTAAGAAAGAGTAATAAAAGTGCACTACTGCTTCACGGCGGAAATGGATAAGGTGGTAGTACTTCCCCGGACAAAGTCTACACTAAGAGTTCTACTACTATTTTAGGAAGCCTTGTGTCCTATCACTGATTACGTTATAAGACCTCTGCTCTACTTTCTTCCATCACTGTTAAAGTTGCCAGTATATCCAGTGTTGCCACTTACGAAAAGTCTTGATAATAGAACCTTTAAGATTCTGGCAAATCCATGACCCAAACCATAATAAACCCATAACTTATATAGACACTTCGGTTAGTAACCGAAGTGTCCAAACCAAACCGTTTGATTGTCCAAACAACTCTTTCTAACATTCCAATAGATACAGGCAGAAAATAAAAGATAATCGTGAACAAATTCTAATCCCCAGAAATAGGCGTTTGTGGTCTTCAACCTTCGGACAAACGGGTCACGTACCATCAACGAGAGAGCAATGTAAACAGATTACCATACAAAACGGGTGGGGCACATTAGTACACCCACCGGCATGTGGGGGGATTGGGTAAATGATGTAGATGTGACTCTTGTTTGATGACGAAAAAAATTTACAGACTCGAGCCTTAATAACCCACTTATTCTATTTCTTACTATTTTTTTTATTATATTAGCTTAAACTTTGTATCTAGTAAAATCAAAACACTGAATTAGTCCTATTTTATATTTTTAGTTTCTTATAATCTATTGCAATATTTTATACCTAAAAACCTTCCCAGAAAAATATGGAAATGAACGAAAAAAAAACGGTCGATGAATGAATAATTTGACTCCACTCCAATATCAACAGACCAAACCACATCTATAGCCAATAATTTTAATAATAATTTCTATTTAATTATGAATATGAAATTAATTTCATATTCTGCCAAAAGATGTGATAACTTAAAACTACAAAATAAAAGTGTAGAGCGATACGTCGTACTCATAGCTACAGATATACTAACTAATTGACTCAGGCGTGCCCTTTCGGAAATCCATTGTAAGATTATAGAAAAACAAACACCTAGTCTAACTAATCGCTGGATCTCCTTCTCTGTCAAATCCGCTGGACAAAAAGTGAAAGTTTCTGTCCGGCGTTCAGCGAGGTAACACGTCTGTGGTGCTAGTGCATCGACTCAACGACAGCGGGTCTAATACGTCCTGAAGATGCTTCGTGTAGAAGCGAAACACGTGTCGATTTCCTGTTGAATTTCCTTGTTTGAGATTTGACAGAGAAGGAGATGTAGCGGAATTAGTTACTAGATATTTGGTTTTGTATAATCTTACAGATATATTGTTAAGATGAGCACCCATAACATTTTCCCTTTAACTTCAAAAATCTCTTCAAAAGGTCTGTCAAATGAAGCGCATAAGGTCCTCTAGTTGTGTTTACTCTATGGCCACGGCCAGTGTTTACATCCGAAGCGAGCCGTGGGCGATAAGATGACATTCTTTGACGTTTCGCAATTTAATTTGGCGAATTGCTAAAAAGGCAAAAGCCGAGCCGTGAGGCAGATACAACCTCGTGATATTTATCAATTAAGAGAACATGGGCTTAGTTAATTATATATAACTAGCTGTCCTCCGCGGTTTCACCCGCGTTCCGGAGGTCTGTAATGCGTGAACTGTCAAACGCGTGCAGTTACAATAGTAGATTTAAAAAAAATGTCTCAAAAAAATGTGTTATACGACGGGATTATCATATCTAGAGCTGTCATCCGTCCTGGTTTCCGTCGATTTGTTTAGAGAGTGTCCGGGGAGCATCCGGGTGGAGGTTTCTCAAAGAGTCCGGGTGGAACTCGGACACATTTTGTGTCAGAAAAACCTCGTTTAATTGGTAGATAAACAGTTAAAAATTGTTTAGTAATCGTGAACCCCATTCATATAATACGTAAACCATATAATAAAATAATAATAAAAATAAACAGCCTATTTATTTCTTGCAAACAAAAGATAAACAAAGTGAATTTAAATTAACTTAATCCAAAATTTTAGTACATATATATCAAGAATTTGCAAGAACCCCTCCGCAGGTGAAGACATCCTCCAAGGAACCCCAGTTTTCTCTATCTTGGGCTGGGCCATGATGCTGCATCCACCTAGAACCAGCCGTTTTTATAATATCGTCCACCCATCTTGTAAGTGGCCTTCCTCTGTATCGTTTCCCACTTAAGTGTAAGTAAATGTAAACTATAAGTGTAAAAATATCTGTTTAGGCGTGTCCAGGAATAAACCCAATTTCACCTAAATGTCCGGTATTTTTAAGTTTTTGTCCGGCGTTACGAATATAGGTAATGGCAGCCCTAATCATATCCACTAGTAAATAAACAACACTTCAACAGCTGCTAAGTTGCCAGAGCATTATAACCCTTAAGACAAACATAAAACCGTCCAAATATGAATAATCATAAAAACTAAAATTAATTGTTATAACATTTAATCTCCTGTTAATATGGCTTCATAGTGATTTGCTTACATATTGGTATTGTATAAAAAAATGGCCAATTGTGAGTCGGACTCCCATGCAAAGGGTTCCTTACCACAACATGATGGGTACAAGACTTAACAAAAAACAAAAAAAAAACCTCATCTTCACTTACCATCAGATGAGATTGAGGTCAATTGCAGTCCTGGCATATGTAAAAAAAAAAGGATTCGTGAATTCGATATTTTTTTTTATAGCGGCCATAGTTGTACCTAGACTGTCTATGAAAATTATTAGTCTTCATATCATAGATAGATGGATTGACAGCGGAGCCTTAGTAATAGGATCTCGTTGGCACCCTTTGAGAACGGAACCCTAAAAATGCGGTATATTTATGCTGAGTGGGCAGGTGGTGCGCAAAAACTGCGCGTGGGCCGCTGTCGATGCGCGTACGCAGGTTTTAAGCCTGATGTTGTGGATAGTGTTATGTATGTTACATCTATATTAAGTATTTTGTAAATGTTAAATTCATACATAATATTGAAATAAAAACATGGCCAAAATGTCAGAATTTATATAAAAATATTTAAAAAAAATGTTACTTTGTTGATTTTCTTGCCGGTTCTTCTCAGTTGAAGGCTTCCGATCCGGTTGTAGCTTCAGTAACTTTAATATGACATTTGAATGATATTTAAAAATTATTAATATTATTTAGAGCATCGAGTCTGAACGAAAAGAAAATAAAAGGCGTTATAAAACGATTGGAATATATGATTAGGTAACTGAATATAAAAGCGAAATTTAGTAATGGATGTTTGTTAGTCAATCAAAGGCTTTAAACACTTCAACAGGCAAGGCAGGATTCGTTAATATATCGTTTGATAGATACGTCTATATAAAAAATAGCTGTCCCCCGCGGTTTCACCCGCGTTCCTGAGGGATTTACATTTTCCTTGGATAAAAAGCCTATGTTACTCGGGGATAATGTAGCTTTCCAAAGGTGAAAGAATTTTTGAAATCGGTCCATTAGTTTCGGAGCCTATTCATTACAAACAAACAAATCTTTCCTCTTTATAATATTAGTATAGATATAGAAAAACAAAAAAATATAAATAAACTCTAATAATATTCATGGTCCCGTACAACATGACACAATCAGTGTAATTAATTTGCTAAACATTACGTATTTGTCACAGTGAGTCACCGAGGCACGTGCGCCTGCGCCTGCGCCTGCGCCTACCGCGGCGGCGACGTCGCGACGTTTCCGTAATTTAGTTGATATATTCAATGTTTAATTGAGATACATCAACAGAGAGACGAAGCTTAAATGGCTCGTAAACTAGGCTTGGCATGTTATTAGTAGCAGTTAAATTGAACAATTTGTCTTGAAACCTAGACCTCCTATGCAGTGGCGTAGCTAGGTAACCTGAGGCCCTGGGGCAAAAAAGTTTACTGGGGCCCTAACTAAACTATTTTGTCCCCCAGCCGAAGCTTGGGGGCCCCGGGGTTCTGCCCCGTCTAGGCCTCTGGTAGCTATGCCACTGTTTGTAAGTCAGAGTCCGAGGGCCCACCTGAGCTTAGGGGCCCCGGGGCATTGTCCCGTCTACCCCTCCGGTAGCTACGCCACTGCTGCTATGATATTCTGCAATCAAACTCGACGACGAAATCATGCAGTGACTATTCCCTGTCTCTCTCGGGACATCGTAATTACACGAGGTCCGCTATCCGCGTGTTCACCTGAGTGATAACTCGGCGAGTTTTTATTTGTGAATAGCACTGCTGTACAAGCAGTGCCTTTCCTGAATTCTGTACCCTAAGCAAGAACATCTATCGCAAGGGCATCATCATCGTGCGCCAAAAAGTTGTTATATGGAAAAATTTGTGACGTTGCGCGATGTTCAATTTCCCATTGCATTGCATTTTTGCGCACTCGATACGATGACGATACGCTTGTGATAGATATTTGCAACTAGGTCCACCAACACGACAACTTTGCTATTTTTAAAAGTGACTGGAAGTTGTTAGCCGCAGGTAGCTTATACATCCTTATTGGTGAGGCCCTCAGCTTTCGAGGGTAAGTTAAGCAACTAGTTGAGGGTCACTCTGTTGGGCTCAGACTTTAACTCAAGACGTTGCTGTTACGAGAAATAATTATTTAGGGATCAGTTTCATGAGAATCCGGCCGATGTGAAGATAGGACTATAGGGGAGTGGTCACCGCCGCCTGTGGACATTTGCAACTCCAGTGGCATTACCAATATATTGTCTACTGAGACTTGAAGTAAAGTCTCATGTGCCTGTAACATCACCCTGCCCTTCTAACTGATGCACAGTAATACAAATGCCCTGCTGCTTCATAACGGAAATGGGTAAGGTGCTAGTACTTCTTGGACGAACTCTGCACTAAGACAGCTCTTCTTCTGAAACTTTTACTTTATCAATCAAACTAGCTGTCCCCCGCGATTTCACCTGCGTTCCCGAGGGATGTAACATTTTCCCGACTCAAAAAGTAACCTATTTTACTTCGAATACCTCAAAGAATATGTGTACCAAGTTTCATGATAATCAGTTAAGTAGTTTTCGCGTGAAAGCCTAAGAAACATACTTACATACACATTAATAATATTAAGTCCCCCGCGGTTTCACCCGCGTTCCCGAGGGATCATACATTTTCCCTGGATAAAAAGTAGCCTATGTTACTCAGTGATAATGTAGCTATCTAACGGCAAAAGAATTTTTGAAATCGGTCCAGTGGTCTTTATGTTTATTCGTTACATACAAAAATATAAATCTTTCCTCTTTATAATATTAGTGTAGATTACACTATTTTCCATGAAGCAATTCAGTCAGGCCCTTCAGTCGCTTATAAGACATGGATACAGACAAAAATAAGAAATATTCACCTATCAATAAAACGAGAAAACTTGCAATGCTTCCAATGAAGCAAGCATCAAATATCTGAAACACAGTTGCGTTCCGTTCAAATTCCATCGCTAATAAAACTGCAACCCTCACAATAAACAAGATGGTTGCCGCGTCGGCGCCGCACGTCTAAATACTTGCTCCCGATTGCAATCGAACGCACCCGAATGCCCCCGAACGCAATGATATCTGAGTAAAGATATGCCTTTATGAATTATACTGTCCGTCGTTTGAAAAAAAAATTCGATGACGAAATTTACTGGCTGAGAGGGAATCTCAGGGTATCCAAAACCAGAGGTCGGCGCGAGCGAAATTGCGGGCTAATTAATGCTAGTGTATAATTGAGATTCTTGCCCGTTTTTAGTTGATGTCAGCCTTTCAAACTTCAGTAGCTTCGACCCTCCTAAACTTAAACAATTTAAATTTTACTTTGTGGTGCATCTACCACTTCACGTACTTTATAGATCAATGTCCAAATGCAATAAATCGAATGAAACAGTACAGTTTACAAAGTGACTCGATATAAACATAATATGCATTTTATCGTGTGATATATTCGATATTCATGAAACGATTTATAAAATGAGGAGTGACTCACCAGGAAATGGAACTGCACTCGCCAAATGATCTGAAACAAAGATGTTGTTTATGAGAATTTAAATTGGAAATTATGTACTGCTCCTTATAAATAGTATGTGTTCAACTGTTTTGACTTCATTCTTATTTATTTCAGTAACAAAAAGGTTTTTAACTAGGCTGAACAATACTGGCTGCATACAATATATTTTCATTTAAGAAGTATAATAAAAAAGAAATTATCATTCTCATGTCATCGGAAAATTTTCATAACCTCTAAATGGAATTTATCAATTCATATTAGTAAATAATATCATTTCAAATTATATTTATAGAAAATAAACACATTTCAAGTGAGATTCAGTTTTGAATGTGAAATCTATCAAGACTTCATATGTCCGGTTGTAGTAGGTAAAATAAAAAATTTACCTTATTAGCAAGCGATACGGTCCATTTTTCCATAACACTCAAAGTCCAAGGATGGGTACGTTTGAGAGTGTTATGGAAAAATGGACCGTATTGCTTGCTAATAAGGTTAATTTTCATAATTTAAAAATTACCATTGGATCAATAGATACACCTTATTTCAAACCCCAAAATGGTTTTATATTAGAAAGACAATTGAAATTGAGAACTAAATATGTTTAAACCACTTAAATATTTATTTATTTCAAAAGGTTCAGGAATAGGCAGATGGTCCATCTGATGGTAAGTGGTCACCATCCCTTAAAGCCATACGTAATACGTAGTAAAACAGCCCGCCTTTTCCCGATGGTGGTGGTGAATTATTTTTAAAATTTTTAAATTGATTCAAAATTCGAGTGTTTGTAGCAAAACACTGAAAAGCTAAGTTGGGGGTGTGTATGTGTGAGGGGGGTGTGTGTGGATGTATGGATGTGTGTGAAATGTTGTTTATGGGATGTCTCCGTGCTGTTGCATACTATAAACATTCTAAGTGACTATTTTGTAACATTATATCTATTCTGTAACGTTATAATTAAGACTATAAAGTCATGAATAAATATAAAAATAAGCCTAAATTACAGGATGCTTATTAATCTAAACTAATATTATAAAGAGAGAGTGCGAATTTTGTCAGTTTGAAGGTAGGTATGAAGAGTGTAATCTGACAACATATTTAAGGATCTTCACACAGATCCTTCAGAAACGCGGGTGTAACCGCACGCAAACCTAGTATACAATTAATAATCAACGAACTAATTAAGAACAAGGTTAAACAACAAATGCAGTCTCCAATAGAGTCGCAGGTTGCACAGTTCAACCATTGGAATGCGAATAGAAATAAATCTCTCGTATAATTAAGAGTGCACGTTGATTGTGACCGAATGCATGTTTCAAACAGTTGATCTGCTGGAGTCCAGGGTCACGCGTGATCGCATCATCAGTATATATAATTGAGAGGCATGCAAAACAAACGGGTCGTACATACCACTGTTATGTAGTTACAGTTGAAAATGGTTATTGCCGATGGTGACCACATTTCTGTTTGTCAAGAAAAGTGATTGTATCTCAAATTATTGCTTCAACTGAGAAGAAATAAAAGTCAGTAAGGTTAAGGCTGACTTTTGGTTATTACATTTTATCGAATGATTATTATCTTCTTCAAAATATGCACACACTCAAGACATCATAAAAAGAAAATGATATGTAAGTACACAAGCAGGTGCAATGTACTTGCGCAGAGAGTAGCTATCTCCAGACGTCACTATTTTCAAGGTAAAAACCTTTAGTCTAGTCGAGAAGTTTAATATCAGCGAGAAATAGTTAGAACATTCTGAGAAAGACGTTTATATTTTTTATTTTCTGCAATAAATAATTGCAATTGTTATAAACATACACGTTTCTTTCTTTGTTATAAATAACATTATTAATTAGAGCTTCAAAACAATGTAAAATAATAAATTAATATTTTTATTCAAATAGGCCTTTACAAGCACTTATGATAGTCACTTTAATACCGGTTCGGAAGGTTGCTCATTACTGAGAAGAGCCGGCAATAAACTGAGCAATTACTCTTATTAAAAACAAACTTACATTTATTTGAAAATATGTAGTTAGAAATTGATAGATTTCAAAAATCATTAATTTGTTGGATTTAACTTCGTCCTGAATAGCAGAATAAATAAAAAAAATATTCACAAAAATATTTTTCATTAATATTTATCATTATCAACCGTATCTCTGACAACAGTAACTACAATGCTCGTGGATTTGGATGAAACGGCAGGGCACAGCTACTATTATATTTACAAAAAACAAAAACTTAAAAATTGTTAAAAATCTAATCTGTTTTTCGAGTGAATGCAAACTTTTTGTTTTAGTGTATATTTCGTATGGAACAAAGTCTGGTCACCTTTCCAACGAGTGGTGCTCGTCGCCGGCGCTTATCAGCGAAGAATCAAGAACACGTGAAAAAGTACCGATGGCAAAATATTTTTTTTATTATCGGCTAATACAATTTTGGCACTCACTATTTTAAATTACATATTATTAAAATAATTAAAAGAGACAATTAAGAAAATAAATGTTCTTAATTATTTAACGCAGTGTGAAAGTCATCTGACGTAACCTTAAAGTGATTAAAAAAAAGCATGTCACAATGTCATGTAATTCATTTAAATTTTGAATTTAATAATTTAGTAGTAGTAGAGCTCTTAGTGCAGAGTTCGTCCGGGGAAGTACTACCACCTTACCCATTTCCGCCGTGAAGCAGTAATGCAATTGTATTACTGTGTTTCGGTTAGAAAGGTAAGGGGGCCGGTGAAATTACAGGCACATGAGACTTAACAACTTCACGTCTCAGGGTCGACAACGCATTGGCGATGCTCCTAGTGTTGCAAATGTTCATAGGCGGCGGTGACCACTTACCATCAGGTGGACCGTCTGCTTGTTTGTCGGCCCAAGAGGCATAAAAAAAAAATAAAATAAAATAAAAAAAAACATATAAAATTTATTGTCTTGTAAAATATAATATATGCCACGAAAAATTTTGTATAGGTTTTAATACATATTATATTTTAATAATTATATACAACATATGTCGAAGCATGACAAAATACGTAGTCAAAATTATATAGAGCCATTTGACAATAGTGCCTTTAAAACTACTTGTATCAAACAATAATTCTACTGCTTAAATTACAAGGCATATGTACTAAACAGTGTTTTTTACCCAATTTAATAATATTCGCACATAAAAAGAACACTTAACTTTTAAACGCTCTACTCTAGATACAATCTTCTCCTTCTTGGATCGTTTAACTCCTCGAGAAGCATTAAAAAAATCATTTATTCAGTTTAGGACCGCGGAGAGTACTTATGAAGGTCAAATTTCAAAATTACTGAAGCTACTAGTATAGAATTTCCAAGGAAAGCGGCCTCTTGTGCCACGGTCCTCCGCCAAGTAGACTTTGGCCACCACTTTTTCTTTTTCATTAATTTTATAAATGAAAGACAGGCCAGTTGGCTTGGTGGTTAATGCTCTGACTGCCAAACCGAAGGTCGCGGGTTTAATTCCCACCCAGGACAAACATTTGTGTGCATATGAACATGTCTGTTTGTCCTGTGTCTGGGGTTAAATATCTATATAAGTATGTATATAGAAAAAAAAGTAGTATATGTAGTATATCAGTTATCTGGTTCCCACAGTACAAGCTCTGCTTAGTTTGGGACCAGATGGCCGTGTGTAAAAGAATGTCCCGGGATATTTATTATAAATATAATATTAACATTAATGCACTTATTATGGCGACTGTAGATATGTAATAGATTAACTCAGTGTACAAATATAGACGCCACTATATTGATTGATAAGCTATCACGATGCACCGGCTATACTTTGTACCGTGTTCATCTAACGATATGGTGCAACTACATAATACATGCCTTAATACTGTACTTATGTGTTAATTGTCAAATTTCCTCCGTATTTTGAGTTCCAAACTAAAAGGTAGAAGGGAACTCGTAGAGGATCACTTCGTTGTCCGTCTGTCTGTCTGTCTAGACCCTTTTTTCTCAGGAGGGTATGGTGGTATGAAGTTGAAATTAATATCAAAAACTCTCGCTTGCAATCTTTCAGAGCTGTGAAAAAATCAAACTTCTAAGTCATCGCAATCAAAAGATACGGCCGCCTATGCCACATATAATATGTTGAGAATTTGTACGAAATTTTGTGAGAAAAAAACTAACAAATAAATTAAATGAAACTTGGCACAAAGATCACTACATAGTATAAAACAAAGTTGCTTTCTCTGTCCCTATGTCCCTATGTATGCTTAAATCTTTAAAACTACGGATTTTGATGCGGTTTTTATGTATAATACATGTGACATCCCACGGGAACGCGGGCAAAACCGAGGGGACAGCTAGTAGTTTATAAACCGGATTAACAAGAAGGATACTTTTTACCCGGGGAAAATGTAACATCCTTCGATAACGCGGGTGAAATAACAAGAGCGACTCATATATCATTTGACAGAATAATGAAAAAGCATATCCGACTCAGTCGCGCGTATCTGTGACGAATGTCAAACAAAAACAATAAATATTTCGTTGAACTGAAACGAGGTACAAGCACCGTACTAATCAATGGGGAATCACGGAATTCTAATTTACAGGGAAATATGTTAAATTATTTAGTTTACTTGCAAACGTTTGCAGAACCATCCATATTCAGAAATTCCACGTTTTTCAATGTGTCGTTGAGCGTTGAATACTAATTAATTTGTAGTGGAAAGAACTATAATTATAACAATGGTCTTGCGACACAATTACACATGTTTTTAACTTCTTGTTAAAGCTGTGGAGCCGGTACAAAGTATCATGACTTACAAATTTTCGGTAATGGAAAAATTTACAGTAGTTGAACAATAAAATTTCACAAAATTTCCCTATGACAGCAGAACGGGTGTGCATCTTTACTGTGTAAATGCTCGTTTTTTTACCATAATCTCATTATTGATATAATGTGGCTCAAGTTGGTAACCACATGAAGACTACAAAAGAACTGACTTTTAAGTACAGCTACCGGAACACATCGGCAACTTTTTAGTGATTCATTTTCAACCCGAGGGAGGTAGCCAGCCAGGCGGGTACTACAATGTAGCCTACGTCCGCACTATAATTCCTCTCGCTGTTTTCCTTTATAGAGCTTATGCGCATTGTAGAATTCGAACCCACTACTCTGTTCACATCCACGACGAAAATCATTGGTACGAGTAGTAAACTCTTAGCTGTAGTGCACTTGTATTACTATGTTTCTAATAGAAATGTAAGGGGGCGGCGGTGAAATTACAGGCTCAGGAGACGTAACAACTTCTTCAACGTCTCAGGGTCGACATCGTATTGTCGGTGGCCCTGGTGTTGCAGATGTGACCACTGCCCGTTTTATGGCCCATCTGGTATTCAAAAGAAAAACTAAAAAATGTTAATTTAGATGATGTTCCATCAATTACATCTATTGCCAACTGTAGCTATAGTGATCAAACATAAGCCTGCCTTAAACAAAAAGACCTTAAGTAGAATCTCTGACGTCAAAATAAATATCAAATAGCTGTCAATTAATCAAATCAGGAAACTGGTCCTCAATTACAAACAGCATATCGAGTCCGTCAGCAGATCATTACGCCTGTCCCTGCAGGACCGCCCTTCCATTGTCACTGTCATTCAGCTCCTCCCTGTCAACGTGACATTTACCACTGACGTCACATGCCACGTCAAAACGCACGATGTAATTTTTATTGGTTTCGAAATTAGGTACTTTTATTACGACGGGCCAGTTTGGTGGGGGACAAACATTTGTGTGCATGAACATGTCTAGTTGTTTTATGTCTGGGTAAATAGAATAATAGTCTTAGGACGGGGAAACGTCTTTAAACAAATACCGACTGCCTGCAGTTGTGAAAAGTATTCATGTAGGCTTTCACGGGCTCTTTAAAAACGTCTTTAGGTACATGGTTTTAAAAAATATTACAAACAATGATAGTAAAAATTAATAATTTGCCTTCTTTTATTTAATTTGTAAATTGTATGATGATGCAGACAAACTTCAGCATAAAGCAATAGGGTATATTTTTCTTTGACATTCTTAGTTGTCAAAACGAAGCTTTTAGATTGTGAAGTCTAGTATTGCCGGGTTAGGCGTGACGTGCTGAGTTGACAGTCGTTCAGCCTCAGCGAATGAGACGAAGACCATGACGTAGATCAGCCAAAGAATGTATAGTAAGGACAGATTTCCGCCCCAGTTGAATTAAATTAGAACTTTATTCCAATGTATTGAGGCGTTATATTGGGAAATTCATAATACCTTGCAGATCATAAGCAACTAGGTTTCCGTGCCGCGGTTTCACCCGCGTTCCCGAGGGATGTAATGTACATATGATGGGATTATTTCTTTCAAATGGTGAAAAAACTTTCGAATAGGTGCCAAGGAAACTCACACTCTCTTTTTATAATATTAGCATACTAGCAGTCCCCCGCGGTTTTACCCTCGTTCCCGTGGGATGTCACATGTACTAAACATAAAAACTATCTTCTTCAATCTATCTATTAACAAAAACCGCATCAAAATCCGTTGCGTAGTTTTAAAGATTTAAGCATACAAGATTTAGGTATACATAGGGATATAGGCACAGAGAAAGCGACTTTGTTTTATACTATGTAGTGATTTATTTTTATTTTTTGACGGGCCAGTTGGCTTGGTTGTTAGAGACCCTGACTGCCACGCCACTGATCGTGGGTTCGATCCCACCCAGGACAAACATTTGTTTGCATGAACATGTTTGTTTGTTCTGTGACTAGATTTAAATATATATATAAGTAGGTATGTATTTAAAAAAAGTTGTGTGTCAGTTATCTGGTTTCCATAGTACACGCTCTGCTTAGTATGGGATCAGATGGCCGTGTGTAAGGAATGTCCCAGGATATTTATTAACTCAGAACGAGGAATTTCATAAATATGTTAGAAACTTTTCAAAGACTTTCAAGTTAGTGTGTAATCAAGCTAAATCTAACTTTATATGTAATAAAATAGGTAATGCTAATAACAAAATAAAGACAGTCTGGAATGTTATTAATACGGAAACTGGTAAAATTTGAAATAATAATGAACAGGTAACTCTTAAAATTAATGATAAAATTCTAATAAATAATTTAGATGTAGCCTGTGCTTTTGAAAACTTCTTCACGAGTATACCTGGTAAAACTACTAAAAGCCTTAAATCATGTCCTATAGCAGCGGAATCTTTACTCAAGCAGCATATTCATAATACATTTCCAAGTTTTAAATTTGACCATATTAATGCTAGCGATATCTTAATAACTTTTAATTCGCTCAATATGAAAAGTACTGAAGATTTATGGGGCTTAACAGTAACAATCGTAAAATCAATAATAACAGTGATTGCACCTGTGTTGTCAAATATTTTTAATGAATGCATTGATCAGAAAAGAGATCAGAGAAGAGAATAAAGGACCATTTCCTCTATAAATAACATAGTAGGTATTTATTTATGTATGCATTTATTTAGGTATATTTATGTATTAATTTATTTATTAATATATTTATTTATTAATTTATTTATTAATATATTTATTTGTGTAGTTATATTTATATTTATTTTGTATTAAATAGGTTTATGCACACTATTCATTTTAATTGTACACTGGTTCTTACCCTCAATATATGTAGTTATCTCTATCACTCAAAGGTTTGCTGGTAGAAAACTCAATTTTGAGTTAAGCTCGCCTTTGTGCATGACATTTCTTATGTAAGTTTTAAATGTAAATTATTGGTGTACAATAAAGTATAATAATAATCAGGGTTGTTTTCCTGATTTAATGAAATATAGTCAAATAGTACCTATTTTCAAGTCCGGTTGTAAGGAGAATCCATCTGATTACAGACCAGTTTCCGTTCTGCCAGCACTTAGTAAAATTTTTGAATACCTGCTGCTTAATCAAATGTTAGGTCACTTTACTAAGCATAAGGTATTGCATGGTCATCAGTTCGGTTTCACGAAGGGAAGATCTACATCCGATGCGGCAGCAACATTGCTGAGGCACATTTATGGCGCATGGGAGGATTCACAGGATGCGATTGGCATTTTTTGTGATCTGTCCAAGGCTTTCGATTGAGTTGACCACCGTACGCTACTACTAAAACTTGACTACTACGGAATTCGTGGAACTGCTCATGATCTTGTTTTATCTTATTTATCAAATCGCCAGCAAAAGGTAGGGATTACCGGCACAACATCCAAGGGCTCTTTAGTCGAAATGGGGGTACCCCAGGGTTCAATTTTAGGTCCATTTTTGTTTTTAGTATATATAAATGATTTGCCATATGTTGTAAATGACCTCACAGATATTGTCTTGTTTGCTGATGATACATCATTAATTTTTAAAGTTAATAGAAAAGACAAGGATCTAACTAAAGTTAATCATACTATGTCAATTGTCTGTGGGTGGTTGGCTACAAATAATCTATTACTAAATTCAAAGAAAACTAAATGCTTAAGGTTTTCTTTACCAAATGTAGCACAAGTAGATAGCCAAATAATAATAGATGGGAGCCATATTGATCTTGTAAATAAAACGGTATTTTTGGGTCTTACATTAGACAATAAATTGCAATGGGGACCTCAGGTTGATACTCTAGCTGCTAAATTAAGTTCGGCTGCATTTGCTGTTAGGAAAATTAAACAATTGACGAATATTGAGACGGCCAAATTAGTTTATTTTGCATATTTTCATAGCCTCTTGTCCTATGGTATTTTGTTTTGGGGAGCACCAGCGGATATAGAATCAATATTTATTATACAAAAAAGAGCAATTCGTGCAATTTCATATTCATATTATTTATTTGCATTCCACAATATTAAAATTAAATCTTAGGTGGTAATAATATCTTATTAACATTGGGACCCTGCCGGGCACAGCAAAATACATATGTAGTAAGTAACATGTAGGAGAGAGGAGATCATGGATATATCGCAATTTAATTATTCTATCGGTTATTTTTGTTTTGACTATATTTATTTATTAGTTAAAAATTATTTATGTAAGATTTCTATCATTCATGTAATCATCAACTGTGTAGTATGCTTTTTTGACTAGTATTTGTTTAAATTTTTTCAAAAATGTTGTATCTGTTTCGTCTTTTAATAAATCAGGTAATTTATTATAAATTTTTATACACATTACATAGGGACTATTTGAGTGTAGCGTTAAGCGGGAAGTGGGTAGCATTAACATATTCTTATGTCTTAGCGAACGGTTTGTGTTTTTATATATTATATCTATTATATATTATATATTATATTTATATTTTTATATATATTTTTATATATTTGTTAATATTCGGACTAGTTTCTTCTGTTGAATGAATAGCGAAGACGCATCGACACTATTTCCCCACATGATGACGCCGTAGCTGAGCCACGAGTGCGCATACGCATAGTATGTGATTAGTGCGGTTGGTAAGTCGGTGGTTTTTTTAATTTCGCGTAAAGCATATGTAAATTTTGATATTTTTGCTTTGATGTTTTGGATGTGCGTCTTCCAGTTTATATGGGTATCAATTGTGAGTCCTAATAATGTGAAGTTGTTTACTGTTTTGGATTTACAGTATGGGTCCCCGTGAATCATTAAGAGATTTATTTAGGGAAATAAATATAATGACATTACCTTCACTATATATTTATGAAAATATAATGTTTATACGTAGAAACATAGGAATGTTTGAGTCAAAATTGGATATTCATAGTATAAATACAAGACAAGGGAGAAGTTAGTTGTTCCATACTTTAGACTAACTAAAGTTAACAAGTCATTTCTTGGTAATTGTGCTCGATTTTATAATAAGATACCGCTTTCAGTAACCAAAATGTCTGATCATAAATTTAAAAATTATATTAGGAAAGTTTTGAAAGAAAAAGCGTATTACAAGGTAGTACATTATATTGAAGATAAAAATGTATGGAAATAGCTGCTCTCTGCACAGTGCACCTCTAATTTTCTTGTTTAAGTTGTAAGTAGCTAATTATTGTTATTTTCTATTTTGTTTTGTTTTTTAATGTTACCTACAATAAGTATTTTGTAATTGATAAATATAAAATTATGTAAAATTGAAATTATAAAATAGCCAAAAAAGCAGAATAGATAGAAATATAAAAAAATATTTAATAAAAAATAAAAAAGAATGTAACCTTGCTGAGTTTCTTGCCGGTTCTTCTCAGTTGAAGGCTGACTTCCGAACCGGTTGTAGCTTCAGTAACTTTAAATTTGAACTTCATAAGTGCCCTCCGAAGGCCTAAACTGAATGAATGGTTTTGAATTTTGAATTTTTTGAATTGAATTTAAATTCAAACCATATCTGTGTTCGAGAGTTTCAAGCCTAAACCGACTTTAAGATTTACTTTTATAGTACTAAGATACCATTTAAGAAGTCAGTCTTCAACTGAGAAAGACCTGCCAGAAACTTATTAACATATAAAAAAAACAAGACTAATTTGACATATGACACAACAGCTAAATGCAGTCTACTTTATCGACTTCACAAATCTGCTAAGCAAAGTTTTATCACTCCAACTTTCATAATATGTTATGGTTCCTTCCAAATATAAACAGTGCCATATACAGAGTGTTTAAAATATAATGTGCACACTCCCCCCCCCCCCCCCCCCCCCCCCCCCCGGCGGGCGCCGTCTAATGCACTGCACTAAATATACGCGGCCATCTGCGTCGCGTTGCGTTGCATTGCGTAATGCGATACTGAATCAGGGTTGCCACTTTATGTAAATAAAGGGGGGTTTAAATTAGATCTTTTTTTCTACGACGCCAATATTGCAGCCAACGTAGTATCATAGTACTCGAAACATTAGACAAAACGGTCAGAAAAATAATGTATACAACCTGTGAAGGCCCTGTAAATGAAACTAAAAATGTGAAAAGTCTTGATTCCGAAGAAATAGAAATTTAATAATTTCCTTTTATTTAAACAATCTCGTGAACGCATTGCAACTCGCATATCATAACTACTTAAAATAAAAAATATATCGAGTGATTAGAGTCCGGAGATCTGTGTTCGATTCCCAAATCGAGCACAATTAAGTTGACAATTACCATATAATATAATATGCCCGAGAGACGGCGACAATGCTCACCACATGTCACGTTGGGACTTAAAATGTGCCTACCCCTTCGAGTTAAATGGGCGTGAAATTACTACCTATGTTATGTTACCTTAGCACTACGAGCGTCATTTATATTCAAATTGCCGTATTGCCGTAATTGCCGTACGTAAATTGTATCAAAAAAGTGTTCATCACAACTCATAATAAAAATAAACGGCGTAAAAATAAATTTGCTATATCAGCCCCCAATTAGATGTAGTTATACAAATATATAAAATAGTAAATGTTCCTGTTACCACACCCTACCAAGGTCCTCGAAATGATATAGCTGTACCAACTATTATTATTTACATTGTGCATAAATAATGGCCCTCGACATATATTATTATTTGAATTAAAAATATAAGTGACAACCCTACAGCCCGCATATCTCTTTTAGGGCGCGTCCAAAAAGAATGCAAGTCGCATCACCGAATGGTGTTTATATCCGGCTTTATGATCGACGCATTATCGCATATAAATTGTGAAATGTTACGAAAAATTATTTACGAACTGGTAGGTGTAGTGGCTAGATACCCTGGCTGCTACGCTTGTCGTGAGTTCGATTCCTACATAGGAAAACATTATACATTCATAACATCAATAATTTTATTACATAAATTTATCTATTTATTCTGCCGGGATGTAAATACCTATGTATTTATTTTATTTATTCACTAGCTGTCTCCCGCGGTTTTACCCATGTTCCCGAGGGATATCACATTTTCCCGGGATAAAAAGAAGCCTTATATGTTATTCCAGGATATGCTCTATCTATGTGCCAAGTTTCATCCATATCCGTTAAGTAGTTTTAGGGTGAAAGAGTAACATACATACTTACATACAAATATTTCCTCTTTATAATATTAGTATATATTTTAACACTAATCATACTATCACTTACTAGGTACCTATTTCTACCACAGCGGGTCAAATGTGACTTTATGTTTCCTGCTTGAATGTATGAAATATGGTTGTTAGGAAGGGAAATAAATAGTATAACTGTACATTAATTAGTAAGAAAAAGTCATGAAGTCAAATGTGCAAAAGCAATACGATGATACGTGCATTTTTAATGCAAATTTTAAAATGGGTCATTTGACCCGGTTATGGTATGTTTAGTGTTAAATGACAGGTACATGAAACTTAATATCTCGACGTCTTAGGATCGACAACGCATTAACTCTCCACTGGTATTACAAATGTCTATAGGCGGCGGTGACCACTTACCATCAGGTGTACCGTCTGCCTGTTTGTGGGCTCGCATGTGTAATAAACATGAAAAAAGGTAAACTATGTATAACGCAATTTTGTCGAAGTTCTGTTAAATATTTTACGGTGTGCAAGTCCGAGTCACATTCAGCAGCTTTTTATAAAAATCCAGCCCCATACAAAGACAGCATCAACAATTTCATTATTATTAGCTACTATATCCCTCCAACCGACGCAAGTCAAACAAACAGACAAGCACCATATTGATCGTACTGAAAATAGATCGCAAACTTAACCATTCGAAAATAATCCTTTACTTTAACTAACAAAGTTAACTTTCAAACGACTTGGTTTAGCATTGACATGCGGATGTCTGGTAATTTTATGGTCAGAACACCATTTAACGATGGTTTGAAGGGATTAAGGTAAACTAAACGGTTTAAGTATTAAAGTTTTAAATAGTAAACACCAATGTTGCAATCAGTTGGCTTAGTGTTGGGACCCTGACTCCGCAGGTCATGAAATAAAATGAAAATATTTTCATTCAAATAGGCCTTTACAAGCACTTATGAACAGTCTGACTTTAATACCAGTTCGGAAGGCTGTTTTTCACTGAGAAGAGCCGGCAATAAACTCAGCAATTATTCTTTGAAAAAAGAACTTAGATTTATTACATAATGTTTATTTAGTCTTACTGACAATTACTGTGTGTTATCGCAAAAGTGAAGAATTTGAAGAAACTGGTATTTATTTTTTTATCTTTTGCTTTGTAACCAAGTATAACTTCTAACAATAATAAATTTATTAGACGGCAAACATCACACGGAAAAATGTACACAACATTGTATTTAATACCTCGATAACAATCTAATATTAGTAAAGATTAGATACATAGTTTAAAATAGTCCATCCCCTGTTTACAGAGCTCGCTTTGTGCTCGCAGGACCAATAAAGCTGAGCGAACACTGCATGATTCATTGAATAAAGTGTGATGTACAAGATGCGATGAGAGACGAGCCCGCATCTCCCTGTGTAAACAAAGATTATAGTGATGTGCACTGAGGGGGAAGTTATCGATAAAAGAGGTGCTATTTTTAAAAAACAGTTGATATCAAAGGCTTTGTTGTGTATTTGTAACATCACTATATTTATGTAAGTAACCCATCAAGGATATAAAATAATATACAATGCTGTTAATTACTTTTAAATAATCTATTATGTAACCTTTTAATAATAAATGGCGGTAGGAAACAAAAAAAAATACTTGCTTTTAAAAAAATTGCCTATCGCTTTTTCATTCACACAAATAAAATGTACAAACAGCTATCATAAATTAAAAAGGAAAGTAACACATAAAAAAATATCTCCTGTTACGCTGCTTTTTTTTTTTTTTTTATCAGACGGGATTACGATTTACCTCAATCTCACCTGATGGTAAGTGAAGATGAGGCCGAAGATGGAGCTCGCTTTCCCGTTGGTAGCCTATTCACCCTTTCCTTAAAGAGCCCCAAGTTGGAATACAAAATCGTATAATATGTTATGCACCAAATGCGGGTGAAACCGCGGGGAACAGCTAGTATCTATATAAGTATGTATTTAGATTTCCGTAGTAAGTACAAGTTCTGCTTAGTTTGGGATCAGATGGCCGTGTGTGAAAGAATGTCTCTGCCCATTTTTCAGCTAATACAAACTTCGTCGGCGAGCCGCTTCACGGAGACCCGGACAGCTTATCTCGTGATTAGTAGTATTAGCGTAGTTAGCGAAACCGACAGAGCATAAAGCCCGCGACGAAACATCCTCGAGTGTTATTTTCCTTACAGAATCGAGCCCCTTAGTTTGGGATCATATGACCGTGTGTAAAGAATGTCCCAGGATATTTATTTAAAACATAAACCTATAAATAAATAAAGGATAATGGTACAATCACATTCCACCGAATGTTGATCAATAAGAAATGCGCTCAATGCCGCAAAACCAGTTACCAGTACCACAATGTGAATAATATATTACAGAATGAATAATTTATTTATAACACTAACTATACCCTTCGATTCTACTTTGTAGTTAGAATATCCGACTAAAATTATAAATGTGAAAGTTTGTATGTATGGATGCTTGTTATTCTTTCACACAAAAACTACTTAACGGATTTGAATGAAAGTTGACACATACGAGTATAAACATAAATTGCCCTAGAATGTCACATAGGATACTTTTTGTGTCGGGAAAATGTTACATCCCTCGGGAACGCGAGTGAAACCCAAGTTTTAAATAGTTGCTAGTTATAAATATTTAAAATCCCAGGACATTCTTTACACATGATTACCTGATCCCAAATCAAGCAGAATGTACTGCTTGTACAATGGCAATCAGGTAACTGATATACTATATATTACCACTTTTTAAATACTAATTTATATAGATATTTACAGCCAGACACAGTACAAACAGACATTTTTATCCCCACAAACGTGTATCCTGTGTGGTAATCGAATCCACGACCTGCGGCTTGCAGGGTCTCCAAACACCAAGCCAACAAGCCCGTCAAAACTATTATGATATTTGTGGTAGCGAGGAAGAGACATCTGAAAAGTATACCGATGATCATGGGCAGTTTATCCTTGTCACCCTAAACTGAGTGAGAGAAAAAGGATTCGTAACAAATCTCTTGTTAATGCATCAAATAGACAGAAATAATACTTATTGCGACCCCAAATGATCTGGAAGTCAGATGATAGGATCTCCAATGATAAAAACGATACGCAATAGTAGAATAATTTGTATTATTCAAATCGTCCATAAGGTAAGTAGCATTGCCAGTGCATTGTCGACCCTGAGACGTGAAGAAGCCATGCCTGTAATTTCAACGACTCCCTAACCTGACCGAAGTAGTAATAACTCACTACTTCTTCACGCCGATAAGCTAAGAGTTCTACTACAGGCCAATTGGCTTGGTGGTTAGCGACCCTGACTGCCAAGTCGAAGGTCGTGGGTTCGATTCCCACCCAGGACAAACATTTGTGTGCATGAACATGACTGTTTGTTCTGTGTCTGGGTGTAAATATCTATAAAATTATGTATGTATTTAGTAACATTAAGTAATCGTGAAAAAGTAGTATATCAGTTATCTGGTTTCCATATTACAAGCTCTGCTTAGTTTGGGACCAGATGGCAGTGTGTAAAGTAGTACCAGCTTGGCTGACTCCTAGGCCCAAGTTGAAAGTCTTTCACACACAGGAGTGCTGCCTGCAATAGTAGATTTAAAAGCTGCAATAGAACCATATTTCATTACCCCTACACGCAAATATATACTGGCAACCTACCTTCTACCAAAAAAAAAATGTTACAACTGCCTACGGTTTAAACAGCTTTAAAAAATATTGTCTCTTACAAACAAACAAACTAATGCGTACAAAGTCATATTAATATAGATAATCACCAATACGAGTATATGCAATTCGATTAATTCCAAGCATTCGTGTTACTATTCAATCATTTATGTGAAGTATTGATGGTTAATCCAAACTATCTGCGTGTGATGAAACGTCTCGCAATATCACAGTACAAACGATTTTAGTAACAAAACTCTCTGGAAAATGACACTTAGCCCAAGAAATCTAGCTGTCTTGTGAATTATTCTAAAAGATACGACAACAAATTTCATACCAACAAATAAATATCCTGGAAAGCAAAATTGTACTATGGTGACCTGATAATTGAAATACTCATTATAGATATTAGCACCTAGACACAGAACCAACTGTTCAGAAAAAAAATAAAGAAATGTTTTTATGGCAAATTTAATGTACCACACACAAAATAAACATAATATTACATACTTACTTTATTTTTGATTTTTTTTAGTACCTATATTTGGGCCGACAAACAAGCAGGCGGCCCACCTGATGGTAAGTGGTCACCGTAGCCTATGGATATTTGCAACACCAGGGGCATCGCCACGTTGCCGAACCTGAGACGTGAAGTTGTTAAGTCTCATGTGCCTGTAATTTCACCGGCCCCCTTACCTTTCAAACTGAAACACAGTAATACAAGTGCTACTACTGCTTCACGGCGAAAATGCGTAAGGTGGTACTCCCGGACGAACTCTGCACTAAGAGCTCTACTACTCACTTCTGTATTATTTTTTAAATTCATACTTAGAAAAAAAAATAAAGTACCCAAAGATACTACGAGCCCATGCGATACTGTAATAATCCATAGTTAAGTAAGCTGTCAAAAAAATGTGGGCCACAGATCTATCTATAAGTATTAATGAGACAAAGTGACGACATTATACTCTGTTATCTCAGTAGGTGGCGTCGACCCATTATTACGGAATCAATTATATTAAAAACTTTTTGTTCTCTTAAGATTGGAAGGTTTGCTCTTCTAAGAGTTATTGGCAATCATGTTACGAACAGCTGCACCTAGACTTTAATTCTATTTATTTTATTTTATTTTTTTCGCAATAAAGGTTTTTTGGCCCTCGTGAGTGTTTCTTGGGCTAGCTTGCTGAAAAAGTTTTCCGATACTCAAACAGATGATTTCTCTAACAAGCAGAATTGCAGCTGTAACAAGTTGCTGATAATGCCGTTATGATAATATCCCGAAGTATTCGTTAAGGTAGGTATATATGTATTATTATCACTTCAATAAAAATAATAGTACTGCATTTACCTTAAAAAAAATCAAAATATACATTTTTGTCTCCATTTCAGTAACTAGCACACTGTTTTCATTTCACTACGTCAAGTTTCTGACCTATCTTTTCTATTAAGCATAGTCTATCCAAAGACTTGTTTCTGCTAAATTTAACAAAACCATAACCTACTTTACAAGATTATCTTCAATCTAAGCCAAGAGCAAGCCAAGCAAATACCAATAGCCAAATTCCATCCCACATAGCTTGTGACATCGATCAGTGCAGCTAGATGCCAGCCACGCCTCGCCTCGCCGACTGAAAAACTATTCAAGCAAATCATTGGCTAAGCATTTTCGGCATCTGACTCCACTACCTACATGCTCCAGTTAGCCTTAACCCCGACTTCACGTGGTTTAACTAACTGATTGATTGATACACCTTTCTCATCTGTTGGTCGGCGTAATATGTTCTATGTTCTATTCTAGAGTAGTAGAGCTCTTAGTGCAGAGTTCGTCCGGGGAAGTACTACCACCTTACCCATTTCCGCCGTGAAGCAGTAGTGCAATTGTATTACTGTGTTTCGGTTAGAAAGGTAAGGGGGCCGGTGAAATTACAGGCACATGAGACTTAACAAATTCACGTCTCAGGGTCGACAACGCATTGGCGATGCTCCTAGTGTTGCAAATGTCCATAGGCGGCGGTGACCACTTACCATCAGGTGGACCGTCTGCTTGTTTGTCGGCCCAAGTGGTATAAAAAATTAATAATAATAAAAAATGTTTGACTAGCGATTACACCCGCGTTCCCGAGGACGTTAAATATTCCCCGAATGAAAAGTAGCTTATATGTATTTCAGGGTATGTTCTATCTATGTGCCAAGTTTCAATCAAATCCGTTTATTATTTTAGGCGTGATAGAGTAACAAACATCAGTGCATCCATCCCCACAATCCATCCTTACCAAATTTGGCATTTTTGTATTAGTAGGATAGGAACTGAGGATTAGTCCTTCGACTTTCTATGTAGGTATTACATATTACAAGAGATTTATTTGGCAAAGATTTTTCACCCGGTCTGATAGTAAGAGGCCGCCTTTTGATTCCCACACCAGCAATCCGTTGTCGACCCTGTGAAGTAAAGTCTCATGCCCCTGTAATTTCACCGGCCTTACCTTTCTAACCGAACCACACAAGTGCACTGCCACTTCACGGCGGGAGTAGTACATATTTCTAAACTATATTCACTACCTACGCAACCTTCCGAACTGGCGTTAGTCCGACCGTACATAGGTGTATGTGAAGGCTTATATAAATAAATATATTTCATTGCATTTCATTACGTAGCCGTGGTACTCTCTAATCGCATAAACCGCCCACACTTACCAGCTTAATTTTTAAAAAAAATATTTTTGAAAATTAAATATGAAATATATACAGGATGTTACAAAACAACCCCTAAAGCCGAAAGGAAGTTAAGTGGGGCCTTATAACGAGTCTTAATGGACTCTGAAACTGATTTTTATGAATGAAAAATAGAAAAGCTATTAAAGTAGACAATTATTAGGTAAAATAGGCCTTTCTGTTAAATAATCTGGTTCCACATGACAGCTTACTAGGGTTGTTGGCTTTGATAATAATTAATTATATTTTTACGGGGTATTCTGTAACTTGCTGTATAAATACTACACTACAGGTCAACTAATATTATAACTATAAAAGTGTGTGAGTTTGAACCTACATATGGATGTTTGTTTCTCTTTCACGCAAAAACGACTAAATGAATTTGTATGAAACTTAGCACATAGGTAGTTGATGACCTGGATTAAGACATAGGATACTTTTCACCCCGGACAAATATAACATCCTCCGGTTATGCGGGTAAAGCCGCGAGGGACCGCTAGTTACCTACAATATTATGGAGAAATCATTTGAAATTTTGCTTGGTGAATTTAAAATAACTTTTACTTTTAGTGTACGGTCGTAATATAAAGGATCTTTTAAGCTACTTAACTTGCTGACCGTCCTATACAAGTATATCACAACCAGTCTTCGCCCGCGACGTGTCACTGAGCGCTATGAATTAAATTAGCATTTAATAACCTATTCGAACAACACTTTTCCGGATTTCCGGATCAAGTTTTAAGTACGGAATTTAAAGGACAAATATTTATGTGAGAAAGTATATCATATTTTTTGTTAATTGTTTATTTTGGCTGCGTTCCGAATCAGGTTTTGCAATTTAACTTCCTAAAAATATAGGAGTACGGTTTTAATTTCAACGTGATTGTTTTTCTGTTATTTCATTCCAGAGGTTCGTCAAATCCAAACAAATTTCCATGCTTTTGAAGTGAAAACTTCTTTGCACCGCTGTGATTTGAAACGAAAAAGCGGCATTAAAAAGAGACAAACAATGGGACAAACATGTATATAGGATTTAGCTAGGGGCAGAATAAGATAGATAGTTTTCTGTATGTTTCACTTCTACCGCGTCAGAAATGCACACATTTAACGATTTTTTTAAGATATTGTAAATTGGATTTCATAAAACGAAAAAGTGTAACGAAAAGAGACAACTATAAATGTATTATTAGGGTTTAGACTGCGGGCGAAACGAAATGAGACAAAACGCATCTCTATGTAACCAGAATGCAGTTTCACTTTTATCGCATGTAATCATACACTCGACTTGTAATTTTTTGTATAATAACTTAATTATTAAAAAATACGCTTCCCTTCGAATTTTGAAATTATCGATTAAAGAAACATCGATACTATCCCATCACTATGGCACGGCGTTAATGAACTTGGTGCGTGTGAAAATAGACCGACGCACTTCCCTAGCGCATGCGCTGCGCTCATGTAACGATACTGTTGGAATTCGTAAATAAATGAATACTTCTATTATTACTGTTCTTGCATTAAAAATCATGTATTTACCGATGGCAATACGACTCCTCGACCTCACAAACATAGAGAAAAGACTCAAAAGAACTAAACCGTTCGAATTAGTGTAGTGTTAGTGTATAGTTCACCCTAGTATATAGGAATATATAGTAATACCTAGGAAAATAGTGTAAGTGCTGTGTATAATGTACACGATAACAATGTGTCTTCGCCTTAATAATAGAGACAAGAGAAAAGTACCGATGGCCACATTCTTTGTTTAATAGAATTTATAAGTTTATGATAGATTTAAATTTCTTATTACCCTACCTAGACTAGATTGTAGTATAATTAGGCGATATAATACTTTATTGTGTATCCTAAAATATAAAAAAAAAATGTATTTACACCATTGTAGACATTATAAATAATATAGAATATGTGGTATAACAAATGGTATAAAATTCAAATAAATAAACACCTAAAGATAATAGGAAATTCTTCAGCAGAACTGGTATGTAAGTACTATGACAAATAGATAACTGATAATAGTACACATAATACAAACTTAAAAAGGCACAGAACAAACTCTTACAGAACAAAGACTTAATATATTAAATGTTTGTCCCTGGGTGGGAATCGAATCCACGACCAGTGACGTGACAGACGGAGTGTCTAACCTTCACACCAACCAGTAAAAGTAACAGCTAGCAAACAAGCTCAAGTCTAGGGTTTGATTCTGCAAGATAAATAACACTAGCTCGAGGATTTTCATCGCGGCCATGCTCTGTCTCTTTCACTAACTACTCAATCACGTGAGAGGTGTACATAACCTGAACAAGTGGCCTCAAGTGTCCTATGTGAGAGGAGGCACGTACACAGTAAATTAACTAAAATACCCGATAGCGCACTATCGCGGATATTTACACATTTACGACATATTTTTGGTACTTATCGACTGATAATGATAACTGATTCTTTGATTGTGAAGGAGGAAGTGCTTGATCATAAACAAAAGGTAGCGTTTAGCGCCAAATTTATTGTTACCAAAATACCTTCAGACCTGTTATCTTTGAAATGGTAGGCAGTTATTATAGTAGCATGTTAGTCACTTTATCGATGATATAATACAACGTGACACGTGGTAGGCATTTTTTTATGTCAAGTAGAAAGACCCACCTGATAGTAAGTGGTCACCGCCGCCTATGGACATTTGCAACACCAGAGGCATCGCAAATGCGTTGTCGCTGAGACGTGAACTTGATAAGTCTCATGTGCCTGTAATTTCACCGCTCCCCTGACCATTCTAACCGAAACATAGTAATACAAGTGCACTACTGCTTCACGGCGGAAATGGATAAGATGGTAGTACTTCCCCGGACGAACTCTGCACTTAGAGCTCTACTACTCGATTAATGAAAATATAAGTTTTACCCAGTTTTCTCGCTATCTTACACTGTTTCTTACCAACCCTCTCCCTCAACGACTTAATTAATTAACTGACGTAATTAATGGATGCGCCCTCTCTGCAAATAAATAATATAGATCTGGGTACATGTAATATATCAATTATCTGGTTGCCATACTACAAACAATATCGTCAAAACCAATAAACTGTTTAAAATCAAATATATTAAAACTGAATAACAACATAACAATACAAACTTAAACAAATAAAAACTTAACTTACACAAATTAAGCGTTTCCCTTCTTAACTCGGGCGCAGTGGACAATAACAAAGCTTGCACTTGAGTACCGGTTCAATAGCTGACCCGGGACGAACCACTCAGACGAATCAACTGCTTCCGATAGAGATGGGACATGACGACATCGAGATCTATGGAAATGTTATAGATTTTTTATTAATTCTTTTTTTGTGGTACTCGATAAAAAAATAATAAGCTACGATGTTTAATTTTTTATCTTTTTCCGGAAAGAAATAATAAAATAAACGCTTAATAAGTATCCAAAGATATAATTATAGTATCAAGCAGGCGTACAGTATTATTCGTATTGATAAATAGATTAAAATTCCATTAAATAATCATATTATTAAAAATATATGATAACGTAAAGTGAGAAAAGCAAAATATATGCGGTCGTTCCGTACAGTTACTGTAAGATTTTACAGTTTTAATTAAAAAAAACTACTTTTAATATAGGATGCCGTGATAGTTAATGGGAAATGCAATCTTAACAATGACAAATATCTATACTAATATTATAAAGAGGAAAGATTTGTATGTAGGTATGTAAAGTATTTAACGGATATGGATGAAACTTGGCACATAGATAGACCATATCCTGGAATAACATAAAGGCTACTTTGTATCCCGGGAAAATGTGATATCCCTCGGGAACGTGGGAAAAACCGCGGGTGACAGCTATATATTATACACAGGTCTCAGGTTTGGAATGAGCTTTTCGTCGAGGTTTTCCGAACTAAGTAACCTACAGCATTAGGTTTTTCAGAAAGAGTGAATAAATAAAATTATAATTTATAATACAAAATGTCTCGTTTTCTTGTGAAGTCAATTTTAATGTCTTTTTGGCCTCACACAGTGTATTTGTTGTATGATTGTGTTGTTTTTGCTATATTGTATCTGTGTCTAACGAGTGATGTCAATGAAATTGTCTATGCTGATGCTGTGCGAGTCCAAAATAAATGTTTTCTTTCTTTCTTTCTTTCTTTCTTTTTTTAATCAGAAACACTCACACGCCACTCCTATTAAAAAGACATTAATTAATCAAACAACCCACCCAAATTACACATTTTCCACCATCCATTCCATTCCACTCATCATACAGACCCCTAAAAGATTAGCCCTATCAAATATACAATTGCATTACGTCACAAAATAAACCCCACTTTCATTGTCAAGGTTAAAATTATCGGTTCAGACGAGTCCTCGATACCGCTTATCGACATCAATTGATGACGCCACAGCACTACTCTATCAAAGGGCCGGGAGCAACGGATATGAGTCTACTGCATCAGAATGCATTAAGAGAGCCGACGACTGAGCCCTTATACGGATGAATGTATTTGTGGCTGAGCCATTAACTATGATACATAATTATTGGTTTTATACGTCCTGCCTATGTTTAGATGTTTAGGAAATTGTTATTATGATTGTAGAGTTGTTTCAAGGCTATAAATGTTGCTTTCTCGCTTTTAAGGTTAGAAAATAAATAAAGAAAGACTGACACCCATACTCTAAGACGTTTCCTCGAAAATCCCTCGACTACACTAAACCTCACTCGTATTCATAGTTGCAAAAATCTCCTCCACTCGATGCTTCCCTCACTCGAGGTGAAGTAACTGTCAACTTCAGGCTACGTCGGGACTAACCTTAAGGAAGTTTATTGCTTATAAACAGTTACTGAAGCTCATTATTTTATTTCATTAATATTTTATCTATAATAGCATAACGTTACTGATGACATGTTACCTTACACTTCTATTCGACATCAGTCGGGATTGCACGAGTTTTCCTCAAGTTATAACTTAGAATACCAATTTGAGGATTCATCGAGAAAATGCTTAAGATATCCTCAGTCGAGTTGGAGTCAAGCGACGTTTGAAGAAACGTGGTTGTTAATCTGTCTTACTATTATAAATGCAAAGTGTGGATGGGTCGATGTTTGTTACTCTATCATGGAAGAACGCCTCAACGAATCTGGATAAAGTTTAGGACAGAGATAGATTATAATCTGGAATAGCACATTATTTCGGAAAAAACGTCCTTCGGAAACGCGTCTGAAATTGCGGAGGGCAATTAGTTATAAAATAATATAGTTATATAATACATATATTAGAAAATTTCATAGCTTCTGTATGTCCTTCTCTAGCGCAAGTTATCGATTTAATAATATAATTAAAAGTTATGAGGGAACAGATGAACATACATACACACATACATACCGGTCAAAATCATAACCCTCCTTTGGCTTCGCCGTAGTCGGGTAAAAAGTATTCACGGCCATTACCCCTTATGTGAGTATGTATGTAATTCATTATTCAAAGCTATTTATTCAGTTTAAACTCTATAAGGGCACTTATGAAGGGCAGAGCCACTGAAGTTCCCAATTCGGAATTCATTTAAGAAATACCGGCTAGAAATTAAGCTAGGTTACATTTTATAATGTGACTTATTTTGCTTTGACTTTTTTTAATGTTTATCAATAGATAAATGTACTTAAAACAAAAAAATAACAAGAAAATAAAAAAAACAATAACCCGTATAAGTTTTTAATTATAATTTAATCTAATACCCTACTGTTACTAATTACTTTACTATGTATACTATGTATATATAATGTAACATTATCATTATATCTGGGGCACATTTACCTATCAATTGTAACTTTATATGACACGGGAATTAAACCTAAGACCTCCATTATCCGAGAGCCTTATTCCACTCGACAACAGATACCACAAAATTCAATCGACCTAAAATATCTTATTAACATACTGTTTTGATATTGATAGTAGTCTTTCTAAAAGTTTTCTAGGTTAATTAATTTGCTTATTAATTCACATAATTACTATATCAGTACTAATTACTTTTGTTTCCAGGTATTTTATTAACCTTTCAAGACTTAAGCAACCTATAAAACCTTTTAAAACACGAACCAACAAAATTGCTATACAACTACTAAATTAATAAGCGTAATTTATGAGGTTACTCATACAAGAGAATTATAAAATGAAAAAAAAAAGTCCAATAATAAATCTATGGTAGAAAACCACCCTGAAATTCCCGTAGCCTTGAGTGCTACGAATGGCTACGAGCTACGAAGGCTAAGTCTCACTGTCGGCGATGCAGCGAAAAAAGTAACTCGCTCATGAAACAGTAAACAATCAATACATCGATAGCTTGATGGCAGTGACGTTGAAAGTCGTAGGTTCAAATCCCACTAGTAGTTTGAGGTTTCGGTAAAGGAAAACGGCGTGAGGAAACTATAGCATGGTGGTAGTCCACTTAGCAGTACCCGCCTGGTTCTGCCACCCTCAAAATGAATATCTGTCGCTAAGCACCTGCCCCTGGTGCCATCACGTTTATGATACCGCTCGACTCATTCCAAATAGATGTTAAGAATTACTAAATAGAAGTAATTTGATTCTATGACTCATCGGAGGCGCACCCGAGGAGTTCCGAGGTACCCTGACTGAAAAGTCAGTTTAGTCACCTACAAAGTACTATACAGTAAATTTATAGAGAAACAATCTACCGCCTCGATGCATAAAAATGTATAAAAAAATCCTTTTTTTTTAAGTTATACTTCTTTAGGCGCGTTTTGAATAAATTATGCGTATGAAATTATAAGATGCTGGCGCATCACTGTAACACAAAAGTTACAGGTTGAAGTAAGCTGATAACGGTCTCTCCGGAACATCGCACAAACCGCAACTGTCAGTGTCAATGAGTGAGTAATGATGTTTATTATTTGCTGGACTGACATAACATTTTCACTTTTTAAAGTTCGTTGTAGACTGAGGATGAGGATTTGAAAATTAAAAAATCTAATATCAAGTAATTTTTTTAGAGTTTTTTAAAAATTACTTTTTTATTAACGCATTGCACAGCATGGTGGGAACAGCCAGTTTATTATATTTGAATGAATATTTAAATGATGATATACTAATGATACTCTACTTTTAATCAAAATAATAAACAAAATGTAAACTCTAATTTACATGATGTCCTAAAATTGCATGTGGTGTTTACCTGTAAAGGTTATGAAGTAAGTTTTATTATAATTTTTCCTTCTGTATACATTTTGTATGTACGAATGTAACAGTAGTTGGTAAACCTAATAAATAAAAAAAACAATATATGTATGTTCAATTTACCACAGATAAAAAAAAACAATATATGTATGTTTAATTTACCACAGATAAAATACATAGCGTAGGTATATTACGCTAGTCTCCAGCGGTGCGACACAATCTCTAGCTATGCCTTCATAAAGGGCGGGCGGGGCGCCCAGACAGCGGGGGCGGGCGTCTCACGCGACCGTCTGGCCGTCTATATTGCATTATACTGTATTTAATTGTATCGTGACTAACCCACCATTTCGTTCACTATTTTCATGGCGTGATTCTGTTTTGGAAAAGAAAAATTACCAATTCGATATGAAGTTATTATTTAGAAAGATTAGGTTATTTTTCATATGAATTACTGCTAGAGTAATAAAATATGAAACCAAAGCTATTTTGATAATAGTGGGTAACCTTATTATCTTGACTAGAATAGTCAATAATTTATTCATGAATAAATGTTTTTAATAAGATTTCAATGCGTCATACTTTTCCGTAATTTTACATATGTCAACACTTTTCTACGACATATATTTAGCCAGCGTCGCGTTATATTTTATGTTTAAACTATTTATTTATTGAAATACATAAAAATGTATTTTTACCCGAAAAGTCAAAAGGAAAAGTTATGTAGGTAAAACAGTTATCTGGTTTCCGTAGTTCACAACACAACCTTGAGAAGTCTACCCTGAAATATTTATTGTTAACATTATATCTAAATTATATATGTTATGAAATATAGCTGTCCCACGCGGTTTCACCAGCGTTTATCGATGTCATATATAGCTTTTATCCATCTAGGAAAAATTCCGCATAGAATACTAGCAGTACCATCCCGATATGTTCAGTAGTTCTGGGGTGATGGTGCGTCAAAGGAACCCCATTTTGCTTAAATATAGATTGATAGATTACATTCATTTAAGTTTTTGACAGGAAAATCGTCTGTAGCAATACAGACGATTTGAGATAAGGTAAGTTTCATCTTTAGATCTAATGGTTAATAGTAAGATGGACCTTATTTTGTCGTCATAAGGCACACTTTCTTATAACACACTTAGCCGTCAAAACGGATCTATTACATGAGGACAACTTTAACAATATCACAAAATCAATACAATTACCATTCACACAATATTGAGGTTTTAATATAATAATGTCATTCTACTATTATAAAACTTTTTACAAGCTTTTTGAAACCACTTGGAACTCTTGGAAGGTCACGAAATCTACATTAATGTTACATTCCTTCACTGGTGTACATGTACTGAATAATACGCCAAGAAACTTAACATAGATACTCGACATAGCACAGTTTTAAGTATGGTTCGTGTAAGGATGTATGAAATCTACCTAAAGCCAACCCCTTTAAGTCTTAAAAAAAACAATAAGAAAATTTTACGAGAACACAACATCACTTTGAATCTGCCACCAAATAGCCACAATGCTACGTTGCTTCTTAAAATAGCTTCAACAAAACTATTAAATAATTTGAATCAACAAAATCTCTTATTTATATTTCGTTGGTCAAATATTAGTCAACTTATTTATAACCAAATTGTCCTTGAAGATGAGAACGAGCTACTGATTCATAATTTCAATAGACAACCTTATCGGCCCTGTGGCGCAACGGATAACGCGTCTGACTACGGATCAGAAGATTCCAGGTTCGAATCCTGGCAGGGTCGCTAAAATACTCTTTTTGTGCAGTGTTTATTTTGTGTATTGATTTCATCATTATCTTCTTGTATATAAATAGGCAGTGACGAAAAAGTTAAGTATTATTTTCTCTTCTGCTTGTAAATTTTTTAAAACGAGCTTTAAATAAGCGAAATATGCAAATTCATTGAAGTTTTTCATGTTTTTTTTATGTCAAATATGCCAGTAATTTTGACAAATAGGTAATCAACAAAAATACGAATTCATTCACTAAATACATTACTTTTGATTTAATACTTTTCCTTTCTCATTTCCGATGTTCACTAACCTACTATTATTTCACGACTATATAGCAAAAATAAAACCAAACATCAACAAAGTAGCCACGATTTTAAGCCATTATTTCAGTCCACAAATTAATGGGCTATATAGGGGCACCCTAAATTATGGCATTAGGGGATTGTCCTGTTACACGCAGACTGGAATTTGCTAGATTTAACTGCCTTTGATCTGTGAAGTATGTTTAAGAGCTTATAGGATTATGTTAGAGAACGGTGCTAGTGTATGCGATAAAAACGTGATTCTTTTAGGTTTTTAGTTCTTTTAATATGTTGAAAACCTATGGCTTCATTTTAGGTACACTGATATTTAGTAACATCAATTCAAAACAAATCAATATTATTGGAGCAGAAATAGCGCGATTTAGTAGTAGAGCTCTAAGTGCTAAGTTCCCAAATTCCGTTGTGAAGCAGTAGTGCACTTGTATTACTGTGTTTCGGTTAGAAAAACAAATCCCGTGATAGCATTCAACAATATTAATTAAATAACTATAGCTTTTACTAACTAGATGTAAAAGGTTGAAATCAAGCAAAAGAACAACAAGCACCCGATCCCATGGCGGATAACAATGGAACTACAAAGGTTACAACGGACGAGACGATGCATGGGGCAAAGGCTGGAGCTACCTGGGCCACTGTTAAAAAAAAACTGATTTTGTATCGTACACTGCTTTGGTTCTGTACATATATAGAAAATGTGGTTTACATTCCTATCATCTGATTTAAGAGACCGAGACAGAATAGTGCATTTAGTATCGAGAATGGAAACTGAACGTAATTGATTGAAACAAAAGAATCAAAATTTAGCTATGTGTAAAAAGTAAAAAAATTGTGAGAATCAAAAAAAAATGTTTTGATTTTGTGATAGTGTTAACACAAAAGTATTAGGTAGAGCTAATTAACGTAACTAACTCATAATATAACCAATAACTGGCAAATATAAGAATTAGGTTGCCATATCTAAGTTAACTATGAAAGGCAGCCAGACCATAAAGACTGTGATATAATATAGAAGAGGAAAGTACTAAAAAGACGACAGTAAAGTCAAATACACATATTTCACAATACAGTACAGTGTAAAATACATATAAATGCAATAACAATCTATGGCAACACCAGGGACATCGCAAATGCGTTGTCGTCCCTGACACGTGTAATTCTTATGACTCATGTGCCTGTAGTTCCTACTTTTATTGCCACCGATTTTATAAATTGCAAAAAAAATCAATATCACTTTATAGACTGCCAGCTTCAGTTATTTTTATATTTCACTAGCTGTCCCCCGCGGTTTCCCCCGCGTTTATCAATATCATATATATACCTAGCCTTTAACCATTTAGGAAAAAATCCGCGTCGAATCATAGCAGTCCCATCCCGATATGTTCAGTAGTTTTGAGTTGATGGTGCGTCAAAGGAACCCTATTTTGCTTATATGTATGTATAGATAATAAGAATAAAAATGATAACACAAATTTTACACTCGTCAAATGGCACCGCCTAAATAAGGCGTAATTTTTTTGCTTACGGATCCCTAATCCCTGACCTTTGTTCATGGTGCGAGAACGTGCCACCTTCGATGTGGGTAGACTTAAAAACTACAAAAAAAAGCATAAATAAAGCCTTGAAAATAAATCATTCGTAAATCACACCTTTCGGAGCTTTGTTTGGTATTTTAGTGTTATTGGGGATTATTTTGATTGAAACTACCTTTTGCCGACGGTTCCGCCTGCTTAACTTGACATATATTGATTCCGTTTGACTATAAGGTGGTCTATAACTGGAAAGTATAGATTTGCATCTTGCCTACAATACTTTTAATCCCAGAGGTTTTATCTTACAGAATCTTTGATAATTATCAAGGCAAGTTTTATAAAGAATGCTATCTCGCCAGTATTTAGTTTACTTATGAAATAATTAAATATGAAGTTAAATAAATTAAATCAAATATATTTCTTCAAATAGGCCTTCACAGGCGCTTATGAATCGTATGACTTTAAGGTAGTAGATTTTCAAACTCCATGGTTCATAGGTAGAATGTCCACTTAACAACTTACTCTCACTTAATGATATAAAAATTAAAGAATATTTATAGGTAGGCTAGGTATACCTAGAATACTCTAATCAAAGAAAGAAATATATATTTTTTTTCTTATGGTAAGTGGTCACCGCCGCCTATGGACATTTCCAACACTAGGAGCATCGCCAATGCGCTATCGACCCTGAGACGTGAAGTTGTTAAGTCTCATGTGCCTGTAATTTCACCGGCCCCCTTACCTTTCTAACCGAAACACAGTAATACAATTGCACTACTGCTTCACGGCGGAAATGGGTAAGGTGGTAGTACTTCCCCGGACGAACTCTGCACTAAGAGCTCTACTACTCTAAAAATAATAATAATGAAAATAGTATGAAATTGTTCGAAACATCGTAATTAGCCAAATATCACGACAACCACTCTTCATTAGTTTTCATTTCAATTTTCAACAAAACCAAACTTCAGGATAGATACAAAGCTATTGTGGTCACCAGGTAGGTTCGTAGTTTCCTCTATGGTTCCACTCAACCTCCTTAGATAAGATAATGAAAGCATAAATAAGTCTCCATTCTGATAGTCGTGTTGATATAGTAGGACTAGATTATATGCGGAATTAAATGTTGTTCTCAATAAACCCATAGATAAATAGAAGAAAAAAAAAGATAATAAATTTAAGTACGCTTCAAAATTATTATATTCCATAAAAGAAGCGGTAATGAATTTGAAATAGTTTAAATAAAAAAAATGATTCGGAAAGAATTTCAATAAAATATATGACTTACATAAATTCGTCAAAATTAAGATAAAATAGAGACAAACCCTACCTAATTTACCTAAGTACCTACTAAATAAAACAAACACTGGAAAGTTATCTTTGTTGATAAGTCTGTGGTGCCCTCAAACAAATCTGCAATTAAAGAACAACAAAATAAGTACTCACCTTATTCTACTGTGTTGTTCGAATTTCTATTCTATTTCTTATCACACAAAAGTCACTTTTTGTTATCCTGGCAAACCCAGACCGCGTATTCAGTCTCTTCGCTCCAACAATAAAAAACAAACCACAGATCTCGATTTAAACAAATTCGCGCAAGATAATTTGATTTTCGAATTGGAATTATGATAATCCCCGACTGAAAATAAACCTCAACCGCCTAGATTTTATAAATAACCTCAAAATCTGACAAAAAGTGTCGCGAAATGACAAGGGATAGACCACCCTCCGCGTTTGACAGCTGACTGGCCGAAAAATTGTGCGCATATTCACGCATGCGCTCTCGGTATCATTCCTGCGAAAATGGGGGATTGAAATCAGACTCTGTTTACAAAATCTATTTTGTAATGAAATTTAAAATTCAATTAATCAATAGACCTCTACTTTAAAAGTGCTGAGATTTTGAAATAATAAATAATTACGTTCGCATTTGATACAAAATCCTTTCCCACCCTGAAGGGGTAACCCGGCTAAATTGAAACTCCCTCGCTTAGTAGCTTCGGAGCATAAAATACAGCCTTTCAATTTGACACGATTGCATTGTGGGTAACATCGTGTGAAAAATAAATGAAGTGGAACCGATTTGTGGTCGTCGCGACCTTTGATAGAGCATCACTAAGGGTTAAGGTTGATTTAGACCCTTTAGTATTTACATACCTACTTGGGCATAAGGTTGATATATATAAAAGGTCAATAATACATAAAGACAGGCCATTTGACTTGGTAGTTAAGAACCTGGTTACTACGTCACAGGACAATTTTTTTATAGAGTTCTAACGATGGCAAGCTTAACCAAAGAAAATCTTTAGTACCACATTAGGCGTCTAAATTACGATAAGTATGAAAGTAAACTACAGTTGTCGAGATTTTAAAATTCTGTTTTGACAACAGACAATATTATAGAAAAATCATTGTTAATGCTTTTGGTATAAGATTCATCTATTGATCCAATGGTTATGTATCACCATCTTATCATGTCAGCCATATTGGATTTAGAATACAGCGAATATAATACGTAGAAGTAATAAAGCTTTTATTAAGAGTTCGTCCGGGGAAGTACTACCTTACCCATTACCGCCGTGACGGTAGTGCACTTGTATTGCTGTGATCGGTTAGAAAGGTAAGGGGGCCGGTGAAATTACAGGCACATGAGACAACAACTTCACATCTCGGGGTCGACAACGCATTGACGATGCTCCTGGTGTTGCAAATGTCCATAGGCGGCATATGTGGAACGTCTGCTGCCGTCGACCAACTTGGCACAAAAAAAAAGAATGAAGTCACTTAATTAATCGTGCAACGTCAAAAAAAACAATTGAGTGTGCAAAGTTTCTGCTCCATCTAGGATTCCCAATATTTTGTACGAGAAATGAAGTATAATAAGATCGGAGAAATAAAATAAACAGTATTTTACAAAAGAAAACAGTATTTTATTTTTTTGATTATTATATTTAAAATGTTCATAAGCCTCTCCTCTCTACTCAGCGGAAATAAAAACAGTATTTTGTATATTTTTTATAGAACAGTAAAAACTACATATTAACGAACGAAAAAAAGTATAATACTGTTCTTACCAGTATGTCTGGGAACCCTAGCTCCACCTAAAATTCTGTTGCAAGATTTGTCCCAAATTTTCAAACCAGGTAAAGGTAAAGTACAGTTAAAAAATAGCGTAATAAAAACTACAAAATCAACCACAACTAATGAAATCGAATATACATGTTCAATAGAAACGGACGCTTCGACATTTCCGGCACGCCGCACGTTCCGGCGACACGACACGAACGCGACACGACACGGATGCGACACGACACGAGACACGACACACCACTATTCTGCCACGATTATGTTGTACCTGAATGCGTCTATTGTTATCCAAGAGGTGTTATAGGTACTCGATATTGTATTTACCTTTTGTTAGGAACATTTTAGTACTTGTGTTTGAAAGCTCAGGTTGAAGAGTTAGAAATGGTATAGAGAGTAGTTTTATAGTGCAGTATAGGTAGAAGACGAATTTGCTTAGCTTCCGAGCTGCGGTTTCTCCCAGGTTCCCGAGGGACTTAATGTATGGATTATTGTACCTTTTTAATTATGTAAGAATTTTTTAAATAGTTACCGTGGTTTTGGATTACCCTTCTCGTATGCGTAAGTACAAACTTAAAAAAAACGCGCTCTCGCTTTACAGGCACATGAGACTTAACAACTTTACAACTCAGGGTCGAGAACGCATTGGTGATACACTACTGTTGCAAATGTTCATAGGCAGCGGTGAGTGGTCACACTTACCATCAGGTGGACCGGAAAAAACAACGAAGAAAAAGAGACGAGTAGTGTATGTAATAAATAAAACAGAAAATATTGAAGCAATAGTAAATGGCGATCAAAGGTTTCAAATATTTATTTGTGATGTCGCTGTAATTTGTATGTAAATATTTGTATGAACATAATTATTTTTGAAAGTAATAAAACTTTTGTGCAAAAATGATTTTTTTAATTATTATTAATTAAAAAGTTGATACGCACATTTTCCTGTAGTTCATCGCAACCGTTAACACGTAGGTACTCTAGGCATCAACGCATATCAGTTTCGCCAATTTATTCATAACAATGTGTTGTTAAACTGATTGATTACTTGCGATGTGTACTTGCTACATATTTGGGTGACAATCACCACTTCTTTAGAACACATACCTAAGTAGAAGATGGAAAACCGACAACGCATTGTTTTTTTATTGGTTTTCAGGCTTTGATAATTTCAATGCTATTTTCCATGAATTTTTTATACAGACCAGCATTATTATGTTTTATTTATCGCTTGGTTCTATTGATTTTCACGGTAGCCTACTTTCAACCGTGTACCCATTTGAGCGCCAGGAGAATATGGAAAAAAAATACCTTGATGACCTGTACCTCTACCATGAGTTGCTATCGAAACTTACTTTAGTCACTAGCGAGTAAACTTCTATCGATACAGTATTTCTCGATAGCAACTGTCAAATTTGTGACTCATGGTTCCGAATTTCTATAGCAAAGGCTAAAAAATGTTACTCGCTAGTGTTTACATTTCGATAGGTTTTTTACCTATCGACTCGTACTATCGATTTTAGTTCTTTACGTGACCGCTAGTGGCGCTGTACACATTTGCCATAGAAATGTTTTACGCCGTCGCGTACGTACGTTTAAAACTCATGGTAAAGGCACAGGCATTTACTTACTTGCGTCTCCGTTCGTTGACAGAGTGATTTAATATCGATGCACTATCATAAAATGAAATTTTATCAGTTATTTTATTGCGTTAGAATAGTAGTAATATTTATATACAGATGCACCCCCTGAAAATAATCCTGCCAGTGCCCATGCGTGTACCCGAAGTATGTAATATATGCAGGGCTTATAACATAGCCTATCTCCATCTGGAAGAAAGTACCTTTCAAATTGTTAAACATTGTATTATAGTAGTATATCAGTTATCTCGTTTCTATAGTACAAGCTCTGCTTAGTTTGGAATCAATTGGCCGTGTGCAAAGAATGTCTCAAGACATTTATTTATTATTGTTGTTTATATTTTTATTGTGTCAATTTTGATTGTATTCTTTTGTTCCGAAGTTTCACCAGGACAGTTCAAATTATACTTTCGGCCTTCACGTTACAGGCTTTGCCTAGTGTGACGGTCATAAACTCACACTGAGAACAAAACCTCCAGCATTATGCATATTATTTTCTATGTTTTTAATATCTTATCTGTATTGATGTGAATTTTGCTGAAATAAATAAATTTCTGATTTTCATTTCACATAAGTCCCGGAGATTCCCCATCACATACAATATACATATAAACTCACAAAATTCGCACCATCACTATATAATATCATGGTAGATTTAACACACATTGGAACAGAACAACATAGTTTTACCGCCTAGGATATTATTTAACAACGTATTGCTATTATAAAACGAAAGGCACCATCGAATACTGTTTGAAAAACTTAAATAGATTTAATAACTAACATGATGGTTTCCAAGTAATCCAATATTTATTTATTTATTTATTTCAACAACAAAATCCACAGCTCTTAGTCACAAAAATTTTACATATATGTATACCAGTACTTACAGCCAATTATGGATTTAAATTTTTGATTTTTTAACCTAGTTTCATTTAATGCAGTCACATCCATACTTACTATAAATACAAGAATATATATATGTGGTATATAGGGAACGGTATGTGTGTGTGCATGTGTATGTTTGTGTGTATGTTTGTGTGTGTGTGTGTGTTTGTGTGTGTGGGTGGGTATTTGTGTCTGTGTGTGTTATTCATATATATATACATTCATATATCATATCATTTATATGTACATAAGTGTGTATGCCATAATGTAACATTGAGTGTGTTTTGTAGATCAGCTAAGATGATTGGTCTACCAACTCAATCACATAAAACTTTTAAAATTTTATCCTTGAAAGCTTTTTTCTTTTCATGAAATATGTCAATGGTATGAAATTTTTTGTTGTATGTTCGATGCAATCTGTTCACCAATGAACACTGAGCATAATTAGTTTTTGCTTGTGCTACCGCGAATAACCCTGTATGCCTTGTTCGAGTTATAGGACAGCAAAAGCGCAACACTCTAGAAGTTAATTCAGGACAGTCGATATATCCATTGCAGATACCATGTAGTAGTAACATATCATACAGTACACGACGGTCCTCAAGTGCCGCGGGCTTGTGACGCTTGCATGCATCATTGTAATTTTTGAAGGCACCATAACATCGGTAGTTGAGATGTTTTACAAATTTACTTTGAATTTTTTCCAGAACCTGAATATAAGTTATATATTGTGGAGACCATATAGTGCAACAATATTCAAGGATACTTCTAACATATGAGAAATATAACACCTTTAGGCAACCTATATCAGAGAAGGGGCGACTGACTCTTAAAACGAAACCTAAACTTTTGGAAGCTTTGTTAACAATGCTATCAACATGTTCTGAAATAGATAATTTTGCATCCATAATAACCCCAAGATCCTTTATTGATGATGATTTATCTATTATAACTTTATTAATTTCATAGTTAAATTCGGTGAGTTTTCTTTTTCGAGTAAAGGAGACATAATGGCACTTATTTATATTTATCCCTATACGGTTAGTGGCATAGTAAGAACTGAGTCTATCAAGATCTGATTGAAGATTTAAACAATCGGAGGCATTATTAATTTTCATATAAATTTTAGTGTCATCGGCGTACATTAGATACTTAGCATATTGGAAACAAGCACCAACGTCATATAAGTATGAGGCATACAGCAATGGACCCAAAATGGACCCTTGGGGCACGCCTGATGGGATCGTTATAAAATCCGAGCAATACCCACCCACAACAACCGCCTGAGACCGGTTGCGCAAGTATGATTCCATCCATCTTAAGAGGTTACCGCGTATACCCAGCTCACACAGCTTTCGCAAAAGTATGATGTGGTCTACCCGATCAAAAGCCTTTTCAAAATCAGTGTAGACAACATCAACCTGCGATCCGCCATCCATATAGTTCAATTCAAAAAATTCAAAATTCAAAACCATTTATTCAGTTTAGGCCTTCGGAGGGCACTTATGAAGGTCAAATTTAAAGTTACTGAAGCTACAACAGTTGGCAACATGCTCATTAAAAACGCCCAGATTAGTTGCTGTAGATCGCCCCTTCATAAATCCGTGCTGTTCAATTGGTATTGAAGAAGATATTAATGGGTATATGCGATTATGCACTAACCTTTCAAACATTTTACTAAGTACGTTTAGAATTGATATAGGGCGATAATTTACAATACTTACTTTATGGCCCTTTTTATACACAGGTACTACGTGAGCTCTTTTCCAAATCCTTGGGAAATAACCCTCTCGTAGACACCTATTGAATATAAGCGCAATAGGAGATGCTAAAGTATCAGCACATTTAATAACAAATACTGGAGGTATTTTGTCACAACCGGCCCCTTTTGTTACATCTAAACTTCGGATAAGCTTAATTATATCAGTCTCACTAACTTCAATTGTATCAATTGTATAATTATGGCAGTAATTTTCAGAAATCGCATCAGTAGTATACTTGTCTGCAGGCTCACAAAAATTCTTATTAAAAAAATGATTAAACGCTGAACAAATATCCTCTTGTGTGTTAAAAACGGATTCACCTTTATTCGTTTTTGGGACGACTCAAGGAACGATTTGTAACACTCTGCCTGTAACTTTTTCTGCCTCGCCCTTAGTTCAGTAAACACACAATAGTCTACTGGGTTACGGTACAGCTTCCAGTCCTTGTGTTTTTTAGATTTATCTTTAATCAAACGAATAAGATCTCTACTATACCAAATAGGGTACGTGTACACACTGGAGCAATAAACTTGTGGGACATAGGTTTGTATTTGACAGTTTAAAACCGAATAAAATTTATCAACAATAGTGTCCAAGTCATCATCATCAGACACAAAAGACCAATCCTGTTCGCTTAGAGACTGGTTAATGATTTCATAGTTAGCACAATGAAAACGATATTTGATATAAGAATGTAGTTTAAGTGGGGGTACTAATATATCAGAAGCTATAATTGATAAGGATGGATGAAAAACATCCTCGGGAACCAGAGGTCGGCAAGATTTCCGTATTGTTAGAGGAAAATCGGAGAAAACTAGGTCCAAAACATTACCATTGCTATTTGACAGAAAATTATATTGAGATAAACCCAAAAATGAGCATTTTGCAAGAAAATTTGCGGCCGTATTTTGTAATTCTATAGAACCTTTCCTTAATATACGAGGATCACCTGTATCCCAATTTACACAGGGGAGGTTAAAATCGCCTGCCAATATAAAATGGTCATTAGGATGAGTATCACTCACCAAGGAAAGTACGTCAATAAATAATTGAGTCCTTTCTGGAAGCTGGGTATTCGGAGGTATATAAGCAACAGCAATATGTAAATCGTTTGTGGAGCCAATAGCTTTCCCAGGAATCGTAACCCATATACACTCAAGGTCATCCCGATTCCATTCAAGTCTTGGACGTGCTTGTAATCGTGTGTTACATAGAACGAATACACCCCCTCCTCTAGTACCTCTGTCTCTACGAAACATTAGAAACTTACTATTACACAGCTCTGCGTCTAATATCCCGTCACACAGCCAACTCTCCGTGACCATAACTATATCATGCTCAAAAAGCAAAAGATTATTATAAAATTCTGTGGTTTTTGACCTAAGTCCTCTAACATTTTGATAAAATAAGTATAATTTTTTTAGATTATCAAATTTATCATCCATTTATAAAAATATATTGATGTCCAAAATAAAAGTAAATCCTTTTCTGAGTTCTATTTATATTTAAAACTTTTAGCAAACTATCCCCTATGTTTACATCTATGCCAAATAATTCCCTGAATTGCGAATTGAGAATAAAACAAATAATTATTTCGCACAAATAATTACTTACGGTTTGTTTAGTCCTACCAACTAACGCATTTTTTTCTCCACTTTGATATTTATTTTTTATGTTTTGAATGTGCCTACGAGTAATGTGTTCAAAGAATAATTGTGTAGCCTGAGTTACGAACCGATATAAGATATTTTTATTATAAGTATTGTATGTATTGTGTTTTATATATAGTATGAGTCTAAGAGTAATGTGTGCAGTGTATATAAAAGCAGACAGTCCACCTGATGGTAAATGGTCATCGCCGCCTATGGACATTTGTAACACCAGGGCATCACCAATGCGTTGTCGAACTTTATTAAGTCCCATGTGCCTGTAACTTCACGGATTACCTTTTAACCGAAACACAGTAATACAAGTGCACTACTGCTTCACGGCGGTAATGTGGTAGCCAATCAAGCAGTCGTTAATCGGGACCACAGGTAAAGTATGGTGGAAGGTTTTTGGTACCCGCCTCGCTAGCTTCCGCCCTCATGTTCCGATAGCTGCACTTGAAGTCTTATTCCCTCCTAGGCTTCTTGCACTTACCGCCTTCGACCACATCATCACTTATCATGAGATTGTGGTCAAACACAAGCATCATTAAAAATTTTTGTATTATTATTTCTCTGAGTAGTAGAGCTCTAAGTCCGGGGAAGTACTACCACCTTACCCATTTCCGCTGTGAAACAGTAGTGCCATTGTATTACTGTGTTTCGGTTAGAAAGGTAAGGGAGCCGGTAGCGTTATAGGCCCATGAAACTTAACAACTTCACGCTTCAGGGTCGACAACGCATTTGCGATGCCCTTGTGTTGCAAATGTCGATAAGCGTCGGTGACCACTTACCATCAGGTGGCGGTGTGCTTGTTTATCGGATCATGTGGTATAAAAAAAAATATCAAGTACCTTCTAACTCAAACCTTTATTTACACCAGCTACTGCCTCGCAGTTTTATGCCCTTCCAAGAAAATACTTTATCCATGACCCAAAGTCACTATATACCAATTTTCATCAAGATCGGTTCATCCTATTCGTCGTGAATAAGTAACAAACAGACTGACGTTACTTGTCTCTTTAAAAAGCATTTATAATATTAGTGTGGTAGTTTGAACATCGTAAAGTACAAAGTTCTTCATGGCTAGGTGTCGATGATCGCCAGTTCTTGCAAGAGGTGATCTTCCACATCGGAGAAGGATGCGTGTCTCTCGAAACGCCGTTTCTCCACACGCTTAAAGTTCCTGCATTAAAACAATCATTAAATTCTTCTCCATTCAAAGATTCGTTTGAGAAATCTCTTTCTGCTGTAACTCCCATTTGAACTCATATTTTTAACTAGCTATCCCCCGCGGTTTCACCCGCGTTCTCGAAGTATTCATAGTATTTATTCCAACGGAATCCAAGGAAATCCATAGGATTATAACATGCACACAACTTATGTTACTACTGAATAAAGTAGCTTTCTGATAGTGGAATAATTATTAAAATCGGTCAAGTTGAGTTCGTTCATCACAAAAAAAAAATACATATATTTTCCATTTATGCCACATCTGCCCACGAGCTCAATACATGCACGCCTTGAACAACACGACAGGCTTATTCATGTTAATGCCTACTAAGAAGCTTAAAGTCTAAATTTAATCATTTTTATTTCTTTTTAATAAATATCCCGGGACATTCTTTACACACGGCCATCTGATCCCAAACTAAGCAGAGCTTGTACAATGGAAACCAGATAACTGATCTACTACATATTTTTTTCTAAACACATACATAAATAGATATTAACACTCAGACACAGAACAAACAGACATGTTCATGCACACAAGTGTTTGTCCTGGATGGGAATCGAACCCGCGACCTTCGGTTTGGCAGTCAAAGCGCTAACCACCAAGCCAACTGGCCTGTCAAATAAATAGCCGGAGTTAGGTTTCCTCGATACAGGGTTGCCTAGTGAGGGGTGCAAGTGAGAGGCCTCCTCGTGGCGCACCCTGGGCAACGTCAGCTCCAGGTGCCCACCAGCTTTTGGTGGACACTTGGCGCTGGCGGCTGACTCTCACATCCTTCCCTTCGGTCCTCTTCCCATCCTTCCACTCCCATCCTTTTAAGGGAAAACCCTTATCCTCTCCCCCTTCCTTCCCACCCCCCCCCTCCCTTTTTCCCGGCGGGCCCGGCGGCAGGTAACACTGTCGTCGGGAATAACCGTCCAAAACCAGAGTGAGGCACGCCGCTCCTCTGCGATCCGTAGCCCGGGCATCCTGCAACGACCTCCACCAAATGGCGTTGTGGAGTAGTGGGAGCCCGGAGCGGAGGGCTTGCCTTCATTGGCCGGCCCGCGAGAAAGGAAAACTCTATAAAAACCCGTCAGGACAAGACGTTAAAACCCTGTACATACCTGGCGACCTGTACAGTATCATAGCCTTGCCCCCGGAAAGGCGTCACCCGGGGGTCGACCTTTATATCGTCCATAATCGAGGGAACCAAAATGACAAATGCTTTTTCAAACCGGATGTTGATGGAGAGTAGTGAGGACAGGAGGAGAGACGAGGGAGTGCATGGAGGCACAAAGGAGCAGAAGGTGACGTCGGGTTTTTTCGGCCGGGCCGAGTCGTTCGAGCCCGATAACTCGGGCTCGGGGGGCGAGGCTCGGCCGGGAACTCCGGCAACCTCTCTGCCCCGAAAAAGAGGGCATGAGGAAGGGGAGGACGACCCGAGGCCCGAAAACACCCCCAAGGTGAATACCTCCCGAAGGGGTGGGGCCAAGGGGAGACTCGCAAGTTTCGCGAGGCTGGCGGCGGCAAGAGCGAGGCCCCGCGCGTCGGAGTGCGCAGATTCGGACGACTGCGCTACCTCCGATGCGGGGAGCCTCCTCGATGATAGCTCCGCCTCATGCCGGGAGGATCCCCCCGTTCCCCGTTCGGAATCGGAAACGGGGGGGGTGAAGAGGAAGGCGGTGCAGGAGCCCGTCGTCGACCCGGTCGGGGAGACGCGCAGGGCGGCTGCCCAGATTTTGGAGGGTGCCCGCAAGTCGGGGAACCTGAATGGGGCTGTGCGGGGCCAAAACAGGGCCTGCCACAGAATCCTGGCCTCCATGGACGTGATGGAGGCCGGGAAGACGGTGAACGGCGAGGTCCGCGCCCTCCAAGCCGAGAACTGGAGGCTGCGGGAGCGGGCGCTCCTCCGCGACGAGGAGCTGAGGAGGCTCCACGCCGCCTCCACGAAGCGCGGACCGTCGGAGGGCGGCACCTCGGCCCCAACGTCGCAGTTCACCGCTGCGGACCTGGCGGAGGCCCTCACGGAGATCAGGCGGGACCTGTTCGCCTCCCTGGAGGGTATGATCAATACCCGTCTCGGGGAGGCGAGCAAGCGCCCGCCTGCCGAACCCATCGGCCGCCAAGGCCGCCAAGACCGCCGCTGGGGCCACCAAGAAGCCCACCCCGGCTGCCCCTGTTGCCCCGCCGACCCCGGAGGAGGGACCGGGCCCCTCGGGCCATCGGCCCGAGGAGGACAGCTGGGCAACGGTGGCAAAAAAGGGCAAGGGCAAGGGGAAGGGCAAGGGCGCCCCCCCAACTCAAGTGGCCCCAACTAAAAAGGTAGCGCCCAAAAAGAGGGAGAAGGTACCGAAGGTCCCCAACACGGCGGCGGTGGTGATTACCTTGAAAAAGGACCTCGCCACCGCCACCACGCTGCACGCCACTATGGCAAAAGCCATAAAGGGCTGCAGCCTCGCTGAGGTGGGGCTGCACCACGTGAGGGTGCGGGCCTCGATGACCGGGGGCAGGGTCATCGAGGTCCCCGGGGCGGACAAGGAGCGGGCGGCGGATGCGCTTGCAGCGAAACTGCAGGCCATCGTGGGCGACGTAGCCCACATAAGCCGCCCGCAGAAAATGTCCGCCATCCTAGCGGTCGGCCTTGACGAGTCAGCGACCACAGAGTCGCTGACGGCCGCCGTCGCTGCTGCGGGGGAGTGTGAGGCGGCTCACATAAAGGTGGGGGGCATCCGCTCCCGCTACGATGGCACTGGGTCAGCTCTGATCCGGTGCCCGGTGGGGGCGGCAAGGGCCCTCCTCGGGCGGGGTCGGATCCTGGTGGGCTGGTCGTCCATCAGGATCATTCCGGTTGGGCCGACACCCATGCATTGCTTCAAATGCATGGGTGTGGGCCACACTAGGGAGCTCTGCCCCTCTGATATCGACCGGAGCCATATGTGTTTCCGGTGCGGTAAGGAGGGGCACCTGTCGAAGGAATGCCGGGAGGAGAAGGCGCGGTGTGCAGTATGCCACCACGCCCAACTCCCGGCCGGCCACGTCATGGGGGGGCCCAAATGCTCCCCGCCCGCGGTGAGAGGCAAAGTGGCGCGGACAAAGCCCGCCCGCCCATCGCGCCCCACCCCCGAGGCAGCGGCCGCCAGCCGGCCGGAAGAGGAAGACACCCGCATGGACGTCTAAATGCCTACATTATGGCATTTCTACGTCCTGCGGGTGGGTGCCTTTACCGGCACGAACGGCAAGGCCCCCCCCCCCCCCCCCCCCCCCCCGGGGGACTCTTAGTGGCTGCAGGCGGAGGATGGGAATCCTCCGTCTGCCACATCAAGCCACTTGGCGGACGGGAGATGGCCACGCGTGCTTGGCCATCTCCCTTTGGAGAGGAAGACCCCGGCATTAGCCGGGGCGAGACCGGTGGACATCGTGGGTTGTGCTTAAAAGCGGTACCACGGTGTCCAACCAACCGGGCAGCGGTAGCACGCCAAGGTGGTTTTTAGTGGGTAAACCTCATCTTCCCCTTCTCACTAGGAGAAAGGGAGGTGTAGGGAACCCCACATATCCCCCCGTCTCTCCCAGGGCGGGGGTCGAACTCTTCATGAGTTTTCCACCTTGTTAATAAAAAAAAAAAAAAAAGGGTTGCCTAGTGAGGAAACTGAGCAAGTAGTATATGTAGTATCAGTTATCTGGTTCCCATAGTACAAGCTCTGCTTAGTTTGGGATCAGATGGCCGTGTGTAAAGAATGTCGCGGGATATTTATTTTTTAATAATGTGCATGAACATGTATCTATTTTTACCAGACTACGGTGAAGCCAAAAGGTACACGAGATATTTGTCCGTTGTCGTATCCGTGCATATTTGCCAGTTAGCTGGTTTCCATAGTTCAAATAAGTTATCAGACAACCATGAGAAGAATGTTACGAGATATTTATTGTTATATTTATGTTATAGGTTATATGTATTATATAATGTACTAGCTTTCCCCCACAGTTACCCGCGTTTATCGATATCATATAAGTAGCTTAATTATAAGTGACGTGTATACTGTTGGTGTGTCTATAAATAAAAAATTCCAGCTCGAATGGTAGCAGTCCCATCACGATATGTTCAGTAGTTTTGAGGTGATGGTGCGTCAAGGGAATTTAGTATGCAGGGGGTTTCGGGGGTGTTAAATCGATCTAGCTAGGATTCATATTCAGAAAATGTTGTTTTATCCGTGTTTTTAGGCAATGAAAACTGCTACAATGTCATTAGAAGGTAAGGTTTTCAAGTCACATCTTTTGTGAGAAGTACTGTTATTGGGAGACCTTTATTATCGCATCTAATTCGTATCTAGGTACATATGATAGTGCTTTAAATAAGAGAATACGGTAGAAGTCACATTAGTAAAGAAATCCCGAGCAATGCTCGGCCATCCAGGTACTATATATAAATAGATTTACATATTACTTCAAGATCTTTATTAATTTACATTATATAAACTTAATACAAATGTTAACAGTTAATCTCATATCTACTATAACAGTTAAGAATAAATAGAAATAATTAGTTTCACATCAATTTAGTTATACCTACTTGTCTACATAATATTTCTGCCTGTTTGTCAACTTACATCTTTAAAACTACGCAATAGATTTTGATGCGGTTTCCAACATCATATGATAGTATGATAATTATTATACCCCTTATGCAAAGCCGAGCAGGTTGATAGTATTCAATATAAGTATTTTTAAATTAATATACATCAATATATTTAATAATTTAGTTCACCATAAACAAAATAAATATAAAACTAATACATAAATACAAAAAATAATTACATAAACCATAAACAACTTACAAAAAATCATTAATTGGAAGCATTTTGTATACTACACATAATTTGTACATGAGTTAAACTTAAATATCTAAATATATGTATGTAAAATAAAAACAATTATTTTTATTATTACAAAATTAATTCTATATATATTTTAATAGTTGCCTTAAAACACAACTGTTGACCCCCAAACTTTATCTCCACTGAATAAATCTCTCCCTAATTCTGTCTAACCTGTGGCAAAGTTGCTGTTCATACACTACAGTGAGACTACCCTGAGCACGAACATCAATCGTAAGCGTATCGAATGCGCCAAAAACCAATGCCATGGGAAATTGAACATCGCGCAACATCACGGTGTGTGCGGTGTTAAATTTACTATAAAAACTAGCTTTTAGGCGCACTCGATACGATAACGCGACGTGAAGTTGTTAAGTCTCATGTGCCTGTAATTTCACTGGCCCCCTTACCTTTCTAACCGAAACACAGTAATACAATTGCACTACTGCTTCACGTCGGAAATGGGTAAGGTGGTAGTACTTCCCCGGACGAACTCTGCACTAAGAGCTCTACTACTCTGCTTGCGATAGATGTTCCCGCTTAGGCATCAGTTCCCGAGTTACTGTCTCCACACTACAGCGCAAACTATTACTGTCCCCAATATAGTTCTAGTCCGCCTCTATGCGGTCTAGTTCTCAACATAAGTAGCTGAACTGACCCATTTACAAGTTTTTATTAAATTAAATACCTTTAAATTATAGTTATCTGTAATATGGAAAAGTAAAGTAATCTTTTGTAAATATGTGTTTTCAAAGCCCCACAATGTACAGCTATTTGGTAAATATGTGTTTTCAAAGCCCCACAATGTACAGCTATTTGGTAAATATGTGTTTTCAAAGCCCCACAATGTACAGCTATTTGGTAAATATGTGTTTTCAAAGCCCCACAATGTACAGCTATTTGGTAAATTTTATTCTGTCTTGCCAATTATTAACGTGAGACGATTTTGGCAATTTCGACTCCCCTTCCCCATACGTGAGATTGGATGAGGTTCGGATCGACCCCTCCCCCCCTAAATACCTCACGTAATTAACGGAGGCCCCATTTAGTACTGACCTTCAACTATCCCCAAACTGTTGTTAAACTACTCGACTCATACTGTACGCAAACTACTCTGCAAAACTAACTATACCAACTGCTGTACCAAAATCCTATTCTCTATGCTACCTCAACGGCCCTCTCTCTCCACATGTACCTCTCAAAGACATGCAGTAGCTCAAACATGACCTCCGCCATGATGAGCGCGATGACCATCCACTCGAGCCGCACGTGGTGTCTGTCTGCTGCCCACGAGGATAACAGCTCCAGGAGTTCCACGCAGTGAGATAGACGCTCGTTTAGTACCTGGTGACAAAATTTAGGCATTAACACCTGTGCCGAGGTAAATCCAACCTTATCTCAATGCATGGAGGAACGTTAGTACGTTTGTTTAAAAATATAATAGTTGTGTTTTGTAGTGCACAGCTAATTTGGAGTTGGTTTTATTTCATTTCATTTGGTTATATCTGTAATCATCACTACATAGTATAAAACAAAGTCGCTTTCTCTGTCCCTATGTCCCTATATCCCTGCTTCCTATCCTTAAATCTTTAAAACTACGCAACGGATTTTGATGCGGTTTTTTTAATAAATAGAGTGATTGAAGAGGAAGGTTTTTATGTATAATTATTATAAAGAGGTAAAATTTCGATGTAGGAGGTAATCGCTGAAATTTCTTATATGATTTCAAACATTCTTTCACTGATAGAATGAGACAGTATGCCTGAGTGACATAGGCAATGTTATAAACCGGGATACATTGAATCCCTCTGGAACGCAGGTGATGCCGCAGAAATATAGGTAGTATGAGTAATCTGGTTGGTTTACAAGCACTGCTCAGTTTGGGATCAGGGAACTGCTTCTTAACCTTTAAATAGGCGCTAGTTTAGTAAGTCGCGTTGGGTCTGCAGTTACCAAATTGATAGGTATGAAATTAGAAACTAGACCCAGAACTAGGGGACTAGAGAGTTAGGAAGCTAGCAAGAAATTCGGGTTGACAGCGTTAATAGGTATAAAAATAGCTTAACTTGAAGATCACTGGTCGCGGCGACCCCGCGCGCCTAATTAAAGGTTAAGAATATCGTAGGATATTTATGACTAACAGTTCCTTGCGCTTTTAACCGGGTTCCCAAGGAATATAACATTTTCCCCGGGGATAAAAAGTAGCCTAAGTTATTTCATATAACATCAGCTATCTGTATGACTCCATACAAACATCGATTTTCATATACATATAGATTATTTATTAAAGAGTACTTTACCCTGGTGCGTCGCGAGATGGTGAAGAAGGCGACCGTGGAGGAGTACAGCCTCTCTAGCTGCTCCTCCTCCCAGTAGAAGTCAGGAGTGTCCAGCAAGTCTGACTCCACGTTCAGTCTGTGCCGGAGGGAGAATAACTCGCCTAGTTTGCGGACAACCTGTAATAACGTTCGATTTTATAGTCTAGGTGCATGATTCTCAAATTTCAGATTTACATATTTTATGTTTTCTTCATTTTCATTTTAATTAATCAATTTATATCGAGATATTAAGGATATCTCGATATAAATCTATCTAAGATATTAATTATTATACAGTCGCTGGATTTAGGCGGCCCGAGGCCGTTCGATTACAGGAGGCCTATGTTCAGTGGACATCCCTGGACTGATGTGATAAATGAGATATTACCGTGGAAATGGTGAGAATCATACTTGTCGTTGATTTGAGTTATATTCTTTAATTGGACTCTTGAATAAGTTCTAAATAAAAAATTTCCATTGCCTTTAATAGTTATCGAAAACATTCTATTGACGTTCAAATCTTACTTCATTAACATTAACCCATCAAAAAAATTAACGTTAAAACTGGCCATGTTATGGTTAGGTCAGGGGACGATGGGGAATGGGAGATGGGGAATGGGGAATGGGAGATGGGAGATGGGGAATGGGAGATGAGGAAGGGAAGATGGGAGAAAGCCAGTTGATACAAATAAGGGTGGTAAGTCGGTGTGTACCTCCTTCTTGTCGACGTGGGCGGCGCCCTCGCGCTCCATGGCGGCGGAGTGCGCCTGCGCGGCGGCCGCCAGCGCCTCCAGCCGCGCCTCCCACGCGCCCAGCCGCGCCGACTGCACCATGGCGTGGCTGCCGCACCGACACATTTTTTAGACTAGTTTCCATAACTATGCTTAGTTTGGAATCTTAAATAAATATACCCCGGAGCATCCTTCACACGCGGCCATCTGATCTAAATTAAGCACGAACATCTATCGTATGCGTATCGTCATCGTATCGAGTGCGACAAAAAGCAATGTTATGGTGAATTGAACATCGCGCAACGTCACGGCATGCGCGATTTTCCATACTAACTAACTTTTTCGGGCACTCAGGCAGAACTTGGACTAGGGAAACTAGATAACTGATATAATTATGTACAACTTTTGTAAATGTGTACTTATTTAATTATTTACATGTACATGCAGACAAATGTTTGTGCTGGAGCGAACCCACAACCTACGGCCTGGGGGTCAGGGTCTCTAACCACTGATCTAACTGGCACGTCAAATTTTATCCCAGGATATTTATATTTAGCCTTCTTTCCTACATAATGTATTTTATATACCACATTGGTCAACAAACAGGCCGACGACTAAAATACTACCTACATAGGTACGGTTAGCAACATAAAGATCTTTTACAAAACACATGTAGGCCCCACTGAAACTAATTTTTAATGTAGAACTGTGACCGCGTAGATTTATGAACACATTTACAAAAGAACTGTTTACCATAGCTTTACAAAAAATTAATAGTTGTATTTTGTTACTTTAGAGTTGTTCTAATTATGTTAAAGATTTCGAGAGTTTTAATAGGAAACCTTGTTATCACTTCCACTGAACATTCTTTACACACATGGCCATCTGGTTCCAAACTAAGCAGAGCTTGTACTATGGAAACCAGATAACTGATATACTACATATACTACTATTTTTTTTTTCTAAATACATACTTATATAGATATGTACACCCAGACATGTTCATACACACAAATGTTTGTCCTGGGTGGGAATCGAACCCGCGACCTTCGGTTGCTAACCACCAAGCCAACTGGCCTGTATATTTATATATTTTATTTGTATATTTACCATCAACTACAATTTCATTTCAATCCCTAAATGGTATGAAACAAAGTCACTATTCCTATATCTGATTGTGCATTTATTTCTTTTAAAGTAAGTATGCAAATGATTTTAATGCGTATTCACTACAAAGGTGCACCCATTAATTACGTGAGACGATTTGGGCGATTTTTTTACCCCTCCTCTACCCTTGGTGGGATGTCGTGAAATTTTGCTCGAAACTAATCTACGAAACAACTCATTAGATTTCAAAAATTCTTCCAATATTTTCAATGGACCTTCAGAGCGAACATGAGATGAATATCATCACGTTATTAATATATTTCAATATAAAACTTTTATTTTTTTATAATAAATATTCATAGATTAGCTAAGGAACTTGACTAGAATATTGTCTATGGAAGAGCAAGCAGAAAGCAAGAGAAATGTTCTTGCTAATGATTGAGGTAAAAAAACATAAACTTCCATGTCTTTAAAAACAAAACCATATTTACCTGAAAGTGTACCTCTCTAAAGTGTTATCTCTATTGGGCATCAGCACGAAAGATGACTCTTGCAAATGGCACCTTTTGCTGCAAACAAAAAAGAATAAATTTGAAAAACTCTTAACCCTCAGTTATATGAGATAAACAAATATATCTTACGCATTAGGCTGGTACACATATGGCATAATCTCTCTTTCCTTTTCAACGACTTCTCTTGGATAACTCTCCACTTCGTATCTGAAAAATATAATGAGGTTTAATGCCTAGAAAACAATGATTCTCGGCAAGTCAAAATAAAGTATGTATTTCACAGCCTGTCGAATGAAACCTACAGAAAACTACCTATCTCTTTCTCTCATAGGTTAAATCCTAAAGATTTTTGACTCCTTTTAGTGCCGTTTTTCATTTCTTTAAGATTCAAATTACAATGCTGTTAAAGAAGTAATATGTAGAAATACATACGGTTTCACAAAATCCAAGACATTACTGGCCTCCAGCTCAGTACAGTTCCAGAAGACTACAGCACCCTCACCAAAGAACATGATCTCGCGAGGCTCATCGCCAACACTGTACACCGCATGGGCAACTACTACGTCACCAATTTCTTGGGCTTTCAGTCTGAAGAGTACAAGATATCAAGTAAGTATAATGTGTTGAACCATACAACTACAACTATAAAAATTTTGTGAGAATGTATAGATATTGGAAATTCTGTCATGCATAATACTAAGTAAATGGATTTAGATCGAATTTCAGATAAAGATAGAGAATACACTGGAATAAGACTTTATATCCCGAGAAAATATACCATCCCTTTGAAATGGCGGTGAAATTCAGGACAGACACTAGTCAAGAATAAGTTTAAAAGATTGCATAAATAATTTGAGAGTAAATTTGGTTTTCAGTAATGCTAGAAAAGATTTTTTTTTTTACTTAAGCCAGGATATAGGATAGGCTTGTATTAAAACTACATTCTGATGACCAGTGATCATGTTACCAGAAAAATAAAATAGCAAGAGTCAACAATGGAACCAGATTTCATGTGCAGCTAAAAACTAAATAATATATAATAACTTCACTTCAAGACCATTCGAAAACATCATCTTAAGTAATTCAGACCTGTAATCTACAATTACAAGCTCAAAGGAGTTAAATAAGATAATTATAGAAATTGTTAATTTATTTTGATATAATGTAAATCGTTGTAAAAATCTTACGTGCCCGGCTCATAGAGCTTCTGCTGCACCAGTGCCTCCTTCAGACTCTTTAGATCATAGGAATTAGCCGTTGCGTACGCCAATGTTAAGAAATGTCCTTCTTTATTTGTCAAGTCGGCTAACGAAGCCTTCTTATGTATAGTCTTCTTTTTGATCGGTATACTTCCATTTTCTATCGGTAATGTCGGCTGTATTGTATCACTAGAGTATTTCCTTACAACTAAATGCTGTCCGATCGGGAAAGTATAGCTTTTCGTAGATAAAAGCTTTATTTTATTTACGCCGAAATCAAATACCGAATTTGGCGCGATACCTTTAGTAACCGCGCCGCGTATGGCAGTAAATACAATTCTTGATAAATACACAGTCATTATGAAGACTTACTGTTATTTTTGTTTGATGTATGATGCAATATTTAATACTTTTTCGTAATTTATTACATAAAATTGAGGTTATGCTTAGGTTTACTGTTTAGACGTTTTATGACAAACAGTGGAATTGATTAGACATTTTGAACGACGACACCGATTTTAGTGTTGCTATAGCAGTCGAAGTCTGCCGGAAATACAGGAATACTAGTCTAATAAAAAAATTATTGTACCGAGTACGAAACAGAAATGACAAGGTGAAAGTGCATTAATGTAGGCGTGGCACGTGTACCACAAACAAATATATTTAATGATAAAGCCGGGTATGTCATCGCCCTGGTGAATCCCTCAGACATATCATATACGGTTGTTCGGGTCTCGCAAACGGTGAATACCTGCACAGACACAACCCTTACCAAGTAGCCAGGATAAGCCACAAAAAGCTCGCTCTGAGATACCGCCTTGTGACCTTCTATTGCTATTTAATAAAATTTCAAAAAAATTCAAAATTCAAAACCATTTATTCAGTTTAGGCCTTCGGAGGGCACTTATGAAGGTCAAATTTAAAGTTACTGAAGCTACAACCGGTTCGGAAGTCAGCCTTCAACTGAGAAGAACCGGCAAGAAACTCAGCAAGGTTACATTCTTTTTTATTTGTTATATAAATTTTTATCTATTCTAACTTTTTGGCTATTTTATAATTTCAATTTTACATAATTTTATATTTAACAATTACAAAATACTTATTATAGGTAACATTAATAAAAACAAAACAAAAAAAAAAATATGACGAGACTACAAAATAGAAAATAACAATAATTAGGTACTTACAACTTAAACAAGAGATTTAGAGGTGCACTGTGCAGAGAGCAGCTATTTCCATACATTTTTATCTTCAATATAATGAACTACCTTGTAATACGCTTTTTCTTTCAAAACTTTCCTAATATAATTTTTAAATTTATGATCAGACATTTTGGTTATTGAAAGCGGTATCTTATTATAAAATCGAACACAATTACCAAGAAATGACTTGTTAACTTTAGTTAGTCTAAAGTATGGAACAACTAACTTCTCCCTTTGTCTTGTATTTATACTATGAATATCTAATTTTGACTCAAACATTCCTATGTTTCTACGTATAAACATTATATTTTCATAAATATATAGTGAAGGTAATGTCATTATATTTATTTCCCTAAATAAATCTCTTAATGATTCACGGGGACCCATACTGTAAATTGCACGAATTGCTCTTTTTTGTATAATAAATATTGATTCTATATCCGCTGCTGCTCCCCAAAACAAAATACCATAGGACAAGAGGCTATGAAAATATGCAAAATAAACTAATTTGGCCGTCTCAACATTCGTCAATTGTTTAATTTTCCTAACAGCAAAAGCAGCCGAACTTAACTTAGCAGCTAGAGTATCAACCTGAGGTCCCCACTGCAATTTATTGTCTAATGTAAGACCCAAAAATACCGTTTTATTTACAAGATCAATATGGCTCCCATCTATTATTATTTGGCTATCTACTTGTGCTACATTTGGTAAAGAAAACCTTAAGCATTTAGTTTTCTTTGAATTTAGTAATAGATTATTTGTAGCAAACCACCCACAGACAATTGACATAGTATGATTAACTTTAGTTAGATCTTTGTCTTTTCTATTAACTTTAAAAATTAATGATGTATCATCAGCAAACAAGACAATATCTGTGAGGTCATTTACAACATATGGCAAATCATTTATATATACTAAAAACAAAAATGGACCTAAAATTGAACCCTGGGGTACCCCCATTTCGACTAAAGGGCCCTTGGATGTTGTGCCGGTAATCCCTACCTTTTGCTGGCGATTTGATAAATAAGATAAAACAAGATCATGAACAGTTCCACGAATTCCGTAGAAGTCAAGTTTTAGTAGTAGCGTACGGTGGTCAACGCAATCGAATGCCTTGGACAGATCACAAAAAATGCCAATCGCATCCTGTGAATCCTCCCATGCGCCATAAATGTGCCTCAGCAATGTTGCTGCCGCATCGGATGTAGATCTTCCCTTCGTGAAACCGAACTGATGACCATGCAATACCTTATGCTTAGTAAAGTGACTTGACATTTGATTAAGCAGCAATTTTTCAAAGATTTTACTAAGTGCTGGCAGAACGGAAACTGGTCTGTAATCAGATGGATTCTCCCTACAATCGGACTTGAAAATAGGTACTATTTTACTATATTTCATTAAATCAGGAAAACAACCCTGATCAATGCATTCATTAAAAATATTTGACAAAACAGGTGCAATCACTGTTATTATTGATTTTACGATTGTTACTGATAAGCCCCATAAATCTTCAGTACTTTTCATATTGAGAGAATTAAAAGTTATTATGATATCGCTAGCATTAATATGGTCAAATTTAAAACTTGGAAATGTATTATGAATATGCTGCTTGAGTAAAGATTCCGCTGCTATAGGACATGATTTAAGGCTTTTAGTAGTTTTACCAGGTATACTCGTGAAGAAGTTTTCAAAAGCACAGGCTACATCTAAATTATTTGTTAGAATTTTTTCATTAATTTTAAGAGTTACCTGTTCATTATTATTTCTAATTTTACCAGTTTCCGTATTAATAACATTCCAGACTGTCTTTATTTTGTTATTAGCATTACCTATTTTATTACATATAAAGTAAGATTTAGCTTGATTACACACTAACTTGAAAGTCTTTGAAAATTTTCTAACATATTTATGAAATTCTTCGTTCTGAGTTAGAGATTTTAAATGATAAAGTTCATACAACCTATCCCTGCTCTTACGAATACCTTTTGTAGCCCAGTCACTAAATCCCATTTTACTATTTACCTTCACTATTTTAGTAGGACAGGCTCTATTAAAATTATCGCAAATCCCAGACAATAAACCTTTATACAAGACATTGGGCACGTTCTTCTTCAATAACTAATACTTATATGTATTTATTTGCTATAAAATACTCGCTGGAAGCCACAAACAGTAGATAGAAGACAAATTTTAAATGCAAACTGGAGTATTTGTAATATATTGTGCCTATCTGCTTCTAAAGTTCTGTGACTACAGCGGGGTCTACAGTCATATCACGACTGTGTGCACAGTCAGTAGATATGCCATAATCGTATAGGGTAATCTATCTATACTAACAGTGGCGGCCTTACCCATTGCGTGCGTGGCCCTTTGTCCTTCGTGAAAAGTATGTGATGAGAAAGTCTGGTTGTTTGGTTTAGGTATTTGTCATGTTTGACAAGAAATGCTAAAGTTATACAAATAAATTAAATTAGAAATCCATATTTTTTTTAATTTGCTTGGGTTACGCGAAGCCCCTGCAAGAGCGAGGCCCCGGGCGATTGCCCCGTTCGCCACCCCCTAAGGCCGCCTCTGAATACTAATATTATAAAGCTGAAGAGTTTGTTTGTTTGAAGGCGCTAATCTCAAGGATTACTGCTCCGATTCGAAAATTTACGACACATTTCTAATAAAAGGAGTATTAGGGTAGTAGAGCCCTTAGTTTTGAAGTTGTAGAGTTTTTAGTGCAGAATTCGTCCGGAGAAGTACTACCACCTTACCCATTTCCGCCGTGAAGCAGTTGTGCACTGTGTATTACGGTGTTTCGGTTAGAAAAGTAAGGGGTCTGGTGAAATTACAGGCACACGAGACTTAAGATCATCGTCTCAGGGAGTCGACGCATTGGCGATGCCCCCATATTTCATAAATTGTCCGTATGGCTCAGTTTATACCTTTTAAGACTTTTAAAAGGAAAATTTTAAATAGCTGATACAACATCTGTTGCGGCTAATAATGCATGTATTAGGTTGGGGAAATAGTCTTTTCGCATTATAGTATGTATGAACTTGTAATAAAATCTCTTTGGCTATACTATTTGTATCTGGCTGGTTTTGGTATCATTGAAAGTTTAAATTTTAAAGAACATAATTCCAAATTCAAATTAGGAAAATGTGTGATTTGCATTTGTTTTTCGTACCGCCAAGATGAGTGAATCTAATGAAGAAATTCGATTCATTTTAAAATTTTACTACAAAAAAGGTAAAAATGCAACGCAAGCCGCGAAAAAAATTTGCGATGTTTATGGACCTAGTGCAGTGTCTGTGAGAGTAGCACAAATTTGGTTTAAGCGTTTTCAATCCGGAAATTTTGATGTCAAAGATGCACGTCGCTCTGGTCGCCCCATTACGGATAAAATGGATGCCATTTTTGAAAAAGTGGAGCAAGATCGGCATATCAGTAGTTACGACGTAGCTGAAGAACTGGGAATTGACCACAAAACAGTTTTGGCGCATTTGAAAAAAACTGGGTACACAAAAAAGCTAGTTATTTGGGTACCTCACGAGCTCACTGAAAGAAACCTAATGAACCGTGTACTCATTTGTGATTCTTTATTACGACGTCATGAAACCGAACCATTTTTGAAGAAAATGATAACTGGTGATGAAAATGGATCACGTACGACAAGAACGTGCGAAAAAGGTCGTGGTCAAAGGCCGGTCAGGCTTCACAGGCAGTGGCGAAACCCGGGTTAACTCGCAACAAGGTGATGCTGTGTGAGTGGTGGGATTGGAAGGGCATTATTCATTATGAGCTGTTACCACCAGGCAGGACCATCGATTCTGAACTCTACTGCGAACAATTGATGAGATTAAAGCAAGAAGTTGAGAGAAAGCGGCCGGAACTAATCAACAGAAGGGGTGTGGTTTTTCATCATGATAACGCTAGACCTCACACATCTTTAGCCACTCAGCAAAAATTAAGAGAGTTTGGCTGGGAGGTATTAATGCATCCGCCGTATAGTCCTGACCTTGCACCTTCAGATTTCCACCTGTTTCGGTCTCTTCAGAATTCTTTAGGCAGTGTCAGGTTAACATCACGAGAGGACTGTCAAAACCACTTGTCGCAGTATTTTGATCAGAAGTCCCAAAATTTCTATAGCAATGGGATCATGTCCCTACCTACAAGATGGCAAAAAGTTATCGAACAAAATGGTACCTACATACTTTAGTTAAATGTAAATAAACTATATTAAAAATGTTTTGAATTTTCTTAAAAAATGCGAAGGAACTATTTCCCCAACCTATTATGTAACTCGCGCTTCTCACGTCTTTGCTCTGCATCAGATAAAAAAAAATTGTCAAAAACAAAAAATTTATAAGCAGATAAAAGTCCCACGGAAAATAACTGTTATTTGCCATTCTTATATTTAAATATTTGTTTAAAAAATTAAATCAAAATTAATAATATTGAAGCAGAATAATATAGAAGCAAACAAGCAAGGCCGAAACAAAATCAAAATAACACACTTGTAATAATGAGAACAGAAAATTGAAGTAGTATAGTAAATGAGCATCATACAAGTTAGAATTGCAAAATAAAATGCTTTGAATCATGGAAGTCATTTAATTTTCCATAACAACTCCAGTCTTTCCCATTCCTATGTATATCTTGTTTAAAGAAAGCTGTCTCCAAATAAGGACAAGAGCCCACTAAATACTCACTTACATAGATAAGGTATATATATACTATATAACATGCCATATGAACCCGGAACCTATATTAAACTGCTATTCGTTAACAGTTATTCTCACAAAAAAACGAATGATATTGTAGCTGTTTTCACGGATAAAACGACGTTTTCTTAAAAACCTAGCTAGATCGATTTCTCGCCCCCCAAACGCCCTGCATACTAAATTTCATGAAAATCGTTGGAACCGTTTCCGAGATTCAGATTATATACTTCATAAACAATATACAATAATTGCTCGTTTAAAGATATTAGATAGATAAGGAAAATGCCTATTTAGATTTATTAGAAACATGTCATTTGTGTTCCCGAGGGATGTTGCATTTTTACGGGATAAAAAGCATACCTCTATGTTATTACAGGACATGGTCTATGTGCCAAGTATCATCCAAATTTATAAGGTAGATTTTGCTTTGAAGAGTAACAAATATCGATAAATCTTCACAAACATGCATTATAATATTAGTAGAATAAAAACGAATTGTTTCAAACATGTATTTTCATATAGTTATAACTAGCTTATAACTAGTTACTTAATTAATCATTCTAATAAAGTGTTGCCGTCTTCAGCAGTAAAGAGAATCTTCAGTTTCCTCGCGAACTCTGGCCCGACTCGACGTGTCTGGGAGCCAGGCACCGCCGTTCGAGCAACACCGATGTCCGCTATTTGGTTAACACTATCTGAGGCCTGAAGTGCCTAAAAATAATATGTTACAGATTCAATAACATAAAAGTGAAACAACTTATGAAAGGGCTTAGAAATTCTGATACGCAACCTTTTGTGTGACGAAAAAGATCGAAGACGATGCACAGTGGCACATGAGTATTAAATTTATAAAAATAATAATATTTTTTATTGTGACTACTTCTTAGTATACCACTATTTTCTTAAAAACAATGTTAGTAATAACATTAAAAAATGATCACTATTTACAATTTGTACACACTTTCATGTCTATAGCGTGTTTAAACAAAGGGGTGTCAAAACATCAAGGAAGACATAAACATACTACTCAGGTTCATGCTATCCTAGTACTTTTCGCTCGCTTGCATATGTCACACGAAACATAACAAATCGAATCACACCTATTAGGGAAACATAAACATACTACTCCCGCTTATGCTTTCCTAGTATTCTTTGCTCGCTTGCATACGTCACATCAAACTTATCCAATCGAATGACACCTATTAGGAAAACGTAAACATACAACTCCCGCTTATGCTATCCGAGTTATTCTTCGCTCACATGCATATGTCACACGAAACTAACCTTATCGAATTACACCTAACAGGGATACATAAACATACTACTCACGCTTATGCTATCCTAGTAATCTTGGCTCGCTTGCATATGTCACACGAAACTTACCTAATCCAATCACACTTATAGGAAGACATAAGCATACTACTCCCGCTGATGCTTTCCTTTTATTCTTTGCTTGCTTGCATACGTCACACGAAACTTAGCGAATCGAATCACACCTAAAAGGGAGACATAAACATACTACTTACGCTTATTCTATCCTAGTTCTCTTTTGTAGAATGCATACGTCACACGAAACTTGCCCAATCGAATCACGTGTAATGTAGGAATTCATAAGCACACTACTCACACTTATGCTATCATAGTACTCTGCGCTCGCTTGAATATCGCACACGAAACATACCTAATCGCATCACACCTAATAGGAAGACATAAGCATAATTAATACTTACGATTATGCTATCCTAGTACTATTTACTTGCTGGCATACGTCAATAACATCTTCATGTTTACCAAAATAGTTATTAAATTTTAATATTAAAATAACTTCAAAGATTAGAAATGTTTTTCCAGAAATATGAATTCATACAGTAAAGCAAGATTTAAGCGCAGTATTAATTATCATTTGCAGAATGGTACATAACACATAGGAAATGATTATTCACACCAACATACACGTATACACACATACTTATACACGCTTGCACATACACACGCACTCATCTACACACACACAAGTCATGAATCTTTCTTTCCGTTTATCTTTGCACTTTTAAACAACTTAATTAATGAAAATCTGTTATTGTTCATTAAATAATTATGTTAGTGAGCTAGGGTAAATAAAATACAATTCCATGTTAGGGAACATTTACAACAATACAAGAACAATAACTAACCTCTAGTAACGCACGCGGATTTGGATACTTGGCACATATCGCCCTCGATGTCTCTAAGCTGGACATAGGTAAAACAGCTATCATCTGTTGCCATAATTTACTGACACCAACACCTGGAAAAATATTTGTTAAGAGGTTGTAGTGACATCTATGAACACGCACGCGAGAATCGCGATACCTTAACTTTTTTCAAAACCATTTCGCACCTTTAGAATTGAAGTGGCATAACTCAAAATTTTAAGAAAATGACTTTTGTACATGGAATTACTTATAAACATCTATTCTATCAGTTTATTATAAATAAATAGATTATTTTAAGCCAGAAAAGGACAAACGTGCTATTTCCGTCTCTTTAAAATCACGCGGTTACCGCGCATCCCTCTGTATTAAAGGATCTCATTCAAAGTTGCGTCAACAGTGCTAAACGCTGGACGTAGTGCGGTTGCTCCGTAAAGGGCGGAAACTGTAATCTGCAGTTTTAATACTAAACGCAAGGTAAGTTATTTCTTCGATACATATTTTTGTAATGACTCATTTTGGTTTTGGGCGTTTCAATACTAAATGATTATAATATTGTGGTGTCGTATTAGTACTGCCGTCATTTTATTACCAAATATTGCTTAAATGATCGAGCCTTATTTTATATTATTGCTTTACTTTACTACCAATTTTGTGACTACGGCGACGTATAGGTAAATATGTTTATTCTTTACTGAATGATATGAGACTTACTGAGCTTTATTTTGAGTTGAGTCTTTTTATTTTTATTTCAGTTAAAGTTTGAGATCAATAATGAAAAGAAGTGCAGATCTTATTTTGCATCTATTAAACCGGAATGAAATATTATGCATGAACAGGGTGAAGAGATGAGAACAGCAAGTGCAGAAGGTTATACTAGTGCTTAAAATGGATCCAAAGAGCGTGGTAAGGAAAACTATTAGAAAATACCCTTGGATAAGGCGACGGATGGAAGTCCTAGATTGAATTGAAATTTTACCGCAAGTGGAAACTGAACAACGGATTCTAAAGGAGATTAACAATACGTCGATAATCAGCAGTAAGAAAAGCGTTAATCCAATTATCAAAGAACAAACATCACAAAACATGAGAGATCGATCCAGTAGTACATCATCATCCAGTTCTGTTGTTTGTTTGTATTATTATTATTATTTTTTGTTTTATTAGTTATTCATAATATTATATTATTGTTCAATAATTCTTCACTTTTGCGATAACACACAGGTATTATTAGTGAGACTGAATAGATTTTATGTAATAAAGCTAAAAAGAGTTATTGCTGAGTTTAATGTCGGCTCTTCTCAGTAAAAAACAACCTTCCGAACCGGTATTAGAATCAGACTATTCATAAGTGCTTGGAAAGACCTATTTGAATAAAAATATTTTCATTTCATTTCATTTCTTCTATGTCATCATCTTCAAGTTCCAGCACAACGTCGTCGTCATCAAAGTCTTTTACATAACCGAAGCAAAGCTGAGACGAAATGAAAATAAATAGCTCACCTTCTATCATGTCAGGTACTCAAATCGATTACACGAATATAATTTGTGCCGAGCCCTCAAATAGCAAAATACGGTTAGATAAAGACATAAACTACCGTCAATCACCTGTGCATTCTTTGCAATCAGAAGTCGATCTGTGTGACGCTGATCCGACTTACAACGATTCATCGCTACGACGCTCTTTCAGTTCATCAACCAACACGTCTGACAGGGATGGGGCACATGATGGTGACGATGCAATTGTTTCCTCAGAATAAAAAATCTAGGAAGCGCCTGCGCAATCCGTCTCAATGGAAACAAAATATTGTTAAATCTCTTCGAAATACCGGAAAAGCCTACCAATCACTTTCTAAATCTAACAAAGTAATTGTGTTTGTAGACTTCGTTGTTCCGATAACATAACCCCTGAGCGAAATATACGACTATTATTGGCAGCTAAGTAATTTTGACTTGAAGCGATCATTTATCAAGGCATGCACGATGGAGGTGAAACCAAAATATCAGTACAAAAATGCTGCCCATCCTCGTAAACCAAACACAGCCATTTATTTTACAGCTGATTGCCAAAGAATTCGCGTTTATAAAACCTTTTTTTATCAATACACTAGATACTCGTATTACAGAGAGACAGATAAGAACTGTGAAACTGAAAACTAATGGCCTTGTGGAAGATCTTAGAGGGCGTTCTAGAAGCCGAGCCCCGATTAACCCAAATCTTGTACATGATATTAAGGACCATATTAATAGTCTACCGCGCATAGAATCACATTAACTAAGATTTTCTACTTCAAGAGATTATATGGATGGCAGCAAGAGTATAAAAGAGATATGTAGGGACTTTAATAATAATCAAAACAAATCTCACGCCCATACTGGGTTTTTTACTTAATATTTACAACTGAAATTAATATAAGCTTTTTTTAAGGCCAAAAAATATTTATGAGACTAATGATATATATAATATGAGACAAGATATAAATATATGAATATGTATTATTAACGAAACTAAATGTGCTGTTTATGATCTCGAAGCTGCAATGACCTGTCGTAAAGGCGATGATTCATCTTTATATTATAGGTCAAGACTTAATTGTTATAATTTTACAATAGTTGAACTAGCTTCTAAATCAAAACATAATAAAAAAAGAAAAACGTTAGTGAACTAGGTGCATATGAAGAAGTATATTGCTATTTTTGGAAAAGAAGACATGGTAATAAAGGGGCTATTAGGGGGAAATAGGTTTCTGCGTTTTTGATTACTTAAAGTCCCATCAGTGAAAATAATGCAGACAAAACTTTAAATCTAATATTTTATTCAGAAATTGTAATGGTCAAAACAAAAATATATTGCCAGTTTATAGCAGTTTAGGCCACTGCATAAGACAGTGGCCCATTTTGACAACATTCAATCAATAACGCATAAATATCTAATTAAGGGACATACACAGAAAGAGGGAGACAATGCACATAGTTTAATTGAAAAGAGAAACCTAAGATCTGGTCCTATTGACAAACCGCAACAATATATGCCTTTACTAAGAGGTGCTAGAAAAACTGGCACCCCAATTAGAGTTAAAGAGTTAAGGTTACAATTTTTTATAGACTTAAATGTGTTGCAGAAGGAATGGGGGTATAACTTTATTTAGGATGTTGATAAAAATGCAGTGGGTTTGAGGGACTTAGATAGCAAGATAAAAGTGTTAAAATTAGTTAAAGACGAGCTATTTTTATTTTACTATAAAAATACATATGCTGAAAAAGACTAAGAAATAAAATGAAAAAAGCGTGTGAAATTACAATAACGAATGCTTATAGTCCAAAATGGTGCTTGCAGAAAATAAAAAAAAGATCTAAATTATCTTATAAGAACTAAAGCAATCCCTAGTATCTACGCCTGGTTCTATGACTCGCGTTTATAATTATTTTTAATAAATTAACTTAATGATCTATTTTGATCTCATTTTAGTGTTGAATCAAGATATGTTATTTTTGCTGTTTATTTAAAAAAAAGTGAATGGTTGATTATGTTAATTAGTTGAGTTTGATAAAAGTTTTTTTATTTCGTAAATTCTTTCTTAGACATTTTTATAAATATTTTTTGGCCAGTTATTAAATATAACAAAATGACTTTTACTTTATTATTTTTCTACTCTATTGATAAGAAGTATTTCATTGTTTTATATTATTTTATCAAAGGTTTACATAGTATTTGGAGATTATTTCAAACCATTGATTTTTATAAACTTACCTTAATTGAATACCAGGTGGTAATGTTATGTTGGTAGCAGTACCAGTAGATTAGTGTTTAATGATGATTAGTGAGGGAAAATTTCAAAATACACGATTTTGAAACCAAAGTCTGTTTTTCACTTTCCTTTAATTTAACTAGTCTACAATAATTAAACTAGCATATTGTAAAATCTGTCACCATGTTCAAATATAACATTAGAAATTAATCGCCTCTTTTTTAAATAGGCACAATTTGTTTATGTATCGTTAAGTAAAAAATTGACTCAAAGTCAAATATGCCAATAATATTAAATTGATTTCGGAAAATAAGTGTCATTTTTTTTTTAATGACTAATTAACAAATGTTCTAATTAGTTATACGTAAAGGTTTAGTGTCCAATCATTAAAACAATCCCTACCCTACGGTTAATAACAAAAAAAATAAAAATAAACGCTTAACCTAGAGCAATAAAATTGAAAATCTACAAAACGGCTAATTCTTCTATTACATTTTTGGTGTTTACCAAAAAACAAGAATTTTGGATTAAGCCACTTCAATTCTAAAGGTGCGATTTATTCAGTTTAGAGGCAGTAATTATATCACAGATTAAGGGGGGTAGGGGGGCAATAAGTTTACATTGCGTTACAAGGGACAGTAGGAGTTAAAAGATATGTAAACCAAGAACTTAAATATTACTAACTCGATCTATATTTATAAGGCATTATTAACCGTTTATCGGACGGGTCAAAAAACGCCTAATGGCCCCATACGCCCGCGGAGGACAATTATGAAGGTCAAAGTTTCCGAACCTACCACCGGTTCGGATGTCAGCCTTCTACTGGGAAGAACCGGCACGAAATTCAACAAAGTTACATTTTATACAGTAGGGTCTCGTTAATCCGGACTCCCGCTTGTTCGGTGATCGCCGTGATCCGGCCGGGCAATGTGAAGATAAATGATTGCAAATCACTTTTAGTTAACTGTCTTGCATTATGTTCTGAGAACATCATGGACTCATTAGAATCGTTATCTTTAAAAGATGCAGATTTTCTTTTGGCTAATTGCTGGGCCGATGTAAAGGCATCCCTAATTAACAAATCATGGAAGAATTTGAACCGTAAGGATGGTATATAAAACCTTTTAATACAATTGTAGCTTCAGTAAGTTTAAATTTGACCTTCATAAGTGCCCTCCGAGGGCCTAAACTGAATAAATGGTTTTGAATTTTGAATGAAATTACCGTCTTTGTCAACAGGGACACAGTTCTTATTGTCGCCTCGCATGTAAAAATCAGCTTGATCATCTATAGCACGTTTGGCTTTCCTGTAAAAAAAAATAAAAAAATTACTGGCTGTTCGCAACGAGGCATTAAATATTAAGATAAAACGACAACCTGGGAACTTATTCCTTAAAAATCTATTTTTTATCTCAGGATCTGTGCGAGAGTGACAACAATACAATATGTCTACTGTACCTCGAAGTTGCTTGTGGAATGCTTGAGGTATTGTGAGACGCTATAGTGACAGGTTTAGTTTTTGTAAATTTATTGATCTCATTTATTGTTATCCTTTTTTTAGTAGATATGTGTAATTAGTGTTATTGGTGAAAACCGTTTTAATTGTTAAAATAAATAGATAAATGATTTCTACATTTTCTTTCTAAACAATCACATTAACAATTCGTTACTGCTTGTAGTATGGCTACCAGGTAACTGATATACTACATATACTATATTTTTAAAACATACTTATATAGATATTTACACCCAGACACAGAACAAACAGACATGTTCATGCACACAAATGTTTGTCCTGGGTGGGAATCGAACCCGCGACCTTCGGTTTGGCAGTCAGGGTCTACGCTTACGATAGATGTTCGTGCTCAGGGCACAGTAGCTTCAGTAACTTTTACCTTAATAAGTTGCCTCCGCAGGCCTAACCTGAATGAGCCCTAGTCTGTATCCTGCTACCCAATGGACTTTGTACTTACTTCATCTTTGATATACTTCTTCCTTCGCCTTATCACGTTCCGTGGTGTGCAAATAAAGTATACTGTATTGTAAATAGAGTTGTATATTATTAACTAAAGTATTTTTCAAATAGCATGAGTTGTGTGACACATAGTTTTTTTATAAGATTTCTCATTGGTTTATGTTTATTTCGACATAATTAGAGGATACCTTAACAGGACGTGGTCTCGTGTGCATTTAGTGTAGTATCTCAGAGTACTCAAGTGCTATTACACATATACAAGATATGGGTAGAGAACCCTCAACTGTCACAACTCATCCCATGTGAAAAAGATTACAATGAATAATTAAATGTTAGGAAATGTTAAAATACAAACCTAATTAAATTTAAAACTAATAATAATAATGATGTTATTGGTAGAATTTCTCCAGGTGAACTCTGCACTAAAAGCTCTGCTTATCAAAATATTTTCTTACATTACACGGATTGCGAGTAGGGTTCCCACCTCTCCCGGAATCGAGCCCTGGAAATCAATTTCTCCCGCTTCCCGCAAATAATTTAAAATAAGTAATAATCTCACGGATTTATAAGAGTTTCATTTGTTTTGTCTGTATCTACCAGACACCGCATAACGAGGTGTTTTAAGTACCAATAGGTACTTGATATAAAAACTAAAGAAACCGTTAAAATCAAGAACGTGTCATGAAACAATCTGGACGTTGTTTTATTTAAAGAAAAACACGTTAAAACAAAAAAAAATACAAAGTCAATATTTCTTTTCTCTTTCGGATTTTGACAATTAAGAGGTGGCAACCCTAATTGTTCGCATGCCAGTGCGTTAGTTCAATTATAGACAAGCTTACTTGATATCAGATTCAGCTAAAGCTTTGGTAAAGCGAACTATGTGCATAGCCAAGTCATTTGGTGTATCCACCAAAATTGTGTCACATATCTTCTTTACCATCAGGTCTGTAATATAGATAATAATTATATTAGTAGAAGTAAAGCATATAGCGTCGGTCTATCTGTATGTATATTTCTAGTAATATTCTATACTTCTCGCTGGTTTGTATAAAAAATTGAACACCGCGTATACCGTGACGTTGCGCGATGTTCAATTTCCCATTACAATGGTTCTTGGCGCACTCGATACGATTACGATAGATGTTCCTGCTCAGTGCACTGATCCCAAATCAAGCTGAGTGTACTACTTGTACTATGACTACCAGGTAACTGATATACTTCTTTTAAAATACATACTTATATAGATATTTACACCCAGACACAGAACTAACAGATATGTTCATGCACACAAATGTGTGTCCTGGGTGAGAAACGAATCAACGACCTGCGGCTTGGCAGTCAGGGTCTCTAACCACCAAGCCAACTGGCCCTAATAGATAGGTAGTTGTGGCGACATCTATGAACATGGATGCAACAATCCTGCCTCGCCAGCACCAGTGATGTGGCGACATCTATGAACACACACGCAAGAATCTTACATCGCGATATCGAATTTCTTTCAGGATTTGACTATATACAACGTTACAAAATACCCCGTAAAAATATAATTAATTATCGAAGCCAACAACCCCTGTAAGCTGTCACGTCAGGGAACCAGATTATTTAACAGTAAGGCCTACGTACCTATTTTACCTAATAATTGTCTACATAACTAGTTTTTCTATTTTTTTAAAGTAAACAAGAGAAAGTGAGTTCCGATCCAAACCGGATATTATTTTAATTTCTTATTAATTACATTTATTTATTTATTTAATTATTGGCTTACCAACTAAATACACACTTAACATTATCTTAGAATACTATACAGTTACTTTTATCGCATGCATCTAAATTACAGGAAAGCACAGCATTGATTTTTTATTAAAGTACGAACTTATACATTAAACAGTTGCTAGGTATACTATAACTCAGACATTTGCTTGGAAAACACTCTATGAAAGAAAATGAAAATAAATAAATTGTTACATTTTATGAAATATGGCATTTTTAAATGAGCCCAAATTATCTCCAAAAATATCCAAGTCACACTTGTGAAGTATATCATTGTACCTTCTGAGGATATAGGAAAAAGGTGAATTGTACCCGTAATTGTTTCGACTAGTTTCGATCTCAAACGGCCTATAATTATGGAGTCTAGCGGATGATCTAGGAACTTTAATATTTAATTGAGACACTAATTCCGGACAATCTATGCGTACATTGACAACTTTGTACAAGAAAGTTAAACCTAAAAAGTCTCTACGCCAGTATAAGGATTTCATTTTAAAATGATTCATTTTTTTAGGGAATTAATAAGTTAGCTACATTTGAATTTTTATTATTCTTGCTTTATCTCAAAAAAACTTTACGTATGAAGCAAAATCAAAATACAAACCATATGACTACAAAATAAAATCGATATTTCATTGTATCTACAAATCTTACTATCCTAGTAATATGATAAAAGCAGAAGTTTGGGAGGATGGATTTTTGTTTCTCTTTCGCGCAAAAACTACTAAGGGGGCGTCCATTAATTACGTGCGGCATTCATGGGGGGGAGGGGGTTGAGCCGAATCTCACCGAACATCACGTGGGCGAAAGGTCTCAAAAAAAAATCTAAATTAAAAACCATTTATTCAGTTTAGGCCCTCGGAAAGCACTTATGAAGGTCAAATTTAAAGTTACTGAAGCTACTACTACTTAAGGTCTCGGCAAATATCACGTAATTTTTTTATTAGCATGAAACAGTGTAAAATTGCGAGAATGCAGCTAAATCATATACTTATGATAATATTCATCGCGATATGCATACCCCATAAAGTAGCAGTAACAAATGTCTCGTGAGATTAGTGACGTGGGGGGGGGGGGGGGGGGTCGAGGAAAATCGCACGACATCTCGTCAAGGGGAGTGGGGGGGTCGAAAAATCGCCAAAATCACCTCACGTAATTAATGGATGCCCCCTAAACAGATTCAGACGTAACTTGGCATATAGATAGTTTAGAACCTTGAACACATAGTATAGGTCTTGTTATCGCGGGAAAACTGTTACCTTCGCGGGTGAAACCGCGGGAGACAGCTAGTAAATAACATTAATATTTATTATTATATTATTGGTACGGAACCTTGCGTGCGCGATTCCAACATGCACTTACCCGGCTTTTTCTTTTTAATGTAAGCTATGAAAAGAGATATAAAAAAACCATTCAAAAAGGTTAATAATAGGCATGAGTGAGATATTTATTAATCGATAAAATATAATATGACTTACCCGCTATGACCATCTCCAAATCATCCTCTGTCATCTTATTCCTGGTGCTGTTCAACGTCTTCCGGCTGGAAGTCCTTAAAAAAAATAAAAAAATACAAATATCCTGGGACCTTCACACACGACCATTAGACTAAACTAAGCAGAGCTTGTACTATAGTAACCACATAATATACTTATTACTTAAAAATAGCATATGTAGTATATCAGTTATCTGGTTTCCATAGTACAAGCTCTGCTTAGATTGGGATCAGATGGCCGTATGTAGAATGTCCCGGGGTATTTTTAATACTTATTTATTTACTCTCTACTATACATAAATAATGTTCACACTATTGAAACTTCAAACATATATTTTTTTCTTGACTAAGAATTGAACCTACAACCATCAGATAGATTCTCAGGTCTTTTTGACTTGATCGGATGGGGGAAATGTGTGAAAACGACATTAATTTCTGATGATTTGTATTAAATGTCCAAGGAGTCAATGTATTAACCTACCGAGCCTCCGGTTTGTCAAAGTAATAAGGCAGTAAGTATATAGATATGAAAGACATAGCACAACTACAAGCACACAAAAAAAAAGTTTTCGTTCACTTGAAAAAACTGAAAGTTTTAATTTTATCATTCGTTTTTTGTTTAAAAACAACATTTTTTAATGCATTTTATCATAACCATTAAAATATCTTAAGATTTCAATGATAGCAAACATTTATTGTAGCGTGTACATGCCAATAATGCCCTTACCAAATCTTGTGTGATATTTACTTGAAATAGTCGTTGGTCCCGTAGACAACTAGGGTGAGCTTACAGGCGGCAGCGGCGCTGACGTTCCCCAACAGCTGGCACAGCGCCGCCGACCCGTCCCCGCCCCCGCCCCCGGCCCCGTCCCGCCACAGCTCGCCCACCGCGGTGGCCGTCATGACGTACATCGCGTGGCCGCACGGCGAGCGGGGAGCCGACAGCTTCAACTGAACGAACAAATTAAAACGGAATCTAAATTAGGTATGCATTCAAAATAATAATCTTAAAGTTAGTTATTGTTGTGTGTGTGTGTGTGTGTGTGTGTGTGTGTGTGTGTGTGTGTGTGTGTATGAGTCTATGTGTTGGTTGTGTATATGTGTGTCTGGATGTGCGTCTGTGTATGTGTTGAGTGTTGAGCGTCTGCATGAATGTATGCCTTTGTAACTCCTCATCTCCGTAACAATAGATCAGAATTTAAATTAAATTTGGCACGCAGATAGAATTTACTATACAGGGTGACTGGTGAGATACCTTCGATACTTATGGAGAGTACTCGGTACTCGATGTTAAATGATGTAATAAAATTAGGTGCTTAATTTGTGACCAAAATTTCTCTAAAAATAAGTGAAATTTGGATATTATACTCTCTTAACATGCCGCGGTGTTTGTTGTTTAAGTTGATCTAGGCACGTGCGGTACGCGCTTGTGACCCGTGACCCGTGATAAGACTCTAGGCTAGGTAGTTAAGTATGGCTCATCAATACAAAAACGCAAAGTACCTGGACATGGTTCGTGCGTATACACGTGCTAATGATAGTTTGCAAGGTGATCCGTCCGTTTTAAATCGCGTTAAAGACAATATGTGTAAGCGTGCCGAACTATGCATCACACGAGGCGTTACACATTTTGAACAACTTGAAGGTAGGTAGGTACTTTAATTTAATTCAATCGTTGTACATAGGTATGATTCCATTTTTTAAATACGCCGAAAATACCAAGGTTCTTGAACTTTTCAGTGGCTCTGTAGATTTAACCCTGTCTCAAATTCTATTGTCTACATTCTACACTTTATTTAGTCAACAAATTAATGATTACCTAGGTATTTTTGCCTGTCCTAAGCCAGGATTAAAGTATGAAGGGAAAACGGATCATGCTCATGGGGAGCATACAAAGGGAGAGGTCTTGACGTAAGTAGGCAACAGCTGTACAGTGTACGTACCTATGTATTCTGTGTTGATAGCGCGCTGCGCGTATCCAAGTATTGCGCAGGTAAATACGGGACTCTCGGTGTACTGTTTACTAAGTTTACTATGAAGTAATTTAATATTTATTTTTAATGTAATTTTTTTCATCATATATGATCACCAACTATCACATCCTCAAATATTGAAGGTATCTCACCAGTCACCCTGTATTCTTCTCATCTTAGAATAACAAAAGCTAAAGAAACTGCATGGTGGTATGATACAATAATAGTAATAGAGGACCTGGTCATTATCACTGGTGAGGGTGCGCGGCTCGGCCCGGGCCCACAGCACCAGCTCGGGCCAGTACAGGTCCGGCGAGCGCACGAGCCGCGCGCCGCTGGCGGCCAGCTCGCGCGACAGGTCCGCCATGTACCACTCCGACGCCAGCCGCGGGTGGACCTCCACGTACATGTCCTGCCAACACAGGAGGCTTCTTAGCTAAATTGGCTACAGTTTATCATATTTTATTTATTACAAAATGTAAGTTTATATATTAAAGTGCTTGATATTCCCTTGATGGACCGTACTGCGTGTTGCCGTTCTTAAAATGCATTCTGCAATTTGAGTTTCATGCGAACATCCAATTAACAATTATAGATTGAACGTGTGTGAGTTGTGTGGTATTTAATTTTCGTCGATTTGCATGAACTTCCTTACTATTCTGCAGGTATTTGGATTTTATTATTATGTTTTTTTATTTACCTTCATGCACTCTTTGGGCTTGTGAGCCTTGTTTGTCTTGGCAGGCTTCTGACCCAGTCTCTGCTTCTCTGCCTCTGCTTTTCTGTCTAATGCTGTATGTGCTTTCTTCTTAGTATTATTCTTTGAGCTACATCCTGTAAATAATACTTTTTATTTTATTACCAGACAGTGACTGGTCTACATTAACAATAGAATTATGGAGGAAAGAGGTATGCGTCTCCTTCATTTAAAAGGAAAGATCTTCCTCCAGGCAGTGCCAGGGGACCGCGGTCTAACTGTTCATGATAAAAGCTTGTATATATAGTCAAAAACTGAGAAAACTTCGATATCGCGATGCAGGATTCTTGCGTGCCTATTCGATCATAGATGTCGCCACATCACTGTGGTGCGGGCGATGCAGGATTCTTGCATGCTAGTTCATAGATGTCGCCACAAAATCTTAAATTAATACGCTCACAGTTTACTGCTCTAATATTTTTCTTCCTATTTAATTTTGGTTGTTTTATGTATTGTATACATAATATAATAAAGAGAATTACATATTTGTACCATTGTGTTGTAACTATGACATGGACAGTTATCGGTAACATGTTGAAGCAATAAACAACAAATTGGAATTGGAATAGCAGAAGGGATTACGAAAGTGTTACCAAATTGTACATAACTTAGAAAACTACCTGTGCAGTGCAACTGCTAGAACAAGTTTTTGGCGAAGGATAAAGCTTGAGGATGGTGGTCAGCTAAGCACAGCATCCAAGCATACTTTACCTTCTTGTAAAAAACCTTTTACTCAAATTGTAATTAATATGGTCGAACATAATTAATAATTGATATCCACAACATATATTTACATTAAATTTAATAATAAAAAAAATACATTTATTTAGTTTAGGCCCACGATGGGCATTAGTGAATGGTCAAAGTTACTGAAACTACCACCGGTTCGGAAGTCAGCCTTCAACTGAGAAGTATCAGCAAGAAACTCAGCAACGATAATACAAAAGCTAGTCAATAGATGCTAAAGCTTCTCAAACAATTGAGTATTGTTTATTGCCTTTGCCTATTAAAATAATAATATTAAGCGTGATTATCTATGTTAATTTAAGCAAAAACGTTATTAACTTAACTTTAACGTAAGCACTTTTACAATATCTCAAGCTTCTTTTTATCGATTTCCTATTCTTCTACTCATGCTTTGCTACTGACTTCATTATAGTCTCTAGTGTTAAACTAATAAAGTTTAAATTCTATGAAATACCGTTTTGCAATCTCAAGAAAACCCCATTACAGTTCAGAGTGTACTGTCATTGATATGTCAGTTTTGACAGTAAAAAATTACAATGAAAAACATACTTTACTGCTTTCGAAATAAGTATCATCATTGATACAGAGGGTAATTTTATGAGGTGAAGCTAATACCATACATACATAAGGCAATAGGCCTCGTTTTTCAAAGATATTCTTTACTGTCAAAACCCACACAAAAACCATGTATGTCCACCAGGAAAGGTCTTCTAGAAATAGGGAACTGCCCTGTATAAAATTAAATCACTAATGTGATTTTTAAGGAGCAATCTAATCACAATGAGTATGTTATTTGATGCTGTACAATTAATGTCACAAGTTGCTATTTCAAAACCTCATACATTCAATCATTTTGACATTTCATAAAGAATTGCTGATTTGACATATCAGGACACATCCCCATTATCCTATAGCTATTTCTAAATTAAAATATAACTAGAAATTAAGAAATTAATAACTACAGTAAAAAAGTTTAGTATACCAACCAATTCAGTAATTCAAAAGCAATGGTTAAATAAAACAAGGAAAAACAAACCAACACTCTTCATTTTGTTGCTCCCCGATGTGCTGGCACCGCTGGGAGAGCTTGAAGTTGATGCTGCAGCATCTTGAACTGACAATTAATCACCAAGTCAATTTCCTAGTATTGATCTGTACTGGAGCATCTTGTAAACCTATTTTATAAAACACTGTCAGTGGCTAAATAAACAATCTGAATTAGAACTGCAAGTCAGCTGATCTGCTGTTTGGATAGTTTTTTGAAAACCGGCCGTATAGGGTGAGGTATTTTATCGTTATAGACAGTGGTAGCATATATCATTACTGACTGACGGCTGTTTACTGACACTTAAGTGGGTTATTCTGGTCTAGAAATTAAAAGATATCGTTTTCTTTTGCAATTTTTCAAAGTTTTGACCCTTAAGAATTGTATTTATTTTTGTCTTCTTAAAATGTCAATTAATGTCATATATAAAAATGATTAATTTGAAGCTTCTAGACCAGAGTACCCCCCAATATAATTCAATTATTATGAGCAGATCGTCCTAAAATGTAATGTTCATATTTCTGTACTTCTAATACTTCCTTGTTTTTATAGGCAGTGTTCAATATGTACCAACATAAAGTAAATCCACGATTAGATGTAACAACTAGTTGTTTCAAAAATTCAAAATTCAAAACCATTTATTCAGTTTAGGCCCTCAGAAGGCACTTATGAAGGTCAAATTTAAAGTTACTGAAGCTACTACCGGTTCGGAAGTCAGCCTTCAACTGAGAAGAACCGGCAAGAAACTCAGCAAGGTTACATTCTTTTTTATTTTATTAAATTCTTTTTTATCTATTCTGACTTTTTGGCTATTTTATAACATCAATTTTACATATTTTTATATTTAACAATTACAAAATACTTAATAAAGCTAACATTCAAAAACAAAAAACAAAAAAAAAAAAGAAATAACAAGACTACAAAATAGAAAATGACAATAATTACTTACAACTTAAACAAGAAAATTAGAGGTGCACTGTGCAGAGAGCAGCTATTTCCATACATTTTTATCTTCAATATAATGAACCACCTTGTAATACGCTTTTTCTTTCAAAACTTTCCTAATATAATTTTTAAATTTATGATCAGACATTTTGGTTACTGAAAGCGGTATCTTATTATAAAATCGAACACAATTACCAAGAAATGACTTGTTTACTTTAGTTAGTCTAAAATATGGAACAACTAACTTCTCCCTTTGTCTTGTATTAATATTATGGATATCCAATTTTGACTCAAACATTCCTATGTTTCTACGTATAAACATTATATTTTCATAAATATATAATGAAGGCAATGTCATTATATTTATTTCCCTAAATAAATCTCTTAATGATTCACGGGGACCCATACCGTAAATTGCACGAATTGCTCTTTTTTGTATAATAAATATTGATTCTATATCCGCTGCTGCTCCCCAAAATAAAATACCATAGGACAAGAGGCTATGAAAATATGCAAAATAAACTAATTTGGCTGTCTCAACATTCGTCAATTGTTTAATTTTCCTAACAGCAAATGCAGCCGAACTTAACTTAGCAGCTAGAGTATCAACCTGAGGTCCCCACTGCAATTTATTGTCTAATGTAAGACCCAAAAATACCGTTTTATTAACAAGATCAATATGGCTCCCATCTATTATTATTTGGCTATCTACTTGTGCTACATTCGGTAAAGAAAACCTTAAGCATTTAGTTTTCTTTGAATTTAGTAATAGATTATTTGTAGCAAACCACCCACAGACAATTGACATAGTATGATTAACTTTAGTTAGATCTTTGTCTTTTCTATCAACTTTAAAAATTAATGATGTATCATCAGCAAACAAGACAATATCTGTGAGATCATTTACAACATATGGCAAGTCATTTATATAGACTAAAAACAAAAATGGACCTAAAATTGAACCCTGGGGTACCCCCATTTCGACTAAAGAGCCCTTGGATGTTGTGCCAGTAATCCCTACCTTTTGTTGACGATTTGATAAATAAGATAAAACAAGATCATGAGCAGTTCCACGAATTCCGTAGTAGTCAAGTTTTAGAAGTAGCGTACGGTGGTCAACGCAATCGAAAGCCTTGGATAGATTAAAAATACATATTTTTTTAATAGATTTAAGATCTATGGATTTTTTTTTATATACCACATGGGCCGTCAAACAAGCGAACGGTCCACCTGATGGTAAGTGATCACCGCCGCCTATGGACATTTGCAACACTAAGGGCATCGCCAATGCGATGTCGACCCTGAGACGTGAAGTTGTTAAGTCTCATGTGCCTGCAATTTCACCGGCCCCCTTACCTTTCTAACCGAAACACAGTAACACAAGTGCACTACTGCTTCACGGCAGAAATGGGAAAGGTGATAGTACTTTCCCAGACGAACTCTGCACTAAGAGCTACTCGAGATTTTGTAAAATAAATAAATTTGCAAATTATTGACATTAAATATTTTTTTTTAAATCAATTTATTTACAATTAATGAAATTAGAGCAATGCAGAAGCAAAACTTTATGAGTGTCTCCCAGAAGTGCAGCTAGTTAGGTGTCCTTTATACACCGGTAACAAATTTTAAAGCAATGATATGAAATATATTCAAATAGGCCTTCACAAGCACATAAGAATGGTCAGACTCTAAAACTCTTATTATGAATTTTAATCCTACAACAAGCATTTGGTGAAAAACAGCACTGTTAGGTACCCATTGCATGGTGATACTAGCGGTACTGATCAACTACAATTTGATGATCACCAAGTACCTACCAGGATGTTGAAACCAGCTTTACTTAATGTACCATCACTTACCATAATGAGATTGTGGTCAAAACACAATGTACAGGGTCTACAGGTACTCTGTAAAATAGTATGTTGGTAGAGAAATTCTTTGATGTTTGGCATATGAGAGTCCATTATACTTTGATTGATTATTGGGACATTCTTTACACACGGCCATCTAATCCCAAAATAAGCAGAGTTTGTACTATGGAAACCAGATAACTGATATACTACATCAACTCATTTTTTTCATCTAAAGTTATATCCTAGACCTGGGTGGGAATTTAACCCACCTCACTAGCCCAACAACTTAGCTGCAGCACAGTGATATACTGATCAAAAATGACACTATATTCAGACAGGCCAGATGGCTTGGTGGTTAGAGATCCTGACCAAGCCACAATGTGGATTCAATTCCCAACCAGGACAAACATTTGTGTACATGAACATGTCTGTTTGTACTACTATGTCTGGGTGTAAATATCAATATAAGTATGTATTTAAAAAGTAGTATATATAGTATGTCAGTTACCTGGCAGCCATAGTACAAGCAGTACTCTGCTTAATTCGGGATGAGGTAACCATGTGTGAAAAATGTATGGAGATATTTATTTATTCTCAATTTACAATCTTATTAGTACAGAAATGTTACAAGGAACCATGTCTTCACATTATAAAATTCACTGTTCATTTCTTAATTAGTTGCTATTTGAAAAAAAATGTCACAACTTACCAGATGCTACAGCTAGATTATCATCTATGGGATCTATCACATGGGCAGCTACATCTGTAAAAAAACAATTTTTACTATCAGAGCTTTTCATAGAATAACATGAGTGCCAGGGGGGAGGGAGGGGGGGGGGGGGGGGGGGGGAGCAGGGTGCATGAGTACCCCCTTATATGGAAAAAACCTTGATGACCAGGCTATTCATGCTGTGTCTCTGAAGTTGACAGACCAATTAAATTTAATATTAAATAAGTGTGCATGCCAAATTCTGTATCCACCTATGAACAACATAATGATTCACTATTATAAAATGAAATCTTATCAGTTATTTTATTGAGTTGGAATAGTAGCTATATAACATTTATATCAGGATGGACTTCCATGAAAATAATCCTGCCGGCGCCCCATACTTGATAACCTTCTGTACATTAGAAATTTTTGAATAATTACAATATTATGGCAGGTTAGATGGCATAGTGGTTAGATACCCGAACTATCATACTGCAGGTCCTGGGTTGATTCCCATCCAGAAGTCATTGCTGCATGACTGTTTGTTCTGTCAAGATGTAAAAATTCATACTTATCTAGGTATTAAAAAAATTGTCTTATCTGGAATTATCTAGAACAAGATCTGCTTAAATTCTACTCGGATATATTTACTTTCATCTTTACCACATGATCATATTAAAAACAAGAACATTAAACACATTCAACAAATTTTGTGTCAAATCAGGGATTGAAAAGAAAATAGCACTGAGGTGGAAATAAACTAAAGTAAAAAAAATTGTGCTCAAGTGCGAATTGAGGTGAACAAAGAACAGAATCTGGTTAAACAGAAAAAAAACAGTTTTCTTGTAGACCCTTTCGTTTTTATAATTTTTTGTGATAATACTACCCATGACGGATATGAGATGAAGACAGCGGAGCCTAGTTAACCCTGGGTACGGAATAACTGTCTTCAAATAACACTGTCAAGATTGCACCATTTTTCAGCATATCAACTCCTTCAATTTGCATGAAAAAATTGCCGCTGGCGACTAGTCTTTATTTGTTTATTAAAAAACCTTTATTAACAAATTCATACCTTTTTTTAGAGAATCCGGCACGATCTGCACGGATGTAATTTCAGGGATGCTGGAACTGTCGTCTGATATATCAATCGTAATGTTCATTTTATCTCGTTTTTCTTAAAAAAAAGTATCTCGCAAAGTAAAGTAAAATGTAAATCAATATTCAAACAAAACAAAGCAAAGAACCATCAGGGTTGCCAACCGTAGAAATATTTGTCGTACATAAACAAAAAAAAACATATTTTCTTTCAAAACTCGTACTCGTATTCGTCAGTAACGACGTAAACAACTGTACAAAAATCGTGTATTTTTGCATAACTTGTATGTAATGTGAAACAGACAAAAATAGATACATGCGCTACGTGTAATAGAGACAACAATGCGAGGTTATGGAATAAAAAAAATATCAGGGATTCCCGGGTAGATAATTACCCATACATAGACTTTTCTTTTTGTTTTATTACATAGACGGTTAACCTCCGAAATAACCCGCTAAAATAGCTAATACAAACCCACGTCCCACCCAATGGGTCTATTATTATTTTGTTCACCACATTTGGTGTAGCCAAAGTGTAATAAAATGTTTTTTTTTTTAAATAATATAAACTATGGAACTAGGAATATCAAATTTGAAGGCGCCAAAATGTATAACAAATTACCTAAAGATATAAAAGAAATACAGTCTTTACCATTATTCAAAAAAAAAATTGAAATTTTACATACTGAACAACAATTAAATAAATACAAAAATAAAAATACCTCAAAAATTTCAATTTCAGTGATGATAGAAGCTGCTTTTCGACACGTAATAAGGGCCGTACAATGTTCAACGGTTGTTGGATTGTTGACAATTTTATTTGCTGTTTACCTACATTGTTAAAAAAAAATATATATATATATATATATATTGTATAACATTTAGTTTTATCTAACATTATTATAATTTAACATCTATAACTTTCGCCGTTCCGTACGATCCATGAATGATCAACCGAAATTTTAAACTTGTATTTCTCATAGTAAGTGAATTGTATTCTGTTTTTGAGATATAAATGTCTTAAACCATAAACTAGTGCTTGACTGCGATCCCACCTGATGGTAAGCAGTGATGCAATCTTAGATGTTGAAGCGCACTAGTTTATTAAGAGCCTATTCACTCTAGCCTTGAAGACACCCAAATTATAGTTGCTCGGGAAGACCGCAGCAGGCAAGTTATTCCAGTCCCTCGATGTACGCGGTATAATATTAAATAACGTTATTCAATTCCGTGTATCAAAATCTCGTACTTATATTAGACCGACTTGTAATAGGAACTACATACTGTTGGCAACCCTAGCAGGCAGTCAGATGGATGAGTACCTATTATATACAGCCGGTATATTACTTTACTTCACGGTGATCTTTATCGGTGGAAGATACACGCGCCAATTTTTGAAATTGAAAATGCTAAAGCTCATATAAACAGATCGTCATGTCATCCGGACATTGTAGGTACACGTCCTGTCAAGCAGGTCAGAGCTGCCAGCCTCAGTAATTTATTTCCCCTAATTAAAAAGATTAAAAAGAATTTGTCTTCAATGCTATCATATAAACTCTTTATAGAGAGCGAAGTTTATTGATGGTATATTTGGTTTACTATAGTTTAATTATTATATAAGAGCTTATAAGCGCTGATAGTTATAATCCTCGTCTTCTAGTACTATTCAAACAGTTTTAACTATGATAGTAAATTATAATAGATCCATAAAACCTGGCAAGTACGATGTCCGATTGCTTTTCAGTTTCTTTCTATATTAAATTATATATCCCTATATCCCCGCGGTTTCACCCGAGTCCCCGAGGGATGTAACATTCTCCCGATACAAAAAGTATCCTATGTTGTTATAAAATTATTTTTTATCTATTTAATCATATTGTTTTTTAAATGATTGAAACAATTAGTGTAAATTGTATCATTTTTTCATCAACTTCAGAACTAGAAATAATTATTATACATATAAGGTCAAGTAGCTGCATCTAAACTTGGCTTGTCGGTTTTATTGTCAATAAAAACAAAAGACAAGTATTTTCCTCGATCTCCTTCACTTTCATTTGCCATTTTAATTTACTGGTTTCGGTGATCGAATCCTGTAAACATATAATGGTGCCGGATCCCCCGGATTACCGGACGTGATTTTCCGGATTGCAATCTCTACACCCAATCTCAGCATTTTCGCAACGTTGCACTTTCCAAGCAATAAAAAGGCTTATTCTTATTTGAAAACCCGACAAAACACAGGCATCAGCACAGTGCGCCTATTGATTTCCCATAAAGCGGCGTATAAATCATCTCGCGTGAACCCTTCAGCGCTGAAATCAGCTAGATTTACTAAACAGTAATATGAAGTGAAAATGTACGATCGCTTTAGCGCTGTATAGTGCGTCGTGAATTCATTGACCATTCATCGTATAATGGCGCGCTTTCACGCCTCGAGCCGATGATGGCACAAGAAAAATGTTTTTAATTAGAGAAATCTACCTTGTCAGTGCTTACTTTGCTTGTTAATAATGGAAACGATTATTAATCATCAATCACACATAAGCTACCGTTGGAAAGCGATTTGAAAGTTCTTATGGTGTATAGAATCATCATCTCAAGTTGTATATTGGTAATTTTTTAACGACTCGGCACTTCAGCTTAGGGCTGCCATAGGTACCAAACCACACTATTTATATCTATGTCTGTAATAGACACTAAATGCTCTGTCTGACGCACACAAGTAGAAGTGGAAATACTGCCAGTCGGTCAGTCAGACAGTCCATCAGTCCGCCGAAACGTCAGACAGAACATGACTATTGACTACTTGGTGTGTCGGTGAGCCTGTACGACAAAAAAAAAACAAAGTTATTGGAACTTTGTTTCTTTTTGGATGTGTGGAGATCCGCATGTCCTGTCACGACTTTCCATTGTGCTATTGATGCTATTTTATCCTACAGCCTATCATTGCTTTCGCGCGTTTTGAACATTTTTTAAAGTGAAATAGTTCATTAACATCCCCCTAGACAACGTAGCCAATGACCTTCAGACATGAGGGCAAGTGCCCCATTTTAGTTCGTTGATTGAAATTAAATTGGAAAAAGATTTGTTTGTAATGAAAGAACTCAAAAACTGTTGGACTGATTTTAGCATTTCTTTCACTAATAGAAAGCTACTTTACGAGGAGTAATAGGTAGGTACTTATAGGCTGTGCTATAACCCCGGGTTACATTAGATTCTTCGGGAACACGGGTGAAACAGCGAGACCTAGTTAGTTAGTTAGTTATTCAGGGCTTCCTCCGCACTTAGCCTCTTGAACGGGCCATTGTGCGTCAGCCTCTTACTCTAGCCATCCCAGGTTGTCTCAGAAAGCTAGCAACCTTTTCAGGTTGCTGCAGGCTCCCGGGAGCGATGCTGGGGATTAGAGTATCTCTGCCTGTTGATCTGCCACGCTGGAGCACTCTAAAAGCACGTGTTGTGACGTTTCTTCTGCCTCCATACACCCTCTGCATAGAGAGCTGTCCGTCACACCTATGGTATATAGGTGTTTGTTTAAGGGACAGTAGCCGGTTAGTTAATATGCCAATGACCTTGCGGATCTTATCCCTTGTTAGTCTGGTGAGGTTGCGGGTGAGACCTAAGCTCATAAGTACCTTATAATTCTGGTTTCTGTGATAGGCGAGCAACTGTTACTGTCCCATTACGTCGCTCCTCCAAAAGGGCTAAACTCTAAGAACAACCTCACGTATTAACTTTCTGGCCTTATGCAGGAGCTTAAAATTAAAATAGTTACAAACACAAAGAATGAACCCTTCTTTTTTTTATGCCACATGGTCTGACCAAACAAACAAGCAAACCGTCCACCTAGTAAGTGGTCATCCCCGCCTTTGGACATTTGCAACACCAGGGGCATCGCCAATGCGTTGTCGGCCCTGAGACGTGAAGATGTTAAGTCTCATGTGCCTGTAATTTCTTATCTTTCTGGGTTTAATTGGAGGGAAAACTATAGTTTTACTTTTTAATTAAACTGAGTACTTCATTTGTTAATCAGTTTTTTCCACTCTAATGGACTTCAAACAGTTTAGCTGAGTGCAATAAACCTGTCTACATACGATCACAGATTTTCCCTCTGCCCTCGTATGAGTCATTAAGAATTAATTCAAGGCTTTTTATAATGAACCCTTGCGTATCGCGAGATATGAGAACGTGGAACGCTGGCTTTAGCAGTTTAGTTTTTTCTTCCATTAAAATAAAATACTGCAGACCTATAATTAAAAAGTATGATAATATGATACAGCAAGGAGTCTGAATGATACGTAGGTCGCGACTGAGTTTAGATTTAAAATCTTGAAATTAGAACGCTTGTTGAAAACGTCATCTGAAATGTTATCGAAATCTAAAAGGCCCTTCTTGACTGTTATAAACATCATTAATGCGTTTTAGTTAAGAAAAACTCAGAATGAGTAAACATCTTGGTCGAATCCCAATAGGTAATGTACAATTAACGTTTCCATGCTAGAAATGATTATCTATAGCCCGGGATTGGGAATATGGCCGAGAGACAGCGACAATGTCATGTTCGGGCTTAAAATATCTTCTGTGGTCTTGGTCTCATTGCCAAGAGCTCTGCCTACCTCTTCCAGGATCGTGGGCGTGAACTTGTGTACTAAAAACTGGTAGAAAATTAATGTAAAAATATATAAAAAGACTTATTAGCGCTATCTTGTTTTAATACCTACTATTTGTGCTTTACAAGAAATTAACGTTAGTTTTGTAAAGTTAATTAAGTAAATAATCCAAGAAAATTAAGGTTTTCACACCGAACCCAAACTTTTTTGTACTGTGTATGAATGTATGGACCAATAAAACTACCTGCCAGTATGTATTTAACACTAAACATACCATAACCGGGTCAAATGACCCATTTTGAACTTTGCTTTGAAAATGCACGTATCATCTTATTGCTTTTGCACATTTGACTTCATGACTTTTTCCTACTAATTAATATACAGTTATACTATTTATTTCCCTTCCTAACAACCATATTTCATACATTCAAGCAGGAAACATAAAGTCACATTTGACCCGCTGTGGTAGAAATAGGTACACAGTAAGTGTTGGTATGATTAGTGTTAATTTTCAATCAATAGGTATATAAATAAATAGTCTGGCATGTCATTTAAACGACAAACGATTTTTTATTGTATATTAGGACGTTTATAATAAATTTATTAAGTAGGTTTACATAACATATCCAAAAGCAATTCACTCAAATATTTACCCATTACAAAAGCAAACAAACAAACGTTTACGACTACCAGATATAACATATGCATGTGCAAATATGAAAATAAAACTCGTTTTTTTCATTACACTCGTCTGTTTATTCGAAAATGTTTGCTCTGTCTGAGGCACTCGGAGGGCCCGTCCGTTCCCTCCTCCTCCAGTCTGGCTTTGTTTACGAGGGCGTACGGCCGTCGCTCTCCAACCGTGTAGAAAACGCACGCGTTTTAAAAATAAAACGTATCGCTCGAATGCATTTCCTGTGTTCGTTCTGCTGCCGATATATTATTTAAAAAAGTTACGTACCTTTTTTAAATCTATTTTCAAATAAAGTCAGTGCTTGCATACGCTGGGGACCGGTGCAAAAAAAGTTCACATTCGCATTCCAGACGACCTTACTGATACTGACCCTACGTCGAGTTACGCTAAATAATTGGAATTGTTACTCCGTTTTCTAAATATATTATAAAATATACCAGTGTAGTGCCCGTTTCAACACACGTTAAAATATTTGACTCGAAAGCAAACATAGAAAAATAAACAGAAGCCCGCTTGATTGGAATTTATGTGTGCTCACGTTTCGACGGTATGAATCGCTTTTAAAATCCGTAATTCGAATCTGTCGAGAATGGATTGGCGCGAAAAACTTTTCGGTAAAGTGCTTGTCAAGTGCGAGTCGGGTACACAAACCGGCCAGTTTGAAAATATTTCAACTTTGGAAGCTCTATCGGACTGTGTGGAGGAGGGCGAAGGAGCTGTTTGTGGCATTTATTTTTCTTTTGCCAACATAAGCGACACCAGTGATGATTTCGGCGTGCGTTTGGAGGAGGTTTATAAGAGAGTGCAACCTCGTTTGAGAGTGGTTCAAGTGGTTTTGTGGGCTCATGTTGGTACTCCTGAAGGTCCTGTGGAGAGAGAAGCTGGATTTCGACGGAGTTTGACGGGAAAGCCATGGTTTGCAGTGCCATTCCATGATGTTGATACAAAGGTAAGACAAGAACTAAATTTAATCCCTCTGTCAATTCCTTATACCATATGGTCTTAATGAAGTCAAAAAGTCATATAAAAGCTTCGATATGCCTATTGAATAGGTAGATAACGTGACTAATAAGTTATTTTCCGCTTTTGCTAAACTAACGTGTTTCGCATCTAAATGAGATTCTCAGAACAAATTGACTATTGTCTAGTTGGGGGGTAAAGCCCCTCTCCGGTCTACATTGCTAAAACATGTAATAAATGAAAAATCGTCACGTAAAATTCCTCAACTCCAATGAAGGCAGGGTAATTTTTACTCATTTGAAATCCGAACGTGCAGCCGTCAATTTGATAAATTACAACACTTTTTTAAACGCGAACCCTCTAATTGCGTTCATTTTCATGCGAAACTCGGTTTTCACCGCGTTGGAGAAAATTACGGTACTCTTAAGAATTTCCTTGACGATCCTAGGCTAGGCACTTCAACCCCCACAGACTGCGTCCCTGCAGTAATTACGGGAAAGCAGGGGGTTGCGTCAATACCATGTATCACCCTAAATTACTTTCCACCCCACACTTTCACCGGAAGGGGACGTTTTTTAGCTTGTACTCGAAACAAGCGCGGAGCAGGTGCGTATGATTAATATCTATGAAGGTTATTGTTGTTTGTTTAGGTTCCTACTAATTTTCGCATCGAGCATCGAGTTTTTCTATGCAGAATTTTTCGAGCGGGTATTTCCAACGAAAAAACTTAATAATTTATAACAGGCAGCAATTAAGCGTATAGCAACCAAAATAGATAAGATTTCATAAAGAATTTTAAGCCTTAAAAAATCTAAAGAATTTAATTTAATTCCAAGCAGGCCAAATATTCAAATATGCGTCACCACTGAGCTACCGTCATTTATGGATGGTTTTATACCCCAAGCCCTGTTTCCGGAATAGGGGAGGTTGAATCTAATTAGCATGCATCTGCTTCCAGACCCTCATAACGTTGGCCAATTTGTTTGCTCCATTTACTTTAACATCGCTCATCGTATGATTGGCTGAATTGATTGGATTCGTTTACAGGATGTATGGCCCGCATGCATGTAATTACAGACGTAGATAGTTGTCGATGCTGATAAACCATTCTCGTATGTTTAATTTGCACCATTAGTCATTACAAACGTGGACCGCAAATTAAGGGATCAGTTTTTCGGCTAGTTAGCTTAACTTGAGAAGATTTGGAAGGGATACGATTGGAACAGCACCTTTCTTCTTACTGACTGCAAATAGTTCTAGATACAGGTAACTTTGCTGAAACTACCAACGCTGTAGTTTAATAAGGATGTCCCAGGATATTTATTTCTTAATTAACCATACCTAATCTTTAATATGACTACGCTCAAGTCTTACTATGAATAAATAATATTGAAGCGTTGGATCATAAATGACCGTTTTTTAGAATGATTCTCTGTGTGTCTAAAAGTCTGTCTCGAATAGGCGCCGATAACCGCTGATCGGATTTAAATTAAATTTGGCACAAAAATATATATTTTCTGGATTAACCGGTTGTAGCTTCAGTAACATTAAATTTGACCTTCATAAGTGCCCTCCGAGGCCCTAACTGAATAAATGGTTTTAATTTTTATTTTGAACACATAGGATATGGTAGGATATAGGATAAAGTAACTGAAGCTGTTACTTTAATAAAACATTTTATCGCGGAAACTATAAGATTCTTCAGGAACACTGATAAAACTGCGGGCGTAAGTTGGACTGAATATAATCCAGAAAGTATTTATTTTATGACCTAATTACCTGAAATTTACGTTAATTAAAACGTATTGATCCAAAAATAACAAAATACCTATTTTAAACACACCTATACCCATGTAAGCAATACCACCTGAAGCTCATCAGCTGGCAATGTGCCCAAAAAGATAGAGGCGTTGAATAACAAGACTTATTCTTTGTGCAATAAATCTTTCATTTGCATCTAGATCACTCAGACTGAACTGAAAGGGTCACAACGCTAACAAACTGTTATCAATGAACATGTAAACTCAGCGACGGCACTGTCAGTTAGAAGTTATTAAACATCTAGGTCAACAAACAGGCAGACGGTCCAGCTGATGGTAAGTGGTCACCAGCGCCAATGGACATGCAACAAAAATGCCAATACGTTGTCGCCGAGACGTGAAGTTGTTAAGTCTCATGTGCCTGTAATTTCACCCGTATTACCTTTCTAAACGAAACACAATAATCCAAGAACACTACCGCTTCCCCGCGCATACGGGTAAGGTGGTAGTACTTCCCCGGACGAATACTGCATTAAGTGCTTTAATATTCAAGCTCAAAATGAAAATGCATGTACCGAATGTACGTTCATTTATAAGATATTTGATACCCTGGTAACATTGGGCATTTTCCAGCCAAGGAAAAAAAAAACTATAGCTACTGAGCGATCTATCCACGTCTGTCGACAATTTGCTTAATAGTTAATAAATTTAATTAATAAACATTATGTGTGCAGCGGTAACTTTCTATTTAATTAGACCTACAGCAAACTACAGTCCACACCAAATTAACCACCGAAGGGCTAAGTGCCTACTTGACAATGATTGTAAATGTCCATAATTAGGTAAGTAACGTGTGGTCCGCATTTAGATTGTCCCACACGATGTGCTATACGTGTCTCCTGTCGCCTGTCACAAAAGAGGTATTCACGACCAACATTTTTATTCGTACCCGATGTAAAAACTATATTGATGTAGATTTACCCTTTGAAACTTCTGTCAAAAAGTATCAATACATCAACAATCAATAATTTGGCTGTTTGCAATTCATCACGATTTATCTTCCGCCCCCTTGTTTCAAGGATGATAAAATTAGCCTACATGTGTGCCAAATTTCAGCAATAACGCATCAGCCGTTTAGCTATGGAAATATAACAGACATGATCACTATTAAACCCTACTAAAATTATAAATGCGAAAGTTTGTAGTGTGCGTTGTTGTAGTCGTCAATAATATACCCCTACTTTTATTTATGAAGGTCTCTGGTTGGTACCTTTAATTGGAAAGAACCCGCAAGAAACTGTATAGGTTTTCTATTAGTATTTTGGCCATTATCTTTTCAAATGTTGGTGTATCATCCATCATATACCCAACATGTTTTTGAAAAAATTACTGCTTTTTCATAACGTTGTTCTTTTTGGTGTCTAGTAAATTTGATGACGTCCGAATCCGACGTCTGGCGAAATACGATGCAATTAATGTTTTCTTACCCGCATATTTAATTTCATGTTACTTTTATTCAAGTGTTGCCGTTTAGTAAATTCGATGATGTCCGAATGTCTGGCTAAATACGATGTATTTAATGTTTTCTTACCCGCATATTTAATTTCATGTTACTTTTATTCAAGTGTTGCCGTTTAGTAAATTCGATGACGTCCGAATGTCTGGCTAAATACGATGCATTTAATGTTTTTACCCGCATATTTACTTTCATGTTAAGTACTTTTATTCAAGAGTTGTCGTTGCGTGATAATTTCAACTTTGAACTCGAAAAATTGGGAATTACGATTTTTTTTCATACTTTCTTTTCTCTTTCCTTTAAATTATCAGAAGGAATAAGCATTATGTTTAGGGAAAGAACCTATAACCCACCACTTATTAAAAAAAAATAGGAATATTGAAATAAAATTTCAAATAAATATGAAGCACAATGCAACAATTGTCGGCAAATCGTCCACTTGCATTGTATTGTATTGTTAAACTCACAAGTTAACATTGTCGCCCCACAATGGAGGGATCCAACAATAAGGCAGGACACAGGCTGGTAGACACATGAAATAGCTGACGTCACAAAATATTTGCTTTCCGCGTGCTCTGTATACGAGCCATTGTGCAAGGCACAGCTTTGTTCAGAGCAGCATTGTAGAGTATAGGGCTGCCTCTAAAAGGATAAGTGTCTTTTCCCCTGTGGTTGCACCCCGTTTCCCAAGGATCCTATCCTTTCCCGAGGTACAAAATAGTGTTGCTCCAGGACATATTATATTCCAGCCGTCCCCTCCAGTCTTCCGGTCTCAAGAGATGTAACATTTTCCCAGGAGAAAAAGTATTGTGTGTTAATCCAGCTTATTAACTATCTATGTGCCAAGTTTCATTCGCACCCGTTTAGTAGTTTTTCCGTGTAAGAGCAACAAGCATCCAACCATCCAAACAAACTATGGCCCCGGTGGTCTAGTGGCATAAAGTTCTGGTAGATATCCAGAGGTCCTGGAATTTATTCCTAGGTCGGGGAAAGTAAAGTTATGTTTCATTAGAAGTTATTTACTGGAGCTCGGCATTGGTAATGTGCCGAGAGCCGTTGAAAACGCTCACTTGTCCACCACGGTTCGTAAATTAGCCAACAACTGAAAATAACTGGTAACATTTAGAAATATCTTGTTATCCATTGCATCCTTGAAGCATTATTCATTAAAACACAAAACAATGTTTGAGTTGCATGTTATAATATTATAAATGCTTAAGTGAGGCGATGGATGTATTCATGTTTGTTACCCTTCCACGAAAAAACTACCGAACGGATTTGGATCAAACTTGACTCATAGATAGAGCATACCCTGGAATAAGTAATAAATAGATACATACAAAAAATTATTAGTCAATTTGTGACAACCCTAACAAGAATGCAATTCGACTCGTCCTCTTATCACACGAGCCGCTACTCCTGCGGAGTGCCATCTCAATTTACTGCTGCATTGTGAATGGGACAGCATTAGTAACCCCAAACGCCAACTCGACCCGATAAGAGGAACTTTATTCAGTCCAAAATTACAAACATAATAATGTCCCGATTTTCATCACATCATTTCATCATCTATCAAAATGTATTGTGTGGGTAAAAAGCTCTAAGGGCACACTAACAGACATAAATACTGACTATTTTTATATAGAAACTAGCTGTCCAGACAGGCGTTGTCCTGTTGAAATAAGTCCATACAAAAGTTCCATAAAACAATGCCGGAATTCGACAGCGTCACTTACCGTCGCATTGTGAATCTAAAACATTCTCGAATCCACTGGAACACACAAAAAATTTCACCAAAATCCTTTCAACCTTTTAGGAGGATTTCACTAACTTACACACGGACAGAAGAATTACATATATTATACTAAATTATATTCCACCTTACTCTATCTACTTCTTTCATTACTAGTAATACTCATATAGATATTTTGCACCCAGAAACAAAACTAACAGAGATATTCTTTCATGCACACAAATGTCTATCCTGGGTGGGAATTGAATCTTTACTATTGCATTGGAGTCAGTGTATAAAACCAACACGCCAACCGACCCAAAATATTAATTTGAACTCAGGAAAACAGATCCCTCGGGACCGCGGATAAAACCACGCGGCGGAACCGACTCATCCATAATATACGTCAGACAGAAGCACCAGACGTGAACCGATGAAACGCAGGCATCGACAAACGAAAGATGATTCTGTAACATAAATGACTATAGTTCAACCTCATCCCGTCTCTCTCGTTCACTACGAGATCACGTGAGAGGTCCGATCACCGAGGCCTAATAGCGCTGGCTCGTTTACATTACGAAATGCAGCCACCCTATTTAGTTAACATAAACTTATATCTCTATATATAAAAATGAATCCTTATTTCCCTTGGTCAGGGCATCACGCATGGACGGCTGGACCGATTTCGCTAATTCTTTTTTTGTTGTGTTTGTTATTGTCAGGAGAAGGTTCTTATGAAAGAAAAAAATAAGGAAGTAGCGTGGAAAATTAGAAAATTTAAGAAAACTTAACTAGAACACTTTACTTATATTTATAAACTTTTATTGTCAGTCGTTTGACAGCTGGAGCGATTGACAGAATGCGCGCTGCAAATATCGTAAAATAGAGGCATGAGTCGGAAATATATTGATAAAATAATTAATTTATAATTTCTTATGGCACATTTCATAGTCGATTCAATCGGAAGATTCGAATTCAATATTCCATGTTAAGACAACGACTGTCGGGTCAGCTAGTTTCTAACATAAACGAGGCTTCGGAGAGCTTACCTTTGTGTTACCTTACCGCGTGTTTGCCTAGTTAGCAAAACAGTCAGAACATAGAGATAAACTGACATCGTTGAGCTGGCGTTAAATTCTTTACAGAATAGAAGCCCGACTGAATGATTTAATAACGCGTCATTTCCACGCGTTCCATAGAGTTCATTTTACACTGTATTCCGGCATGCTATTGTCACATGGTATCCGACGTGATGGTCGGATGATATTTGATTTCCATGCTGCTGAATTGGAAATGTGTTACAATAGATTTTAGGTTAAAATAACATTGATTTTAACTCAAATAAAAAGCTTTGTTTCGGCAAAACGTAAATGCTACTGAATGTAATATTTAATGATTTATAGTAACTTCTATTATTAATCTACTTGAAATAAGGAGGTTCTATACATACATCTGTGGCCTGGTGCTAATAGGGCCAATATCAATAATCATTATTTTCAGTAATGAGCGTTATAACAATGAATCAGCATACATAGTTATTATTTAGGTGTTATATTGTAGTATGGCAAACATATTTTACTTTTATTTGATTTATATATATATTCAATAAATATATCGTACTTTTACAATAAACTGGCATTACAATCTCGTTTCATTAAAACGTACTTTGGCTAAGTCTACAAAGGTGCAACTATCGCAACACAACGGCTCGACTTGGGGATAGATTTTCATCTTGAGCGTGGTAGCCATTCAGGCGGGTACTAAAAAGTACCCTAGCACCGTGCTATGGTTCCCTCAGCAATTTTCCTTCACAGAAAACTCAAACTCATTGCAGGTCTACATGAGTTATGGAGCTATCTAACTAACCTATGTAAGTAACATAACTTATTTCAATTAACATTACGCTACTATCGCCAGATGTATATCGCCAGACATTGAACCCGCACCCATAATGTGCAACGTTCACGCACAGTTCACTGAACTGGAGGTGTAGGTTGTCAAAGACCTCCCCTTAAGGGGTCTGTCTGTGACGCGAAATCAATATTTTGTACTCGTGTCGCTAGTTTATATCGACGAAAGGGTTTCAAAGACTTGCAAGTTACTTTCAAAAGACTTTAAAATACATCAATATTCTGTAACGATACACACTTCGACGAGCGGCTTCACGGAGGCCTCGGAGAGTTTATCTCTCACGTGATTAGTAGTATTAGCGTAGTTAGCGAAAGAGACAGAGCACGGAGGCCGCGACAAAACATCTAGTTAGTGTCTTTTTCCTTACAGAATCGAGCCCCAGATCCGAACCTAAGCAGAGCTTGTACTATGTAAACTAGAGTGACAAGAATATAATACTTATATCGATGTTTACATGTGTGTCTGGGCACAGAACAAACAGACGTGCATTCACACAAATGTTTGTCAAGGGTGGGAATCAAACCCACTACCTTCAGCATGGCAGTCAGATACCACCGAGCCAGCTGGCCCTTCTATCAAAGCTAACTACGTACTAATAAAAACGGTAGAGTTCTTAGCAATTATCCGGCTGTCTGGCTACCTGAATTTATAGTCAAAGTTTCAATGAGTTCCGGCAGTTGCATTTGATATCCAGTTGTCTAGGCTTTGTATAGGTTGACTTGACAACACATTGGCAATGCCATCTTGTATTAGATTACATAACATAGTCTTTAACACTAAACATACCATAACCGGCTCAAATGACCCATTTTGAACTTTGCATTTAGAATGCACGTATCATCTTATTGCTTTTGCACATTTGACTTCATGACTTTTTCTTACTAATTAATAATAATAAATAAATAATATTAATAATTCCTAACAACCATATTTCATACATTCAGAAAACATAAAGACATATTTGAACCGCTATGGTAGAAATAGGTAAGTGTTGGTATGATTAGTGTTAAGAAACCTATTTCATTTTGGAAGACCTATTTTAAGATTACACCGCGGAGACAGCTAGGATTTCTTTCCTTCTTTCTTTCCATTATTATTTGCGAATGTTTCTGAGGATGTATGGATGATTGTTACTCTTCCACGCAAAAACTACCAATCGGATCTGAATGAAACGCAGCAAATAGATAGTTAACTGGACAAGGTATGCTAGGTACTTTTTATCGAAGGAAATGTAATATCCCTAGGGAACGCGGATGAAACCGCCGTGGACAGCTAGTAAACCATAAATATTTTCTTTTCGATCCACTTTTTGTAGGACTTGTCCATAATATACGCATGGGTACAATTGAGCGCTCGAGATATTGTGCGGCGTAAAACGAAGAGGCAATTAGTTAAGTGTAATCTTGTTTGATCTTTGCCGCTAAAGATGGCGCTTCTTACATTTGTCTTAGTTTTATAGTTAACCTAATTTATTTACCCTTTGAACCCTTAGATATATTAATCCTAACCACTAATATTATAATTGCGAAAGTTTATGAGAGTGCATGTTTGGTTCTCTTTCACGCGAAAACAGCGAATGGATTTGGATGAAACTTAGGACATAGACAGAGCATGCTCTGGAATAACGTATTTGATACTTTTTTCCCGGAAAAATGTTAATTCTCTTCTTTTTTTTATACCACTTGGGCCGACAAACAAGCAGACGGTCCTCCTGTTGGTAAGTGGTCACCGCCTATGGACATTTGCAACGCTAGGGGCATCGCCAATGCGTTGTCGACCATGAGACGTGAAGTTGTTAAGTCTCATGTGCTTGTAATTTCACCGGCCCCCTTACCTTTCTAACCGAAACACAGTAATACTAGTGCACTACTGCTTCACGGCAGAAATGGGTAAGGTGGTAGTACTTCCCCGGACGAACTCTCTCTGGAACGCGGATGAAACCGTAGGGAAGTATTGCAACTATGTATTTAGGCGATAGAATAATAGAGAGTAATAATAAAGAGAATAATATATGTAGTATATCAGTTATCTGGTTTCCATAGTACAAGCTCGCTTAGTTTGGGATCAGTTGGCCGTGTGTATTGAATATCCCGGGATATTCTATAATCTGTGTAAACAGAGTTGTATTTAGCATCTGGGGGCTCAGTGCCAGACAGTTGAAGGCGTCAAACTAAAATTACAACGCAGTAATTTCAATCCTTTTCACGTGATTTTAATATTAGTGTATTTAGATTGGCGATGATTTACCTTTTTTACCCACGACGGAACGGAGCAGGTATATGCGTTTAGGGTGAGAGATGTTTGTGCGTTTGTGCAAAGTAGTGTTCCCACCTATCTTCTAAACTAATGATCCGTTTTTGATGCGGTTTTCAATAACGGGTTTGTTTCTATACTAATTTCCGATAGCAATACAGTAATAGCTAATTAGAAAAGCATTTGATTTCGTCCCGCGTTTTAACCAACATTATCAAGGTCAATGAACGGGAAATTATGATTTTCCGGGACCTAGATTTTCGTTTGTCAATCTAGAATGAATTCTATCTAATTACCTATTCTAAAAAACGTTTAATCGTGTCATTGAGATCGATTCAAATTGAAATTATAATATTAGTCGAATCGTAACTTGATGCTTCACTATTCAGAAACTTATTAGTAGCAAATTCATTATATTTTCAAATCCATTTTTTTCTTTCATCTTTTGATTTAAGCTTAGAAGCTAACCTTTTGCTGGCCATATTGTTTATGGTTCATTCCTCTACTATCTCTAAGGAGGCGCGTATGAAGTGGCCGATAAAAGCCGATAGGCCGTTATCTACGAGGCTATAAAAGCCGGCCAGAATCGTATGATGCCTTGAGGGGCGCCTCTGGAGTTCTTGCAGGCTAATAAAGATAGAAGTTTATTATTTTATGCGAATCGATAAACAGTCAAATTTGTTATGCCAATTGGAAAAGCAAATAGGTTAATAATACAGCATTACATAGCAAGAAATTATAATTGACTTTCCATTTGATAGGCTAGTTGGCTTGGTGGTTAGAAACTCTCACTGTCACGAAACAGCCCCCGTTTTCAGCTATTACAAACTTCGTCGACGAGCCGCTTCACGGAGGCCTCGGAGAGGTTACCTCTCACGTTATTAGTAGTATTGGCGTAGTAAGCGAAAGAGACAAAGCACGGTGGCCGCGACGAAACATCCTCGAGTTAGTGTCATTTTCCTTACAGAATCGAGCCCCAGACCATGGGTTCAATTGCATGAACATGTCTGTTTATTCTATGTCTGGGTTTAATGTTTATATAAGTATGTATGTATTAAGTAGGAAAAATGTATATGTAGTGCAGTTATCTGTTTTTCATAGTACAAGCTCTGTTTAGTTTGGGATCAGGGGCCGAAACAAACCGAAGGTCGCGGGTTCGATTCCCACCCAGGACAAACATTTTGTTTCTGGGTGTAAATATCTATATAAATATGTATTTAGAAAAAACAAAAAATAGTATATCAGTTATCTGGTTTCCATAGTACAAGCTCTGCTTAGTTTGGGACCAGATGGCCGTGTGTATAGAATGTCCCAGGATATATTTTTTTTTTTTATCAGCCATGCCTGTTCCCAATTTATTGAAGACCGAGCAAAATCTATGCGGGGTGACTTTAAATGTAATTATATTAACTCGAGTAATGCAACATTACAGCCATAGTCCGAGTAACTATAAAAATAATTAAAATTGTAGTCTGTTTGTATTATCTAATTCTTATTCTCTAAATAACAGCTTTTTACAAAGTTATACGGTACTTATAACACAAAAACTTTTTATTTTATTTTCGACTGTCTATCAGTCTGTTTGTACCGGCTAATCTATGAATCGACTGGACCGATTTTGAAGAGACTTTCACTGGCATATAGCTGATGTTATAAAGAGTAACTTAGGCTACTTCTCAAGAAAAAATAATATACCACTGGAACGCGATCAAAACCGCGCAGGCAGCTAGTTTAACATAAACATTACCACCGCAATATGAAAAGAAACACGTCAAGTAACATTGAAGGCTTGCATCGCAGGTTGTCGTCTCGAGAAGGGCCCTTGACGGTCGGGCGCACACTTCAGGGGCCCTCGTCCCTTTTCACCGACATTTACCCAGCTTTCAACGAGACGCGAGAGCTAAACACGCCTTTATACCTGTTTCTAGGTAAATGTTGTGTGGCCAAGTATAAATAGCGAGCGTTGGTGGTTTACATGTGTATTAAGGTTTGTTGGAACTTACGAGCACACAAATTAAAATAACCTCGGACATATAAGTCGGTCATCCGATCCAAATTGTAGAGATTGTGTTATGGAATCTAGATAACTGATATAGAACATATATCTACTATTTTTCTTTTCTAAATATATACTTTAAAAAAGAAGGAAAGAAATACTATTATTTCGACAATACAATCCACGTTGCAGAAATATGCAATAGGTACAAACAGAAGAAAAACAATATGCAATACAATTGTGAGATGTCAAAAAGTTTTCGACTCCTTTAATAGATCCTAAATCGTGATTTACACCAAAAATACAAACATCTATTGAATATTCTCCTATTAAATTCAGCTATACATATTTGTTTGCACTATTCTTACGTACTCCTGCATGATATACAGATATTTACACCCAGATGCTCTACTTTAGAGCCTCCGTTGGGAAAATTTCTGCTACATAGGCCGAAATACAGACTGACAATCCACCAGATGATAAGTGGCCGCCACCTGTAGTCATTTGCAACTGTAATTTCACCCTAACCTAATGGAAACACAGTAATACAAGTGAAATACTTCACGGCGGAAATGGGTATGGTGGTAGTACTTTCCCGGACGAACTCTGAACTGAATTAAGAGCTCTACTACCGTCTATTGACAGCAATGACATGCAGAATCATTAGACATGGGTTTCTATACCAGTTTAATTCGGTACCGTAAAAAAAGGAAAGAAAAGAGACTGTTCCCTAATAAAGCCATTACAAACACCCAAGATTAAGGAGTAAGTCCATGGTCGAGTGGACAACGATCGGAGGGTTCAAGTGTTCCAGACCGATGGGCACCCCTCGGCTTTACCAAATTACTTTTAGCGATTACAGCGAAACGTGGTTTCACTGAGTTTAGGCTATTTTATTACTTATAGCGGTTGGGGAAGGCAGGAATTAGTTTGACATGGAAGATAAACGGTTACACCTGCCCTAATGATGTTCAACTTTCTAAATTCCCAATCATTTATTCTGTTTTGGTTCTAAAAGGGCACTTTAGAAGGTGAACCAAATGAAGGAAGAAACTTAGCATGGTTCCATTTTGCAAAATCTATTTTTTTACATTAAAAACAAATTCAAATGTTTTCTATTTAATTTAGTCTTTACACAAAAATATACAGAGACAGTCCATAGTTAAAAATAATAAGTTATTTATTATAACTGTCCCCCGCGGTTTTACCCGTGTTCCCGAGGAATATCACTTTTTCCCGTGATAAAAAGTAGCCTATATGTTATTCCAGGATATCTATATCTATGTGCCAAGTTTCATCTATATCCGTTTAGTAGTTTTTGCGTGAAAGAGTAAAAAACATACTTACATACAAATATTTCCTCTTTATAATATTAGTATAGATTTTATGCGTCGAAACATCGATGAGCTCATTCTATATAAGTGAAAATTACAGGCACATGACTATATTGTTCAATCTACATGCAATTATACCTTAACTACTTCACGTCACAGGATGGACACCATATTGGCATTGCCCCTGGTGTTGCAAATGTCCATTGGCGGTGGTGACCACTTACCATCTGGTGGATTGCCTACCTGTTTATCACCCTTGACATTAAAACCGAGAATGGTTTAGCCGGACATTTCTATTGCAGACCATTTAACTATGACTTAACGGTTTTCCCAAAGCGCTACGTTCACCTAATAGATATGTTGTTGTCTCTGTGATCGGTGACAATTAGATGAGCCGTTATAGAAGTTATGTCTTTCTTTCTCTTACTCGAACTCTGAGACGTATCTGTTAAATATTGGCAGAGGGGTAGTAATCTATACCAATATGTATGTTTGCCTATGATTTTTAAATAAATACCAAGTATTTAATAAATACAGCATTTATTCGATGCTATAAATGTATGATGTGTTAAGTAATCCTGAAAATATTTAATTTGCGCTGATTTTTATTAAGTCCCTTTTTGGAGCCTGGTTTCCCAAAATTTTGATCATAATTTACCATTTTTAGATTATTTATCTATCTCTCTGTCTGAAAGTATATCTTGAATACGATTTTTCAAGACCAACATTTCCAGGATTACCTTACACAAATACATTTAATCGGCGAATAAGACTCGCCGGGAACGCGGGCGAAACATATAGGTAAATAACATTTTTTTTTAAAGCCATCTATATCATCATCTATATATATAAAAATGTTATGTTGGTTTGTGTACGCTTCAAAAACTCAAAAAGTTCTGCACCGATCGAGCTGAAATTTTAGCATGATATATAATCCGCATCAAGGATTGTTTTTATCTATTTCTTGCATCAGTCACATATCCGCGACCGTCTTTGTATTATTTCTCATTTCTCAACCATTCCACCATTTGACAGGCCAGTTGGCTTAGCGGTTAGCGCTCTGACTGCCAAACCGAAGGTCGCGGGTTCGATTCCCACCCAGGACAAATATTTGTGTGCATGAACATGTCTGTTTGTTCTGTGTCTGGGTGAAAATATCTGTATTAGTATGTATTTAGAAAAAAAAAAGTAGTACATGTAGTATATCAGTTAACTGGTTTCCATAGTACAAGCTCTGCTTAGTTTGGGATCAGATGGCCGTGTGTAAAGAATGTCCCGGGATATTTATTATTTATTTATTTATTATTCAATCACAATGTGCCACAGCGAAGCATGGCAGGGTACAGCATACGAGATCTATATACATATATAAAAATGAATCCCTATTTCCCTTGGTCACGGCATCACGCACGGACGGCAGGACCGATTTCGCCAATAATTTTTTTGATGTATTTGTTATTGTCAGGAGATGGTTCTTATGAACGAAAAAATTAAGAAAATTGCGCGGAAAATTAAAAAAATTTAAGAAAACATAACGACCATATTAACTTTTGTAATGTAACCTTACTGCTTTTGACAATATAAACTCTTATAATGTAACCTTATGGTGTTTGACATAAATGTTAGTCGTTTGACAATATCTTTTAAAACAGACAGGCATGCTTCGGAATTATATTGATAAAATATTTAATTTATCATAACTTAGTGCACATTTCACAGTCGATTCAATCAGAATATTTATAAAAAATTTAAGTGTGTGTTCATCACATCACAGAGCAATCATCACGCCACATATTGAAAGTCCAATTTTTGTGTATCTTAAAGCATTGGATTCATAAATAGTGTGTTTTTAGATTTTAGAATAATCATATTTAAAACAGGAGAACAACTGTCGCGTCAGCTATCGAATATAATAATTGTAGTACAATAAATTTTCATGTATAGTTTTTAAAAAGTAAATATGGCAAAACAACGTTTGCCGGGTCAGCTAGTCATAAATATATAACACTGTAGATTTCACTTATTTGATTCCTTGACGCAATATTAATGTTATTCAAGAAAAGTAATATGCATATGATGGGCCAGTTGGCCCTGACCCTGTTGTCTGTTTGTTCTGTGTCTGGGTGTAATTTTTTTTTTTTTTTTTATATTTATTAATTAATTTCCTGGGACATTCTTTACACACGGCCATCTGGTCCCAAACTAAGCAGAGCTTGTACTATGGAAACCAGATAACTGATATACTACATATACTACTTTTTTTTCTAAATACATACTTATATAGATATTTACACCCAGACACAGAACAAACAGACATGTTCATGCACACAAATGTTTATCCTGGGTGGGAATCGAACCCGCGACCTTCGGTTTGGCAGTTAGAGCGTTAACCACCAAGCCAACTGGCCTGTCATTATCTATATAAGTATGTACGAGTATTTAAAAAGTAATGTATGTAGTATATCAGTGACCTGGTAGCCATACTACAAGCAGTATACTCTGCTTAACTTGGGATCAGGTAACCATGTGTGAAGAATGTCTTGGGATATTATATGTAGTATGCTGTTTTAATGCGCATAATCCCCCCTCAGGCGAAGGGTATTCACATATTTTTTACTTCGTAAATTTTCAAGTTTTGATTTAATTCTTTTGTAAAATTCCACATAAATAAATAAAATAAAGGACACATAATCTTGTTAACCAGTAGCAGGTGTAACCGCTAGTGTAATGCATAAAATCTGAAAACATATTATATTTTACCCTTGTAAAATTCGCAGACCTCAGCCGGTCACTGGAGAATTAAGTTTAACTTATAACCGTTCGTGTGTTAGGGATTTTAGAGTCTTATTTCCCCTGAGGCTATCATATGAGCTAAATTTATAGGCCTGGAAACTTATATTAAAACTAGCTGTCCCCCGCGGTTTCACCCGCGTTCCCGAGGGATGTAACATTTTTCCGCAAAAAGTACACTATGTGTTATTCCAGGACATTTTATATATATGCCAAATTTCTTCTAAATCCGTTTGGTAGTTTTTGGGTGAAAGGGTAACAAACATCCAAACATACAAACTTTCGTATTTATTATATTAGTAGGCTTTACATATAAGAACCCGTGCTTGCGTTCTTTCGTTAACTTAAAAGTATCAATTCTTATTACAAACTTAACAAAATGGATAATATGGCACCCTCAGAACGATAGAGGCTTACACAAAAAATCACTTTTAGCACATCTCTGATTGGTGAGGCTGAAGTATCGGTATGCTTATTCTATCATTAAATTGACTATGTTTTACTATTCATCGGATAGAGCGTACTTTGTTTAGTCTCTCTATGACCGTAACTCCATTTCGCAAAATTTTAAGTTAAGCCCTTATCGTACTGTGGGTGCGCTATGTGATATCAAATATCAGATTAGGGGGTAAATAAAGTGCAAGTGGACATCTGTAGGTATCTAGCGACTAAAGAGTAGGCTCTTTACGATACTCCCTAATGATGACCTAGTTTCATCCAAATCCAATATCTATATAAGTATGTATTTAAAAAATTAATATTATATGTTGTATATCAGTTATCTGGTTTCCATAGTACAAGCCCTGCTTAGTTTGGGATCAGATGGCCGTGTGTAAAGAATGTCTTGGGATATTTATTTATTTATTTAAGTAAGTATTTTTTCCGTCAAACATCCACCCGTCTATACTCACAAACTTTTGCATTTATAATATTCGTTCATCATAAAAAAACATAGACAAAATGTGTGTTAAATTGGCTGAAAGTACCAGGACATCATATTTTACAGGTACACAGATTGGTTGTCATTGATACCAGCAATACAGGACAGCTTTTAGCTTGATTACTCCGTCCTGTGTTGTCTAGCTCAATGCAGACTGCCTATTTGCCACTATATATATGGCTACATCTATACGTACATCATAGGGGGCTTAGGGAGAGATACTAGATGTGACTATGTTCTAATTTATGTACGTGGATAAGTAACACATTCCGTGTTTATTTATAAAATGGGTCGGATTTACACATGCAGTGTTTCGCACTACTGTAAAATATGAAACAATGGAACAAGTTTGTATCTATGTATGTTATTAAAAAGTATTTAAACTTTATTCAAAAATACATTTCTTTCGTACTTAAATTATTATTTATACACCATAAGACATGGCCTATATCACCATTTTTCTACATTCAGAATTATTAAGAGGCAATGACCAAAAGTTATGTACCATTTTCTCTTCTTTTTGTTGAATCGTTTTTTTTTAGTTTAGTACCTAGTTATTGACGAACTTTAGCTACCTATCAACAAAAAGTATTTAAAAAAGCAGTTCTTTTTAATGCAAATTCATATGTTTTACTACCTGTCCCTTGCGGTTTCATCTGCGTTCCAGAGAGATGTTATATTTTCCCAAGATTAAAAAGTATTTTATTTTAGTCCAGGTTATAAACTATCTCGTCGGTAATACAGTGCAACGGTATTACTGTACTCAGGGTTGGAATTTCGTTACTGGAATGCACATAACATGCATAATTTTTTTTTTATCTATCGTATTTTTTTTTAATAAAAGGTTTCCTATGTTACTTCTAATACCTCCAAGTAGTCTTCGCGTGAAAACGACAAACAAACATACATTCACATTTATAATATTAGTAGGGATCTATATCCCAAGTTTCATCGTAAACTATTTTTGCGTAATAGATTAACAAATATCTTTAAATCCCTCCTCACAAACCTTCGCATTTATAACATTATTAACACAGTTATAATCAAATTTATCAACACACACGAATAATCTCAATAAAGATGCCGTAGTCGGGTAAAAATACAACACAAATTGAGTCAGGTCAGTTGAGGAGTCGACACATAACTCTGTTTAACATCAAAGCATCAGAAATAACGCGCCGAGTAACTGCGGCTTCCGACGTTGCTATATATAGATCACTTACTAATTGTTACCGCGTGAGGTTAGCTGTTTTACGGGTGATTTGGATTGTTGAAGATATGAAATGGGTTTGGCCTTTGTGTGAGACAATTAACAAAACAGGCAGACGGTCCAGCTAATGGTAAGTCAACGGCGCCTAAGGACATGTCCATCGCTAATGCGTTGTCGTTGAGACGTGATAATATCTTGAAATGAGGTTGAGTGAAGTCGAGGAATTTTCGAGGGAACGTCTTAGAATATGGATGTAAGTCACATATTCACTGGCCTTACCGTTTTAACCGAAACAATAATAAAAGTGCACTACAGCATCACGGTGGAAGGTCCCTACTACTTCGATTATCATAACAGATTGGAGATTCTTGCCGGTTCTACTCAATTGAAGGCTGACTTCCGAACCAGTAGTAGCTTCAGTAATTTTGACAAGGGCCCTACTAAGGCCTTAACTGAATAAATGGTTCTGTTTTATGTGAGTCATCTATAGTTGCGCTTTGGCAGTAAAATCGACATGTATGCCGTGACGGGAAATGGTATGACGCCCTCTTATGGCAACTCTACACTACTGCTCTCGACTGTGTTTAGTAATAGCGAGTAGTGTTTTCTGTGTGACCTGGATGAGAATCTAACTTACCGCCTGTGGTGCCGTTGAAGTAAGGGTCTCTAACCTCCAAGCCCATCAATATAATAGTACCTAATTGGAATAAGGTACATAGAGCTTTAAATATTAGTCGCTAATGTTTAATTAAAACCACGGCTATTATTATTTTTATCAATACAACCAAAAACGTAACAAACTGAGTTTTCCAAATAAATGCCTGTCGATATACAAACCCCATGGCAAACATATGGGTGGAGATATCTCGCTTAGTATTCGATAGGCAGCTCTCCGTGCCCGCCAGGAGACGTGATTCGAATACCGACGTGCTACAGTCAGCAAAACAACTAGCATAAAAGTTCGAAATTACAGATCCCCTGCAGGTACATTACTATCTGTACTAAACTAGTAGCGTAAACTGAATATATGAACAAAGTCACTATTTCTGTCTATGTATTTATCCGCTGATATCTTTTAAATTATGCAATAGATTTTGATGCAATTCTCACCATCTTTTAGAGAATTTCTTCCGTAAAGTTTGTGTTTATGATAAGTTGATATTACTTAGAGGCTGAAATCATAAAAATAACTGTACAACAAGGAAATATGCATATAACATATTTTATTCGCGACCTTATAAACAAGACGCGAAGATGGCATGAGAGAAAAAAAGAAAAGATTGTTGGTAACATAATGCACTTAAATTAGCAGTGTAGCCAACAAAAAATATGAATGATTGCGTTCTCATTTATTAACATAATTTAATATTATCTACCTCAGGCGAAGCTGGGAGAGAGGCACCTGTATTTAAAAAAAAAAACTAAAAACTATAGTTAGTATTATGTAATGTATAGGGCTCGTCAAAACTAAACAAATGAGCCCAAACAAGAGGGGTTAACAAGCCAGTGAAGAGTTCCATTCGCCTCCTGGCTCCATCATCACCAGGATATTCATATTACATTCGAAAAATAAATACCTTAGATTGTCTAGATGTAGAATAAGTTCTAATATCACAGTTCGTTTTTAAAAAGAGTAAATGCTGAGTTTATTGCCGGCTCTTAGTAAAAAAACAACCTTCCGAACTGGTGTTAGAGTCGGACCATGCACAAGAACTATTTTAATACAATTATTTATCATTTAATATTCAGTGTACAGATAGATTTTCCGTATGAAATTTGTTTTACTTACGCTGCCGACTGTACCATGACGGTTTAGGGTCCCATCGAAATACTTTCGGCTTGTTAAATTAAAAAAAAATCTCCCGTATTAGTACATGCGGCTTAAACGCGTCTCTTTAGCTGAATTCTTTAGCCATGGAGACATGTTTATGATAAAATAAGAGGAGTAATTATTTGGTACGATCTTAGCTATCGTGTTGGTTTCACCCGCGTTCTCGAGGGAACTTATGTACCCCGGTATTATAACATAGCCTATGTCCATCAGGAATAATGTTTACATTTCCTCTTGAAAAAATAGTTGCATTGAACAAAAGTGAAGTAATAAGTTTGAAGTTGTTGTGAAGAATGAAGTTAACTTAGCACCTTTGACTCTTCAATATTAGGCGTCGAGCCCTGAACCTCTATTTATTAAGTAATAAAGTCCAAAATTACATATTTTATTGCCATCTGTATTCTCTTTAAACACCAATATTTTTGCCCACAGCCATTTCAAAGGAGGCATCACAATTCCATTATAAAAAGGCAGAATAGACGGTAGTTTGAAAATATTGTAGGGAGTCTAACAGAGTACAAAAAGAATATTTTTGGAAAGATTGCCTTTTTTTTTATGACGGTATTGCGACCTCAATCTCACCTGATGTAAGTGTAAGTGAAGATGAGGCCGAAGATGGAGCTACTTTCGCATTTGGAGCCCAATAATCCTGCTTTGACACGCTAATCTCCAAAATACTAGACATATTACAACATGTATTTTATCCAAAAACATACTTTTATAGATATAGAAACATTCGATTCCTCGAGCAACCGTTTCGCGGAAGCAAGCGTGGAATATTCCTGACAACATAAACGAATTCCCCTCATCCCATTTGAAGCCGTGACCGGAAAACGGTGCGGCAGATATTTTCAACAAACACAAATAATCCTTTTGAAATTCTATCACCGCACCTAATTGACAATTCGGTTTCTAACGTGTCAGTCGCACCTGGACCATGAAAAGTCTCTATCTAACAAGTCCGTTTTGACACGTAAGAATGTCATACAAAAATCAACTTTATAGCTTCAGAAATTAGGATCATTTTTTTATCCAATGGTTAATTGTATGATATTTCTTTAATATCTTTGCTGTCAAAACGGTAAAATGCTTCATCTACAAAAAAGCAAAAGTCCTCGGAGAATCTCACAGTTTTTGACATTACTTAAAACTCTTGACACAATCTAAACGTAATAAACAACTAAATATCGTTTAAATTCCAGTTTCCAGGCTGAAACTAAGTACCTAGATACCTACAAAATTTCATTAAAACCTTTTTAACCGCGAAGAACCGGAGATGCAGTATCAATGATGCATAATCTTTTTCACCCACATAATATAAATAAACTATTCGTTCTTAAGCGTCTCCCTAGAGAACGGCTGGACTGATCTGCCATTTTTTTTATTTTTCTAATGAATGGTCCGAATTTGGTTTTATGGAAAAGAACAATAGGTAGATTTGCTGGGAAAACTTGAATGTTCAAGAAGAATTGATGCATTTTTCCAGGGGTTTTCTGTATAACAAAACCATTACCTAAAACATCTTGTTACGCATGCTAGAAACAGATAGTTTTTTATGTAACACTATTTTAATACAGCATTTTTCCCCAACAGCGTCGCCTGACCCAGAAATACAGCATAGCTGTAGGAGTACCCACTCTAGTCATCCGAGGCCGGCCAGTGAGGGATGCCCTCCTCGACGATCCTCTAGGCGAGAGGTTCCCGTGGCCACCTCCGCCTCTCCACGAGGTGTTGAGAGGGGTGCAGCTGCAGGGAGATGGGGGGAGCAAGCTATATGAAGAGTTGCCAGCGGATGCCGTCAGGGTATTCTATTTTGCTGCTCATTGGGTGAGTTAATAATTTAAAATTTTCATTTATTTATTCAAATTATATTTCATAAGCACTTATGAAGGGTCAGACTAACGCCCGGTTTGGGAAGGTTACTTTTACTGAGAAGAGCCGGCAATAAACTCAACAATTATTCTTTTCAAAATACATGTTTTCCAAAATATGAACAAGCCTCAAAAATTATACCGAACAAAAAAATTGCTATATGGAATTACTTGCCTAATTTCTCTTTTGAGATTTTGTAATTAATTTGTGAGTGCTATTTCGCTTTTATATACATATTTAGATGTATCCCTACATCAAACATGTTACCTTCCGCCATTCAAGAAATGTAATATGCCCCTTTAAGCTCCATATCCCCAACACCCGACCGCAAGTATGGTGTAGCATGATAAGGTTCATATAAAATTGATAGAAAAGTGCCCCATACCTCGTTCAGGGTTTCCCATTACTTCACCATGAAAGGGTGCGGGGACACGTTCATGCAAAAGTGAACTTTGTCTTTGGTTCATAAATGCATAGCCTCTTTCGCCAACAAACTTAATCTATAGGGAATCAAATTTTGCATGTCATAAATATTCATTTAAAAAAATTGTATTTGGCCACTCTTACTGCGATTAAGGGCTCAAAGGTAAAATTTCTGCCTAGACATTACATTGATGGATCCATACTTAGATGATGGAATCGAAAAAGTACCGCACCCGAAATGTGTAACTCTCAAATTCAATGAGGAAACGTATTTTATAATAGACTAGCTGTCCCCTGCGGTTTCACCTGCATTCCTGAGGGATGTAACTGATGATTTTCCCGGCATAAAAACTATGTTACTTCTAATACCTCAGAGAACATGTGTACAAACTTTCATGATGATCGGCTAAGTAGTTTTCGCTTCAAAGCGTAACAAACAAACTTACATTTACATTTATAATACAAGCTGTCCCCCGCGGTTTTACCCGCGTTCCCGTGGGATGTCTCATGTATTATACATAAAAACCTTCATCTTCATTCACTCTTATCTATAAAAAAAACTGCACAAAAATCCGATGCGTAGTTTTAAAGATTTAAGCATACATAGGGATATAGGGACAGAGAAAGCGACTTTGTTTTATATTATGTAGTGATATTGTATTAGCAGGGATTGATGATTTGGAGCGCGAGTAGAGTGGGACAAAAGTCGTAGTACCGTCAATGTAAAACAAAATTTTTTGTAACAAAGATTCCGAGACCATAACACAATCCCCCAGTGTTTGATTATCTTAGCCAGTTCAATTAGTTCTAAGTTAGAATTGATTGGAATTTATGCCTGATGGTCCCAGTTTTGGTAATTTCTTTTTCCAATTACCTACGAAATCATCATCTTGAAACAATGGCAACCGCCACTAACGAAAAAGAAATTGTACCTAAGTAATTACAAATTTAATTAACCTCTAATGAGCATTTGCAGAAACTCAATAGGCTTTCAAACTGAAATTTTGCCATCAACTCGGTAGTCGAGGGGTTTGTTAAATATCTTGGAGTTAAATACTGGGTTCGCCAAAAGTACCTCAAAGCCTTTCCCTGTTTAGACGGCGTCAATTCTCACCACATATCAATTTCAGGCGCAATGACTTATGTAAAAACCATGTATTCAGTGTAGTAGGCATGGAAATGATTGCTACTTTTATTTCATTTTCAGTTAATGAAATTATAAAAAATTTTCACAGTGATTTCACCTGTGATATTTCACAGCCACTGATTTTTTTTTTCGCAATGCTCCAATGTCACTCTTGGCCGTGCGACCCGTTCGTAGCGACGATCACTATATATTTTGCTCTTTCTAACACGACTGGGTTAGATAGACGCTCTTTCTTTCTGACGTCGTCGTGAGTCATCGGTGAAATACGATGATATCCCAATGATCTGCGGTGTGCGATGTATCATGTAGGTAAGGTAGCAGAAAAGTAGCAGAGTGATTTTTAACAGACGACGTCAAGGCAGGTAGCAGGTGTGACATATTAAAAAGAATTTCATGTTATTTTTCACAAGCTACTTATGAATCATGCCATGCCTACAGTGTAGGCCCGCGGAGGACACTTATGAAAGACAAAATTTACTGAAACTCAAACCGGCAAAAAACTCAGCAAGGTTATATTTAAAATTTATATATTTTTTTTATCTTAGTAATTGACTATTTTATGATTTCATATTTACAAAATACCTACTTAATACCTATAATAATAAAAAAAATAATAATAAATTATTCAAAAAAAATGTGCAGAGTGCAGCTATTTCCATACAGATCTTCAATATAATGAACTACCTTGTAATACACTCTTTCTAACAATTTTAGAAACTATAATTTCAAATTAAATTTATGTATTCTGTTATTTGCAGTGCCCCCCATGCCGTACATTCTCACCAAGCCTGTGCAGCGCACTGGCGGCGGTGCGCAAGCGCAGGGCAAAATACGCGAACACGCAGCTCATATTGGTATCTAGTGACAGGTAAGAAACTAACATAGTATCAAAGCTCTTTTAGGGAATTCGTCAAAACCTACATCGCACAATAGAAGCTTAATTACCAAAGCCAACAACCCTAGTAAGTTGTCATGTCAAGGAACCAGATTATTTAACAGAAAGGCCTACGTGCCTATTTTACCTAACAATTCTACTTTAATAGTTTTTCTATTTTTCATTCATAAAAATCAGTTTTTTTTATTTTTTGGGGTATGTTATACAGCGTTACTACGGTTTTTAAATATTGTGAATGGACTCGTTATAAGGCCCCATTTAACCTCCTTTCGGGTTCACGGGTAGTTTTGTAACAGCCTGTACAATGATTCCTATAAATATCCGTAACCGAAACCGATATAATAGTTTTTATATATCCGTTTGATTGTCCAGATCCGAAATTTCATATCCATAACATCCCTGATATGGATGCTTCCAACAGGGACAGTTGGACCATGGTTCCCGGGCACAATCACTTAGCCTGGCGGAGGGTCTTCCCCTATAAACGGACCCATTTCCGTGAAGCGTAATGCACTTGTATTATTGTGTTTCGTTTAGGCAAGAGCAATTACAGGCACATGAGACTTAACAACTTCTTGTCTCTGGTAATGCAGGAATAAAGGAGAAGTATAGGGACACATTTTTATTAGTGCATTAATAGAATACGCCTAGCAGTTACTCCTGCGTTTCAAGACAAAAATGTTATGACTGTCCTATCAACTATCTATACAAACACCTATTTAAATATACAGGCTGTTACAAAACTACCCGTAAAGCTGAAAGGAGGTTAAATGGGGCCTTATAACGCGTCCATTCACAATATTTAAAAACCGTAGTAACGCTGTAAATACCCCAAAAAAATAAAAAACGCTGACTTTTATGAATGAAAAATAGAAAGCTATTACAGTAGACAATTACTAGGTAAAATAAGTACGTATCCTTTCTATTAAATAATATGGTTCCCTGACATGACAGCTTACTAGGGTTGTTGGCTTTGATGATGATGATGATGATGATTTAGCACTACACTCAGCCAGTACAACGACCGACCCATGTCCTATACAACCATTCAAGCATCAGCCACGATACAACTGTTATAGTCTATAGCAACTGGTACCTAAATAGTTGTATCGGAGTAGCCATGGATACACCGAGGAGCGCGTGGCCTAGGGGAGTGACACGCTCTGGGATGGGAAAGGACGGCCAGCCAACCGCAACCAGCTGACCACAATCGACCGACTGTTCAGCCTGTAGCCAATATTGGATAGTAGGGAAGACGGGAATCGCTGACAAGGATGAGCGTTGATGAATGTTGTTCGGTGTTGAGTGGGCGTTAATGCCTTCGATTTTCTTTTGGTTTTCCTTTACTTAGGTTGTTTTTTAGTCGTTCTTCGGTAGTCGTTGTTTTTCATTTATGTCTTGCATTTTTTCATCCTGGTTTAATTTAAGATATGGTATCTCGTCTTCTAGTGTTTTCAGATTGTAATCTTGATAGATGAGGTTCTGAAAACACTTTGTAAAAGCTTTGTTTGTTCTTATAAGTAATATATCCTTAAGTACCGAGATATCAACCGTATCAAATGCTTTTTCTATATCAAGAGCTAGAACGTAGATGGGAGATCCTGTTATCCACATTTCATCCATTATTCTTCTAAGAGAGAACATATGGTCGTCTGTGGATCTGTTTTTCAGGAATGCCGCTTGGTAGTTTCCTAGTTCTTTCGTGATACTGTCCAGTTCAAGGAGCAGGTAGCTGGCGAATATGCGATATCCTACGTTGCACATTGTAATTCTTCTGTAATCATTTATTCTTTTCGGGTTTTTGGTTTTAGGTATTGGGACTTGGATGGTTTTTTTCCATGCTGTAGGTATTATTTTTTCGGTCCAAGCCCGCTTTATGTGGTTAGTTAGTTCTTGCAGGAGTACCATTGGGGCAGCTTTGAAGAGTTCGACTACTGTTTGATCCTCTCCCAGTGCCGTTCCATTTCTCATACTTCTTATAATTTCCTTGATTTGGTCTACTGATGGTCCTTCGCCTAGATTAAGCGGTTTTACATTGGTTACAAGATCGATATGCTGGCCTGACAACATTCCTAGTTCTTCCTCCCATTTGGATATTGGAATAAAGTATTTCTTTATATTATATTTGACTGCCTATTTATGTTTCCTGTAGAATTGATATGTGATTTTCATTCTCTGCGATGGATGAGCTTTGCTAAGGTCTTTGAAGAAGATCCTGGATGCTTCCTGATTGCTGTTATAGTTTTGCAAGAGCTAGCCGATGTTCTTTAGATCTAGTAGGGGTTGTGGTTGAGAGGGTATCGGTAGCGGACTGTTTCATAATATGTAGGAGGTCCTCCCAGGGAATTAAGTCATTTGTATCCGGTCGCTTTCTGGTAGAGATCATATCTAGAACCTTACATTGGTACTTTCTTTGGATTACTAGGGTTGTTGGCTTTGATAATTAATTATATTTTACGGGGTATTTTGTAACACGTTGTATATATCCTTTTAAAAATCAACTAAATCTGTCGCTCCAAGAAGGGTTAGTAGAATCAGCACCTACTCGTATCTTCTATATATCTATTGAGACATCTCTTATCTAATTCGTCGTAACTTCTTTTCATGTTGCTGATTTACTCTTAACGACTTACGCCTTAGTAAAGCACCAATCAACTGATTATACCAACTTTTATATTTTAATTACATACTTATATACTAGTTGTCACATTTTCCTAGGTTTAATGCCTATATGTTATTCCAAGGCATGTTCCATCTATGTGCCAAGTTTCATCTAAATTATTTCGGTTATTCTTGCATGAGAGAGTATCAAACACCACAGTTGGCTTGGTGGTTAGCGACCCGCGGGTTCGATTCACACCCAGGACAAACATGTGAGCATGAACATGTCTGTTTGTTCTGTGTATGGGTATAAATATCAATAAATGTATTTAAAAAAAAAATGTATATGTAGTATATCAGTTATCTGGTTTCCATAGTACAAGCTCTGCTTAGTTTGGGACCAGATGGCCGTGTGTAAAGAATGTCCCAGGATATTTTATTTATTTATTTATACGTCTATACATCGTCACAAACTTTCGCATTTATTATATTAGTAGGTACATCCAAACATGTTCTTGCACTCAACTTTATTCCGGGAATCAAACCAGAACTCTATAATAATCAGAATATGTTACCACCTCACCTGGCATTACATAATAATTTATGTATGAAGTTACATTGTGGGAGTCATAAAGTATGGGAAAGATGCCCTTTTAACAACCACGATACAAATTGCTATACCAAACCGTTGAAAGCCTTTCGCAAACTGTATTTGGTAACAGCAAATGATTTTCAGAATTTGTTCAACTCACGTTCCAATTTACGCAAATTTACAATGTTTGTGTTGTTTTAATTGTTAATGGTCTATAATGAAACTGGGTAGGGGGTTGCTCCCAACGTGGTGAGGGGGCAGGGGGCAAAATACCCCAACAATTTTGCTGTTACCCTCGAAATTAGTTGTATTATTGGTATCGGCAAGTTAAGGTTACGGTAGTAAGATACTTTTACCGTCTTTATGTTTGTGTGTTTAGCCTTTAAAACAGACCACTGATAAAATTTTACTATAATCATTATTTTGTTTGAATGAAACCATAATATTATATGAACCTGCATGTTATTAAAATAATTACTATTTTCAATGTTTGTAAAATGATAAAAAAAAATCAAACAGAAAAGAAAATATTTATAATAATAATAATCAGGTTTATTTGCTAGAATATGGTGAAAATGGTGGTACATATAAAATGAGCAGCAATCATATTCAGCCAAGCCCTGGCATGCAAAAAATTAATGACAGCATCTTAGGCATCCATGTAAAAATTATTGAATTTACTACAACATTCTCATCACAAAAAAAAAGATGTCATACAAATTGGTCTACTTATAATAAAAAAAAACAATTATATTAAATTACAATTTAAACAATGAATCATTAGTACACAATAGTCACAGAGCCCGTCAATTCATTCACAATAAAAAATAAAAATAGAAACATTTTGATGCTGTTTTCACTAACATTTCGAGAAACCGTATGTTGTATGTGTTCATATACATACATTATTCATTTATATTATCCCACCCGGGCAAACCCTGGCCGGGCGCTAGTTAAGGATAAATATTTTCGGCGTTTTATCATCATTGTATCCTTTAGTATCCGGTGGCTGGAGTAGACAGCCAGTTCCATTCTCGGCATTGCGTTACCACATTAGACCATATAAGCACCTTATTTGGAGCCAACAAAAACAAACAATGTGAACATTCATCGCCAATCCGCTGAAATCAAATCAACTAGTATTAACAAAGTTGTTCAACTTCCAAAACTTTGTGTTTTGTTTGTTTGTCTCGACAAACAAAGACTCGGGCGGCTTTATAGGGAGTTTAACGAAGCCAAGTTTGATCACGTTATTTAATTTACTCGGTGAAGTCGTTTTAGTTTGTTTGTACCGAATAAAACGTTATGTAAGAACAACATTTAAACCCTTGGTTTTAGTCAAGTAGTGTCATGTTTAGTTAGGATGTGTATCGTATGTATAAACACATTCTATAAGTGTGCCAAATTTTATTCAATCCTGAACAGCCGCTACTGAAAACGGTAACATACATTTGTACATAATTTCAGTAAGATTAATAATACTTCCACAATAAATTACTCACTCATTGACACTGACAGTTGCGATTTATGCGATTCAAAAAAAAATTCAAAATTCAAAACCATTTATTCAGTTTAGGCCTTCGGAGGGCACTTATGAAGGTCAAATTTAAAGTTACTGAAGCTACAACCGGTTCGGAAGTCAGCCTTCAACTGAGAAGAACCGGCAAGAAACTCAGCAAGGTTACATTCTTTTTTATTTGTTATATAATTTTTTATCTATTCTGACTTTTTGGCTATTTTATAATTTCAATTTTACATAATTTTATATTTAACAATTACAAAATACTTATTATAGGTAACATTAATAAAAACAAAACAAAAAAAAAAAAAATATGACAAGACTACAAAATAGAAAATAACAATAATTAGGTACTTACAACTTAAACAAGAGATTTAGAGGTGCACTGTGCAGAGAACATTAACAGTAACAAATAATTCAGGCGAAGTGAAAAGGAAATAAAATATTCAGAAGCAACAACTCATCCGTGTCTTGTCGTTACGGAAAATTGAATCTGCTTCTAGATGTGATTCCGTAAGTAAATGTTACTTGCTCGATGATGTCTATGCTCTGCCTTTCTCTTAACTACGCAATGACATGAGAGGTCCGCTCTCCGAAGCCTTCGTGGGCGTGCTCAGACGAAGTTTGTATTAGAATATGTCAGGGCTGTTACTATTCATACCTCGATCGATCTGATGGAGACTCGCTTACCTTCTCGTGGTCTAATATAGCTACGTAAAGATATTTTATGCTAAATTAAACTTTAATTATACCATGCAATAAAGTCAATTTACGTTTGCACACCAACGTCCGTATTGTCATTTTTTATCCGACTATACCGAAGGTTTTATTTAGTTTCACCCAAAGTGTCAACTGTCCTGGTGTCTGTCTGTCTGAAATTATGCATACACACTAACTGTCCCCGTGGTTTCGCCCGCGTTTTTAATATCATATATAGCCTATAACCATCTAGGAAAAATTCCGCTCAGTAGTTTTGAGGTGATGGTGCGTCAAAGGAACCCTGTTCTCCTTATACAGGCTGTGTCGTAAACAACAACGCATGATTACCTAAGTGACGTCATTCTCTATCCAATATGGCATGTGATGAAAAATAAAATAGTACATTAGAACCCAATTTCCGTATATAAATTACACTATTTATTATCTTGTCTTGATCATGTAAGTAATTCCAGTAATCTCCGAGTAAACAGCTATAACAGAGGTATTTCGCAAATTGACAACGGAACCCCAATAACCATGGATAAATTCAATATCCCAGAACAAAATTACAAGCATAACCAACAATTTGATTATGTAAATTCAATTTTCTGTCTGCAGATACGTTCAATGATAAAAAATGTTACAAATCAGTTTCCCGCGAAACGGAGGGTAGTTCCTCATTGAAATTCAGAAGGACCTCGCCCTCGATCGGCTCCGGCAGTTATTTCAATAAATTGTTCAGAGATTCAACATTACCTTGAACCATAGTCCCCAGCCAGACGCGATCTGCTTTACATATTTCTTAAATGCTATGCCACGAGAAAAACATTGTGCGATGTTAGGATACCTACCCATCTGTCTGACCCTCAATATGATATATGTATAATGATAATCTGAGTTCTGGCAGTTGCACCTTTTACCATATCATCTAAACAAGGATATGGAGGTGAAACAATATGTAGCCTGTCTTGCCCATCGTAGTTAGCAGTCATAAAAAATCATATTTGATGAACTCGTAGGACTTGCTGATTACATTAAAGGATACGCCCTGTTTTACCCACATTTGCAAGGAATCTAATACTAACCTGGAACCAATAGCCCACCCTAGTATTGTGTGCCAAACACATACATTCAATTCCCCTTCAGCCGATACGGAGATAAGTGGAAATATTCAACATAAATACATACTCACTCACACACACACTTTCACATTTATAATATTAGTAAAATGGCTAGTGTCGGAAAAAAATTCTGACAAAAAAAAAACGTTATGTAGAAATAGTGTAGGTTTTAGTAAACACATGTTTTTAACCTTAAAGTTAACACTTTATCTTACTATATTATGAATAATTGTAGAGGACAGTGCTTAAAAACATTGGATCTATAAACCCAAAGATCATTACTTAGTAATGTCTTGTAAAGAATCTGTTCAGCTAATTATGTTGCGTAAATGAGTTCCTAACGCTATAAATAATCTATGCCGTAGATAAGGCCAAGGGGAATTTAAAAAAACATTTGTAAAAATCCGTGAAGTAGGTTTTCCCTGCCATTTAAAATGAAAATAAAGCCAGCACTACATAATCTGGAATGAATGAAATATGAATGAAATATGTTATTCAAATAGGCCTTCACAGGCACTTATTCGGAAGGTTGCTTTTACCGAGAAGAGCCGGCAATAAACTCAGCAATTACTCTTTTCATAATAAGATTTTGTACATAAAGATGTGTCTTGCTGGAGCGAGCGCTACACCCAAGTCGTCATTAAAATAATCATTTGTGTTGTAGAAAGCCTTTTGTACTAAAACAGTTTTAATTCTTTCCTTAAATTTTTTAAAGGCAAATTAAAAATTTCAGCAGGGATTTTATTATAGATGCGTACACTAAGTCCTAAAAATGAGCCTTGCACTTTTTGCAGTCTATATGCAGAAATGACAAGTTTATCCTTATTTCTAGTATTGATGGAGTGCATATCACTCTTTTTGACATAAAGACTAATATTTTGATGTACAAATATTATGTTTGCATAAATATACTGCGATGCAACTGTGAGGATATCAATTTGTTTAAACTTTTCTCAGAGGGAAACTCGAGAACTCAAATTATAAATTGCTCGAACAGCTCTTTTTTGCAATATAAAAATGGTTTCTATATCAGCAGCTTTACCCCAAAGCAAAATGCCGTAGGTCATAACACTATGAAAGTAGCTAAAATAAACTAATCTAGCCGTATCGACATCTGTAATCTGCCTGATTTTTTCTAACTGCGTAAGCTGCTGAACTAAGTTTTCCCGCAAGACATGATATTTGTGTCCCCCATTGAAGTTTTGAGTCTAAAGTAATTCCTAAGAAAACTGTTAGTTTCCTAAAAAGACTTAACAAGGCTTATAGCTTCATTGTCTAACATTATACTACAGCCTAGTTTTTTAACATTGGGTAATGCAAATTTAATACATTTAGTTTTTCTTGCATTTAAAACAAGATTATTAACAGTAAACCAATTTAATACCTGGGCTAATGCACCGTTTACATCGTCATACTCGTCTGCGACTTTTCCCAAGCGTTGAAAATTTGTTTTAAGAGTGCTACCCCGGCATCAATAGTGGAGCGACCTTTAGTAAAACCGTACTGCTCACTGTGTAAAAGTTTGTTTAAATTAAAGTGAGCAAGTAAAGGAAAAAGTAGGAAAAGGCGGTTTTAGGCTTTTAGCTCCAAAATAAATTTCCATTTAACATAACGAATATAATGGGAGACACGCAAAAAGAGGTATTCAAAAGCTCGGGCTGCGTAGCAATTAAATTAAAGCCGATAACGATGTAGGGTCCCAATGAAAGGGCCAAGTCAGCCGCCGCGCGCGACCGCCATTGCAATCGCCAACACGCTTCCCGCGCAAATCTCCCGCCATTATCACGGATGGGTTCACTGAGCGTTCTTATTTTAAATTAGGAGTCGAAGAATTCACGAAAATAGCAGAGTAGAACTTATGTGCTTGGACCGAGTCGTTTTGTTTTTGTGGAAGAGCCAATGAGCACAGAAAGTCGACTTTTGCATAACAGACTCAATACTTCGATCCATCCAAGATCGAATCCAAGTTTAACGTAGTAGCAATACCTACGGTCTTAAATCATTTTTGTAAGCGGGAGCGTGCTCAATAATCCCTATTAGGGATGCTCGATGTTTATCGATGATTCCCCATTTGTTTTTTGTAAAAATCAAATTGAGCTTAGGTATATTTTGATTAACAGGGAAAACATACGTATATAGTAATAAGTATTTAAAACAAGTGTAAGTATTATATAGGACATAAATACCCATATTATATGTAAATAATATGTCACAGTTTCTTTTCTTGGTATTGGAATAAAACGAAGTTTTGTTAATCATTCATCAATTGATATCTTCTCTCAGTTGTCGCTTTCAGAATATGCTAGTTTTATTTCTTTCCTACTATTACCTGCTTAACGAATAGAACAATTTCATTAACGATTTTTTTTTTTTTAATAACATCGCAATTTGTCAATATATATTCTAAAAAAATGATGGATGTTATCGCCAAAACATCGATATTTTATTTCGATGTTTACTTAACGCTATCGAGATTTTATAATATCGCTCATACCCGATCGCGATTCATGTCTCCCACGAGATTTGGATTACGCAACCGGGGCCACCCCTCTTCGTTGCCATTGTCCATAATGGAAATTTTAATAATAAAAGTATCAACTTACTCATACAAAACTTCATTAAATACAAAAACCAGACACAGAACAAACACAAATGTTCGTCCTGGGTGGGCGGGCGATTTTTCACCTACAGCGTGAAAAATGGCCTGACAAATGAAAAATGAAATTATGTTGTCATAAGAAAATGTCTCAGGATAATATATCACTATCGATTTACCAAACCATCGAGTAATATTGAAAACTAGCTGACAACGCGGTTTTACCTGCGTTCCCGAGGGATGTCACATTTCATGGGCTAAAAGGTACCCCCATGTAGTAATCCAGGTTATAAACTAGATATATAAGTGCCAACATTCATCCAAATCCGCTTAGTAGTTTTTGGGATGAAAGAGTACCAGACATCCATCTATCCTCACCAACATTAAAAATACCTAACAGCTCATACTAATAAGGCATTTAAAAAAAAACTTTAGTCTCCATTTAAATCCAATTTTACATAACGCCTACACATTCAAATACTGGCAAGTTTTACGTAAAAATGCTTGGTATTTTCCGCAGCCGCGTCCTCTGTAAGTGCTCTTCTCTCCTCCCCACTCCTACTTTATTACGAACATTCACTTTTATGCGAAAATTATCTCCTTGGGAAAAACACTCGACTGAAGACTGCTAGACTTTTATTTTGGGGTGGCACTCTTATATTAGCGAATGAAAGAAACAAAAATGATACATAGTTTTTACATTTTAAAGTTTGTAATTGAATGCGCTGTTTATTCAAAATTTACTAAGTTATGTACGGTTACCAACATAAGTTTCTGATGACGAAATATTACACTATAATGCAGGAATTCTAGCTTTTAGAGACATTAACTGTTTACTATAAAATTTTAAATGAAAGTATTTATTTTTGTGCCAATTTTGATGATATAAATACTATAGTCTGTCTGTTGTCAGAACAGACATGCTGAGGCAGTTATAGCAACGAAGATCTCCACCCCAACACATCTCTAGGGTGTCGCTAGAGGCAGATATAGAGTATAACGATGACCACGTGCACTTTACACCTAGCACCGAGTGGACAACTAAAGCATTCCCAAAGCGGTTTGGCGGCATGCTACTCATAAAATACTGTCCAATCTTGATCAATACCTATGTTCAAACATGCGTATTGTGCCGCCCCCAATTAATTAGGCACAGGTCAGGTAGATAAAGTCCAAACACCCGGAGTTTGCCCTGTCTGGCCAAACGCAATGTTTTGAAAATAGCCTGCGGACTATCCCCATATCGAACGAGTCGTCTGCTAATTAGGGATACATTCTGTTATTTCGTCCTTTTCTTTTATTAGGTAAGTAAAAGAGCTGGTTTCAAAAGACCTTGATACATTGAATTATACATTCTGCAGAGTTATCTGTTAATTAAGTTATTTCATCGGATCGTGTCTTTTGTTTGGATAATTTATGAATTTACTTGTGTTATTTCGCGGTTTCACCTGTGTTCTAGGGCTCGATAACAGCGTTACCTACTATCAAGTTGACCTTATATGTACCTACTTACAAGAAAAATCATCAAAATCAACCGTGTCCAATTTTCTGTTTTAGAACAATATTTTTTGGCACTAGCCCTTAAAAGTTTCCGTTAAAGAAAGGCAATTCAGAAAGAAAAATCTCTCTGTTATAAATTTTTCCAAAAGCCTCTTATGATGAGAAGAATTACGACGCACAACAGAATTATATATACAATGAAGATTTAGAGCTGGTTTCAAAAGACACAATGAGTTTACTCAATTCAGAGATTAAATGCGATTACGCATGATGAGCTGGAGGACAAAACTAAATGCCTTGCTTTAGACCTTTTAATCCGACTGTTCTTGGATTAATGAATCTAATTCCGTACTCGTTGTAAATGAAAACGTAAAAGTGAGCTTCCGTACAATTACAGTACAAATTGAAGTATTCAGCTTTGTGTAGCGAAATTACCTATTGTTCACCATTTCTGTAAAATTACAGAAGCGTTTCTTTTGAATGAAAATAATAGCAACAAAAGGTTTTTTCAAGCTGTCTTTCCAAAAGATTGAAGCTGTCCTCATCCATTCTTAAAATAACAAATCACCAATTTAGTTAGGCTAGCAAGTTATTTAGTAACATGAATCTCGCCAGGCCAGCCCTACTCACCCCTTCCATTAGCCGGGGGGTAGACGGGGATACCTGTCGTGACTAACACAAAATAGATATGTACAGAAATCCCAAACTGATGTTGACTTTCGAATCGGTGGTCATTTCAGGAGCTTTGACCTTCATAAATGATGTCCGTAGGCCAAAACTAAAGAGGTGGCTTTATGGGAAAGTAATTGTATAAAAAAAGTTAAATTTGTACTCTCAAAATCCCTTTACACTCAAATCAAAGCCTCCATATTTCGAAAAACAATTAGATTTATCGGCGAAATATTGATTAAACAAATTAGCCGAGGCAACATTTTGAGAAATAACAGTTTAATTGTAGACTGGCTGTCTCCCCCGGTTTCACCCGCGTTCCATTTTCCCGAGATAAAAGTATCCTATATGTAATTCTAGGGCATACTCTGTATATGTGCCAAGTTTCATCCAAATCCGTTTAGTAGTTTTTCCGTGAAAGAATGACAAACATCCATACTCACAAACTTTCGCATTTATAATATTAGTAGCATATTAACAAGAAGGTAGATTCTATTACATTCACATCTTTGTTTCCATGTTAGTCAAGTGACAAGTGAAACCTGTCAGTTTTCAACCACAAATTTAGCGGTTATTTTGACGCCGTCAACCGACTGGACCCTTCTGTATTTATTTACTACGTGCGTCTAGCGTCTACTAACGTCACACCCCACTGCACCCCTATTATGGGGGAGCGTTAGTTAGACACTCAAGAAAGAATATTTCTCAACCCTAAAGCTTTGGATTGCAGCCAGTGTTAAAATGATTGGATATGTTAAATTATGGAATACAACACGGATTTATGGGAGAAATAACGATGTTGTTTGAATTTCCTGGAACGTAAGTTTGCTACTTAGCATGATTGGGACCGTCGTTTCTTAAGTGGTCATGAACTAACAAGCCTGTTTTGCCTGATGAAAATGTCATTATAAAATGAACTCTATCGCTTTCGAATAAGGTTCATATGCATTATCATATAATTAAACATTGGATCAAAAGATGAAGCGTATTTGTATAGATATAAAGATTATTTCTCTATAACATTCTTAGTTGTTAAAACGGGCCGATTAGGATTGGTTTAAAATACTTTTGTTTTCACAATTGGTGTTGGGTCTTTTAAGAAAATTAAATCAAACTGATTATAATTTGACAGGTCGATTATTGACCTAGCTACAGGACGTGGGTTGTATTCCCGGCATGCGTTACTAAGCAACTTTTTTTGTCAGAAGCCTTTACAGGCGTACGTCGAACAGCTCCCTATAGAAGTCATAGTGTACAACATTTTTACATAAATAAAACACTATTTGATGAACGAACCTAATATTATTAAACTAGCTTAAGCGGTTCCACTCGCGTTAAAATTTATGCAAAGTGCCCGTCTCTCTACCATAGACTTATGTGTGTGCCAAATTTAAGCAAGATCGCTTCAGTCGTTTAGCCGTGAAGGCGTAACAAACAAATTAACTCACTTTCGCATTTATAATATTAGTTAGCATAACAATAAAATGTGAATTGATAATACGGAAGACAAATCTGTTTTTTGTTTTTTTTTTATACCACATAGGCCGACAAACAAGCGGACGGTCCACCTGATGGTAATAGGTCACCGCCGCCTATGGACATTTGCAACACCAGGGGCATCGCCAATGCGTTGTCGACCCTGAGACGTGAAGTTGTTAAGTCTCATGTGCCTGTAATTTCACCGGCCCCCTTACCTTTCTAACCGAAACACAGTAATACAAGTGCACTACTGCTTCACGGCAGAAATGGGTAAGGTCTCGGACGAACTCTACACTAAGAGTTCTACTACTCTAAAATTATAGAATCTAAATTATAGAGATCACTGCCAGTAGGACACGTCCTCAGAATGCTGCCACATTGGATGGCAAAAAAATGACATTGCTAATCTTTCTCTAAATATACTCGTACACTGTTATAAATTCGAAAGTGACATCCTTCGGGAACCCGGGGGAAAGCGCTGGGGACAGTTATTTAGTCTATTCATCGGCATCAACATACAAATATCAAAAATATGAGTGCCTTATAATTATCTCACAATAGCTACGCCCCGCGGTTACACCCACGATCCCGAGAGAATTGATGTTTTCCCTGGGTAACAACTTGGCCTATATCATTCGGCAATAATGTAGCTTTCTATCAATTAAAGCATTTTTTAAATCGGAGTTTCGAAGATTACCACCTAACCAAATTACAATCTTTTAATATGAATTCAGACTAGATTTATAGAAAGTTACCAGGCACATTTGAATCGCGGGTAATTCACAAATTCCTACATAACTGCTTCAAATGCATACCCAGCCAACCCCTACGAGCTTACATTCACTCCACAAAGGGATTGGAAGTTTTCAATTCTCATCCCGCTCAGCAAACCGGGTGTGAACTCGGCAAATCCTTAGTGAAGTCAGCTTTGACACTGACAACTCTACCTTGATTGCAATGGCTGAGGGCTTTGAAAAAGATCAAAGAAATGCGAGAGGTAGAAATTCTGCTGATGACTGGTAAAAGGACTAATGAGATGTTTGTCTTTTTTAACCGACTCCAAAAAAGGAGATGTTCAATTCGGTTGTATTTTTTTGTTAATTTTTTTTTAATTTAAATTGGGCTTTCGTTTGGCCTTTAACTGACCCTAGGAGTTATGACGAGGGTAACTATTAAGGAATAGGTATAATCTGTGGTAGCACGCTTACCCAGAAATTGCCGATTCACTCTGTTCTAAAATATATCAAGGTTAAAGGCGTTTGTATTTTCCTAGAATTCAGTCATTTCAGAACCGATTTGAAAAAATGAAGGGTTCGGTTTAGTTCCCATGTAGTCCCATATAATCATTGGTATTAGACTTTGGACTCCGGAGATCATCAGGAAACTCTTGAAAATCCAATAGAAAATGTAAAATTATCAAGATATTATTAGGTTCTTCACCTCATCCTTAATCCTTTAACAAAGTAGGTACAGCTGTGGTCAAGGCCGTGCTGGAATGGTGAATTGGAGGTGGAATATTATTCCACTTTGGATGCTGCATATTTAAAGCTGCTCTTGAGATTTATGCATAGGCTCGTCAACCCATATAAACCGCGTTTACCCCGATTACCCCCGGGTAGAGCGGGTACATGCCCGGTGGACTCCGATAAACCGTCTCCCTTCATACGTTGGACTTTATGACCGGTTTATGATCTTATTTACCCGGATCCCTGAGCCCGGGTACGTTTCAATTGTATTAGATTAGATTTTTGAGTCAATTGCGACATGAAGCGGAGCCTGCGACGCAAATATTGAGCGAGAGCAAATTGCGTTTAGGTAAGATAAAATTGTATTTACCTCGATGGTGGCGTTCTTGCCTATATATTTCATGGAAACACCCGGTTTCGCCAAAGTATGTATAATATTACTAGCGAAGCTCCGGTCATAGACAATCGAACTTCCCAGTTAAGATCTTTACTCTTACTTTAGATCTTCCCGTCTCTATTAACTTTAAATTGAATGTCAAAACAATTTATTAAAAAATACTGCATTGTGACGTCATAATAATGCAGTGTTAAACGGCCTATACATACTTTTTATTGACATATTATAATGGTTATTTTAAAATTTAAATGAGTCAAAAGAAGAAATTACTTAATAATAAAGAAAAACGATTTGTATGAGCTTGTAAACCCGTCCGTGTTTTATAATTATCTACACTACCTACAGGCTATTAAAAAGGGCGTTTTTTAAAGCGTATTGCTTATTTCATCAACTTATTATAACCTAGTTAGTGTGTTAACACAAACCGTCGCACCATCCAGACTCCCCGTCAAAACCGCTCCCTACCCTTTAAAGCCTTTCAGCAAAAATATTCAAATAAAACCTGATGACACTAAATGAGCGTCATTTTATACAATTGCCTACTTTCTGAACGAAAGTTCCGTCATTGTGCTTCATGGTGGCACGGGTAATGGCGCGCAAGAGAGTTATAGCGGGAAAACATCACTCCGCCATCTTTGTATACGGCACATTTGGCGCGAAACTGTGACAGATAACGAATGCTGCCAGGCGTTTGTTGTTTACTGTTATCTATGTAGTTGTGTATTTTCTCATCCCCGAATTCCAGCTCTCATTATGTGAGGGTTATCAGAGGCGCATTTCGTAAGTCGGTATGTTATGTAGGTTGGTAGTATGGGGGAGGCATAAAAGCGTAGATAGTAGGTAGATAGGTACATATAGATACTGCTACGAAAATATACATTTCTCGTCCTATACTTTCATTTATTTACAATCAAAATTAATAATTTTCATATTACCAATCGTTTGAAATATTCCAAATTTTTTCAAGGTAAAAGAAATTAATACCTACCTTTTTCAGACTGTTTGAAGAAGTATTTTAATAAAATTACAGCCTCCACACGGTTGAAAGCAACTGGCATTTTTATTGAAACACAACTTCGTAAGGGAGGTTCTGTGGCATAAAAATTAACTTCAAAGTTTCCTCGCTTTACACGTCCCGCGCCACTGAGCCTTCAACGACTAAAACTTCCCCCATACTTAAGCTTAATGCGAAAACTTTTCAATAAAACTACTGCGACAACACAAACTAAACGTCAGACGCGAGACTTCACGACGCGACATGCTACGGCTATAGAAAATTTCATAATAAATTGATAAATGTTTTCCTATTTACTATTTGTTAACAAAAACAGTTTATTATGCAGTATTTACACAATGATGTATAAACTAAGGATATTTTGTCTGCACCCAGGTATAGATACATAAATGCTGATAATTGACATAATTCCATTTAGTCGCGACATACTAACGATGTATTCACCCCTTTAACAACAGTACCTCTACCATGAGTTGCTATCGAAACTTACTTTAGTCACTAGCAAGTAAACTACTATCGACAGAGTATTTCTCGATAGCAACTGTCAAATTTGTGACTCATGGTACCGAATTTCTATAGCAAAGGCTAAAAAACGCTACTCGCTAGTGTTTACATTTCGATAGGTTATTTACCTATCGACTCTTACTATCGATTTTAGTTCTTTAGGTGACCGCTAGTGGCGCTGTACAGATTTGCCATAGAAATGTTTTACGCCGTCGCTAGCGAGTACGTACGTTCAAAACTCATGGTAAAGGCACTGGTACACCGTAAGGTAAAAGTTATCTAGTATTTACGCTGCTTTTTAGAATAGTGTTGAAGGTGAATGACGTGTCTAAAGTATAATGCATCATTGTATTTTAAGACTTGTATTGTATTCTAACATTGCACAAAACTAGAGCTGTTCCGTAACAATCCCGTATCTCATAATCCCAAACCCGGGATTACGAGCGAAAGTCACCTCGTAAAAACGTCATCCCATTAGTTTATTGCTCCACATAAATGCGGTTTTCAGATCTTACGACTTTCCGTATTACGCTTATGAAGGTAGGCACCTAATGGTGTTGTTATAATTTATTATTTATAGAAGAAGTTTATAGTTGAATATAAAACTTGCACTCCCATTGCTATAAATTTAAATATTAACGATAGAACAATCGAGATTTGTGATCGTTAGATATTTTTATACTCATGAGCAAATAACTAAATGGGTTTAGGAAGCTCTAGGGATTATGAAAATGTTTACTATAGATTCGGAGGCATTTTGGTCGCATTTAGAAACCGTAAGAAGATGGTTTTACCTAGAAATGAAATAGGCAAAGATTTGGCCTACTCGCCATCATTCATTTCTATAATCCATCATCTCAGCATTCACTTTTTTTCTACTCTTCCCATCCATTTCTTCTCAGATATTTCTCTTCCCATGTAAGATTTTTACCAAAGATAAACGATCAAATGAAGTAACTCAATTTCTCCGGTTGAAAATAAATCACTAGCCTAAAAAAGGCATCGATCATTTTATTTTATATAGAGGATTATTCTAAATTGTCTTCTAATATTTCAGAAGCGAGCAATCCTACAACCGCACCTTCCAATCAGTGTCGTCAATAGGCGCGCTCTCAATCCCGTGGTCCGGGACTGAGGCCAGGCTCGCGTTGCCATCCGCGCTCGGGGTCGCGGGGATCCCGGCGCTGGTCATCACTGATGGTGCTGGGAAGTCGCTAACTGCTAATGGGAGACAGCATCTTAGTGCTGATCCTTTAGGGCTGGTATGTGGCGTTTAGATATTATTTTTATTTCACACCAAGCTACCGTCCCACGGTTTACCCGCTTCGAAATACCCTGGTATTATAAAATAGCCAATTTCACTTGGGAATAGTGTACCTAACTTTTTATCCGTGATTTTTTTAAAGGTGTATTGTTTCCGATAAGCCCTCCAAATAATGTTAGTTAAGATTAGTTTTGTTGCAAAGAATGTTTCGTATCTCATTTCGATATCAGTCGCTACATTCTTATAAGCAACCTAAAGAAAATAATGTAATACCTTGTCGTCCATTATCCCCTAAAATGTAGAGACAGATATATTAGTTAATATGACATAATATGATCATTGCCGTAATAATTTCTAACCAAGAAACGACATTGAAGCAAGAGCTAGTTTTAATTCCAGATTAAAGCTAGGACTTTCGGACCCTCTAGGTAATTAAATAAAAATCTTGATTTAAGGACCTATTTTGGTAAGTAGGTATAAAGTTGGAAGGTACTTAAAAGATAATCAGGTTTAGGGTTAATTCTATAATCAAGAGATAACTAATTTAAACTCTCTTAATTCCAGAACTTCCCGTGGGCACAAAGGCCTGTATCAGTGCTAACAGAGCAAGCGCTACTGAAAATGGCGCGACACCCCGCCGTCGTGTTGTTTATTGGTAAGGCAATAATCTCGTGAATAAGAGAGAACTCCACACTACAAGCAGTTCTAAGTTAACAATCCCTAATACCCTAGAAGGTTGCTTTTGATGATAAGACCCAACAATAAACTCTGAAGGAAACCCTCATAAATACAACCACAATAGTTTGCACCATCATACAATTATGGATCTTAAAAGACTTTTAAAAACGGGCCAATTGGCAATGTTATTAGAAGCCCCAAATGCCATGCCTTGACGCCACATGCTTCCCACATGATTCCCACTGGACCACGGGATTATAACATAGCCTTTCTCCATCTGAAAAAAGAAATACATTTCAAATAGTGTTAGATTTTTATGACTTGAACCGATCCTTTTCTTGTTCCTTTAGGGTTGAATTTCGAAAAAATGATATCTACCTGCCAAAATTCAAGGTTGCAGCATTCATACCCTTTGAGATTTCATGAGTAACCATTAATTTCAAACTAAGTAGAGTTTGGAATCACTTGTGTAAAAGAATGTCCCAGGATAATAATTAATTACTACGGTGCATATCTGCAACCCATTATTAGTTAGGGCAACAATGCAAAGCAAAATTTTGTACATGAAATCGTAAAAGGTATGTTTTAGAAGTAGTAGAGCTCTTTGTGCAAAATTCGTCCTAGGAAGTATCTACTATCCTTAACCATTCACCCATTTCCGCCGAGAAGCAGTAGTGCACTTGTAATACTGTGTGTAAGGGGCCGGTAAAATTACAGGCACATGAGACTCAACTGTCAATTTAAGATCTAAATTATGTACACCTATGTTTCACAAATAAATGATTCTGATTCTGAACTACTCACGTCACAGGGTCGACAACGTGTTGGCAATGCCCCTGGTGCTGCAAATGTCTCTAGGCGACTATGACCACTTACCGTTAGGTGGACCGTCTATCGGCCTATTGGATCATCTGTATGTTTGTCAGCCTACGTAGCATTTTTCAAAAAGTAATAATGTTACATAACTTTATCATGTAGCAAATTGTTGTACCTACAACACAATGTAACCTCGGCCAACAGATTATAACGAGCCAACTTCATGCTAAAATATTTTATTTTTGTTTTCAGATGACGAAGACTCTGAAATCGAGTTCGCCGAATCAGTCATAATGCCTTCAGCTGAATCGTACTACGAAGAGTGCAGCATACAGTACCCAGGCTTCTGTCCCTACCAGAATTCTTCAGATGACGAGACAATGGACTTTGACTACCCAACGTCAAAAAATTCGCGAATGAAGAAAAAACCTTTCAAACATGTCATGTTTTATATAGGAATCGATGGAACGGACAGTGCTGATATGCTGAGAGAGCATATTGGCCTTGATGATGCAGTCCCCTTGCTAACAGCCATAGACTTCCCCAAACAGAGGATGGTTACAATGAAATATGGCGATGAAATAACCACAGATTCTTTACAGAATTTTGTTGACGCGTATTTGAGCGGGAATTCTGATTTCAAACCGTTAAAACCGTATAGTGAGAAATGTTAGCTACCGGTTAGATTGTTTGGTTTGAAATGGCGATGCGAAAATTGTTTTGAAGGATTGATATAAGAGGGCAATGGGGGGAGGGGGAGGCAATCACTCACTACCTCTTTGCAAGAATCGTTACCAACTCATTGGTATTTATTTTCTGAAAGATATATTTTATAATATCTTACCAAAATTGATCGCCTTTTACTCTTAAACGAAACCCGCGTTTGCTGACAGATCGTCAGACTAGATTAAATAAACTCAACTCTTACAAAAGCTGTCTCGTGAAATTAATACCGCTTTAGTGCTTCTCGTGTCACCATTTCTTGTTCCAAATTGCCACCTTCCCTTTTATTGTTCAGTATTAAACATTATAATTTCTCCATTTTGATATCCTGTTAAGTATTGTTTTTACTCTGTAGTGTTAAGTAGTAAATAGTTTTGTAGAAATCGTTTCGTGAATTAATGATACTTGCAATTATATGCAGTTTTGTGATAAGTAATTCAATAAATTATGACACATATTGTTATTGTGTTTTCATTACACGATCCTGAATTCTATAGGTAATTGACTGATTGATGAAGCGTGTACTTTTGGACGTAACATTTTTTTTTATTAAATGTCTGTTTGTTTGTTGCGACTAAACTCCGAAACGGCTAACCGATTTTGAGTGGACTTTCACTGGCAGATAGAAGATATTACCTTAAAGGGGTAATTTACGTACTTTTCATCTCGGGAAAATGTTACGCGTAAAGGGAAAGTGTGTGAAACCGCAGAGGACTGGAGGTTTCCAATCATTGTGCTACAAAACCCCAATAAATTAAGAATGACTTCATCGGCGAAATCATGTTAAGAACCTATCAAAGACTTGCCATGGATAAAAATTGAATACTATATAATAACTACTTAACTCTATAAGGGAAACTCGAAAAAAACGCTTAGCTACTAAAATAACCGACTATGACAATCGCAATACTTATTCGCATTCATGTTTTTTAGACAAAATAGTCTTTACTAGTCTTACTGCTGATTAAAGGCATTCCACAACCCTCCCTCCAGGTCTTCTAATATGTGCCCTTGAGCCCCAGCTTGTACAGTCGCGAGGAGGACGTGCGCGCCCAGTTCGTTCGATTTGCAAGATCTCAGTACAAAAGTTAAAGGCTATCACAAAGTTTCACAAAGAATTGTATAAAATGCCGCTAAAATTAGATAAACACGTCCCGCCAGAATATAAACTAACTTTATTGCCATCGCTAAAAACAACTCGTGAGAAATAGAGGAATAAATAGTTTTATTGATCGAAGTAACCAAGGTCACCTTGGTTGGGTCCTCGTAAATTACTATGCGAATCAAGATTCATGTAATCCGTTGATAAAACCTATTTATTTGGATATTTGGACTTAGGAGTGGTAAGGGTCCAACTATTAACCGACCATACCAAAGTGATCTTAAGTATGTCGGGCATAAAACCATATTATAATTTTATTTTTATTATAAAACGGTATGTTATTATTTAATTATTAGAAAATATATTTGATACACAAACAAATTATATTGTTGGCTTATTTACAGTATTGACTTACATTATGAGTTTAACAAACAAAAATTAACACTAAAATAACACAAAGTCAAATTCAATTTCAATTTTATATAAATTGCATATAAAAAGCATGGTATATCTAAATAATATGGTTGGTCTACATTATATCGTAATATTCTGTGTGTTAATTCATGTTATTTTAGTTTACACTGGATCTGAACTTGAACCTAGTTTTATGTCATAGACAACGCAGAGGCAGTATAGCTAGAGTCCAGTGCTAGTTTGTCGATGAATCAATAAAAAAAGTAAAAATTGACGCCGTTTTTGCTAGCCGCCATTATTGTGAAACAGGATTTTCCAAAATAAATTTCACGTGCTCAAACTGAGCACAGTTGATTATAAACAGAAATCTTAGTTTATAAACAATAAAATCATGGCTGATAACGACGATCTTTTGGACTACGAAGACGAAGAGCAGGCAGATCAGCAGACAACAGAAGGAGTAACCGAAGCGGCTCCGAAAAAAGAGGTTAAAGGATCCTACGTCTCTATCCACAGTTCAGGCTTCAGAGATTTTCTTTTGAAACCTGAAATATTGAGAGCGATTGTCGATTGTGGTTTCGAACATCCCTCCGAAGTGCAGCATGAATGCATTCCGCAAGCCGTACTCGGTATGGATATCCTGTGCCAAGCGAAATCTGGTATGGGAAAAACCGCCGTGTTTGTTTTGGCGACGCTGCAACAAATCGAGCCATCGGAGAACCACGTCTACGTTCTCGTAATGTGCCACACCAGAGAATTAGCATTCCAGATCAGCAAAGAGTACGAAAGATTCTCTAAATATATGGCTGGCGTTAGGGTGTCAGTGTTTTTCGGCGGCATGCCTATACAGAAAGATGAGGAAGTGCTGAAAACTGCGTGTCCACACATAGTCGTCGGCACCCCGGGCAGAATTTTGGCGCTGGTGAACAACAAGAAGCTGAATCTGAAACACCTCAAACACTTTATTCTCGACGAGTGTGACAAGATGCTGGAATCTCTTGACATGAGACGCGATGTGCAGGAAATATTCCGAAACACTCCTCATGGTAAGCAAGTGATGATGTTTTCAGCTACATTGAGCAAAGATATACGGCCGGTGTGCAAAAAGTTCATGCAAGACCCTATGGAAGTGTATGTTGACGATGAAGCAAAGCTGACATTGCATGGATTGCAACAACATTATGTTAAGCTTAAGGAAAATGAAAAGAACAAGAAGTTGTTTGAATTACTTGATGTATTGGAATTTAACCAAGTGGTAATATTTGTTAAGTCTGTACAACGCTGCATAGCTCTTGCGCAGCTGCTCACTGACCAAAACTTCCCTGCTATTGGAATCCACCGGAACATGACTCAAGATGAGCGTCTATCCCGTTACCAACAGTTCAAGGACTTCCAGAAGAGGATCTTAGTAGCCACCAACCTGTTTGGCCGAGGAATGGATATAGAGCGAGTAAACATTGTGTTTAACTATGACATGCCAGAAGATTCTGACACATACCTTCATAGAGTTGCTCGTGCTGGAAGATTTGGTACCAAAGGTCTGGCAATCACCATGGTATCTGATGAAGGAGATGCAAAAATCCTTAATGAGGTCCAGGACCGCTTTGATGTCAACATAACTGAACTACCTGAAGAAATAGAGTTGTCAACATACATTGAAGGCCGATAAATTAAGTACCTTAAGATATTCATTCCCTTTATATGCAGTTGATTGATTGTGTAAGCTCACCATTATTGCATTATTGGGGGCGTCCTCAACATGAGTGTGTTTTGTATTCTCTAACATTATTCTTAAGCTAAGAATTGTTCAAAAAATTCATCAAGTCATACTTTCATGTTAATTGTTAGCACACCCTCATGTTCAAGTTCTATCTAGATTAAACTTAATTAAAGTGACATTTGATATTGTGATAACTGGCTGTTTTTTCTGCACCCCATTAATTATATGTGAAAACTAGGTTTCTAAACTGTAGAAGGTTAGGGTGAGATTGATGGATCAGTCAATAAGAAATACCTACTAATTAAAAGTTCTTTTGCTGTTTGTTTGTTACCAATTAGCTAAATACATCATAATAGTTTAAAAGATTTTCTTGAAATTAGGTTTATAGATTATAATATATATACACACTTAGTAGAGTTGCTAACTTCTGTAAAGGCCCTGCAATTTTTTAGAATTTAGATAAAACTATGATACTAAAAATATGATGACATTTGAGTAGAATCAATGAAAACATAGTGTAGAACAAATCAAATTCTTAAACGATGAACATTATGTGTTACTTTATGGCTCTGAAGTGGCTATTTGTTGTATGTTAAGTACCTATGTGTTATAGAAATTCGTAGAATAGCTTTCAACTGCTTATCAAATGTTTATTGTTCATGTAAGGTACCTACTGCAATTTGTAATTGTATGCTGAGCAAACCTTTTCTAATCATCCAAATGAAATGGCTAACTGTATGACTAACCTTACAATTTTACAAGATAATTGAATTCAGAGAAAGATTGTCATTGGAGATCAATCACGTTCATTTATAAATAACTTACTCGAATTACTGTACTTTCTGGAATATCTCATGAAAAAGGGATTAAATATCATTGCGTGCGTTCAACGTAGGTAATTATTGATTTAGGTATCCTAAGACATTGGTTTATCAAACAGTCAGGCTGTGGATTTCCGACCCCTATTTTAGATCTTGGAGTAGAACATAACGATTCGCCCTGGAATAGGAGGTGAGACTACAGGGTGAAAAAGCTAGAAGATATTTCACAAAATACGAGTTTTGTGTTTCTAATACAAATCCTTTTTTGCTAAGCTTTTAAATAAGATATAAAAAAACTGTCTGCCATAACCAACTTCATTATCGTGTTCGTAAGGATAATTAAAATTATTAGCTGACCAAGAAAACAGTATATTGCAAACATCCAATAAAAAATGCAATAAAACGTGGCTGTCAAGTATTTATGGAATTTTAAAGAATAAAACAGTTTGTTACAAACATAAAAACACTTTTATTTGCATAAATTCTTATTGATATGACCTACATAATTACTAAGGTAACATTTTAATGTCAACAAAGGGTATTTGTAAGAATCTTTAACAAAACAAGCTATAATATTACAGACGCGTTCGTATAAATGTTCTATGTAGGTAACATCTGAGATATAGGTATATTTGGATTGAAGCACTTTCGTTTTGAACAATAGTCATGAACTGAAATGAAAATGATTGAAAATCATAATAGTAGTAAATTTTTTACACACGGTTATGATATGTGATACCAAACAAAACATGTCTATGGCAGTTAAAGTGTTGAGAGTCTGACCATTCATAAGTGCCTGTGAAGGCCTTTTTCAATAAAAAAGTCATTTCATAACTGTTAAGGGTACTGTGAGTATATAATCACCACGCCCTGTTCTTTTCCCGCCATTTGCCGCGTCAATGACCCGACGTATTCGTAACATAGTTATTAGAAGAATAGTTAATAAAAGTTTCATGTTTTTACACAACATTAATTTTTCTTTTAAAGTGATAACCACTGTTGATAACCTTTCTTATATGAACTATTACTGTATATTTATTATTATAAGTGAATATTAATTAGATACAAAGATATTCTCATCAGATGACTATAAACTTAAACATAGTAGGAATATTAAAAAGTAGTTACATGCTAAAGAATCAATTAAGTCCCAAAAAGGTTTTCTTATTGGACCCATCAAAAGTTTTCTCATGAGTAAACCTTGTTATTAGATCTAGGGCCCATTTGGGCTGGTCTCCAGGCACCATGTGGCCTGCATTCCTGACCATGATCTCAACTAATTTGCCAGCCTGCTTCACATACCCAGCAACTTCACCATCCACCTCCCAAATGTACCGTTTTGCTGTCTTATAATCATCAGCACCCGTAAAGTTGAGATTCCTTAAATAATTCAAAGTTAGTGGATATGCAACTATGATGTCCAACTGCCCATTATAAATTACTACATAATAGTGATCTAACAGTTCAGATATCCATGGAGCTACAGACTGCATGACATCTTCCTTTAAATGCTTTTCTACCTCAGATCCATCATGGAATGTAAGGTTACCAACATGTATTGATTTCCGTACAGCACTTTTCTGCAGCAACAGGCTAAAGTCTTCTTTTTGGGTATAGTCCTTTGTATGTAAATAATTAAAGTAGAAGTCAAAACCTGTCATATTATGGAATATGCTGGAACCCGTGGTCATGTCTCCATTTAATAGAGTATCAAAGTTTTCAAAAGCCTTATCCCATTGTCCTTGCTTTATATAATTTACTGTCTCATTCTCATACTGCTCAAAAATTTTTGCTTGATTCCAATCAATGAGCCCAATTTGATATAAGTACTTTCCATATAATAACTGATGCTCGGGGTCACTCAGTCCATTACCAATAGCGACACCTTTCAGGTTAATTTTCAGCTCCGCAGTTGGGTTCTTTTTATGAATTGTGTAAGCCAATGCTGGAACATATTTTCCACCGTATGATTCTCCTGTTACAAAGAATTTGTTCTGCTGCAACTCTGGGAACAGCTTGAAAAATTGGAGGACAGTTGAGTAAAGTTGTTCTCCAACTTGAGTTTCATCAGTACAGTAGCCTTTAGAATCATTGGTAAAGCTGAAACCTGTTCCAACAGGGTTATCAATGTAAATGATGTGGTGGCTCAATGCCCAGTTGTACTTCCTCCTCTCAAATTTTCCATTTCTGACTCTAAGTGGACCATTCTCAGTAAATAGGCCGTAGAGGGAAGTCGCACCTGGCCCCCCTTGCAACCACACGATTACTGGCGCATCCTTCTTATTAGGGATCATCGCCGGGAAGTACCAAAAGAACTGATTGGAGTCATAAGTTTTGTTAACAGTAAAGTATCCGGAATAACTTGTGATTCGCAAACCTAATGTGAAGTCAACGCGCGCGAGGCGCCTACCTTCCGTAATATTTCCATTTTCCACAAACGGAGTTAGAAATAAAGGAGCACCAGGGTCCCCGCCATCGGCTTGACCTTTGAAATTTAGCTTCGGATAGCGATGCAAAAAGCACTGCACTGAATATATTTGAACGATCAACAATCCCCACAGAACACGCGCCATGCCGGTTTGCTTGCACGCGAGGAAGTGACACGAACAAATATTCAGTCAAGTTATATAGTTATTCATAATCGCCTTCACCTTTTTGCCTTTATATCAATCGGCTGCCTACCTACTTACACGTTATTTGGTATTATTATTTTTATTTGTTTAACTTCCTCAACAAGACTGTCAGTCATTTGAAGTGTTGCATGAGGAAAATAAATTCCCAATGGTATGAAAGCTTATCAAATTATTACGTAGACAAAGTAACAAGGGCAAGTAAATAACAAAAAAACAAGTAGTGTTTCACATGACACGAAAATAAAACCGCTATTAACGCTTACGTTCACAAGCCAAAACCTACAAACCAAATTGTCCAGCTTTAACCTACAGCACTTATTACCGGTTACTGAGGTTACTTGGCATGCATACATAGTTTTGAATTATTTAATTTTATATTCGAAGTAATTTGATCCCGAGCAGTTTTGATAGTGGTTTACTATTTTTCTTATTTTTGCATCTGACAGCCCTGACTCACGACAAAACAGTAAAGTTCAATGAACTTTGAAATTTTTGGACAGTTCAATTCAACACAAACAAATTATTTTTGCTTGTATTGTTTTGTTTGTAAGCTGGAATATACAATGTACATGCAGTCAAGGTTAATCTTAATTTCGTTTTTAAGTTTATTATCTATGGGTAACGCCATACTATTTCCAAATGTGTACCCAAGAGTGAAACTAGATGCAAAATTTTCTGGAGATGCCGGTGACCCCCTGTTAATTACACCTTACTTGAAGAAGGGGTCAATAGCTCAAGCGCAAAACCTTTCCCTTGTACCATTGACAGAGCAAATGGGCATTAGAAGTTACTCTGGATTTTTCACCGTAGACGAAAATAACGACTCCAATCTCTTCTTTTGGTACTTCCCACCGTTTTCAAAGAAAACAAATGCCCCAGTTCTTCTTTGGCTGCAAGGTGGACCCGGTGGAAGCTCTTTATTTGGCTTATTCACAGAATTAGGACCCCTAATAGCCAAAAAGGATGGGTTTGCACTCAGAAAATATCACTGGGCTTTGAACAACCATCTTATCTTCATTGATAACCCGGTAGGAACTGGGTTTAGTTACACCAAACATGATGATGGTTATTGCAATGATGAGGAATGCATAGGAAAGGGCCTGTACAATAGTATGCAGCAATTCTATACTTTGTTTCCGGCATTGAAAAAAAATGATTTTTTTATCGCAGGAGAATCATATGCTGGGAAATATATACCTTCGTTAGCCATAGAAATACATCGTCAAAATGCCAATAATAGCAACAAAATTAACTTGAAAGGGCTAGCTATGGGGAATGCTTACTGTGACCCTATTAATCAACTAGATTATGGTAGTTACTTGTATCAACATGGATTGCTTGACGACAATCAACTGCACTTATTTGAGAAGTACCAGAAACAAGTTAAGTCAGAAATTAAAAAAGAAAACTGGCAAGCTGCCGACATCCTTCTAGACAGGCTTATGGATGGAGACCTAACAAATTTCTCATACTTCAAAGCTTACACAGGTTTTGAATACTACTATAATTTTTTGAAAACTAAAGATACGGAGGACAAATCTGTATTCGAAAATCTTTTGAATGATGATAATGTGCGGAAAAGTGTGCATGTTGGGGGTTTACCATTTAATTCCGGAGAACAAGTGCAGCTCCATCTCATATATGATATGTTAAAGTCTGTAGCACCAGTTATTTCCGAATTGCTTTCACACTATCGCATCTTATTTTACAATGGCCAACTAGACATAGTTGTTGCCTATCCATTGACAGAGAACTTTTTACGAAATCTTGATTTCTCTTCGGCAAATGGATATAAAATAGCACCAAGGAATATTTGGAGAGTAGGGGAAGATGTGGCAGGATATGTGAAGAAAGCTGGTAATTTAACTGAGGTTTTAGTTCGAAATGCAGGTCATATGGTGCCCAGTGACCAACCAAAATGGGCACTTGATTTGATTACGAAATTTGTACGTAATAGTTTATAAATAACTGAAACTATCTTATAAATGCTGTTGTTCTTTTAATAAATGCAATTATTTAAGACTGTCTACAATTGAATCTCAGCCATGTTTTTAAAAAACATGAATAATAATTATGTGCAATACTTTTTTACTCCATGTTAAAATTGTTGAAATAAATATACACAATTACAATTAAGAATTTTATTTCATATCTTCAATTCAAATTTATCAATAAATTATTAAAATTAACAACTTACTCTAGGATCATAATAGCTTATCTTAACAAATAACTATAACTAAATAATTATAACTTGAAAAATAACTATTGATCATTGGTGGGTAAGAAAAATTGCATTTGAAAATTTATTAAATTAATTACATAAATTCAATCACAATTTAATCTAAAACGGAAATTTAAATTTATATAAACATTTTGCTGATAATGCCTGCATTATTGGTATTACCTGCTTATATTTTACTTATTGTATTCTTTTAAGTGATGTATGTTTAATTTGTACCAGAACTAGCTTTTGTGAGGCAAAATCTAAATGAATGTAAGTACATCCTTCTTAATTTTATATCTCAACCATTTCTTATTCTCTAGTTAAAATTCCAGGCTCTTGGCAACCATATTGTATTTATTAACCAACTTCCTATCATTGTGTTTCTATTTCTAAGCTATACAGTAGTTCAGTTAATAAGTCACAACTTGTATATACTTATGCCTTATGCGAGTAGAGCAGTCAATGCATCAAGGAACTGTGTCCGCTGCGACACCGGTAACGATATTATTGACGAGTCCACGGAGTCCAGAGAGACTGACGCCCCGCATTTCGTAGCTGCCTGTTCGAAAGCCGCGCCGAATAGACTGAAAAAATAGAATCAGACGAATCTTATTAAATTAAGTTTAAATTATTTTATTCAGACAACCATTCAAGGACAACGATCCATTACTTAAACTACCAAAGAAATATTATATTATGATAATTATTATTATATAAAATAAATTGAATACATACACAAAATTATCAGTTTATATAAAAAATATTGCTCGGCATGGGGTTTTATCAAGGTTGACACCCAATGCTTCTGCAGAACACTATCACATCTGCCAGCCAGATAATTAATAAATCATAGAAATAAATTGCCAATTACAGGTTTTCAAATAATAAAGTGTCTTTATATAGTCCTACTATCCTACTAATATTATAAATGCGAATGTATGTATGTTTGTTACACTTTCACGAAAAAACTATCAGACAGATTTGGATGAAACTTGGCACATAGATAGAGCATATCCTGGAATAACAAATAGGCAACTTTTTATCCCGGGAAAATGTGAGGTACCTCGGGAACGGGGTAAGCCGCGGAGGACAGGTAGTAAATGTATAATGTGCTTTCAGGCTCTGGTTATTCAGGTGTTTCTCATCCATATTGATTTTGTAACAAAAATATCGATGATAGAATATTTATGAACAAATTCTCTGGGAACACATTAAGCTCATATTAGTTATACTCACTTCCTTGGCTCGTGCTGAAACCGCGGCGGTACTCCTAACAGAATGCACGTCCCGTCTCCCTTGGAGGCGCTGGCCACGACGGGCCGCGTGGCTGCCACACCCGCCGCCGTGGCCATCCACCGCGCCGCCACGCCGAGCCACAGCGGACCTTTTACAAAACTCGCTTCCTGTGTGCCCTGGAATTTGATGAGATAATAATTATTGTAAGTAATAAAAAATAAAATAAAGAAAACTATACTAAGCTATGCATATAAATATTATATTTATATATATATTTCTTCTGTTTGTGTGTCGACACTGAACTCCTCCTAAACGGCTGGACTGGCTGAATTTGAATATATTTTTTTTGTATGCGTTTGGGTGGCGCCCTGGATGGTTTAGATTCAGAATTGGACACGGTGGCGCTGCGATCGAATTCCTGCATTTTTGTAGGAAGTTATTTCTACAGGACAACGTCTAGCGAGAAAGCTAGTATAATATAAATGTTGTTTTTTCTTTCTTTCTATGGTACAATTAAAATTCATCCATACTATAGATCCCCTGTTCCCCACCTCGCTAAATATCAATGTTAATAAATATTTGCCTAAGAAAGATTGATTGAATAGATTTTTTGTTACATTCTAGATTGATCAGCAAATAAGAAGTAGTAGAGCTCCTAGTGCAGAGTTCGCCTGGGAAAGTACTACCACTAATCCACCACACCATGGACCAGAAGTGCACTTGTATTATTGTGATTAGAAATGTAAGCGGAACCTAATGTCTAAGGGTCGACAACACTGGAATTATCGTCAGGTAAACCATCCTCCTGTCTGTCTGCCAGTTTCTTGGCCTAGTTCATATAATTAAACACTCAATATACATACCTCCTGTACAATAAAATAACTAAAAGGTCCTGCCAACATCAGCTTTCTTCCACTGAGGGTAGTACTGACAAGTCTCGCTATAGCTTCTAATGCTCGTTGAGCGGACGCCCATCCAAGTCTTCGACTCTCATTGTCGCCGCTTTCCGTGTCCAGCGCTGCTAGCGCGTGCTGGAACCCTTCTGCTTTGGGGGTGGTTTCCTGAAAGGTGGTAAGCGCACAATACTTAGCAGAGAATCAACTGCCGAAACACATTGGTAGGTGCTTTGTTATAGGTTTTCTAGGTTGAGAGTGGCCTGCTAGGTGGGTACTACTACTACTGTCACCTAGCTATGGATTCCGTCAGCTATAGCTAAAATCTCATCATAGGATACGAACCAATGACTTTCAGCATGGTATTTCTCGTCACTACCATTATCTATAAAATTCGGATGAATAACCGATTGGTTCATCAATCTGGCTTCCATTATTTCATTTTTAATATCCATTTGGAATGAGGGCGTCGACTGGTACACGACAGTGATATTCCCACTGCCTCACCCAATTTTGTTCCTCCCAATCAGAATTTGAGATATTCCAAACATTTAACCCACAAATAATATAGCTGTGACCCTGATGAGTTTCTTGCCGGTGCATCTCACATCATGGGTTCTGACACTGACCTTCCGATCAGTAGAAATTCGGTATCTTTGACCTTCACAAGTACCCCTTTAGGATCTAAACTGAGTATTGAATCAAGTAGGTTTAAATGAGGCGTGATTGTGTATACGTACATGTTCAATAAGTCCACAGATAGCGTAAACCAAGTCCAAGGCTGGCAGCACCGGCGAGTGCGGGCGCTGCAGCACGAAGCTGGCTTGTGTCGGGACCGGCAGCTTGTGCTTCGGAGCCGCGGTCTCGAGGGCCGGCAGGAGAGCCCGGCGCAGCTCCACGTCCATCGACCGGTACGCTTGTCGGGCCTGCTGGAGTGGAATGCTGGAATCAAATATACAAAAAATATTTGAAATGGAAATAATATATATGTCAAGTACGCCGACATATAAGCAGATAGTCCACTCGATGGAAAGTGGTCACCGCCACAAATGGATATTTGAAACACCAGGGACATCGCCAATACTTTACGACAGAGAGGTGAAGTGTAAAGTCTCATGTGCCTGTATTTTCACTGACCTTACCTTTCTGACTGGAACACAGTAATACAAGTGCACTACTGCTTCAAGGTAGGCAGGTGCGGGCCCAGTACCGGGAGCATGCCGCAGCGCGCTTTCCACGCTCCACACGCGGTACATACCCCATGTCGGCCAGCAGCTGTCGCAGTCGCGCGGCGCCGGCCAGCGTGTGTAGCCGCAGGTGCGGGCCCAGTGCGGGAGCATGCCGCAGCGCGCTCTCCACGCTCCACACGCGGTACATACCCCATGTCGGCCAGCAGCTGTCGCAGTCGCGCGGCGCCGGCCAGCGTGTGTAGCCGCAGGTGCGGGCCCAGTGCGGGAGCATGCCGCAGCGCGCTCTCCACGCTCCACACGCGGTACATACCCCATGTCGGCCAGCAGCTGTCGCAGTCGCGCGGCGCCGGCCAGCGTGTGTAGCCGCAGGTGCGGGCCCAGTGCGGGAGCATGCCGCAGCGCGCTCTCCACGCTCCACACGCGGTACATACCCCATGTCGGCCAGCAGCTGTCGCAGTCGCGCGGCGCCGGCCAGCGTGTGTAGCCGCAGGTGCGGGCCCAGTGCGGGAGCATGCCGCAGCGCGCTCTCCACGCTCCACACGCGGTACATACCCCATGTCGGCCAGCAGCTGTCGCAGTCGCGCGGCGCCGGCCAGCGTGTGTAGCCGCAGGTGCGGGCCCAGTGCGGGAGCATGCCGCAGCGCGCTCTCCACGCTCCACACGCGGTACATACCCCATGTCGGCCAGCAGCTGTCGCAGTCGCGCGGCGCCGGCCAGCGTGTGTAGCCGCAGGTGCGGGCCCAGTGCGGGAGCATGCCGCAGCGCGCTCTCCACGCTCCACACGCGGTACATACCCCATGTCGGCCAGCAGCTGTCGCAGTCGCGCGGCGCCGGCCAGCGTGTGTAGCCGCAGGTGCGGGCCCAGTGCGGGAGCATGCCGCAGCGCGCTCTCCACGCTCCACACGCGGTACATACCCCATGTCGGCCAGCAGCTGTCGCAGTCGCGCGGCGCCGGCCAGCGTGTGTAGCCGCAGGTGCGGGCCCAGTGCGGGAGCATGCCGCAGCGCGCTCTCCACGCTCCACACGCGGTACATACCCCATGTCGGCCAGCAGCTGTCGCAGTCGCGCGGCGCCGGCCAGCGTGTGTAGCCGCAGGTGCGGGCCCAGTGCGGGAGCATGCCGCAGCGCGCTCTCCACGCTCCACACGCGGTACAGCGGCACGCACAGCTCCTTCTCCAGGACCACGCGGATCGACTGAGGAGTGGGGAAAGTGAAAACTTTTTTAGCATCGTGACAACATCGCGTTGTGATTTGGAACTCGATGAAAGGAAAAAGCGACACTAAAATGAGACAAACAAACACGTTTATAAGATTCAGCCTGCGAGAGAATGAAACAGATCGTTTTCTGAAGGCTTCACATCTACCGCGTGTGAACTGCACATATTTTATTCACAGGACCAACAGCATATATGAATACCAAGTTGTTCAATATGTTTTTACGATGGAAAAAATTGAATATCAATCGTTATTTTTGGAAGGTGTAGCACCAAAAGAATGTTAAAAGTGTATAATGATTGTTCACCTACAATTAGAACAGTAGAAAGATGGGTTGCTGAATTTAAACGTGGTCGTACAAGCCTTGAAGACGATCCACGTGAAGGACGTCCAAAAAGCGCATCAACACCAGAAATCATAGCCAAAATACAGGATATGGAAAATCGTCGATTGACTGAGCGAGATTTAGTAGAGGCTCTACACATCTCATTAGGCAGTGTGAGCCATATTTTAGGTGAAATTTTGGGTTTTAGAAAGCTGTGTGCACAATGGGTGCCGCATTCGCTAACAATGGAACAAAAACACATTCGAATGCGACTTTCTCAGTAACATTTGGAGCGTTTTAAAAAGGATAAAGTGGATTTTGTGCGTCGATTCATCACTATGGATGAGACTTGGGTCTATCATCATGATCCTGAATCAAAACTAGAGGCTAAAGAGTGGTGTGAACCTGGTTGTTCGGCTTCGAAACGAGTTCGTGCCCGGAAATCGGCTAAGAAGGTTATGGCATCAGTTTTTTGGGATGCGAAAGGAATTTTGTTTGTGGATTACTTGCAAACTGGTAAACCAATTAATTCTGAATATTATTGCAACCTTTTGGACCAGTCGAAGGAAAAAAATTGTGAAAAAAGACCCGGTTTTCATAAAAAGAAAATCCTTTTTCATCAGGACAATGCTCCGCGTCACAAGAGCATTTTGACAATGGCTAAAATCCATGAATTAAAGTTCGAATTGTTGGAGCATCCACCGTATTCACCAGATTTGGCCCCCAGCGTCTTCCATTTGTTTCCAGAACTTAAAAAATGTATGCGTGGCAAGCGTTTTTCATCAAATGAAGAAGTCATAACGGCTGTTGAAGCGTATTTTACAGACCTTCCGGATTCTCACTTCATGGATGGAATCCACAGATTGGAGGATCGTTGGAGCAAGTGTATTAATGTTCAGGGAGATTATACTGAATAATAAAGTGTATTTTGAAAAATAAAATTGTTTTTTCTTATTGAACGACAATAGTTATTTGTGCAACAAGAGAGCAAAGTCGTTTTTTGCTGCGAGTGCTGATTTTGAATCCTGAGCAACCGAAGGATTTAAAGATTAAATCACGAGCGTAGCGAGTGATTTTAAAGTTGAATCCTAAGTGTGGCGAGGGATTTAAAGGCACAAGATGCTAAAAACTTTGCTCTCGTGTAACACACATAATTTTTCACTCCAGCAGCGAGAACACTTTAGGAGATAAAATAATAAACAGGAACTTACTGTTATACTGAACTGTTTTAACTCTTCCGGTGTTAAAATACTGTTCTCGTCGCTAGTTTCACTCATATTTTAATATTAACTAACTTAATGTTAACTTATTCAACTCTTACGCCAGCCACGAAATTTTATTCCCGCTCTTTGGCGTGTTCGGAAATAGCACCCATGATATTTTATTATTCAAAATATATTACGTACATTATTGAAACTAGAAATTAATATTTACAGGTTAAATATCAGTTTTATTTGCAGTAAATACTTATTTTCGTTTAAATACAACAATAAGTTGAAAATTCAATAAATTACATTAAAAGACATAATTATCTTTTTGCAAAATTTCTTTAGTTGGTACGCATTTCCGAACGTGTTTGGCTTTGAGGTCGAATTCAAAATCGGAACTTCGAAAGGGCTGGTCTTCGTCTCTCTCTCTTTCTAATGGCGAGAAAGAGATAGAGTGTGAATGTTTCGAATTGTATGATTGATGAAAACAAAAATTTAAAAGTTACTTTGTCTCACTCAGTGAGCAAAATCGCATTTTGCTCACTGATTTCAGGCAGCAAAACCTACTTGTTTGAGACTACTGAAGTGAAAAACTTATTGAACAACCTATTATTGTAAATAGATCATAGAAACAAATGGCCAATTATAGGTCTTCACATATTATAAAAAATATATTAAAAATATTACTAGGTTAGGTTTGAACTTCATCAGTGCCCTTCTACGGCCTAAATATAATGAATGTGGACTGACCGTGTTGGTGGGGCCGGCGCCGCTGGTGTGGTGCGCCACGTGGCGGTGCAGCGTGTCGGCGTCCAGCAGGCACTGCGCCGGCGCGCGCGCGTGCAGCGCCGCCGCCGCCGCCGCCGCCACGCCGCCCGCCCACGCCGCCGCCCAGCCGCCGCGGGACGCGCGCCACGCCAGCTCCAGCGCCACGCACGCGCTCTGCCGACACCCACCCGCTCCGTCAACAATACCACCACCCCTTACCATTTCAACATTGAACCGGTGGTAAAAGCTCTTAGTAGGCCGACAAACCAGTGGTCACTGCCGCCTATACACATTAGCAACACCAGGGGCGTTGGCAATACATTGTCGACCCTGAGAAGAGTCTCTTGTGGCTCTAATTTCAGTTCCCTAAAAATTTATATTCAAAACATAGTAATACAAGTACACTACTGTTTCACGGTTGATATTGATATGGTATCCAAGGGATGGTGCAAGAGAACGGAAACGTCCACTAAGAAGATGGCAAGACGATCTTCGCCTGACCCTGGGACTGTATTGGACATGAATCCCGGCAGAGAGAGAGCAATGGAAGCAGTTCGAGGCCTATGTCAAGCGACACACCGAGCTAAGAGACATCTTATAAACCACAATATGATACAAAGAGTAATTAGCTCGGAACATAAGGCTACATCATCATCATTGGTATGGTGGAGACAGATCTCTTGAGAATTAAATGCTCTACTAATTTAGCCTGTGGGTAAGCTGGAACTTCATAAGTTTTCCAGGGTATTCAATAGTACATTAATTATATTTTTCTAAGCTTTTCATACATAGTTTCTGAACTACACTAATTAGATGATAATTTGTTAACCCTCGAAATATAAGCTTTTAATTTACCTAAAATATGAAAGAAAATGCCAAAAGAATATAATGAATTTATACTTATATTTAATACATCACCTTTTAACAAATCCTGAGCATGGCATAAAACAAAATGGAAAATGTTTAGAACTTAGAAGCCCCTTCAGTTTTCTAATATTCTATTTCTAAATATCATGATCGAAAACGTCATTATTAAAACCTACAACATTATCTATATACATAAAATGGATGCCCACACTAAATTGTGGGTGGGTTTATTTCCTACACAGGATATTCATTTGTCTGTTATTAATTATATATACTTACAGGTTTCCCATAGTATGAGAACTGTGTGTAGTTGAACATCAGTGTGTTCCGGCGTTCTTCCCACGCCCGTTTCTCGCGACGGCGCTCAACCATCGCCTCCAGGCCTTCCCTTCCACCTTCCTGCTCTTCATTCTAATAAAATTGCATAAAATCAAAGTTAGTGCTACTACAACTTCTAAAATAAAAACCAATTAACAGTTGATTTTGGACATTACAATGAATATTTGAATAGGCTCAATAGGGATGTGTACTGACATGTCAAATCAGCAACTCTTTATGAAATGTCAAAATGATCGAATGTATGGAGTTTTGTATGAAATAGCAAGTTGTTACGTCATAATTGTACAGCAGCAAATAACATATTCTTTATGATTCGAACGGTACTGAAAAATCATATTAATTATAAAATTTTAATGATATTTTTTGTATCCATGTTTTTTTTAGCTGTTTAATACACTGGTTAATGTTTGATCATATATCTTGAATACAGGATAGTTCCCTATTAAAAACAAGAGTGAACTGTAAAGTAAATTGTCAAGCATTTTCAATGGTGTGTGCCGAGTCGTGTGCTGTCGAGTTGACTATAGAATTACTAATAGAAAGAATAGGCAAATCATCTTTATTAATTCATCATATGATTCATCTATTGATCCAATGGCTAACCGTAGGGTTAGTTTTTTTGTAACACTCTTAGCGCTCAAAACAAGTCTATTTATTATTATTTAATTATCAGGCAGGCAGTTGATTGAACTGTTGAGTGCCTATATCCTGTTGTTCTCTTTGAGATGGTTGTCAAGTCGGCTTTTGAACCTTGATAACTTTAGGCAGTAAGCTTGCCACACCATTTGATGTTTAAAGAGGTAGTAACTCTAGTAGCTGGGACCAATGTTACTCTGGAAAACTTAAGTTAAAATTACTTTAAAGCCAACAGCACACTGGCAATTTGCCTGATTTGGAAGTGTTTAAGCCAGTGTCTATTTATTACCCAGTGGACCATCTGCCTGCTTCTCCTTTTGATATGAAAATGTGCCTAGCAGGTATCTTAAATATTAGAAAAATAGTATTTATGTAATTATTCTTACCTCATCATCTTCATCATCTCTAAATATATCATCAAAATTGGGAATGTTCTCTTCATCGTCTTTATACACTAATCTCACCTGAAACATTAGCAAATAATTAATAAAATAAATATTGAACTTTGAATCAAAATATATGTCCTAAGTAGGTACACAGTATATTTGTAATTAAAATATTCTTAAATACTCAAAAGAATACTTTTTCTAAATCAGATATCCCACTGGATCTTATAACTACAGAAGTCTTGGTTTTCATAACAAACTACAAGAACTATCAGCTCATTAACTAACTTGTTTTTGGCTAATTCATAGAAAAGAATTAAAGGAGGCCAAAGCATTATTAAAAATAAAATACCTGTCCATCGCTGTAAACATTGCAGACATCTGTAGGTTTATGAGCATCAAGCACAAAGAACACTACTTCCTCTTCAGGCTGAAGAATATCTACCAGGTCTATAGTCCCTCCACAATTCACGAGCACTACAAACTTTATCTCTTCATTATTCTCCTCGTATGCAGTCTTCAACTCAGAGATACCCCCCACGGGGACCAATGTGTACGAAATATTATCACATTTGAACAAACCCTGCAGTATCTTACACGTACATATGGCATCGACATCATAATGAACTAATAACAACACCCGCTGTAATAAAAATGTTTATTGAAAACAAAACATAGTGTGAAAACATTGGCATTGTAAACGCAAATACTTACATTCCCCAACAGCAAGTTATAGAAATCGTTCCGAATATCTTCTATAAACATCTTGCAACTTCATTGACGCTGAATAATAGGTAAAATATCATGAAATCATCTTGGATTCGTATAATAAATCAAAAAAAAATTTCGACGGCATGTACGTGTTTTCTGCTTTGCGAAACGAAATCTGTCAAATCGAACTGTCAAATACAGTATTCGCGCCAAATTGTTAAACATGATCATCTTGAAAAAATCTTTGTTCATCAAAATGAATACATTCACCCATCAAATATCTAAATCCCTGCTATATTACCAAATTTTTCAAAAAAGCCCAGGGCAATGGCCAGCAGTAAAGTTTTTAAAGTAGCTAAGCCGTTGTTATCTCATTCGCACAGTTGTAGGTAAGTACTATAAGGCCTCAAAAGGTAATCATAATATTTAACTTATCAAAACGAAAGTTTATGATTCTGGGTTCCGTACCAATATTCTACTAATGGCCCTATTATGAGTAGCTTGAAAGAATAGTTGTAGAACTGACTTGCTAACAACAACAAAACAACATTTACATAACACTTCAAGCTTAAAACCATAACTTCCCAAAAAACAGGGAGAAATATATTAATACTAATATATTAACAGATGCAAATAATGCTGTTTTCAAAAACCGTTCGACTGAAGCTAAAACATACTTTTAAAAAAGTCAGTTTTATTAATATATCTAAAATAATAGCATTTACGTAAAAAAGAATGAATGTACTCGATCAATAAGATTTTTTTTTTTTTTTTTTATAAAAACTTGAGCGCATTTGACTGGATCTCACCTGATGGAAAGTGACAATGCAGTCGAGGTGTATTTTAATCCTTGAGTTCGCGTATGGTACATAAATAATTAATAAATATAAATAAAATTAGTGCAAGCAGTGGCGCAGCTACCGGAGAGTTAGACGGGGTAGTGCCCCAGGCCCCAATGCTCTGGAGGAGGGGGGGGAACAAACGATTTTAAATAGTTTAGTTGGGGCCTTACTTAATTTTTTAACCCAGGGCCTTTGGCAATCTAGCTACGCCACTGAGTGCAAGGCTCATTCTTACACGCCCTTGAAATTAAACCCCCGTTTCAACATTTTAGGAAAGAAGACTGTTTTAGTTCAGAAGGCTTTCTACAATTATAACGATTATTTTAATGAGGACGATGCATGGGCTTAGGATGATATTAAAATGTCGCTCCTGCAAGACACATCTTGAAGTACAAAATCTTATTTTGAAAAGAGTAATTTCTGAGTTTATTATCGGCTCTTCTTAGGTAAAACAATCTTTCGTACCGGTGTTTGTGTTTGACCATTCATATGTGCCTGTGCTATTAGAAGCACTTGATGGTAATACAGGTTCGGATGGCTGTTTTTACTGAGAACAGCCGGCAATAAACATAGTAATTACTATTTTCAAAACCATTTGATTCATTTCATACCTACAGTTTATCTAGTTCCTCTGCCAATATTTGCGTGGTTTATAATTAATGAGATGAGAACCCCCTGTGTGCAAATACAATTCGCATTTGCCTGTTTTTATAACATTTTTACTATAATAATAAATATCCACGTAAATTCTTAAGGAACAGATTTATGTGATTTTAAACAAAGCAGACAACTGATATATTTCATATATACAACCTTTAAATACACTTTCGATAACATAAATGTTCATCGAACCTTCGACCTCCAACGTGGCAATGAGGGTCTCGTACCACCAAGTCAACTGGACTGTCAACTATTGTATAGTTGCGAAATTGTTGACAGAAACAGAAAAGAAGAACAGTTGATATAATTATTACGAGAAAGAGAATTAAAGTTGAAGCACATATTATTATAACTATTATTTATTTTTAAAATAAACATGGGTTAAATTACATTCTTACTACTATTTACAATTATGAACTATTTACATATTCGTTTTTTATAACACTCAACATGATGGGTAGCAATTTTATGAGCTATCGTGTTAGGCCTTAGCAAACTACCAGAGAGGGCGTGAAAATATGACTTTATTAACGAATCATCAGTTTCTTCAGGGTAAAGATACTCCTTGAAATCATAGCACAACATTTCTTCTGGGCAATCTAATGCTCTGAGACATCCAGCATATTCCGACCAAAGGAGTTTACGCCATTTCACGTTATGTCTCTGTGCTAACGGCACAAGTACGCATGCCGCAAATGTCTGATCCCCGTAGCTGACAGATTGAAATTGTTCTAAGAATTGAGTGTAAAAATCCTGAAAATTACTCAACCCCATCATCTGTTTGTCAAAGTTCAACTTGGATTTCTTTTTGAACAGTATCTGTATGCATTTGCGCAGTAGAATCTTTATATTCGCATCCAGAAACAGGGAACTGTCGCATAAATATACGCACATGATACGGCAAAATCTATCCGTGACCTCTATGTCGTTTAGTAAGTCGGGGAAACACAATTCATTAAAAAGAATCCATTCTAAACTGCATCTTATTATGAATCCTTTTTCTGCTGCAATATGCTCTGCTACTCTTTTTGCGTGTTCCCCAACAATTTCAGGCATAGTTTCAGGTTCTTGGCTCTTACTGTACAGAGTCAATATTGGTAAATAGATCCAGTCTCTGGGTAGAACTGGCTCCATCCATTTTCTTAAAGCGACATTAGGACCTGTATCTCTATATTTTAAATTGATAACTTTACTGTAAAATATTTTTATCTGCTCAATTGAGGACAAAGCTGTGGAGAACCCATCAGCATCACTTAGATTTACAAGATTTAATAATCTCTCAGCTGTAAACCAGTGTTTGTTAAACACAATATTGTTGAATATGAATTCAAGTTCATATTTCTTGTCACTTCTTAGAATATAGCAAAGTTTGCTAGCAACTGCGTACAGCAAGTCTTTATTTGCCTCTGAACTTTCATTTTGAATTGACAACATTATAGTATTGAATACAAAATCAGTTTCCATTCTAGTAAACCAATTGTCACACAACTTTGGAACATTATTTTCCAGTTTTGACATGTATGGCGCCAAGTGTCTTAGGTATAATTCTGAAATTTGTTTATCGTTCATATAAAGCAGAATTTTTACAATTGACACCAAAAACGGCAATGGCGATAAGTAATTCAATATTGGCAATACTTTTTGTCTTGAACCTATTACTGAACTTCCCAGACTCATCAAGTTTTTTGTCAAATGCAGATCTTTATTTTCCAAACTGGATAATAAGTTTGAACTTGGTATTAGATTATTGATAATCTGATTAAATCCGCGAGATGCAGACAACTGTTTTAATGAGTCACAGAAAAACTTGACAGGAACATTTTCAATAACAATGACAGTCTTACAGCAATCTAGGGCAGAGCATAAAAGCCTCAAATGACCACAGGTGTAGTTTTCAGAGTTTGATAACTGTCCAATCCATTTCAATACACCCTCCTTTATCAATGGGTATATTTGAGATTTGTGGGACTCCAAAGTACTTAAATTACAACTTAACAGTTTGTTAATAAGCTGCAATACCACTGCAGCATGAGTTGCCGATAGTATTGAAGAGTTTGGATATATATCTGTCCCTTTTACATGTTTGTATAATGCTGTTATTATAATTGGAGAGAGTGATTTAGCATTCTCAATGCCAAGTCCATAGTATAATAAATTGGAAAGCAAACAATATGCTTCAATTTGTATACGCAATCCATATGTCCTGTCCACAATAGAACTTATATACTCAGATATTGGTTGTAAGATACCATAGTTAGTCAAGATCAGTCTACTAACTAGTTCAGACTGCAATGTGAGTATTCTCAATAATTTTAATGCGGCTAAAACTGGTTTGCCATTGTAAACAATTTGTGGCTCAAATGCAAAATTTATGCTTGTTGTTGGGATAAAGTTTTTGATTACAGCATTCATTAGATGTTCAGTTTGCACAATTTTGTGGGCTGTCTCAATCGAGTCCCTTGCCAACCTTATTAAAATTTGTAAGCAATATTGAACACAGTTGAAACTAGGCTTAACAGTGTCCAAAATGTAAAACAATCTTTGTAGGATATCAGTCCTTAAAATAGCTGCAATTATGTCTATTTCAGCTAAATGGAAGTCATTCAATTCTGATTCCTTTGATTCTAACGCTTCAATTTCAGATTTATCATTTTCCAGATTTGGTTGTAATGTTCCTTCTTCAAATCCCAGTAGAGCATCTAAGCTAGCTTCATCTAACCTATTGTAGAGCAAATTTCTCATTGCTTTTAGAGCTGGTTCTAAAATGGTAGCTTTGTTTTCATCCATTGCAATTCTTATTATAAAGAACAATTTACTGAGTGGTATTTCTATGACATCTTTATAGATTCCAGCAGTGTAATATTCTAGGACTCCAGCAATAGTATTTAATGCCATCACCCGCTGTTGTGTGACTGTTGAACGGGTAAGCTCAATCAGTTCTGTAAGAGAGTACCCTGGTCTATGTGGCTCTTCACCGTGATGAAACAAAGTCTTAGTGTTCTCAGTGTATTCTATAGTATATGGAAGCAAATACCCATTGAAGTCAAATCTAGCTTCATAAGGCTCATTTGCTTTTATACTTCTGCTTTCTTTAATCCCTTTCATCCATTCTAATTTATCTTTTTCAAGAGAATCAAAGTGAAGCCATTTATTGACCTCAGGATGGGAGAGGACATCATTTTCCCATAACGTATCATTGTCATTTATATTTGATGTAGAAACATTCCTTTCCCTGATAGCTATATCTTTTATGGAAGCAGCAACTAAAGGCTCATTTGCTGTCAATTTTGGAGCTTGCCGCCTGGCTTTTAAGTACTCTACTAACTTCGGGTCTAAAGTTGAGAGTAATTTTTGTCTCTCCTCCAATATTTCTAGTTCAGACATTTGCTTTAAAACTTTAACATTTTCACTGTGAATTTCATTAGCATCATTTGATGCTACTATGTAACTCTTCTCTGGTAAATTACATTGAACATTGGTCTTATCATTAGCATTAGAAGTTGAAGGCTCATCTATATCCATAGTAACATTATCTTTAAGTTTATTTTTCTCAATTTTTTGTCTAAAGTTACTTTTCTTTCCAGGCACATATTTGTCAACATCAGGAAAACCAGATGATGGCATGGGTGTCACATTAAAATCCACAAATGTATCCAAGTTTTTCTCCACGATGTTTCCGAGTACCGACGGAATTACTTTGGGAAAATACACATTGTCATCATCGCCTTCAGGTTCATTTTTCTCAGGCACCTCGAACTTTTTCTCTATGATTTCGCCCAAAACTGAACTGGTGCTGGCTTCAACTTTCGCGCGTTTCTCTGAATTTTCTTTGAGTCCCTTAGACTCTGCATATTTAGAAGGTTTCCGCGTACCTTGAACACTTGTATTCGGTCTCTTTGTGGGCTCTGAACGACGTAAATTAGTTACTTGGGCAGCCGGTTGATAATTTTCATTCTTGCTTTTTTCACGCAGGAATTCTTCTTGCATCTGAAGAATATCACCTTCATCATCACCCCGTTTAGGTCTCTTTATCATTTTTAAACGATATAGTGCTGTACTTAGAAAATACACATTAATATTCAATATACCACCGAGATAGAAGTTTGTAACATCTTGACAGAATAATATTTAATTAAATTGGCTGGACGGACAGACAGTGTTTTGACAGTGTTACCATAGCTATATAGTCCGATTCATTTACTTTCTCACTGGAATAAATTGCTGATTATTAGAGATATATAAATCTATTTTATTTTGGTTATTTAAGCGTCTAAAAGGTCTGATAACTAAATTATTGCATTTATTGTAATCAATTGTGTTTCAAATTTAAATTTTATTATCCGTGGACATAATCAAGGCAACCATAGTTGTTACGGGCGTTATGGCTACTCGTGACAGTGCTGTCAAAAAGCATACGGTTTTGACAAATTGATTGAACGAACTTCGTTGTTTTGGATCGGTTGAAGAAAACACGTGAAAGAAACCTACAAATATAATAAAATGCCAAATTTTAAAACAAATATAGATAAACTAAAGCATCCAAACAGTAGAAAAACAATCACGCTGGCGAAGAAAATGAAAAAGCACGAGAAAAAGGATCAGAACAAATTGGGGACCCACATCAAGCATAATTTAATAGGTGAGAAAATTATGTGGTTCAAGGACAGATTACCCGAGGGTGCCGCAGTATTATCTAAGGACCAGACATTGAAATTAATTGAGGCATATTTGGGAAGATTTGACGACGAATTGGAGCAGATTACGTTGAAGAATTCTATAGGTCAAAGAAAAAATCGTCAGCATGCAAGTCGAGAAGATTTGATAAATATTACGAAAAAAAATGAGCATCAAGAGTTCGAGACGTGCGGTCTAGAGATGCCAGATCTTATGGATCACCAGCAGATGGAGGTGCTGAGGAACTGGAATGGAGAACTACGATTTCTTCAGCATTTTAAGTTGAAAAGGATAGCTAGAAAACATCTAATATAATATCAAACATATAATTACTTTTATTTTATTCATCTCATTATTATTAATATAATCTAGATTTATGATAGGTTTCAGCTAATTCTCTCATAGTTTATTTTAATCTTTACTTATATTAAAAAGTGGTAAAAACAATGGAAGTTTGGATGTAAGAGGTAATCTTCAACATAAACAATACCACCAATTCTCAAGATCTCATTCCTTTAAAATGATACAGCCAAAGTTTTGACCCCTAGGATTTCTCTCAGGAATGTGGGTGAAACTGCAGGGTGGAAGCTAGTAATAAATAAATTAAACAACAAATCTAAGATGACTAATTTATTTAAATTAATAAGTATTTACAACTCTCACAAGATACAGATACAAATAAAAGTGTCTATAGGTTCTAGAATGTAACAACCACAGTAACATAATACAAGCAACTATACAGTCAGACAAACAATGCTAAGAAACATCTGATATGTCATACAAAATCAGTCGCAATATCACATACAAAATGAATAAAGCATACTTAATAGTCACTCAAAAGCAGAAAGGCTCAGGTTCTTCGAACACCCCCAGAGAAAACAATACCAAGTCATTCAACACTCATAAAGACATTAAAACAAAATTTCCTTGAATTAAATAAAAAATTGAGCAGTATACCACACCATAGCATAAAAAAAAGTTTGAGACACAGGGGTTTATAAAAATCAACTTTATGTAAGTGATAATGTATGGTAGGTTTGAATTTAGAACAGAAGCAATATTATTGTACATCCCTTTGACATTTAAGAATGTCATTGAAAATGTACTTTATTGCTTTTGAAATAAGGTATATCTATTGATAACTCATCAATAAGTGAAAAGGTTAATTTTGCTATAATATTCTTAAACATTAATAGAGGTTTCATTATAGTGGACAAGCTTTTGCAATGTTCTTGACTACACAAAATTATTTTTATATTGGCTTACTTTTTTTTATCATTCAACTAGGTAATTGAAAATGTTTTTTTTTCTCTTTTTGATTCTCCTGTCTGGTCTCAATGTTTTAACAAACAATTGTCTTCAACATTGATTTTATAAAGTTATAGTATAACTGATGTGGTATTTGAAATAAGTGTTATCTTTCTCGGCTAATGTAGGAATATTAAAAAATAAAATAACTCTACTGCATAGGGTTCTTCAAGATATTTGCAGGTGGGTTGGTGTGTGTTGCCCCTGGTGTTGCAACTGTCAATCGGTTGTGGAAACTGTTTACCATCACACAGCTGAATCGTTGACATGACAGTGGTATAAAAAACATCTATCTCAATCTTTAACCACAATACTGGCAGAATAGAAAAAAAATACGTTTGGTGCTATTTAAAATGCAGCAGGAAAAATAAGTAATGCTTGAAAAACATTTAAAATAAAATGTTATTTGTTTAGAAGCATAGACTGTACATTTAAAATCAATTGCCTAAAACAATACACACATAAATAAAAGAGTTCACATTTAGAATTCAGGCTAAAACCTAATGCTTAATTGTACAAAAATTATGAAAATTGTATAAATGTAATTAAGAATTTTCATATCTTAGTATACATAAATACTGCCCAACTGATATGAATAGTTGGTGCAACAAAATTTCGTTATTACTTTTTCACTTTACTGTATTTAAGTACTATTACTTAAAAACTTATTATTTATATAAATTTTATAATTTCTTACATAAAAGCTTTCCTAAATATAAAGGTTTAAAATAAAAACGTTGGAAAAATGCAATGAGGTTTCTTGTATTTTTTTTTTACATTTTTATTTTTTCAGATAGAGGCCATAGTTACATGTGTTCCGTAAAAAGTTTGACTATCAATTTATAGATCTTTTATCTCAACAAAGTTTTAAAAACATGTAACCGACAGATGGCGGCGTAGGTTCAGTTATAGTCCCGTTTTGGGTACAGAACACAAAAAAGCATCTAGAAATGTTGACAGTAACTTATACTATTCGAAATCAATATTTAAATACTATGTTCAATACAATATTATGCAATAATGGATGTTGGATAGACTAGTTTTATTTTGTGGAAATTATTCTACATTTTCCATATACAAGATAAATTCACTGCTTTAAAAAGTAGCTCTCTATCATTTATTAGGTACTTGCCTCGATTTATAAAAAAAAAAACTTTACTAGTTCTTCTAAAACCTGTAAGAACTGACTCATACAATACCTTTATTGAATCTGTGTCAATGACTTTTTGAAATCAATCCGAATACATGAAAATTACCAAAAGTAGGATACAGTGAAAGTTTTTAAGTATGACAAACATGTTAAATGATCATCAAATTATTCTAATATTTCTATGTACCTAGGCACTTTGATAGTCTATTAAATATTATTTTTAATTTCTTCAATTTATGTAGGCATCTACTTGAAAATATTTTTTATTTCATTTTTAACTTTTCATACAATTTTTGTAATATTGCAACATTTTTTTTAAATTTATATCAATACATGGATATTTACAGGACATTTATTTATGAGGATCTTATAAATTTCATAATCTAATAAGTAATTTGGACAGATTTTTTTTTTCATAATTTTTATCATAGTATTACTACAGCACAACATGTAATAGCTACCTATTTCGATTTTATTCAAGTATTATTTATTTTTAATAAATAAAAACAGCTTCAACTGTTGATTTTGGGATTAAAAATTAAATAAACAACTTCGAAATTAGACACGTGTCTTGCAAATAAATAAGAATTTATCCTTCATGTTCCATTAGATTAGATTTAGAGAGCAAATCAAACCGGCATCTCCAGACATGATATTCATTCCTCGTTTCGTGATTACATTAAATTCATTTCACTTCACTTATGCAAACATAATATAACTTAAATCAATGCAAAATGAATCAAGTAAATAATGGTAGATGATAGAAGTCGTAGCCTCTCTGTCCTTTGGCTGCCAGCCATATGTAGACGACGTGGTATGCGCCGGGTACAAAGCATATCATACCGGCAACGAAGAATACTGCACCTTGAAGACCGTTTTCAGGTTCTGCGACTGCAAAGGCACCCATGCCGAGGAGGCCGACTCCGACCACGAGGAGTATGACGGCAGCACAAACTGTTTTCCAGTTTTCCCTGACTTTGGGATGGTTCCAGCAGTACATTGACTGTGTTGCTTCTACATATTCATGTATTAGGGAGTCTGAATCTCTTGACGTCGTATCCTCTGTGCACTTGTAGGTTTTACTGAGGATACAAAATGAAAGAAATATTATAAATTGTCTGTGTTTTGAATTGTGATTTACGATTTATTTTATCTAGAGTTCATACCTTTGCTACTTGCAAAGGACTTAAAATTTCAGTCTTTTTGTTTCCCTAACAACTTTATTCGAATTATTACAATATTTCCTAATTAGTTCAGCCATACTCAAGTGATCCGCCTACTAAGGAACACTATTCGATTTTCATTTATATAGTTGTAGAAAAGAAAGTTAGTAAGTCGGCATTGCTTTGTTTATCCTAGGACATTCGTTACACACGTTTATCTGTTCCCAAATTAGGCAGTTTGTACCGCTTGTACTATAACAAGCAGATAGATGTAGTAGTTTACTACTACTTTGGAAATAAATGGTTGTGTAAATATTACGTCCAGACACAGAACAAACAAACATGTTCATGCATACAAATGTTTGTCCTGGTTGGGAATCGAAACGACGATCTGTGACGTAATAATCAGGGTATCTAAAAAAAAACACGCTTTTATAGAAAATCCAACTAAAAACAAATGGTTGTCTGTGAAGTTGCTTTACGAACGATAGTTTAACTTCATAACAAAACATTGATGAAAATATTGCACACTTTTATGAATAAAATAGAATCATTTTTAATGAATAACCATAATGTTTTAATCAGTTGTAAAATAATCTATTATTACTGCACTCGCCGTCAGATGCAACTTTTTTTTAATAATAGAAGAATAAATACTTGAAATTAAACTTGTAATCAGATTTTTTAAATGCCAATAGATATAATAGCCAAAACTATCGACACGCAAAAAAAAAAAAAGAGCCGTAATGGGACAATTTTTCGTGCATGCAGCCAGCGTTCATCAGTTTATTAGACGTTGAATTATTTTCTATTTTTGTTACGACTGTTGTAAATAAATTTGTATTAAGAATAGTGTAAAAAAGAGTGGGGTGCATGGTGTCAATAGTTATAAATATTTGACTGACAGATATGATAAGAAGGATTATAATTTTGGGTTGAGGACTATATTTTTTCATCATTACTTTTTTTTCTTTATAATTTCTTTTTTTAATATAATATAATTTATTTCTTTATTAAATTTTTTTTTCTATTTTTTGGTTGGATTTTCTATGTATAAAAGCGTGTTATACAGAATTTTCATCGGTACTTAATAATTATGCCAAATTTCGAATTAAGACGTTTCGACGTTTTGAAGGACGTCAAAATCATGTTCAAAGTCTCCGTTACATAAGCTCCGTCTGAAGCTAATAAAAGCGTATTAAAAAGGAAAATAATTCTATTATCTATAGTCTGACTCTAATACTGGTTTGGTCGGTTGTATTTACTTAGAACACCCGGCAATAAACGCGGCAATTACTAGTATCCAAACAAACATAGATTATTAACATTAATTCAGGCCAGTTGGCTTGGTGGTTAGCGACCCTGACTGCCAAACCTAAGGTCGCGGGTTCGATTCCCACCCAGGACAAGCATTTGTGTGCATGAACATGTCTGTTTGTTCTGTCTGGGTGTGAATATCTATATAAGTATACATTTAGAAGAAAAAAGTAGTATATGTAGTATACCAGCTATCTGGTTTCCATAGTACAAGCTCTGCTTAGTTTGTGATCAGATGGCCGTGTGTAAAGAATGTCCTAGGATATTTATTTAGTCTAACTGATAATGTGTTAAGAGGAAATGTTTTTATAAAATTTTGTATTCTGAATGACTAATAGAAAACCTCAAACTAAAGCAGACCTTTATAATTTAATCAATAATAAATCCAATCCTAACCTACTAACTATTGTAAATGCGAAAGTTTGCTGATGAAAGATGGATGAGCTCTTTCACGCAGAAACTTCTAACCGTATTAGTTTATAAGCTGGATTACAGGATACTTTGTACCCTGAGCTGCGAAAATGTTACATTCCTCGGGATGGCCGGCTAAGCCGCATGACACAGCTAGTAGCCTCTATCTCTGAGAATGGTCTTGGTGGCAGAGTGGTTTTAATCTCGGTTTAGAGACTGTAGGTTCTGGGTTTCATTCGTTCAATTTCAATTTCGTTCGGGGAATTACTACCACCTTACCCATTTCCGCAGTGAAGCAGTAGTGCACTTGTATTACAGTGTTTCGGTTAGAAAGGTAAGGCCGGTGGTATTACAGGCTCATGAGACTTAACAACTTCACGTCTCAGGGACGACAACGCATTGGCGATGCCCCTGGTGGTACCACTTATCATTAGGTGGACCGTCTGCCTGTTTGTCGGCCCACGAGGTATAAAAAAAAACCAAACAATTACCAGCCACGTAAGAAATAAAAAAATGTAAATCACTACTTGATTGTAATCAACTGTATTTTGTGGCGGGAACACCGTTTTGTCAAAGAGAAAGCTGAGAGCGTTTTGGGGTTTTATGTTTGTGAAGTAATATAATACCTACAGTGTATGTTTTTTCTTTCTATACATAAAACTCAGCTAAAGTTTAGAGGCCTTTTATTAGAAATAAGAGGTTTGGACCCTTCGATCATCCCTACCAGTATGGCTTTTTGATTCAAACGGACCGCTTACCTGGGTGATACAACACCTCTAGCAAGTTTCGTTCAAGCCGCGTAACTTCATACAGGTATTTAGCGGTATACCGAGCCGCAATTTTCGCCACCGAAATATTTAAAGCGAATATGGCTTTTATCTAAACATACCTTAAGGGATAACTTTACTTTTGACTTATATTGTATACTAACTATCGCCGCGGTTTCACCCGCGTTGATGTGTGTGCCGAATCTCAGCAAAATTGGTTCAGCCGTGAAAATGTATCAAAAACACTTTCACTCTTCTTATATTAGTCAGGATGGCTAAGTTTGAGTGTGTGTGACATATCAACACGCCCACTATCCACCACTAGGACCACTAGGCCTCCAGCGGAGCTTTAAAACACCCGACCACAGAGGCAATATCATCAAATCTGCTGATCAGATTTGAATGAAATTTAGCACACAGACAGCATATGTTCCAGATGAACACATAATTCAAAAAATTCAAAATTCAAAACCATTTATTCAGTTTAGGCCTTCGGAGGGCACTTATGAAGGTCAAATTTAAAGTTACTGAAACTACAATCCTTTTTACGGAGTTACATAAGATCCCTCGGGAACGCGGGTAAAACCGCAGCTAGTTTATATAAATATTTATTGTTCTGTCAAGTAACAGAGGATGTAGCACAGCCATATATACTTGAAGCCATATACGGACTGTAGACCCCTTAACAGACTAACCAAGGCTGGCATTCTGGTTATAGAAATGATTTGCATTCTTTATTACCCATTTTGCATATTAAATGCAATATTGTTCAAGCAGTAAGCTTAGTAGCATGTGATGAAACTTTCTAATTTTATCATAAACAAGAAAACCACTTTTTCGTTTGTGTATAAACTGAAGTATTTATGAAAGTGTTGTACTGGGCATGATTGAGTTTTTTTGTAAATGCATTACAGTTTGGTAAATTCAATAAGAATCTCATAAGATTTAACTTACACATATTTAAATCAGGTAATGGTACAGCTGTTATTTAATAGATTTGTTAGCCTGTATAATGGAGCTAGTTTTTACTTGAAATTGGTATTTATTGACATTTGAATGAAAAAAACAATTATCTTGACTTAGGTAGCGGTAGATATGTCTATGATATATAGGTTCAGTCGCAAAATGACCACAGTTAGTACCATTCTTCTAATGAGGTTATTAACATATGAGACTTCTTATCCTATCATAAACCTCTTTCCTGGATGTTTGCTCATAAAACAAGATTTGATTGTAATAAAGTTTAAAAAAATACATTTAGAGGTTGGTAAGATTGTGGTCAAATGTGAGTTTATCCAATGGAGATATTTAATTCTCTAAAGGCAGTAGTAGTCCTTATCTATGACCTTTTAATTTTAAGTTACAAAACATATGCAAAATGCTTGTGGTCATAAAAATGATATCTTGAAACCTAATTTAATCATTTAATATCAGATTAACGCTAATAAGTCGCAATAAAACCAGTTCACACATTGTTATCGTCACATTAAGCTAATAAAACAAAAAAACATAATTATTTAGCAAACATTAGATGATACATGAGTGTACACATAATTAGCACACATCGGCTAGTAATTAGAGCTACGATGTGGAGCGGAGCGAGTAACGGCTCGTATTTTGCTTTTTTAAGTTCAGACCCCTTTGCCCCACTATAGAAATCTGACTCACAAAAGGTCAAGATCAACATGCTCTTTCACACAAAGAAAACTCACCTTAAAGATGAAATCATCGCTATAACCACTTTTGAGCAAGTCAATTAATAAGTGAATATGCCATACCTGGATAAATATTCTGGTCCATTTTTATATTTGTTCTGTAAAGGAGATCTGTCTCCCGTGGCACCGTACACCTTGATTGCTTCATCTGTTTCCTCTTCGAACGCGTCGTCTATTGAGAAACGTTTGTCACTGTTACCGAACGGTCTAGTCATTGTTGAATAATATTCTTATCAGTCTGGAGATGTGAAAAATAACATCACAACTTTCTTGTGAGGACAAAACACAGCTGTCAATTTGTCATATCAACATGCGCCATATTGATTGTATTGAGATCTGAAAGTAAATATTTACTTTTTGAATTTCTAATTGAATATATATAATTAAAATAATTTTGAATACATCAACATATTAAAGTTATTGAAATACTGACAAAGTTTTTTTTCTCTTTTAAAAATACTATTATTTACTCTTGCACTCAAGCTGCGCCAATATCGGCTAAATGAAAGAAATTGAATGAGGACAAAGCAAAAAATAGGATAAGTATTTGAACGTCTGACTATAAGTTACGTTCAAATACTTTCCAATTTTTTTACTCACTGTTAGTAGTTACAGTAGTACCGGTGGTAGTAGATATAAAAATATCGATAGTAAGGATAAATATAACAAGGCATGAGAGATATTTAATCTGCCAGTACATGCATTGTATTTAGATCGATAGTTGTTTTAAATCATAAATCGTGTGGGAATGTATGCGAAATAACCATTTCGACATAGCAACACCATACTACACATATGTCAATGGAAAAATAAATAAAATGGTAAATAAATAAATGTCAAATCCGCGTGTTCTGAGGTTATGTTTATCACCTGATTAAAAATTATTTATCCAAGATGGTTATCAAAGACTGGTGTAAAGTATCCCCTGCGCTTTCGACGCCTGTGCTGAACTGTATAAAAAAGCAGGGTTTCAGTGCTATGACCCCGATACAAGCAGCAGTAATACCCCTCATCATGTCGTGTAAAGATGTCGTGGCTGAAGCAGTTACGGGGTCAGGGAAGACGCTGGCATTTGTCGTGCCGATGCTGGAGATGCTCTTGAAGAAGGGGAAAGACAATCCTTTGAGGAAGGACTACGTTTATGCTGTGATCATATCGCCTACGCGAGAGCTTGCGACTCAAATATATAAGGTAATATAGTCTAAAATAGTAGGTACCAATTTCAAACTGAAATAGCTTTTTAAACCATTAGTAAAACACAGCAATTGGGTGTGCTACAATGGATATTGATCTCTATCAGAAAACCTCTGTATAGGCATTGTTTTATACATAAGTCTAGACTAGTCTCCACAACACAGGGAATCCTAGTGTGGAGGCTAGTGAACTACTTTGTTACCAACATTTATTTTTAAACAATAAAGTATTATTATTATTAAGTAAGAAAATCAAAATAAATATATTTATATTTTGGGATATTTTCTTTACACCTGATCCCAATAAAATGGTACATAACTATTTAGTCTTTGCCTTTTATATATCTAGATTTTATGTTTGTGACATTTTATCTTTTATCTATGCACCTATTAGGTAATAGAGCAGTTCCTCCAAGAGCCTGAACTCTCCCATGTGACATTAGGCCAGCTGGTTGGTGGACGAGCAGTTGATGCTGATGTGGAGAGCCTGCATAAGGGAGCTCATGTAGTGGTGTGCACTCCGGGCAGGTTTGAGGACCTGCTGGCTGAGAGGAAGCAATTGAACCTTGCTGGAAGGCTAAAGGAGCTAGTGAGTACAAGTTTGGTTTACTAAAATTGTATGCGTTGATACTTTTAATGTAGTTACTAATGTATAGTTATATACCAATGCTTAATAAGAATATCAACCTGACAAAGCACTAGCTGGTTATATATTGCTGGTTGTATATTGGTTAGACACTCTTATTCTAGCAATCTGAAACTCCATTTCATGCTGAACTGTAGTTTGTGCATAGAATACATTACGAGAGATAGTGATTTGTGCTTCTTCAGTGGATGGTTTTAAAAGTTGACTTAGGGTCTGTCCAGATAGACGGGCTCGGAGAGGAGAGCAGATTTGTTATCAAGTTTAAAACAGAGTTTTGACTCACTGTAATAAGGTTTAATAATAATAATGATAAGATGAGCTGAACGGCTGCCTCTGATGACATACTCTTCTACACTGTTGGCAGTGGCCAAGTCCAAGCATATGTGAAAAGGAGAGTGCTTGCCGATGCTCTCTGAGCTGGTCTGTGTGAACGGAACCTTCATCACCTACAGACAAGGGCACCGAAAAGATATACATGCATCAGCATTCTAGTGTAAAAATAATTATTTTAACTGCTACATTGCTAGCTTAAGGTCCTTATGAAGGATATAATAGTGTAACTTGTATGAAATTCCAGGACATCCTAGTCTTAGATGAAGCAGACCGACTCCTCGATCTAGGATTCAGTGCTACCCTCACAACAATCCTGCAATATTTACCTAGACAACGTCGAACAGGCTTATTCTCAGCAACACAGACTAAAGAGCTTCAAGACCTCGTCCGAGCTGGCTTGAGGAACCCTGTCGTTGTCAGCGTGAAAGAGAAGTCAACAATAAGCACCCCCATCTTACTAGAAAACTATTATGTTATAGTGGAACCACAAGACAAATTCTTATTTCTTTTAAACTTTATAAGAAATAGGCAAATAGCTAAAGGTCTGTTCTTTTTGCCGACGTGTGCATGTGTTGATTACTGGGCGGATGTGTTACCAGTGTTCTTGCCAGATATAAAAATATTTTCAATACACGGCAAAATGAAGTTGAAGAGGAGCAAGATATTGGAGAAGTTTCGTGGCGCTGATAAAACAATTTTGTTGTGTACGGATTTGTTGGCACGGTGAGTTAAATGTTTCAGAGCTAACCATCATAAAAATGCTTTTTAATGTAGTATAATATGAAATCAGTATTTGCGTGTCCGTTTTCGACTAATATCTTTTAAACTATCAATCGATTTTGATGCATCATTTAGATATTTTTTTGTTATTGTAGAACCGAAAGTATCGCATCCTGGCACTGATGGTGTGGTAGGAGTTGCCACTCGTCCGCACTAATAACGGTCTCCTTCAACATTTAAAACGCCTTCCTGGCTTTTGATTTTTTTTGTCAATTCTCTACTATTAACTTAAGTCTAATTCAATTCATATACTGCTAGGTTAGGGACTCAAAACCATTTATTCAGTTTAGGCCCTCGGAGGGCACTTATGAAGGTCAAATTTAAAGAAAATTTAAGGTGCACTGCGCAGAGAGTAGATATTTCCATACATTTTTATCTTCAATATAATGACTACCTTGTAATACGCTTTCCTAATATAATTTTCAAATTTATGATCAGATATTTTGGTTACTGACAGCGGTATCTTATTATAAAATCGAACACAATTACCAAGATATGACTTGGTTACTTTAGTTAGTCTAAAGTATGGAACAACTAACTGGAAAAGTATCTACCGATCATTTATATTATTTAACTCAGGTCGCGAGTTGTACATATTTAATTGCATGCTTATCAAGAGGAGCTTATAAAAATCTAAATTCAAATCTATTTATTCAGTTTATTCGGACAGAAAGCATTTACGAAGGTCAAAGTTATCTCATAGCTCTTTCCTACTTCACCCAATTCTCATCAACTGCACACTTATACATAATATTCTTCTGCCCTTTATTCAGAGGCCTGGACATTCCAGAGGTAGAATGGGTGCTTCAATGGGAGCCTCCGACAAACCCAGCGTCGCTAGTCCACCGAGTAGGTCGTACAGCAAGAGGAGGCGCCGCGGGTTGTTCGCTACTACCCCTACTACCCTCTGAAGATACATATGTACCCTTTATAAAGACTAATCAGATGGTGGAGTTAAAAGATTGGCGGGCGTCGAAAGACGAGATCAAGATAAGCGAGAAGTTGAGGGATAAGGTATTATATTATTATTCCTATTTTCAAATTGTTTTTAGGGTACCGCACCACAGTACTGAATACCTACACAATTATCAAATAGGATATTTTTACTATAGGTTTATATTTTACCACAATCTCAATGTGGTAAGTAAGTTAGCCGAAAGTGGTAAGTAAACAAAATCAAGGAAGAAAACTGACACACTGCAGCAGTCGCAAATGATAGGTGCTTGCCGATTTTCAACTTGAGCCTGGTAGCCAGCAAGGCGGTTACCGCTTTCCGTGAAGGAAAATATCGTGAGGAACACAAAGTACCATTAAGTCTTACTCTTTCTCTCATTGTAGTACCTACTACGTATCGGCTTTTGATGCCAGTACATCTGAACTATAATCATTCTAAAACATTATGTTAACCTTTTGAACGCCGTGCCACAACGGCATCTCCAAGTCCTGTACGCTAAGCGCGAAAATCGATATAAATTCCTGTATCAATAAAACACATAACGGTAATGATTTTATATGTTTATTTTGTATATTTTTGTGACCTGACTATAGGTTGAGTATAGACAGTGGCGCACAGGGCATGCTTGCGCATCTCGAGTATGGCCGACATTAGCGTTCAAAAGGTTAATGTTTTATAAGTTTAAAACATTAAATTTTATTCCAGGTCCTAACAATCCTCCACGAACAACAGAAGAAAGACAGATCAATATTAGACAAAGGTCAAAAAGCATTCGTTTCACACATGAGAGCGTACACGAAGCACGAATGTAATCTACTACTCCAGTTCAAAGAGCTACCTTTAGGCCATATCGCCACAAGCTACGGTCTTCTAAAACTACCGTTAATGCCGGAAATAAAGCAAGAACATAAAGATCAGTTCATTGGACCAAAAGAGAAGATTGATATGAATACTATACCGTATAAGGATAAGCAGAAGGAAACCAGCAGGCTGCAGAAGTTGGAAGAGTATAAGACGACTGGTGTGTGGCCGTCGAAGAAGAAAAAGAAGATGGTAAGTTTTTATGCTGGCAACATTGATGATTATTTGCCAAATGTAGGTTAAGTTTCAGTAATCGACCGCCATTCTTAAAGATAAATTTAAAAACCTTTGGGTTTGGGGCCTCCAAAGTCCTAATTGTTCTTCTAAAAAAAACGGAATTTTTTTTTGAGAAGAAGCACCAATCCTATCTGATTATTTTATGTGTATCTGTATTTAGCAAACTATGAATATTTCTTATAGCTTTCCGTGCTGCGGTATCACCAGCTTCCTCTGGGAATCTAATGTATCCCGGGATTATAACATAACCTATGTCCACCTGGAATAATGTACCTTTATAAATGCTTAAAGAATTTTTCAAATAGGTGCCGTGGTTCCGGAGATTATTCATACAAACTCCCAAAATGCGCACACTATATAATATTGCCAATAATATTAATATTCCACAAAGTCAAGAAACAAAAAAATTACTTTTCAGGCACAAACTCAACCTTGGGAGCAAGCAAAACTGTCGAAACAAGATAAGAAACAGAGAAGGAAAAAACGTAAAGAAGTAAAACAGAACAGCACAGAAGTGAGAGGCAAGAAACGCAAAGGTGTAACACAGGAAGAACTGGACGAACTCGCCGCAGATATAGCGCTGATAAAGAAGTTGAAGAAGAGGAAGATCACGCAAGAGCAATTTGATAAGGAGTTTGAGATTGATGAATAAATATTTTAAATATAGTTCTGGTTTTTTAATATTATAATTTCGAAAGTGTCTCTACACCCATATTGTATTCCACCTCAGTTTTCTGGGAGTTCTAGCTGCGAGGACTAGATCTGTTCTCGCTGATCTAATTCAAATAACAAAAATGTTACCAACTGCTAAAGTTCACGTCTCAGGGTCGATAACGAATCTGCGATGCCCCTGGTGTTGTGAATATCAGTAAACGGCCGTGACCAGACCACTTATCTTCAGGTGGACCGTCTGCCGGTTAGTTGGGCTACTTGACATTAATAAAAATTGTTAAACATACTAAAAGTTTTATAGTAAAACAGTGAACAATTCACAAATGTTACTAAAACTGCATTCCATTTTGGAGTTAATTCTAACTGTTGTGAAAGTAACTGAATAGCTAACATTTGTTAAGACTCCTTTACTTACGAACGTTAAACGGCTTGCTAAGGTACCTACTACAAATAATACCACCAATGAAAATAGTAAAATAGACATATATTTCTGCCAACTTCAATTATTTGCAACATTCTGATGTGAGTATTACATAACAAGGCACTTAACACCTAAAATTATGATATAAACAATGACAGTATTAAACATTTTTACCATTATATTTAATCGGAAACATTTGGCACGAATATTAGCACCAAGTTACAGATATTTTAATCGATTAGAATACTACCTCGACTTAAACAAGCAAAATCAATTCTTTATACTGGGATAACAACTATATATTTGTAAAAAAAATTTAAAGTAAAAAAAAATATATATTGAATGTAATCGAGGCAATTTCCTACATAAAAATCTTATTTATACGCTTTATTTAAAAGCTTAATAATTGTTGAGAACTTTCTTTTCTACATTATAATTACATTCATCGTTAAAAGTAAATTGTGCGTAAAAATATTTTACTATTTTCAGTTTTAATATCTCACATTTTCTATTAAAAAGGAGTAGAGATATTTACATAGATAATGAATAAATAATACGATGTTTTATTTTTATTGCTAGCAACATTGCCATTTATCATATCGCATTAACAAATTTTAATAAGACATTGTACAATTAGATTGATACTGCAAATAGAAAAAAGATTTTTGCGATTAAATAAATAACACTTACTTAACATTTTTAAATCGCTGCTTGACCTTACATTGACAATAATTCACATTTAAACAATGTTGCCAGTTAATAAAACAAATTGCACCTCGCATTTCTCGATTCACATTATTCATTAGATAGGAAGCGTTTAAAGCGGTGGTAAAAAAAACACCATTACAATTACATAACGTCAAATATAACAGGTTGCTTTACATTATTGTCACATGTCACAAATTTACAAGTAAGTACATTACATTACATCGTTATTTGACATTATTTTTACACAAAAAAAATGTTAAAAAGACCTACAAAAGGGAAACTCGAGAAAAAATACATAAAATCGAAGCTTCACATACAAAAAAGAAAATAATTTACACGAAATAACCTCGGGGAGGTAAAAACAAGCATTTTATTCATACACATAAAAAAAAAACATACGATTGCCTTGTCATGATCTTAAAATAGAACATCTAAATTACGCCATCTTACAATTACAGAAAAATGTATAATAATCATCGTAATAATACTAAATTTAAACTATAATACTTGCTGCCGAGAGAGTGACAGCATAACTTAACCTGTCAAATGTCAAATTTCATAAGTGACATGACTAGCTGTCAAAATGAACCACAAAACTTTTGACCGTAAAATCTCATAGTAAGTTTATTGCAATTTAAACTTTATTCTTATTAGTATAATGGACTTTATTCGATAAGCCACTTCTGAAACTTCGGTTACACGTTTATATAGAATGGAAGCGTTAGAGATATGTTAAAAAACGTGGTTAATTCTGAAAGATTCTGTAATGACGTTTGGCAGCGCCACAGGTTAAGAAAAACAGCAAACTCATCAAATTCTAAACAGAATAAAAGTTATTAAATATAATGCATTGAGCCAGCAATTTGTTTAAAAGCGTGACGCCTTAGTTAATAGAACGTAATTATTACAATAAGCACCAAGTTACTGGACTCTTAATTAACTTAATTAACCCCCAAAGCGTTCAATTAGAAACTCCACATAAGTGTGTCGACACTTGCCGACAGAAACAGTAAATACTTCAGGAGTTTCCAAATAAATGAATCATTCACACTTCGTTGTTTCCAATGACTTAATATAGTTACTCGATTTCCGACAGTTGTCATCCTTTGCTTACACAAACGGCACATCCCGTACATTGGTCGAACGTTGTAGACATCTATTATGGTGGGAGGTCTCTATCAGTTGACTAGATAACACTTATTGATAAATCGAGCGGGTTTCTGAGATAGAATTGGACGAAAAATTAAATAAAGGTATATTACAAAAAAAAACTCTTAATAATACAAGTATGATTAATCTTTGTTTATCAATTATATGTAAAATTCAATGACGGCAATCGAGATCTAGTAAGAAAACTGGATAACAATAAAGTGTGAACGCAGGGTTTTCTTGGAGCACAAAATGTGTGATATTACTAAATTAAAAATTTCTAGGATACATTATATACATCAATTTTATAACTATACTGTAAAGTAGAGGCGGCAAGAACTACCACCACAACTCATCAGAGACAAAAGAGGCGACTAAGGAGTATACCTATGACCACATGCACTTTTTCACCTTGCATCAGGGAGACAACAAGAGCTTTTCCAAATAGGGTTGGCGTCAGGTAAGAGGACTCTTGTAATATTTAATGTATCGATGACTACGTTTATTGCGCCAACTCCAAATTATTGGAAACAGGGTAGGCAGATGACGATCGTGATGAATTAATATTAAATATTACATTATGACATTCTTTACACACGGCCATCTGATCTCAAACGAAGCAGAGCTTGTATTATGGAGACCAGATAACTGGTATACTACCTTGTTACTAATTGTAATTGTTAATCAAATTTATTTGTTGAATTAAAGTTTAATATTCATAAGTCAAATGTAAGTCTTCAAATATCCCTTGAATACCATTAACCCTTTAATAATTCACATGAAATTTAATGTGGATTTTGAACTAGCAGAAAAAAATATTTATTAATACCACACAAAATGTGCAAACAAAAAAAAAACCTTAACTACACATATCACTCAAAATAAATAATTACATATAAACATAGCATTAACATCGATTATATTATCTATTGCTTTAGATATGTGTGCCGGCGTCTATTCATCATATATTTGGAACACTTTATTCTAATAAAAGTTATATTTGTTGAGTAAATTAGGACTCTACAGGCATAGGATCTCACAATATGTATGCTTCAGATTAAATATGAAAAATTGACATTAATTCTCGAGGCGATAAGATTGAAAATCCTATGCGAGCACCCATCAATAACTAGTAAAAACGACGTACTAAATGCGACATATGTATCACCGATTATATTCAAGAATTTGTGACTGTCAAACGAATATAGTTTTTATTTCATGATATATAAGGCACATAATGTATTTCGCTTATCACTTCGCCTACTAAACATACTATTTACAATTCTTTATATTCAATAAATAAGACTCATTTTGCATTGGCGTGTAAAAGGTATCGTTATTGATTATTTCTTTGACTCCTTTGAGTGTTAAGATCAAATATTCTTCGAATTTATAAAAAATTATATCAAAAGGTTTCAACATTATCATAAAAAATAACAACATCAAGTGAACATACGAGTAAGTTCGATTTTACATTAAAATATAGAGAAAAAGAGACAGGTATAAGTGTAAGCTAGAAGGAAATGTATAGTGCCTCAAAAATGAATCTTAAGGTCGAGAGTAGTAGTGCTCAATTTAAAATAGCAATGTAAAACTTCGCTCATATTCTCTTCTCAAGACAATCTCTATTAATTTAGAATAAGATTTTCTAGTAAATTGAGATACAAACAAATTAAAAAAACATGTGTACTTCCAAATTTTAGGAAAGAATTAAGACTGCTTTAGAACAAATACAGAACACATCCCAATGTTTAAAATCTTATTCTGAAAAAGGTAATTGCCGGCTCTTCTCAGCAAAAGCAACCTTCCAAACCGGTGTTAGTGACCAATCATAAGTATAATGTCCTCTCGCTTACTCGTACGCGTCTGTCCCCTTCTGGACTTGCTATATTATTGCCAGCTCTTCTTAGCAAAAGCAACCTTCCAAACCGGGGTTAGAGTGACAATTCATAAGTTCAAAGCATCTCGCTTACTCGTACACTACTATCCCTTTCTGGACTTGCTATGTTATTGCCGGCTCTGAGCAAAAGCAACCTTACGAACCGGCTTTAGAGTGACAATTCATATGTATTTCATAGCATCTCGCTTACACGTACGTGCCTATCCCTTTCTAGGCCTATTTTATATTATATTCAATTGTTTTTACACGCCAATGCCCATCAATACAAACAATGAACAATCAAAACATTGCCGCTTCAACTGGCCAATACATTCATCTGTAAAAAAACAAATTTGCAGTCCACCACACTCGAATTAAGTATAATTATTGTCAAAATGTTAATAACAATGTAATGACTTTTCATTATCCACTTTTATTAATATAAATTTTCTAAAATATCTCATGTAAATTACCGACAGGTGGCGCTTTACAGTAGTTCACATTTTTAGAAAGTTATATATTGGTTACCTTTTATTTTAATCGAATTAAAGTCTTACTAGCCACAGTACCTCTCTTCCTATTTAACTTTTAAAAGGTAATACATGTCAGTATTAAAATTTTACAAAATAATATTCTTTCAAATTATGACGTAAATAGTTAACAATAAATACATTTTAGTCAATTGGCTATTTATTCGATTAAAAACAAAGGTTCGACTTGGGCACCCTCAAACCTCATCTGGGGCCATGTCGTCCCCCTCGTGGTTGAGCTGGGGGCTGGCTGGGGGCTGCGGCGAGGGGGCCGCTACCGGGGCCGGGACCGGAGCCGCCGGGGCCTTCACTGTCGCTTCCAACGCCCGGATCCTGTTCTCCTGCTTCACTATGACTGACTTGAGTTTCCTGATCTCGTCGACTAGGTCGGATAGTTGTTTTTCCTGAGTAAAGTAATCAATATTATTGTAGATTTTTGCCCATTTTTACCTACAACCATGGCTGTGTTCCATGAGCACGAACGTCTTTCGCAAGCCTCAGGTCTCAAACTAAGCAGAGCTCGTACTATACAAACCAGAAAACTCTATATGTTTGTTACCTTTTCACGTCCTAGTACTATAATAAATAGAACAGTTTGGATGGATGGATTTTTGTAACAGAATCACGCCAAAACGGCTGAACGGATCCGGTTGAAATTTGGCACTATCCTGGGAATATGTAACATCTCTCGGCAACGCGGGGACAGCTAGTATATTCAGGGCCTTCTTTTCCATCGGGCACTCAGGACTAATACCCAGGGCTCCACGATCCATTGGGGTCTCTACTTCGAAAGGAATGAAAGCCGTTAGACGGCCAGAGGTTACAGAGAACGCATGCGACAGATCGTGTCATCAGATCGAAACGGAGTATCGCGCTCTTAGACGTCCCGTAGCATAGTCTTAGGGGCCCTAATATCCTAGTGGCCAGGGCCTCCAATAGTTCAAAGACGGCTCTGAGGATATTTTATATTTAAAGTAAGTAGACTGACCACAGCGGCGGAGGCGGCGGAGGCGGCGGGCGGCGGCGTGGCGACGGGCGTGACGGCGCCGGCGGGCGTGGGCGAGCGGTCCTTGGCGGCGTCGCGCTCCTTGCCGCCCGCGAGCGCGTTCTTCTTGGACACGTGCAGCTGCTGCGCGGCGCGCCCCGACACGTAGCCGCCCTGCACAACCAAAGCGCGCTCCTGGAGTTTGGTTAGGGACCCCCTAGCCTTTAGCATCTGTTTTCGGTTGTTTTGTTGTCTTTATTTATAGGTACGTATGGTTTAAATTCGAATGGTTTGTAACTGTAATTGCTCGATAAAAATATACTTTATTGCCTTTACTAGATTAGGTAGAATTTCGCCTCTATTGAGAGGTACGTATGGTTTAAATTCGAATGGTTTGTTACTGTAAATGTTCTTTTGGAATATTCCGGGACGTTACTTTGTCCAGTTTGATCGCAAACGAACAGAGCTTGTACTATTGTAGATAACTGATATACTGATTTTTAAATACATACTTATATAAATATTGTCGTATTAAACAAATTTTTTGGATAAATGCCTGTCCTGGACGGGAATCGAGGTACCCGGACAAGGGTGTTAAAGCACCCGCAATCACTATAATAAAACTTATAAAACGATTTTTTCTTTTAATTTAAATATTTGAATTCATTTCAATAAAAATCTACGGGAAGATTATATTAATGCCTATACTATGGTTTGCAATCTTTTAGTGTACGTTTTAAGTAAACTATTACGTTATTTATTATTCATATTATTATTAAATAACATACGACAGCGAATATAAGAACCAAAGAATATTTTTTGGCAAGTTTTGTGATATACTCGTATATTCGTTTTATGACTTATTTATTTATAATTATAAAATAAACCTCTCTGTCTCTATGTCCTTTTATAGCTGAAAATGATTTGACCGATCGGTGTTAATCAGAACATGTGATTAAGCTAATGATAGGGTATTGTTGAAACCGCGGATGACAGCCAATAATAAAATATGTCAATAGAAACGAAACGTAGACGAATATAATATCTAAAGTAAATCACTATCAACTATACATTAAAGTATCGTCCATTTAATCTAATTATAATTATAATATTATAAATGCAAAAGTTTCTGACACATATAAAGCATGTCCTGGAATAACAAATAATAAGTATAATATCGATAAATCAAAGTACATGGATATAGAGCCCTCAGGAATGCAGGTAAAACCACGGGCGTAAACTAGTATATATATACAACAGAGTTAGTAACACAAATACAGTCGCAAACTAAAACGTTACGGTTAAAACACACGCACACACGAAAGTAACAATATATATGCCGTTAAATCAAGCCAACAGAGACAACCAAAAACAATGCTTGCGAATATTATCCTTTTGATGGTATGGGACACCATCTTAAATAGCTTTTTTAATGCCAAGTAGGTTAACAGACTGTCCACCTGATTGTTGAACAGATAGCTGATGTAGTAGTAGCATCAGTAACTCTGACCTTAATTTTTTTTTTATACCACATGGGCCGACAAACAACCTGATGGTAAGTGGTTACCGCCGCCTATGGACATTTGCAACACTAGGGGCATCGCCAATGCGTTGTCGACCCTGAGACGTGAAGTTGTTAAGTCTCATGTGCCTGTAATTTCACCGGTCCCCTTAACTTTCTAACCGAAACACAGTAACACAAGTGCACTACTGCTTCATGACAGAAATGGGTAAGGTGGTAGTACGTCCCCGGACGAACTCTGCACTAAGAGCTTTACTAATCGAACCTAAAGAGCGTTTTGACACAAAAGAATGTCTTAAGAAATTCATCTTTATTGCTTTCAAAATAAGATTCATCTATTGACCCAATTTATAAGAATGCTGAGCTTATCATAACACCATAGAGTTCATTTTTCTATAACACTCTTTGCTGTCAAAACGGACCTTTAGGAACGTAAATATTTTTTATAGACAAGTACTTTTGTAATGTCAGATACGCAGACGGTGTGATGGTAAGTGGTCACCGTCCCCTTTGACGTGTCCACAATTTCACCATGGGAAGTGAAAATATGTGTGGTCATTCTAAATATTAGTATATGTAATAAGGAGTTGTTAAAGAAAGAAATTCAATAATGAAAACATTAAGTTTAATTCACACTACAAACTCATTATGAAACTTACCTTGTGTTATTTATTTTAGAAAGTCTATAGAAGAAGAGGTAATATTTGGGCTTCTTAAGGGGCGTTTAATAATCTCGTAAGGTGTTTTTTTGGACACCTCCCACCCTCCTTAGGATGAGATTTGATAAAATATGGTGGGGGGAGTTGCGCCTCTCATGAAATTTACCCAATGTTTATTATATATTTGTTGTTTTGGTATTTACCCAAGCATAAAAACTGATATAAGAGGGCAATGCTCCTTTTTTTAAGGAGCACTCTTAATTTTGTGACACAAAATGTGTAATGTAAAACCTGTAATGATAATGTATATTGTTCGAATCAAAAATATTTAGCCCCCCCCCCCCCCCCATATCAATTTTTTATCACACGTAATTAATGGACGCTCCCATAGTAAAAACCTTTACACATACTAAACCAGTATGCAAAATCACGTATCCTCCAAAGACAAAAGAACTTTGAATGATAAACCTTTGTACTTACTTACCTTTGATTATAAATAGGTATCTATACTAATATTAGAAAGAGGTAATGCTTTGATATAGGACGTATTCTCCGAAACTGTTCATTAGATCCTAAGAGAACCCTCCCCATACACACAAACCGCAAAATTCACACTCTTTCTTTCCAATAATAGTATAAATGTATATATTGGCATCTCCCTTGCAAGTCTTAACATCTAGAGACGTATTACTTGCTTAAGTCGACACAAATGAAATGTCCCATTTTGGCAGCTTCGAATGTCATCGTAAAATGAACTTTATTGGTTTCAAACTAAGTTTCATTTATTTGTTCAAATAGTCAATATTATGATAATGCATTGATGACCCTATTTTAAAGGAATAGGATTTATTTTTCAATGACATTATTAGCTGTCAAAATCGACCTGTTACTTTGTGACGACTTTAGTATGGGAACAGCTGGCACCTGTAGCCTATCATGATATTTCGAGGGCCTTTACACTTGTAGGGTATTGTTTACATCCCTATATAGCGTCAAAGTGTTCTTATCCCTTGGTATATATATGAGTTCCTAAGGAATTTTGGACTCTGAGCATTTGACACCTAGTTAGATGGAAGCTCCTTCCTTTTTTGAAGCCAACAGTAACTCAACCATTCCTTGCTCCTGGTATTGATGACCAGTGCCATGTTTAGGTTGTTCCAAACTATCAGAAGGAATTAACCCATCCTACAGGTTCACTCTAAGATCCCAGATGAGGAATAATTTTAGAGCTACAATTGACAGCATTTCATAACGTAAAAACCATTACAACCTCAAAAGTGAAAATGACGTTCACTCTTTAACATTTAAAAAAAGTAATATGACAAAGATGAGGTACTATCATTCTATTCAATCATCTTTTTAGAACAGCATATAAAAAAACTGTTATCCTATTGTTTAAAGCAGTTTCATAAATCATACATTATTGAAAAAAATGAAATGCTGTCAATTATAACCACCGCAATACTTAAGAAAAGATCCCTTCGTAACTACTAGAGAGAACTCCCCTCTTGGTCCCAGACGAGAACCAAAGGCGCCATACCGTCCCTGGCACAGTACCTTGAGCGACATGGTGCAGGGCTCGGCGTCGTCGCCCGCGAGCCACTCGTCCGCCGTGAGGCTGGCCTCGTCGCTCAGCGTGTCGGGGTACAGGTCCTCCTGGAACAGCTCCGACTTGCGCGGCACCGTCATCGACACCACCTGAAGTGTACCCTCGTATCATTACAATTTTATTGTGATGTCGTAAGAAAATACGATGTTAGCTCAAGTATTGCACAACTTTATGCAATTTTCTGTCTAAGTTTATGACAGTTGGCTTGGTGGTTAGAGACCCTGACTGCCAAACCGAAAGTCGCGGATTCGATTCGTACCCAGGACAAACATTTTGTGCATGAACATGTCTGTTTGTTCTGTGTCTGGGTGTAAATATCTATATAATTATGTATTTAAAAAGTAGTATATGTAGTATATCAGTTACCTGGTAGCCATACTACAAGCAGTACATTCTGCTTGACTTGGGATCAGGTAACCATGTGTGAAGAATGTATTGTGATATTTATTTATTTATTATTTATTTTAGTTATTATCTGGTTGCCTTAGTACAGATGTGTACACATCTTGACATGTACTTAAATTTTTTTGAAGTTAAAACTTTGCGTTGCCTTGGGCATTTTTTGAGATGGGATAAAACAATTGCAATCGCAACACTGTTACTGTTCCGTTATTAAATATTTAATTGAAAAACAAAATAAATAATATGTCACCTGACACAATCCCGAGTTGTTCAGCCTGTAGAACTTGGCGATCTCACACGTCGCCACGTCGCACCCACGCTTGGGCATCATACCCACACCTAGGGGATAAACCAATGCATCAGCAGCCAGTGGCGTAGCTACCGGAGGAATAGACGGGGCAGGGCCTCGAGGCCCCCAAGCTCAGGGGGCCCCTCGGACTATGACTTACAAACAGTGGCGTAGTTACTGGAGGGCTAGACGGGGCAGTGCCCCGGGCCCCCAACCTCTGGAGGAGGGGGGGGGGGGGAACAAACGATTTTAAATAGTTTAGTTGGGGCCCTACAATTATTTTTGCCCCAGGGCCTTTGGTTATCTAGCTACGCCACTGTCAGCAGCGAATATTAAACAGATGAAAGTATAACTTAATTAATAATAAAAATATAAATACCTCTTTGTGGATCTGGAGTCTGGAAGGTGTTGATGTAGTGAACGAAAGGGGGCTCTGGTGTCACCTGGAAATGTGAAGTGCTAAGTTACCATCGATTCTAAAGTAAGCACTCAACTAAGAAGAACCTGTAAGAGACTTAGAACTTTCCTATACACAAATCTTCACCATAATCCTCGAAGTGATAGGCAGAGGTCTTATTAATGACACCCACATTCCTATTGTCGCCTTCTCAAGACCATATTAGGATTCCGGCCTAACAGTAATCATTTATAAACAAACGTTAATATCTCCTTGCTAAACCCGAACAGGTAGTAAAAAATATATTTTAAAAATATATGATAGCGCCACTTTACCTCAAAATATCTGATGACGGAGTCGCCTTTCCCGCATAGGTATATGAGGTTGGTGTCCGGGTCGTACAGCGGGAACATAACGCCGTTGCTCGTGTCGATCTCGACCGTCACTATCGGCTCGGACAGGGCGTCCGGGGTGCGGAGGCTGTACTGCCTCTCGGACATTCGACTGAAACTGTGACAGAAAAGAATTGCACAATGATAATGAGTGTAGATATCAATTTAAGTATGTATTTAGAAAAAAACTACAAGTTGTATATGTCTGCTTAGTTTGGCATCAGATGGCCGTGTGCAAAAAAAATGTCCCAGGACCTTTATTTAATAAAGATACAACTACTTGTCCCCCGTGGTTTCACCCGCATTCCCGAGGGTAGTTACCTTTTCCCGGTCCCAGTTTACATTACATTTTTTATTTGATCCAACCTGGATCAAAACCATTACGTGCCACGGTTCGTCCATCCAATTTGTGAAGTAGGTAGTTTTTGCGTGACAGAGCGTGGCGGAGTAACAGACATCCATCTTCACAAACTCGCATTTCTAACATAAGTAGGATATTAAGTATAGATTATAAATTTACATTTTGAATGAGGCACACAATCACCACGAAAGGTGGCACATATTTTTCATATTACATACGAAACATGAAATACCAAGAAAATAACTATAAACCTAAAATTTATATACAACTAGCTGACCCGACAGACGTTGTCCTGTCTTAACTATGAATATTGAATTCGAATCTTCCGATTGAATCAACTGTGAAATGTGCGCTGAGAAATTACAAATTAGTTATTTTATCAACGTATTTCCGACCATGCCTCTTAATTACGCGATATTTGCAGCACGTGTTCTGTCAATCGCGACAACTGTCAAACGACTGACATTAATAACAAACAGGTTAAATAAAAAAAATGTTTATATTGTCAAAATTGCTAGTAAAGTCGATAAGTTTTCTTAAATTTTCTATATTTCCACGCAAATTGAAAATACTCGCAAATACTCCTGACAATAACAAACACAACAAAAAAAGAATTAGCGAAATCGGTCCAGCCGTCCATGCGTGATGCCGTGACCAAGGGAAATAGGGATTATTTTTATATATATAGATGGGCGGTCTTATCTCTTCCTGACAACTAATACAATATTGTATTGATTTTTTGTGGCACAATAACTCACCCAGTGGTGAAGACGAGCCCATGTTTAAGGAAGATGGCGCGGGAAGCCTTGCTGCCCTCGTGCGCGATCGCCTCCGACTCCACCTCGCCCTTGCGCGGGTCGATGATCCTGGAAAAGGGGGTCAAATCTGCATGCTGCTTCAAATAGATGAGTGCGAAAGAGACAAGAATACCACGAGTCAAGGAATTTGGGCTATATTCCCTTCTCTTTTGCATCATATTTTTTAGATTTCTTGATCAGAATGAAAGTTAAAACTTTTATTTAAGTGCTTTTTTATTTCAACAACCACATTGTTTTATATGTATTTTTATTTTGTACTGCTCTTCCTTTCTAGTAGTCCCTAAAACAGACAGGCAGTCTACCTGATGGACATTAGTAAAACCAAGGGCACCGCCAATGCGTTGTGAGACATGAAGTTGTTAAGTCTGACGTGCCTGTAATTTCACCGCCCCCTTTACTTTGTACCCACGCGGCGGGAATACAAACATACTTTTATGGAAATACTAGCTAGCGGTATCACCGGCGATGATTTATAATATTATTTTTAGTATAGTAGGATACCTGATCTTCTTATCCCTGCAGGTGGTGAGCAGCTTGGAGCCGTTCCAGTTCCAGCAGGCGGAGTAGATGAGGTCCGGGTGGCAGTCCAGCGTCAGCAGCACCTCGCCGGTGCCCACGTTCCATATTGCTATCTGTGAAATCAGGAGGTTTAGACATGCCAGTGGGGGTAGTGGTTTAAGACCATGACTATCACGGTCGTGGTTGGATTTCTACTCAGATCAAACATTTGAGTGCAATTAATAATAATAAATACATATCCTGGGACAATCTTAACACGCGGCTACCTGATCCCAAACAAAGCAGAGGTCTTTGCCCTGTGTCTGGATGTAACTGTCTTTATGTGAATGAATTTAAAAAAAAAGTAGTATATGTAGTATACATATACAGTGTAAACTCTTTATAACGTTATCCTTTATAACGATAAACTCCCTATAACGTTGAAGTGAGCCCAAGTTGGTTGGTTTGTTCACTTTGTTTTGTTTTTTTTTGTTCACTCCATATAACGATAACTCTCTATAACGACAAAAAATGCTCAGTCCCTTGAGTTTCGTTATAAAGAGTTTACACTGTATATAGTTTCCATAATACAGGCTCTGTTTAGTTTGGGGTCAGTTTTTTTTTAATTTTCTGACGAGACTGCGATTGACCTCAATCACACCTGATGGTAAGTGAAAATGAGGCCGAAGATGGAGCTCGCTTTCCCGTTAGTAGCCTATTCACTCTTTTGCTTAAAGAGCCCCAAGTTGTAAGTTTCTGGGAACACAGACGAGGAGGGTGAATTCCAATCTTTAGATGGCCGTGCGTAAAGAATGTCCCAGGATATTTACTCACTGTATATTTATTATATAAATAGGAACGAAGCATATTAGTAACTAAGCATCTCTCATTAAGGTAATCATCGATTGTAAAAAATACACTAAGAAGAGTTTAGCTCATAAAGGCATGTTGAATAGTAAGCGTCACCTGGTTATCAGAGCCGGCAGTAAGCAGGACATTCTGAGCGGTGGGGTGCCACAGCACGAGCCCCACGCGCCGCTGGTGGAACACCAGGTCCACCACCGGCTCCGTCAGCGTGCGGGATAGCCCGCCGTCCGGGACCTGCCACACCTGGGGAACACAACCACAAATCAGTAATGTCTGCCCTTCAACATTAAAAAAAAATACGCAGTTTAAAAAAAAACAAAGCTCTAGAAAAGTTTAATTCAATGAAGGCCCTAGAAAGACACTAAAAGATCTAAGCTATGACGATGGTTCGGAAGTCGGACCCTCAATAAACCGGCAAGAAACTCGAAGAGGCGATTTCTGAATAGAACAAGGAATATACCGGCTTCAACAATTTCGAGAGCATTATACAACCGTACCATGGTTCTCAAACTTAAATTATTAATTCGAAATTAAAACAAAATATACATAAAAAGGTATAATAAAGACATTATGTTAATATTGTACACAATATTATTATGTACAATCTATTTTATCTTTATAATTAAACATTCAAAAATAAAAATTGTCGACTAATTAAAAGAAATGGCTATATTCCGAACCGGTTTATATTTAACATTAGAATGTGTTAGGGTCAGCCCCCTTATCAGCTAATACAAACTTCGCCGGCGAGCCGCTTCACGGAGGCCTCGGAGAGCTTATCTCTCACGTGATTAGTAGTATTAGCGTAGTTAGCGAAAGAGACAGAGCACGGAGGCCGCGACGAAACATCCTCGAGTTAGTGTCATTTTCCTTACAGAGTCGACCCCCTAATGCCTTTTACACCCTTATACATATGATACTTCCCAACCGGTGTCTTTTGAAGGCCTAACATTTATGAGCTTCTTTTTAATTAGTAAAGTATTGTTACCTTAACAACGCAGTCTTCAGAACCGCTAGCGATGACATTGTCGTTGTGCGGGCACCACGCTATGTCCAGCACTGGGCCTTTGTGGCCTCCGACCAGGGGGTGGTCTGCGGGAATACGGCCCACCTGGAAATAAAGACCATACAAGTAAATATGATTGGAAAATGTTCTGTTTTATTATATTACTAGCTGTCTCCCGCGGTTTTACCCGCGTTCCCGAGGGATATCACATTTTCCCGGGATAAAAAGTAGCCTATATGTTATTCCAGGATATGCTCTATCTATGTGCCAAGTTTCATCCATATCCCATACAAATCATCATCCCTATATAGACTAGTTGACTTGCTTCCACCCTTTATCCCCGAGGGATTTTTTTGAAATGAACTTGCGTTTGGACTTCGACTGACTCCAGAGTTATGACAAGGCCGAGGATGTAGCACCCATAAAATGCCTATTCACTCAAGCCTTAAATATATCGAAATTAAAGACTTTGCAAGAATAAAATATCAATAAACCAGTGGCGTGGCAGTCAGTCTCTAAAAAATCTTTCTCATTGTTGAAGTTAACATCACACATTTTAAATTCATCACAGTCGGATAAAAACTGTCCATCTTACGCAACTAATTAAATTACTAATTAAACTACAACAAAGTGAAAATTCGAGAACCAAAACCGTAATTAATTGCATGAAACATTTTATGGGGCGAATTGTTTTATTTCGCAACACAAACTGTGTTTTTCGTGTGCCAAAAGAGCACTTTCACTTTATCATATTTCCGAACGAGCCAGCGAAAGTTACAAACAAACATATAATTAACATTTTGGCGCCGGCCCGTGTGCTTTTCAACAATAAATTACTTTATGTAGGTCACTATACTGCTACGTAAACTAGCTAGATTAATATCATAATCCCGGAGTTTATCATCTACCTACGACTTAAGAATCTTACAACAAAATACGCAAAGGATATATCGTATTTGGCTTTTTATTTTAGCCCGACATATTTGCAGACGGTCCATCTGATTGTAAGTTGTCACCGCCGCCTATGAACTGCAACACCAGGAGCCAACGCGTTGTCGACCATGCGACGTGAAGTTGTTAAGTCTCACGTGTCTGTAATTTCACCGACTCTCTTTTAGAACCAATACGGAAATAAGAGTCCACTTTTGTTGCGTCGTATTGATAGTGTTGCAAGGAAGAGACTGGATCCTTAGAACCATTAGAATAGGGATTTTTCTGGCCAAGAGTACTCCCCGTGGTTTTCATAACTTTACTGCTAGTCCAGACCCAAGGCAATGTTTTTGAGTGTATTTGACAGCTGACAAGCAGGGAGACGGTCCACCTGATGGTAAGTGGTATCTGTCGTCTAAAGAGAGTAATACTAGAGGCTTGCCAATATGTTGCCGTCCTATACAAATCTGAAATGCAACTGAATTTTAAGTAGAACTGCCGGAAGACACCTGTAGGTGTTTAGCGACAGATTTTCAACTAGAGATTGGTGTCCAGTCAGACAACTTACAGACAACTTTTTACTGAAAAGAGCCGCCAATGAATTCAACTGCTAGTTGTTCTCATCATTGTGACAAGATGAGCAGTTAAAAGACTGACTGAAAACTCTACCCATACCAAAAAACATTACGACAGCGAGCTCTGTCAACTCCCCAATGATACTTCAAACAACTTTATACGTCTATCCGTCAACAATCGAATATACGTATCACTTGGCAATTTTTCATACGTACCCAAACGTTTGAACAAACGTTCGGCCAATGTTTACGAGTATTAGCAACGTGGTACCAGATGGCTGAGCGCCAAATATCCACATTTATTCGCCTCGCTCTGAACACTTTCATAGCAAAGCGGTGTGTCAACCAAAAAAATCTATTCCAAATGCGTCTTTGAATGAGACAATAAATGCGTCATGTTTCTAATTGTCTCGGTGCTTGTCAATGAATTTGTCGCATTTACTTTGCGCGAGAAAGAGATGGTTATACAATTATGATCTTGAGTGAAAGAAAATGTCGTAATTTTTGGGTTTTATATTCAGAATTTCGGTTTTCCAATTCCTTCTATCCTGAGAGCGGGACAGATATGACCTTATAATGGCGTGTTACTTTATCGAGAGACGTTTCCAAGTATATCTAAGGAAACTATTAGAATGTATCATCTTTCTCTGTTTGCTACGTTTCAGAATCAAACTACAGCACTGTATTTGATAAAATAGTAACAAATGTTGAGGTAACTGGAACCCATAGCCATACATTTAGGATTATTTTTTTACCAGTATCGCTGAGTAGCCAAATAAATTTTAACCTAAAATGATTTTTATGTTAAATTTCACTTTTTTTCATCCATTCCGAGGTATTTTGACATAATAACAATTTAGCCTGAATTGAAATACTATATTATTATAAAGAGAAAACACGGTTTCTGTGACTTTGTATATATGCGGAGGGTAATCACCGGAACGAAAAAAATATTATTATAATATTTCAAAATTATTTCACCATTTGAAGAAAACATAATACCGACGCGGATAGGCTATATTATTATCCCTGACTACATTAGATCCTTTGAGAAACCGCGCGAAACCGCGGCAAGAAAAGGTAGTTTTAAAGACATACATTTCCTGGGACAGTCTTCACCCAAGGTTTATCCGCGTGTGGATGTAAGAACCATCAAAGAAAAGCAAATTCGTTCCGTCCAAAAACAAAAAAAATCGAACACGGTTATTGGATCCTAACTAACCAGATCAACTAAGGAAACTAGATAAATGATAAACAGAACACATAAAAGTCGTTAGCAGGTATCGAACTGCAACCATGTGGCATTAAACGACCAAACCAACGTGCCCGTCAGAAATAATATCCCACGTTTCCACGTATAACATAATATTGCACACGCCGGCGCGGGCGCAGCTTTTCTTGGAGCTCGCGTGGGACGTCGCTCGATATCCGTACGCTCCCCGCGAATTATTGCCCAATACACCGCCATGTATAAATAGATTATTTGTAAATAATAATTCCAAACTAATAATAGTGTTCAACTGCTACCACATTGTTTTATATCGGCCAAATATAGAATCGTGTAATGTATCACGTAGAGATGTTAGTTTCGGTCAGGCAGACGGTTCCGACAAAAATTTATATGTTTTGTTAAATCTATCCTATTCTATAAATGCTTATGTAGTACGTTAAGTTTGGCGTGCTGTGTGTATACTCTCTTAGGCCTTAATCTAGACTAAATATATTTGCTTTAATTTTAAATTTAATTGTGCCATGTGTTGTATGCAAAAAATGCGATAGTTTGAGATAGCTAGATGTTTGTACTTCTTTACACAAAATTACTTATTTGATTTGGATGAAACTTGGCACATATATAGTTTATTATCTAGATTAACAAATATACTATTTATCCCGGAAAAAAGTTCGGGAACGCGGGTAAAACCGCGGGGTACAGCAAGTGTCTTTATAAGATGTAGCCTCAGGGATACGTAGATTTGTTGATATAACTATAATTGCAAGAAACCTATAATGCTGCTCATAATATATGATGGTATATAGATATCCTATAGAGAGAGAAGCAAAACACAAGTATCGAAAATGTGTCAACTGTTACAATATACATACAATAAAAAAATCAGTCTGAATACATACCTAAATAGAGATTCTAGCTGTACCCCACGGTTTCTCGCTTTCCCGAGGGATGTAACATTTTCCAAGAATCAAAGTAACCTATGTGCTATTCCAGACTATAATTTATCTCTGTGCCAAGTTCCATCCATATCAGTTCAGCCGTTCTGTCGTGTTTGAGTAACATCCATCCAAAAATTCGCATTTCGACACAGAACAACCAGACATATTCACGTACACAATATATCGCACCCTCAGAACGATAGGGGCTTAACTCAAAAAATCACTTTTGGCACAATCCGAGGATTGGGTCACTTTCGCACTGAGCGGGGAGGGTGGGTCCCGGTGTTGAAGAGGCTGAAGGATCGGTATACTTATTCTATCATTAAATTGACTATGTTTTACTATTCATCGGATAGAGCGTACTTTGTTTAGTCTCTCTATGATCGTAACTCCATTTTGCAAAATTTTGAGTTAAGCCCTTATCGTACTGAGGGTGCGATTTGTTCTGGTTCAGAATCGACTTGTGGCGTGGAAGCCAGGGTCTCTCCACCAAGCCAACTGTCTCGACAAGATTTGATTCCTAGCCTCCAGGACAGCATTGGAACGCGGCGACTACCGCGTGGGTGCTCCGGAATCTTGCGTTGTCATCCATCCATCACCACAAGAGTAAAATGCATCATGACCACATTAATCGTGCCAAATTAGCGGCGATATGAAGCGAATCTAAAATAGGCTACTTTATATTCTGTGACAAATCTAAACGTTTATGCTATCAAGGTACGCATGTGCAAGCTGTAGTGACTCAGTGGATTTATATATATATACTACCTGTCCCCCGCGGTTTCACCCGCGTTTATCGATATCATATAGGTTTCCCCTATAACCATCTACGAAAAATTCCGCGTCGAATGGTACCAGTCCCATCCCGATATGTTCAGTAGTTTTGAAGTGATGGTGCGTCAAAAGAATCCTATTTTCATTATATATAAATATAGACTACCTGTCCCCCGTGGTTTCACTCGCGTTCCCTAGGGGTGCTAGATTTTCCCGGTATTAGTATCATATGTGTTAACCCGGTTATACACCATCTATGTGCCAAGCTCTTTTACGCAAACTACCAAACGGATTTGGATGAAACATGGTACATAGATAGAGCATGCTTTGGAATAATATACGAGTGAGAGCCTATACTATATCGTATAGGCTAAGTTTGCATGCCTTTATTCTGGCTCGTGTGACCACTCTTAATTATTTTTGTAACATCTATCTGTACACATTACTGCAAACAAAATTATTATTATGGATTAACATATATGGTACATTGTATCTTGGGAATGCGAGTGAAGTCGCGGGGGAGACCTAGCATAAGAAATGCGAAAGCTTCTGAATATGGATGTCTATGACTCTTTCATGCAAATACTACAATGCGGATTTGGATGAAAAATGGCACATTGATAGTTTATAACCTGGAATAACACTTTGGATACTTTTTATTCCGGGAATATCTAACATCCCACGGGAACACGGGTCAAAACGCGAAACAGTTAGACATCTATATATATAAAAATTAATATTTGTCGGTATATCTTTTATAGAATCGTAAACAATGCAACGGATTTTAATGCAGTTTTCAGCAATAGATACAGTTATTCAAGAGGAAGGGCAAAGCCGCAGGGCGCAGCTAGTAAATATATATTACCTAAGCACGTATATCATTTTAGATCATGTTTAAAATATTATTTGATAAACATCGCATCTTTTCGACCTTCAAGTCTAGTCGATTAATCGAACAAATTGGCAATGATAGATTCTCGATATATCAATCTCATATATTAATATTGTCGTTCATTATTTTGACCTAGCACTCTATTAAAATAACTTCTTCGATATTTTTTTTATAAATCTGTTCTTGGTTCTTTATAAATTTGTTGCTATGCGATTTTTTTTTAAGAACCTTAGTAGGCATACGTAGAACAACTCACTAAAGTTTAATTGCTATCGGATGAATGGTATAGGAAAGCATAGGGTTCTAACATTCATTTTTAATACGCTTTTTATTAGCTTCAGACGTATTATATGTTAGTATGTAACGGAATCTTTGAACATGATTTTGACCCCCTTCAAGACGTCGGATTAACTCGAAATTTGGCATACTTGTTAAGGACCGATGACAATTCAATATTCTAAATAGTTTAACCCGTTATCCTTACTAGAATGATCAGGTATAGCGGTTTAACTAAAAAAATAAAAAATAAACAATAGTTTAAAAAAAACTAAAAAACACGCTTTTATAGAAAATCCAACAAAAAAATAAAATATTTTGAATTAAGAATAGTGTAAAGAAGAAAAAAAAAATTTTTTGTAAAAAGAGCGTGGGGTGCATGGTGTCAATAGTTATAAATATTTGATTATGAGTAGAAGGATTATCATTTTTTTTCTTCTTATATGGACTAGTGACCCGCCCCGGCATCGCACGGGTGCAATGTAGATACTAATATATAAATATAGGTACAATAGAATTATTATGTAGAATGTTTCCATAAGTTTTTACAAGTACACTTATAGACCATCTTTTAGTGCACCTGCCTCGCTTGCTTCTGCATCACCCCAAGGTAAACAGGTAGAAAATGCCTTAGGCATTATGTTCGCCTTTGTACTTTATAGATCAAAACCGCAATCGTTGCGTAGTTTAGAAGATCTAAACGTACAAACAGCGGAAGCGACTTTGTTTTATTCTTTTAAGAAATTTAATATAGACCTATCTACCCCGGAATGTGTTGCATTAAACCTTTATACAGAGTTCATAAAAAAAAGAACTAAGTATATATTTTCCCAATTCACGTCTCAGGGTCGACAATGCATTGGCGATGCTCCTAATGTTGCAATTCCCAATTCACGCCTCAGGGTCGACAATGCTTTGTCGATGCCCCTAGTGTTCAGATGGACCGTCTAGTGGCTTTTGGTCATTAAAAAATATCTAAAAGGCCGGTTTTGACAGGTAACAGTGTTATAGACAAATCACCTTTATCGCCTCTGAGCCTGAAACCTTCAGTGCTAAAACAGCCTAAGTGTATTACATCTAAAGAACTACCTTGGATCTATTTTCCGACCAGCACATAACGCTATGTAGATCGTGATAATTTTACAACACTGTTTATAGACTTATTTACTGGTTTGTACCGCGAACTTGACACGGTGGCCTAGTAGGTACATTATAAATAAATGTTATGCTAAAATAACTCTTATTATTTAAAGGCTAGTGTTCTTAAGACCAGACAAAGAACTTTATGACAAGAATTAGGTGCCTCGGCTTTTCTCAGCTAATTCAAATGGTATAATTTTTTTTTTAATAATCAATTTAGGTATTGGATATGAAGACTGGGGTGACCGAATTCTGAGTAGTGGAGATACTACCCACGTTAAAGTAGGGTCCTACTTCTTATTTTTTTTATTGCGTGTCGATCGTTTTGGCAAAATTTATTTAGACCAGAATTCTGCCAGACGTACTGTGTCGTCTGTAGCATTATACAGGTCTTCTGGCGTGCAAGATGAGGGGCACGCAGGGCACGACAATAGATGTGCCATTGTCTGAGGGGAGGCGCCGCAGGTGCACTGGTCCTATTTAAAAGGGTTTTAATGCGAGATAGCAATTCGGCGAGCGCAGAGAGCTCTCAATCGAGGTACAAACTACTGAGCTATCATAGGCAGTCGCCTCTATATAGAAAACTAGTTGTCCCCTGCGGTTTTACCCACGTTCCCGAGGGATACCACATTGTACCGGGATAAAAAGTAGCCTATATGTTATTCCAGGATATGCTCTATCTGTGTGCCAAGTTTCATCCATATTCGTTTAGTAGTTTTTTCGTGTAAGAGTAACAAACATACTTATACACAAATCTTTCCTCTTTATAATATTAAGTATAGACTAGCTATCCCCGCCGCTTCACCCGCGTCCCCGATGCTCAAAAAGTATCCTATTTTACTTCTAATACCTCCAAGAATATGTGTACAAAGTTTCATGAAGATCGGTTAAGTAGTTTTCGCGTGAAAGCGTAACAAATTCACATTTATAATATTAGTAGGGATAGTTCCCTGCAGTTTTACCCACGTTCCCGAGAGGAGTTACAATTTCCCGACATAAAAAGTAGCCTATATGTTATTCCAGGAAATGTTCTATTTATGTAGCAAGTTTCATGTAAACCCGTTATGTAGTTTTTGCATGAAAGACTAACAAACATCCATACATCCTCACAAACCTTGGCACTTATAATGTCAGTAGGATTTCCTTAGTTTCTAACCACTTATCAGTGAGTTACAGCGTTCTATGCGTGTTGACTAATTTGAACTCTATTTGCAGCTGTTATTGTAGTCAAAAACGAAGTTTATCCAAAGACAAATATGGGTTAGAATGACTCAACAATACTTTGTTTTACAACGTGACGCCTAGGGCAAGGTCTGATAAGTGAATATCACTGACAAGGACGAAGATAGTGAGTTCCTATCACAATGTCGAGGCGATACCTATACCTATACCTACAATTCATCGTTACTTTGGCCCGAAAACTCGGCGATATGACCAGAGGGTATGGATACGATTCCCGGATCGGACAGGAAATATTAACGTTTATGTTGTTATGCCTGTTAATCCATACTACTATATAAATCTGAAGGTTATGTCTGTGCATTTAATGGTTTTGTTAAATTTTGTGATAGATATTCGTTTCATAACACTAACCTCAATACTATATTTTTTTAAATAGTTGCCAATCTATCTATATGTCCTAATATAACTCAAGAACGAGATGATCGATTTTGATGAATATTGGTATATAGTCGGGATGTGTTTGCGCGAATATAGGATATCGATAAACGCCGGTAAAACAGCGAGGAAAGCTAGTTGTAGTGCCTATATGTATAATTCATCTAATGCAACAAAAATATTGGTAAAGGGACGGTGAAAAAAAGCTAATGCATAGTAGCTTTGAGGTGATGATAGCTCAGTTGTTAGTGATATCGAATCCCGTGACGAGTGTCGTCGCTTCGAAACCATCAATAAGCTTGAGTTTACAGTGCAGGAAAACATCGTGTGGAAACCATAGCACGCAACGCAACATCAAACTAAATAAACACATTTATTATATCACGGTGGTACATTGTATTTCACCTGAAAGTTGAAAATATATCTGTTAGGGAAATGGGTAAGGTGGTAGTATGAGCGTCCGGATGGTGCTTTCATAAGAGACCATAATTTTTGTGTCAGGGGAATCAAAATTATTTAATAAATATGCAGTTAAAAATTGATTCGTAATCGTGAACGGCGTCCAATTAAAATGTAAACTATAAGTGTAAAAATCTTTTTATACGCATGTCCGGAAAAAACGCATTTTCACCTAAATATCCGGGGCTTTTTTAAGATTTTGTCCGTGTTTAGGTGATGCAGCCCTACTCCGGACGAACACCGCACTGAGAGCTCTACTACTGCTTATGTTTTGTAAAGAATTTATTCAGCTACCTATGACGCTAATCGTACCTATGACACATAACCCAAGCCCGTGCAACTCGTAAACACACCGAGCAGCCCCACGGTGTTTTGTGACCCATCGTAACACCATTGTTCAGCCATATTGGTTACACAATCGTTGTACAACATGCGTTATCTGTCGCCAGTCGACGCGCTGACTGCATTGTTTCGATTGATAAAAAACTAGTTCCAAGTATGAGCTGATATACTGTGTTTGTATGGTTTTACAAGCTCCTAAAGTTGTTGAGTTTAATAGGACGTTTTGACGGCTAAGAGATATTTAAAAAAAATCTAAATTCAAAATCATTTATTCACGTTTAGGCCCTCGGAAGGCACATATGAAAGTCAAATTTTAAGTTACTGAAGCTACTATAGACTAGCTGTCCCCGTGGTTTCGCTTGGGTTTCCTAGGGATGTAACATTTTCCCAGGATAAATAGTATTCTCTCTACGTTTCATCCTACTAATATTATAAATGCAAAAGTTTGTGAGTATGGATGTTTGTTACTCTTTCACGCAAAAACTACCAAACGGATTTAGATGTAACTTGGCATATAGATTATTTATTCCGGGGAATAGTAAGATCCCTCGGGAACGTGAGTAAAACCGCGGGGAACAGCTAGTACAGGTTATAAACTAAGTATCCTGTGTGTTGATACGGGTTATCTATACTTCACTACATAGTATAAAACAAAGTCGCTTTCTCTGTCCCTATATCCCTATGAATGCTTAAATCTTTAAAACTACGCAACGGACTTTGATGCGGTTTTTTTAATAGATAGAGTGATTGAAGAGGAAGGTTTATATGTATTAGTATCTACATTGCACCTGAGCGAAGCCGGGGCGGGTCGCTAGTAATATTACAAACTAAAGAGTTCTTTTGTTTGAACGCGCTAATCTCAGGAACCGCTGGTCCGATTTGAAAAATTCTTTCAGTGTTGGATAGTGCATTTATCGAGGAAGGCTATATATCATCACGCTACGACCAATAGGAACGGAGAATCAATGAAAAATGTAGCAAAAACGGGAATAAAATATTCCTTTGCGGGCTTTCGTTGCGTGCGCTGCGTAAACGATTAATATATAAAATCATATATAGATACGAGATCTGGAATAGCACATTGCCTTTTTTTTATCCCGGGGATATGTAACATCCCCTTGGAACGCAGGGGACAGCTATAAACTATATATCTGCCAAATTACAGGTACATGAGACTTAACAACTTCACGTCTCAGGGTCGACGACGCATTGGCGATGCCGCTAGTGTTGCAAATGTCCATAGGCGGCGGTGACCACATACCATCAGGTGGACCGTCCGCTTGTTTGTCGGCCCACGTGGTATAAAGAAAAAAAAAATGTCATTGAAATCAGATTAGTGGTATTTGCGAGATAAATTAACAAACATACATACATCCATCCTCAAAAACCGTCGCATTTATAATATTGGTAGGATCGGATTAAACCTTATGTCGCTATATATGTATAAATAAATAAATATCCCGGGACATTCTTTACACACAGCCATCTGATCCCAAACTAAGCAGAGCTTGTACTATGGAAACCAGATAACAGATATACTACATATACTACTTTTTTTCTAAATACATACTTATATAGATATTTACAGCCAGACACAGAACAAACAGACATGTTCTTGCACACAAATGTTTGTCCTGGGTGGGAATCGAACCCGCGGCCTTCGGTTTGGCAGTCAGATCTTTAACCACCAAGCTAAATGGCCTGATATGAAAAAGTGGGAAGATACTAATTATGTTTATTATTAAAATATCTCTGCTCTGCGGGGTTCGTATTTGTCCCTAATTACACTTAAAATTAACTTCCAATGACCAAAAAAATATCTGATGTTTCGTTGATGTACGTCCGTTATATTAGTTTAGTTAGTTTAATTAGTTTATTTTGCATATTTTCATAGCCTCTCGTCCTATGGTATTTTATTTTGGGGAGCAGCAGCGGATATAGAATCAATATTTATTATACAAAAAAGAGCAATTCGTGCAATTTACAGTATGGGTCCCCGTGAATCATTAAGAGTAGTAGCTTCAGTAACTTTAAATTTGACCTTCATAAGTGCCTTCTGAGGGCCTAAACTGAATAAATGGTTTTGAATTTTGAATTTTTATATTACTGTTATTTATATGCACCTACTAGCTTTTGCCCGCGGCTACGCTCAGGGAACCTCAAGAATTAGGTACGGAGATCCCTTCACAGTCAGTAAATTTCTTCTGTTATCTCTACGTATAAAGCAAATACGCTTCCCGTCGTCTGTACGTTTATGTCTTTTAAACTACGAAACGGATGTTGATGCCGTTTTTATCAATAGATAGAATGATTCATGAGTTTTATATGTATAATAAATCGATGGTGAAACCGCGGGGGACAGCTAGAATTAATATATGTTGTATATCTTTCTTTTCAGCTCATTTGCCCGCGCTATTACTTCGTTTTAGCTTAACGTTATTTCTGACTTTATTTCTATTTGCTCGGTTCCTAAGGGTCGCAGCGTAATGTTAAATAACTTATAACCTCCCTCAAAGTTTGGGTTATCAAATGAAAATAAAAACAAGTAGGTATATATGTAGTATATCAGTTATCTTGTCACGTGTGTAAAGAATGTCACAGGATATATTTTTTTTAATTCATAACGCGCACATTATACCCAAAGAAGTAGGCAGAGCAGTAACGAGACTCAGATTCCAATAAATATATTTATTGTCCCAACGTAACATGTGGGTTTACAGTATTTTAGTAAATACCCTGCCCGACTCAAATATCGAACACAGGACCTCCCGAGTCTAAATAATAAAATATTTTGTTTCTCACCACAGACACAATAATAAAATTACAAATTTAGAACTTAACTATATAAAATTGACAATAAATAATTATATTCTAAGTAGTCTAGTGTGGCGGCAGCGGATAGTAGCACCAAATATGGACTCTAGTAGTATAGTAATACAGTCTCTAGCTGAACTTTATACCACTAGAACACCGAGCGATCAATACTGTAAAACATTACCTAAGACTTTAAGGAGGACAGACCAACTAACTTTGCTATTCTGTGATGAGTCCAACCTAAATGCTGCACAAACCCCATAGGTCATATTTCAATTTAGAAATATCTAGAAGCATCAAAAATATAAGCCGAACCGCAGAACAGAATACATATCCAAAATTTTATCAAAATGTAATTTAAAAATGACATCATTAATGAGTATTGAGAATAATTATTGATAAATGAAATAGATAACAATAATAATTATGATTTCTAAACAGTGAGCACTTGTTGTAATTGCACTGGAAGTTACAAAATAGATAACATTCGGGGTATTTCGGAGGTGCTCGGGTGTCGAACTGAGTCATCTACAGAATCGATGGGCTTCTATTTTAACCGATTTAAAAAAAGGAGGTTCACAATTCGTAGAATTATTTATTATTTGTAATTTCGATTTGGAATAAGTCAGTCGATCGTAACACGATTGGGATAAAAAAGTTATATTATAAATGTGAGTTTGTGAAGCTGTATGGACATCCATACAGCTTCATTTATTCATTTTTTAAGTTGAGTACACATATTAAAAATATACACAGTCTTTTTTTCAGTGATTATGACAAAACTTATCAAAATGAACAGATATGTGCACCTATATAGATGTACAGAAGATTAACAGCAAAAAAAGAGCAAAACTAATGTGAAAACAATACGGTAAAATGCAACGTAAAATTCGTAGCGGAATTTCAGAACATTAGAAGAAAAATGAGAAAAAGAGAATCTAATATTTAAATAAATTTACGTAATTATTATTAACTAGCTGTCCCCGCGGTTTTACCCGCGTTCCCGTGGGATGTCACATGTATTATACATAAAAACCTTCCTCTTCAATCACTCTATCTATTAAAAAAAACCTCAACAAAATCCGTTGCGTAGTTTTAAAGATGTAAGCATACATAGGGATATAGGGACAGAGAAAGCGACTTTGTTTTATAGTATGTAGTGATTATTGTCTTACGTGACGTCGTTAATCGAAAAATTTATGATTGACCTGAACGAATTTGGATGAAACTTGGCATAAAGATATAGCATGCCCTGGAATAACATATACGCTCGTAAATTTGGATGCTCCGAAATGAGTCATTCGATTTCACAATTCTTTCAGTCATAGAAAGCTACACTATTCTCCAGGGAAATCGGCTATGTTTAGTCCCAGGATACATTAGATCCGTGAAGGGGGCAAACTGCAGTCATATTTTACATTCAACTAGCGATCCGCCCCGACTTTCCCCGAACTTAATATTGAAATCTATACTTAATATTATAATTATAAAGAGGAAAGATTTGTATGTAAGTATGTTTGTTACTCTTTCACGCAAAAACTACTAAACGGATATGGATGAAACTTGGCACATAGATAGAGCATATCCTGGAATAACATATAGGCTACTTTTTATCTTGGGAAAATGTGATATCTCGTGGGAACGCGGGTGAAAACGCGGGGGACATACTCAAAATTATAGTGAAAACCGCATCAAAATCCTTGGCCAAATTTAAAAGAACAAAGCGCGCAAACATTCAGACCGAAATAGTGGCTTTGTTTTACACAATTTAGATATCAATTTAGTTTTTGAGAGTGACAGTTAAACTGCAAACATCTCGGCCAAGTGACCTTGTACCGACGTAATCTATGAAATTTCCTGTGTCAGTTATATTTTAACTGCCATACAAGGTTAGTTTGTAATGCTTTGAGGATGGTAGGATGTACTTTACATATATTATCATTGTGGTTCAGGAAATGGACTGAATTGTCTGAATAAGGACAAAAGATAAATACATGTAAAGAAATTACATGTTACAACTAGCCTTGACTTACAATAGAATCTTTTGAGTAGGAATCTTATGAGAGGAAAAGAAAAAGGAATATATCGAACCCTCAGTACGATAAGGGCTTACTCAACATTTTGCGAAATGGAGTTACGATCATAGAGAGACTAAAAAATATATAGAAAATGCCCTGGAATAACACATAAGATACTTTTTGTGCTGGGAAAATGTTTCATCCCTTGAGAACGCAAGTGAAACGGGGACAGAGAGCTAGTACGGAACATATATTAATACTACAGGTTTCGTCCTAATTATTAATTTTAATTATAAATGTCGACGGTAAGACAACAAATGACAGGGAGACCGAAAAACATGTCACTCACAAAAATAAATGTCAAATACGAACGCATATGCATTTTTTTTTACTTTTTCTGGCTGTGGTTCAAAAAAAAAGGTGTTTGACCGGAACTAGAACAGAAGTTTTCTAGTCTACCTGATGTTGCAGAACAGTTTTGTGAGTATGTTTGTAGCTCTATCCCATAATAGCTTAATGGATTGAATAAAAACAATTATTAAAAATTAAAACCTTGGATTAACTCATATATTTCTTATTCCCAATTCCCAAGACATTCTTCACACATGGTTACCTGGTCCCAAGTTAGCAGAGTGTGCTGCTTGTAGTATGGCTACCAGGTAACTGATATACTACATATACTACTTTATTTTTTTAAACATACCTATTTAGATATTTACACCCAGACACAGAACAAACAGACATGTTCATGCACACATATGTTTATTCTGGGTGGGAATCGAACCCGCGACCTTCGGTTTGGCAGTCAGGGTCTCTAACCACCAAGTCCAAATTTGAGAACTGCTGGTTGGGTTAAAATATTTGTATGTGCAATCATCTAATAATATAAGGTGCATGAAAGTATGCCAATTATAATACGCGTAAGATCATGAATTTCTACCCTTAAAATCTATTTATACATAATAAAACAGTTTTTTGGTCAAAAAGTGCTAATGTTCGTTAAACCCAAATCTTCAAGTTCGCGCGCCGTTAAAATAGTCGCCTTTCTCAATTTTTATCAAATTCAGTACTATAATATGCATGTATTTTACAAATAAATCTACCTCTAGAATCATTTTGTATGTTAATGAAACTGCATCAAAACCTGTTGCGTAGTTTAGAAGATCTAAGCGTACAAACGCGGGAAGCAAATTTGTTGTGTACTATGTAAAGATTTGGCACGGGAATAACTGACAGAAGGATAGGTACGTACGTAAGTTACACTTCTATCGCGGGAACGCGTGTGACACAGCGGCGCAGCAGCTAGCATGTAATAAGTGTTAGTTAATAATTAATGTTGAATGTAACACCAGCTTTTCATACAATAGATTGTGTTTCACATACAGGCAATTGCATTCACAGTGGACATTTATTTTGTATCACACAGCTATTTGATCTACTATGCTATTGTAGTAACCAGATAGCTGATTTGCTACATACTGCTGCTTCTATCACTACATAGTATAAAACAAAGTCGCTTTCTCTGTTCCTATATCCCTATATATCTTCAAATCTTTAAAACTACGCAACGGAATTTAATGCGGTATTTTTTTTATAGATAGTAATTCAAGAGGAAGGTTTAAAGAAAGAAAGAAGAGTGGAACTCATTGCCGGCGTCAGTTTTTCCCGATTCATATAATCTCGGAGTCCTTAAGGCAAGACTGAATAGGCATTACTTGAGTTCGCGTGTAACATCCTCGACTGCATCGTCACTTTCCTTATATCAGGTGAGATCTAGTCAAATGCGCTCAAGTTTTTATATAAAAAAAAAGGTTTATTTGTATTAGTATCTACATTGCACCTAAGCGAAGCCGGGGCGGGTCGCTAGTATATCTAAATTCATATAAGTAAAATAGGGTACCTTTGACGCACCATCACCTCAAAACTTCTGAACATATCGGGATGGGACTACTACCATTCGACGCGGAATTTTTCGTAGATGGTTATAAGCTATATATATTATGATATCGATATAATTGGAAAGCTATTACCATTATAAATTGAAATGCAGAACAAACAACCATGTTCATATATATATTATGCTAAGAGTTTTGAGTAGTACCTAAATATTTATTTTGATAATTTTTTATTTCTATACTTTTTTTTTCATCTAGTCCATACCAGAATGTGGTAACCACATCAATCACAGTGACAGGGGTATGGTGGAGCCATGACCAACATAAATGTATGATATTTAAACAAAATAAGTCATGAATATAATGTTGAATAGGTATGGTATAATCTAGGTATAGGCAAGTGAGATACACTAGCTTCTCTCTCATGGTTTCACCCGCCAAGGATTATAATATAGCCTATATTACTCCAAGATAAATAAGCTTTCTAACTGTGAAAAAAATATTTAATACAGTCCAGTTATTTTTGTTTTTTTTAATTAGGAAAAAAAAATACAAATAATTTTTCTTTTTCAATTACTAGCTGTCCCCCGCGGCTTCACTCGCGTTTATCGCTATCATATATAGCCTACATCCATCTACGTAAAATTCCGCGTGGACATTTAGCAGTCCCATCCCAATATGTTCAGTAGTTTTGAGGTGATGGTGCGTCAAAGGAACCTTGTTTTGTTTATACTCGTATATATTTCTTATAGCTGTCCCCCGCGGTTTCACCCGCTTTCCTGAGGTATGTAACATTTTCCTGGCACAAAAAGTATCCAATGTTACTTCTAATACCTCCAAGAATATGTGTACAAAGTTTCATGAGGATCGGTTAAGTAGTTTTCGCGTGAAAGCGTAACAAATAAACTTACATTCACATTAATTATCATACTAATATTATAAATACGAAAGTTTGTATGTATGGGTGTTTGTTCCTCTTTCACGCAAAAACTACCCAACGGATTTGGATGAAACCTGGCACATAGATAGGGCATATATTGGAATAACATATAGGCTACTTTTTACCCCGGGCAAATGTTATATAACGCGGGTACGCGGGTGAAACCGTGGTGGACAGCTAGTATTATTATAAGTAGGTATTAGTAAAGTATAGATACATAACATACATAGAGTCATGTGTCACATGAGCCCTACAAATGTAATTGATTTATTCAAATAACTGTATTAGTCATCTTTATCTCTACTTTGTAAGAACCAAAACATTGAATCACAATGTCTTAAAATAAACATAATGCTGGAGAGTACCTTCATAGTTTGGAAGTAGGAATTTTTAGGGACATTCAATATTAACCTACTTTATATTTATAGACTTGAGCCCACAAGCAAGTGGTCCATCTGATGGTAAGTGGTCACCACCACTTATGGATATTATATATGCAACACCTGGGGCATCGCAATTTCATTGTCTAACTGATTCGTGAAGTTGTTAAGTCTCTTGTGCATGTGATTTCAACACTCTTACCTTTCTAGCCGAAACACAGTAATACAAGTACACTACTGCTTCATGATGTAAATGGGTAAGTTGGTAGTACTTCCCCAGACAAACTTTAAACTATGATAATGTTAATGGTTATTATAGAAATGGTTTTAAAACTTTCTAGCATAACATAAGGAGGTTACAAATTTGGTGAGTTTTTATGTATGTAGCAGGTGATCTCCAAAATCTGGTGTAAATGGGTAAGGTGGTACTTCTTCCCTGGAGGAACTTTAAACTATGATAATGTTAATGACTTTTATAGAGAAGGTTTTAAATCTTTCTAATATTACAAGGAGACGGCAAATTTTGTGAGGTTTTGTGAATGTGGCGGAACTTTGGAACCAGACCACCTATTTTGAAAATTCTTCCACTGTTAGAAAGCTACAATATTCCCTAGTGAGGTAGGTTATGTTATATTACCATGATACATTCAATCTCCTTAGAACGAAATTGAAATCACAGCATAGTATTGTGAATAGATGCGAAAATTTGTATGTATGGATGTTTGTTACTCTTTCATGCAAAAACTACCGATCGGATTTGGATGAAATTAGGCACATATATAGAAAAAGCCCTGGAATAACACATAGGATTATTTTTGCCGAGAAAATGTTACATCCCTCGGGAATGCGAGTGAAACTGCAGGGGATATCTAGTATCTAATATAAAGATTGTCTTTGAGTATAACACATTTATAATTTTCTAGGTTTTCTAAACAAGGTGCAATATTATTAAAGTAGAAAGCAGTAATCCACTTTAACTAATTTTAATATGCATTAAATTTTGCATTTCATTAAAATTAAAGTCACACATTCATAACATATCTTATCTGCAGTGCTTTAAAGCTCATTCTTGTTTAAACAATATACACTATGTAACTAAAAACCACAGTATCAAAAAACTGTTAATTTACTGTATTAATACTTTAAAAAATTGCTGGTTTTTTTATATATTTGAAATTAGAACAATGGAATATTCTAGTATCCTATGATTATAAGGTTATCATCAGAAAAAAATTCTCTTTGATATCCTTATTAACTGATAATATTCAAACTGGTTTAATGATGATTTTGAACCTGCCAATAACCAGTTTTTAAAATAGGATATCTCTTGGAGAAATGCTAACTATGAGCCACATACATGAATTGTACATATGATTAAACAAAAATGCTGTGTAGTAACATTGAAAATAACCCAAGAGTTGAATTAAAAGATAGTGTTTTATTTTTAGCCTGTGAGAAATGTGTGGAATTATCAATGAGACACACTCACCTTATTGTGTGGCAGCACTATGAAGGCGCCCCCGCCGGCTGACTCGACGATTATGGCCAGGAACTTGGGGTTCACGGCACAAAACGTCGAATCCCATGAACTTTTGGACACTCGAATATTATCATAACATTGCTCCCTCTTCAATGCTTGCCCGTAAACGTGGCGGAATTTAGAACTACGAACCACCCTAAACGACATCTGTAACGCGTTAAACACACCGTTATCAACAAAACAATAAACAAATTTATTTATTGGAACAATCTCACACAGAACATAACCTAAACGGTTTTCGTCTGACCTATATTTTGACACTAGAATTAACAATTATATTAAACTCACGTTTAATTATGTAGAAGATATAAAAACGATTACACTAAGAAATGCAATGAAAACATTTGAATGTAACACAATTAATTAAAAGAAAATAAAACTGAGAGCTACTAAGGATCGAAGGGAGGACGGTTGGGAAAACGAGCAAACTCCATATTTGGTAATGCCTGCAGTCACTACATTTACTTATTATAAACTCGCTTAAAAATGATAAAATAAAAAGGGAAACTGTTTGTAATTGTAGATTTGTAACTTAAGCTTATATTTATGTAATATTTATAATTATTTTTGGCGTTAAAACTCATAAATTGATGTTTCCTTTTGTGAAACAGTTTCTTTAATTTCGAACGCAGCATATAGTTGTCAAACAACTGTCAAATATAAGTCGAAAGGAGCGCGTTCGTGAACCGCAAGCATGTTTAAATAATAATACTTTTAAATTAATCATTTTAACTTTAAGAAGTTATTTTTTTAAATTAAAAACCATCTTCTTTTGTGATTTCAACTTACTTTCGGTACTTCTGATCGAGTGTCCGTTCGCTTGTTACCAGGGGTTTGAGCATGATAGCTATGACAACGTTCCCTTCCAAGCCTTTTAGTTACAGGTGCTCTTTTTTTAGGACTATTAAAACTATTATGTCTCTTGATTTCCTGGTATATATATGTAAAGTAAAGAAATTAGATATTTGAATTTCATTTAACATAATTGATGAATATTCACTCACCGCAGACTGGTCTACTTCCATTTTCAACATTTCAAATTAGGTAACTTTGGGACGTTTTTAGGAAACCAATAAGTATCTTTGAAATTATTTACGGTTTATGTTCTTCATACAGCTCTGATCAATTATGTACGTGGCATAGCAATAAAATAGGATCACAGATATATAAGATTGTGATAAATAGAGGGTAGTTTACATTTTTTTTTATAATTGTATGTGCATCAAAACTTTTGGGGCTAGCTTTACTGACGCTCTACTGGTTGGTACTACCAGAATGGCAGTTATTTGGAACACACAATAAATACGGTATCCTGACAGATTATTGTGTTTATATTCACATCAATTATTAATGATATAAACTAGAAGCTTTTGCATAATTATTATTGATTAAACTTTATAATATACGATTGTAATTTTGATTGTTGAATTTTGAACTTTGATTGAATTCCACAACTTTGATTGTCTTGGTTGATTCAACCATTTTACCAGATAAATGGTTTGATGGTCGGTGGGAAAAGTGGATAGAAAATATGGAGTCGAAGGTTACATAATTGTACTAGCTGATAAAAAATGGTTTTATCAGTAAATTGATTCAAAATAAAATTGGGTCATCGTTCTTGGTTTTGATTTTATTATAATGTTCGTTCAACCTTTTTTTTAAGTAAATAAAGTTTTATTTCCCATTTTCCTTATTTGGTTGTGAACAACTCGAAATAATTTATCATTATCATCATCAAATGTAGCCTAATTTTAGTAGTTTCTGCGTAAATCCGATGTACGAGAGTAATATGTTCTTTGGTACGTCATTTATTTTCAAGTCTATTGTCTATTCTTAATATTTATCTGTGGCAAATCTAGTAAATAAAATATTGCGAAACCTTGTCAGTCGAACGAAAGCCGAAAATCCGAAAAGTAATTGAAAATAATTTTGCATTTATGATATTTTTGAGATAGATGATGTTTCTTTAAATTGATCAAACATCTATAAATAGTGATATTTGTTATTTTGTGAAAATGGAGCCCACATTGATTTCTAAGGTGAGTTCAACTCTGATCAATTTTCTCTATTTTGCAATGTTTATTTAGACAATCTTCAGACTCTCTAAAGTCTAACCTATTAATTTTTAAATTTCTTTTGAGATATACAATAAAAAGATCTCAAACATTATTATGATAAAAGCGAATTTAAAAAATCATAGAACATCTTGTCTAGATTTATAATATAAGCATCTGTTGGTTGTAAGCCAGCATTCAAGTCACAAAAATATAAAGACTACCTTATAAACATGTGGATAGTCAAAAGTACATGCATATTGTATTCAAATATATTAAATACTTTTACAAGAACTAGATTCTAACTAGAATATTTAAGACAATTATGTATACTGTGAATCAAATGTCAAATTGGTCAGGCTTATTGGGAGGTGACAAATGATCTTATTTGTTATTGTAGTTGGATATGCCAGTGTTGCATATTGGTTAAATACCTTAACTGCCAATAAAGGTTTTAAGTTTGATCCTCACCTGACAAACATGGGTGTGTAATGTCACACCCTCAGTATGATAAGGGCTTAACTTAAAATTTTGACGAAATGGAGTTACGATCATAGAGAAACTAAACAAAGTACACTCTATCCGATGAAGACTAAAACATAGTCAATGTAATGATAGAATAAGCATACCAATACTTCAGCCTCTTTAACACCGGGACCCACCCTCCCCGCTCAGTGCGAAAGTGACCCAATCAGAGATGTGCCAAAAGTGATTTTTTTAGTTAAGCACCTATCTTTCCGAGGGTGCGATGTGTGTTTATTGTTTATGTATAAAATAAGTAGCTATGAGGGTTCAGGTAGATGTTCTGACAGCCATATGTGTAATATTATTAGTAGACATGGTCATCCAATCCCAAACTAAGTAGAGCATATACTATGGAAACCAAATACCTGATGTACAGTCTTACTACATATACTACTTTTTTCTAAATACATATGATATTTACACCCTGTCTGGGTGTAAACAGACATGTTCATGCACACAAATGTTTGTCCTCGGTGGGAAATGAACCCACAACCTGCGGTGGGGCAGTCAGGGACTCAAATCAATAAGCCATGTGGACTGTCAATTGAATGTTTGTAATGAAATGTTCCAGGATATAGTGAAAATGATTTTGCCTTAATATTGTATTGTAAAGAATAAAATTAAAGTATCTAGTAACCTACAATAATTAGTTAGTTGATTAACTAAACTCATATTTTCTGCTAACAGCAATTTCAAATATATTTTAATTAAAAAAACTGCATATTTGTCCCATAAACACTGGATATACCTTTGATAAGAAATTACATTAAAACTATTAAAATTTACCCATATAGTGCTTATCTGATTATTGTAGAATTAGAATTTAATCTATCTAGATTTTTATGGTTAAGCTGGCCATCTAGATTTCTAAATGCTGTAAAAAAAGGGCAATGCTATCAATATTAACAAACTGCCATTTATTTGCCAATGAACTAGCATATTTTGCAAGATTATTGTGGTATCTTTAAAGGTTTGCTATCATAAAAAGGTTGTTTATCTAACAGTATCTAAACTCCACTTAGTACAAGATAATCTGACATGTTATTTGCATATCTCTTCTCTAAATTGTATAAAACAAATTCACTTCTTTTGTCTGTTTGTTTTTCTGCTTAAATCTAAAGTATGTAATAGATTTTGTTGGTGATGTTTAGAAAATGACTTCAGGATGGATTATTGATGATATATTAATCCAATCAGGCAAAATTGTGGTGGTTGTTATTAATAAAGGAATATGTATATCAAATTAATTTTGGTTGTGAACTTCTTGGTCTGCAAAAATAGAATTTAAGAATAACTGATTGTGTATCATAGATTATACAACACCCAGCCTGACACAGAACAGATCATTTATAGTAAAGATTTATGTTTGAGTACTCTTCTAAAAATTATTAATTAGTGCGAGATTTTTTTTGCAATGTAGGCAATGCTTGATCTGCCCCTTGTGTTGCAAGAATTCATTGGCTACGGTAACGCAACAGTAGAGCCGTATGCCTATCTTATTGCTGTGCTAGAATAATAATAATGATGACAAATAAATGTCAATAATGATTAAAAACAAAGTAACACTGTACAAACTGATAGTGGTGTAATTTGCATTTTTTATGGACATGGTAAATACAACTGTATAGGTATCTACATTGAATCCAAGGTTGTTTGATAATTATCTATGTGTACTTGTCACTTATATGATGGTTAGCATACATGACTTGGTTTTATTATACTACTAGCTTCCTTCCCGTGGTTTGACCCGCGTTACATGATAGCTCAGTTAGTAGTGACGTCGAAGGAGAGTCGTCGAAAGAAACCTACAATGAGCTTTCGTGAGGAAACCATAGCAAAGTGGAAGGGTACTTGAAGTACCCGCCTCGCTGGCTACCACCCTCATATTTTAAATTTAAATAAATTTTAAATTTGCCTTTACGAAAATTTAAGGAAAGAATTAAGACTGTTTTAGTACAAAAGGCTTTTTACAACACAAATGATTATTTTAATGACGACAATGCTTGGGTGTAGCGCTCGCTCCAGCAGGACACATCTTTATGTACAAAATCTTATTTTGAAAAGAGTAATTGCTGAGTTTATTGCCGGCTCTTCTCAGTAAAAGCAACCTTCCGAACCGGTGTTAGAGTCTGACCATTCATAAGTGCCTGTGAAGGCCTATTTGATTAAATTTTTCATTTCATATTGAAACATCTGTCGCCAAGCTCATGATAGTGTGTTGCGATAGTTGCTCTTGAGAGCCTGTTTGCATCTAGGGTTTGTGTCCTAACTACCTTTGGCCATATAGTCACTTACTAGGTGAGATTGTCGTCAAACGAGCACAGGTAAAGAGTAAGAAAAAAACAAAACTAATATAGTTTCTAGAACAAATTTATGAACAACTGATGTTATCCGCGGTTCTGAGAGATGTTACACATTCCCGGTATAAAAAATTATGTATTATTTGTTCTAGACTATCCCTACTAATATTATAAATGTTAATGTTAGTTTGTTTATTACGCTTTCACGCGAAAACTACTTAACCGATCATCATGAAACTTTATACACATATTCTTGGTATTTGAAGTAACATAGGATACTTTTTGTGCCGGGAAAAGTTAAATCCCTCGAGAACGCGGGTGAAACCGCGGGGCACAGGTAGTAATCAATATATGTGCCAAATATCATTCAGATCCGTTCAGCCGTTTTGGTGTTATTGGGTAACAAACATCCATGCAAACTTTCGCTATAATAGTTGCAAAATCTTCCTTCAAATGTTAACAAAGTAAGTTTTACTTAATTTCATACGTACTAACGTACCTTAAATACAATTTTGAGTTAATATTCAATATCTTTTATCAGACGTCTGAGATGTTTAATTATATTCAGAAGCATACCAATTTTCTGTTACATCACAATTGTTATATAAAACTCAATGACAACATGTTATCTAACAAACTCATTATATATTGGGAATTATGTAACGATACATTAATTTGTTGACCTTTACAACCTATAGAAGTTGTTGATGAAGCCAGTTGGCTTGGTGGTTAACGCTCTGACTGCCAAACCTACGGTCGCGGGTTCGATTCCCACCCAGGACAAACATTTGTGTGCATGAACATGTCTGTTTGTCCTGTGTCTGGGTGTAAATATCTATATAAGTATGTATTTAGAAAGAATGTCCTAGGATATTTATTTATTTAAACGTCTTCTGCCCTCGGTTTAATTCGGTATCCCGCGGGATATGTTTTACGGAATTAACATTGTAAGCTATCTATACAAGTATGTATTTATATGGAACTAGCTATCCCCGCGGTTTCACTCGCGTTTATCGATATCATATACATATATTTGACAGGCCAGTTGGCTTGGTGGTTAGCGCTCTGACTGCCAAACCGAAGGTCGCGGGTTTGATTCCCACCCAGGACAAACATTTGTGTGCATGAACATGTCTGTTTGTTCTGTGTCTGTTTGTAAATATCTATTTATGTATGTATTTAGAAAAAAAAATGTGGTATATGTAGTATATCAGTTATCTGGTTTCCATAGTACAAGCTCTGCTTAGTTTGGGATCAGATGGCCGTGTGTAAAGAATGTCACGGGATATTTTTATATATAGTCTATAAGCATTTAGGAAAAATTCCGTGTCGAATGGTAGCAGTCCCATCCTGATATGTTCAGTAGTTTCGAAGTGATGGTGCATAATCTATCTCAGTGCCAAATTTATCCAGACCTGTTTGACCATTCTGGCGTGGTTGTGTAACAAACCCACATCCATCCAAACTTTCTCATTTATAATAATACTAGCTGTCCCCCGCGGTTTTACCCTCGTTCCCGTGGGATGTCACATGTATAATACATAAAAACCTTCCTCTTCAATCACTCTATCTATTAAAAAAACCGCATCAAAATCCGTTGCGTAGTTTAAAATATTTAAGCATACATAGAGATATAGGGACAGAGCGACTTTGTTTTATACTATGTTGTGATGATGAAGTAATATTGGTTTTCGTAGTTACCCCCATAACGCCAACCACTTTTGGGGGAATACTTCTATTGCTCACTCTGTGCAAGGTGTAAACTGCATGATGTCATGGGACTACTCATAGTTCGTCTTAGTTGTCTTTAACGACACCGTTCATGAGTTGGGGTGGTAGTAATCGTCGCGAACACAGGATGATGTCACTTTACTAAATGAAGGTAGGCCGGTAGTGGTGGTGTTTGAAAGCAGACGCTGTTTTGAAAAGAATAGAGTCTAATCTCGATAATCGAAAGTTAGATGTAATCTCTGAAACTGATGGTGTTTAAAAACAGTCACTGTTTTGAAATTAATAGAGTCGAAATTCGGTAATCGAAAGTTAGATGTAATCTCTAAAACTTGTGGTGATTGAAATCAGACGTTGTTTTGAAAAGAATAGAGTCTAATCTCGATAATCGAAAGTTAGATGTAATCCCTGAAACTACTTATTCGATTTCAAGAATTCTTTCACTGAAAGAAAGTTATGTACCCGAGTGACATTGGCAATGTTATAACGAAGTGTCTAGCGGTCCGCTAAACGGATGAATAAAATAACATAATCGTTCGATAACATCTTATATTATTGTTATACTAAATAATTAAAAAATCTGTTCAATATTTTTTTTAACGTGGCTCTTCTGTGATAGGTCCAGTACTCATAAAAAGCAGAGAACTTAAGAGAAATTAATGTAAACTTGCCCTATAAGAAAGTGGCGTCAGCGTCAGCCCGAAGTCGTCAGCAAAAGGCTATGAGGGTTTCTTTAGAGACACTCCCTATGTCGATTGACCCTTACAAAATTAATACGTAGCGACTATCACTACGGTAATCGGATAGATGACCAAAACACAAGAGTAAAATATAGGTTAGGATTTTTTTTTTATTTATATATTTTTTTTCTTTTACCTGAATAATTTATTTACAATTTACCTAAGTTCTTTAGTCATCCGTTATATTCGACGACTAATCTATTTTATTCATCCGATAGACGGACGAATTATTTAATTTATTTATCCAATTAGCGGTTGACTAGCAACAGCCATGTTATAATCCCCTTCCTGGACGCGGGTGAAACCGCAAGACTAACTAGTAACCTAGCAGTTTGTAACAAAGATGAAGAAGCTAGTCATGCGACTTGATACTCATCCCGGAACTATAACCGTTCATTCATAGTCAGCGGTACTCAGCACTAATAAGAACAGATTATTGATGCCGGCATTAGATACTGCTAAGTGGTCTAAAACCATGGTTGAATTTATTACGCTAGAATAACTTAGTCTTAAGCAATCGGTCGAAAAAATATTATAATTGTGTTTTTTATAAAAGTCCTGTGGCTGTCCGTATTTGAGTAGCTATACGATTCGGTTGTGAGTCACATAATAAACAAACAACAGATGTATCTGTTATGCATCACTATATGATGTAATAATGCTGTTTTTTTTCTAAATTGTGATGAAAAGTATATTTATCGATATTTTATTATGTTCCAGTCAAACGATGTAGTTTTTAGGTAACATGTAATAATTCCGTAGCTTCTACACTGTTTGGAATCGTTAACGGTATTCATTTTCAACTGATTGTAATATGTTATTTATAATTTCAACATAAATAAATCAACAGGTAAAATAATAAAGTGTATTTTTAACACTAAACATACCATAACCGGGTCAAATGGCCCATTTTGAATTTTGCATTGAAAATGTACGTATCATCGTATTGCTTTTGCACATTTGACTTGATGACTTTTTCTTACTAATTAATATACAGTCATACTATTTTTTTCCCTCCCTAACAAGCATATTTCATACATTCAAGCAGGAAATATAAAGTCACATTTGACCCGCTATGGTAGAAATAGGTGCCTAGTAAGAGTTGGTATGATTAGTGTTAATAATGCTTGCACTGGGTGGGAATCGAACGCACGGCCTGTGGTATGGCAGTCTAACTAGCGAGCAATGCAACTGGTACATTTGGTGGGTGTGTGAGCGATGATATATGATGTCGGACATTCTTTACACGGCCATCTGATCCCAAACTAAGCAGAGCTTGAACTATAGAAACCAGATAACTGATATAGTACATATTCTACTTTTTTCAAAATATTTATTTATATAGATACTAGCTGTCCCCCGCGGGATACTTTTTATACTCCGAGGGATGTAGCATATTCCCAGCTTAACCCTATGTGCTATTCCAGACTGTAATCTATCTCTGTGCCGAATTTCATCTAGATCCGTTCAGCCGTTCGTGATTGAGCAACAAACATCAATTAATACAAATTTTCGCATTTATAAAAATAGTAACATTTTCACCCAGACACAAAACAAACAGACATGCTCATTTCACACAAATGTTTGTCCTGGGCGGGAATCGAACTTTGCTGCTTGGCAGTCAGAATCGCTAACCACCAAACTAACTGGCATTTTTTTTTCTTTTTTAATAGAAGACCTTTAGTATTTAAAAAAACGATTTCATATGTATTTTCTGGTATGTTCATCTTTTATCTATACTTTACATATATACAAATGAATGTTTGTCTGTATGCCCTTTATAGAATCGTAAACTATGCAACGGATTTTAATGCAGTTTTCAGCAATAGATAGAGTAATTCAAGAAAATGGTTTATAACCAGTATTAAGAGCGGGCAAAGCCGCAGGGCGCACCTAGTTTTACAATAAAAAGAGTAAATGCCGAGGTGTCGAGAAGAAAAGCTAAATGGAAGAGTTATTTATTATATTTTAAGAGTAGTAGAGCTCTTAGTGCAGAGTTCGTCCGGGGAAGTACTACCACCTTACCCATTTCCGCCGTGAAGCAGTAGTGCAATTGTATTACTGTGTTTCGGTTAGAAAGGTAAGGGGGCCGGTGAAATTACAGGCACATGAGACTTAACAACTTCACGTCTCAGGGTCGACAACGCATTGGCGATGCTCCTAGTGTTGCAAATGTCCATAGGCGGCGGTGACCACTTACCATCAGGTGGACCGTCTCCTTGTTTGTCGGCCCAAGTGGCATAAAAAAAAAAAAAAATTAAAAAAAAATACATATTGCATCGACCCCTATTTACTACATTATTATTGCGTTGAAATAACAATCACTAACGGAAGCAATTATTATATTTGAATCGAATCGGAAGTTGTAATCGGCTTTTGCAGTGGAATCAGTTAAATCGACCGTTGTTGTTTGACGCAATCACAAGGTCTTAGATTTAATTGGGGATTTTGGGGTGCATTTTTTATTTTTTTTATTTATTTATTTATCCTCACTTACTCATACTTTTACAGGATACTTACCTAATACAGTAGTGTCGACAACTTATTTTCTATATTTTCAATATATTATATATTTCTAAAGCAAAATATTTTGGTAGCTATCTTTGTGAATTCACTCAGAGTACAGTGGAATATGTCAATCTCAGTAGCAATTAGATTGAGATTTAACTAAACCACAACGAGATTTTACTAAACCGCAATTCAATGTTCCGAAATCAAATTTTTATTCAAAACCCGTTGCTCCTATAAAAACATTTGCAACAGAAATAAACACTTCTTGCTCAACTACTACTATTATAAAGTAAAGTTTATGAGTTTGGATGTAGGGACGTAGGCGAAAGTACTTATCCTATTTCCTAAAGAAATACCATTAATAAGAATGTGCAGATCATACAATGATTTATCAGCCGTAAACGGACAGGTAGACGTATTTGACTATCACCACCATAAATTTAGAAAATGTATCCTAAGCATCCTCGTTTGATAAGATAACATAATTAATTTCTAATTGTAATTTAATATTAAATATATAATTTAGTGTTTTTTTTTTCTTTTTTTATCTGTTAAGTTTTTAAGTTTTTATTTCTGTTTTTTGTAGTACGTTAAGCTTATCATGCTGTGTGTATACGTTCTTGGGTCTCAATCTAGACTAAATATTTTGATTTCAATTTTACATTTATATTCGATTGTGATCTGTTGTAAAATAAAGAAGAAATATAAAATTATATTATTTAGTATATCAGTTATTATGTTGTTATCTGTTGTACAAGCTCTGCTTTGTTTTGGATCAAAAGCCGTGTGTAAAGAATGTCCTTGGATATACGAGTATATCGTATTTTAGAGGGGAGTTTTTTTTTAAGTGAAAACTTCTTTAGCGGCTTTGAGCAGTTTTCTTGGGATGGGTTTAAAATGTTAAAATCACGTCAGGACACGTGAAAATTCGTAAGACGGTAAAAATGCACAACGTTAATATTCGTGTTTTCACTTCTGGCGGCACTCCCGGAGTGCTATCCGTTGTTTTGTTTTAATTCACAAGCAGAGACAGCAAGAATACACGCTATATAATCATAAAGTTTATTTACTTTTTTTGATTTCTTTTTAATGTTTGATGTTTCTAAATTGTATAAATTATACTTTTGATTGGGATTTGGATATTTTCGATTTTTTGTTATTTGTCTTTTCTTTATGGGCTGTTTAATATGTAGGTAACGTATATAAAAAAATCGATAAATTAACTTTTAATAATTTGTCCCCAGCATCGATACCAACGAGCTACATTGTATTTGTTGGTGCTCAGTAATGCAGCCTCCTTGTTCGCTGCAGCCAACCTGGTGCTGGTGCTGAACCCTGAGGACAGGTAATGTAACTGGTCAAAATTAAAAACTATTTAAATTCAAAGCCATTCATACAGTTTTGGACCTAGATGGACATTTATGAAGGTTAAATCATAAATAAATGTAGCTTCAGTAACTTTAAATTTGACCTTCATAAGTGGCTCCCGAGGGCCTAAACTGAATAAATGGTTTTGAATTTTTTTAAACTGAAGTGACCACCGTTTCGGAAGTCAGTCTTCGGTTATAGGTATATGTCGCAACATTTCGGCAAAACTCTTAGCTTCACGCTCATTATCCCCGACGTGGTAACCTTTGCCTTTCTCAGTAACTTTGCGTACCATGTCTCAGTATTGAGATCAAAATCTAAGAAGATATTTAAAGTTCCAACGTGACATGTGGTGAGTTTCTCGGTCACAATATAAGTCCCGCAGGGTAATTGTGTAATGCTTTCGGAACCATCGTTGCAGTCAATTTTGCATTATACCGACGGCGCTAGGAGAGAGCCTACACTGCTCGCGCGCCGAACTATCAATGTATTATGAAATAGGCTTCCACATTGAAACCGAGAGAGTTACACAATTGGGTACCGGTAATTTTTTTTTTTTACCACTTGTGCCGGCTAACAAACAGACGGTTATCCTGATGGTAAGTGGTCACCGCCGCCTATGAACACTTGCAACACCAGGGCCATCGCCAATGCGTTGTCGACCCTGAGACATGAAGTTGTTAAGTCTCATGTGCCTGTAAGTTCACCGGCTCCCTTACCTTTCTAACCGAAGTGCAGTTATACAAGTGCATTACTCCTTCACGGTGGAAATGGGTAGTAAAGTGGTAGTACTTTCCCGAAAAAACTGCACTAAGAGCTCTGCTACTATAAAAAAAAATGCTTTTTTTTCATTGGCTTCTATAATGGTATATACCCTTGCATAAAATAAACTAGCCTTTATTGCTGAACTAATTTTTACAATGATTTTTCTTACAAATATGTTAACTTTATAACAGTTTTTTTTTACATAAATTAGGTATCAGTAAACGGTCGTTTCTACGTTGCAGCTTGTCTTTCGACATAGGCCTCCTCTAATGATTTCCACTCTATTCTATCTTTCGCTATGCGAGTCCATATTGGACCTGCTATTTTTCTGATGTCGTCTTCCCATCTTCTAGTTTTTCTGCCTCTATTTCTTTACACAAAATATGGGCTATTAAATACAAAAAAATATTTTCTTATCCGACAAGTAGTTCTAAAGATAAGCGAGTTTAAACAAACAAACTCTTAAGCTTTATTATATTAGTGTAGATTAGTAAGTTTTGGATATCTAACAAAGAACACACCTTAGTTATACATAATATACAATAACACAGTTGTGTTTTATACATAATGCTTCCTCAATAGTAGCAATAGATTAAAATTAACAGAACGCAATACAAAGCGAAGTAGCTGACCCGGCAAACGTTGTTTTGCCATATTTACATTATTATAAACTATACATGAAAATTTATCGTACTACAATTATTTTATTCGATTGCCATCTTGCAACCCTATTGCAGATCGGTGGATGGAACAAAATAATATAAAAATTGCGATTAAAAAACAGGGGTTGATCGTAAAATGGTCAAAATATGAAGTTGTATATTTTTTAATGCTAAATCATAATAAAATAAATTGAAAAAAAATTGTCCAATAAATAACAAAAACATGCTAGGGGTGGACAACCCTTATCACTTAGGGGTATGAAAAATATATAGTATCCGATTCTCAGACCTACTGAATATGCATATAAAGTTTCATAAAAATCGGTCAAGCCTTTTCGGAGGAGTATGGCAACTAACATTGTTGTTAACTAACTTAACGAGAATTTGATATATAAGATTTTATTTAGTCTGCACCATTACTTTGACTTTCCGATTCTGGTACGTCGATTACAAACATGACTTAGTGCCCTATTAATGAGTTAATTCTCTATCGAACATCAATCGTTTAAAAACCATCCTCGTAAGTATGTAGATCTAAAAATAGTACATGTTCACAACTATTGAGTCACCATAATTAGTACAGCCATCTTTCGATAGATGGTGCTGTACGAATGACGTATTATTTCTGCATCGCGATGTTAAGAGTCTCCCCGTTTTAATGACCCCCCTTGTAAACTTTAGTTCTGTATCGCTTCTCGGCCTTTTGGCTAAGATCAAAGTGTAGTATCTGTTCTTTTCAGCTTAATATCTGAAAGTTCCCTCACTGAGGGACCAGTATATTAAACTGATTTTTGTATCCAGACGGGATGAACGGGGCTCGCTCCACTCCCGTCGCGGGTCGGCCCGGCATTGCAGTGCCGCCGGGATCGGCCCATGTAAATACCTGATACCATCAATAATAATGAGAATATTCTCGCACATATAGCTTTATGATCTCATTATCAACAGTTGTCTATGAATGAGGCTGCTAAATATCTACGTTCTACTACAAGCAAAGCCAGCGAGCAAACCTAATATTATCTTGTCAGATATTTTAAAAGTTAATTCGATCATGGAGTATACTTTTATAGTGTTAGCGAATGACATCCGTCAACAACCTTACTACGTCACATTCCGTCTAACCGTTCATTATTTAAACTAGTATATTATTTCCATAGTATTTTAAACTACTTATCGTAATTTGGCAAACGAGGTATCGTTCGAAGCGTCTTGATCGTCTGCTGGTTATAGGATATGTGACGTCACAATAAATTAGATATGGCGCTCTCTACAGGACATAAAGGCATTAACTATAAAAATTCTTATAAGTGACACGATAATGTTTATTTATTGTTATAATTTATTGTTATAAAATCTAAATAAAAAAATGTAAACCGAATCTGCAAATACTTTATTACGAAATTATTACCCTAAAATAATTGAAATAAAAAAAATAAGTTCAAAAACTAAAACCCGACCACGAAAAATTACGCTTTAAAAAGTATGAAACAAGAAAATATTCTCATGTGAAATTGTTATACAAATACAATACAAATACATATACAAACTATCCAATATTTATTGTCTATTAAATAAAAAACTCACACATAATATATTTTAAAGTATTTAATACCTGTTCATAGTGATGTTCAGAGGATAGCCGTGGTCGTATGAGCCATATGACCATATATGAGGTGGCATACAACCGTAGTCGGGTTTTTTACACCTTGGGTTTAATTGTTGGAGTTTTAATAAGGATCCCTATTTTTTTCTTAATATAATATAGCCCATAATATAACCCAAATCGGTCAAGTATATTCGGAGCCTATTCATTGCAACCAAAAATACAATCAAATCTTTCCTCTTTATTATATTAGTGTAGATTAATATAATTCAGTGCCTAAATACAACTCTATGACTGATCATTTAGTAGCGAGGTCGGTAAGTCCTTTGTAGTAGGCACCTGTCACGCTGTACCTATAAATTGCCCTTCCCTTAACACCATGACTTGCCATAGTGAGTAATGAACTTTATCTAATTAAAATAAAAAAGTAACTATTACGACGTCTTTATAAAATAAGTATAAGATAGTATTATTTACAGTGAATATGAGGAAAACCGCATTGAATAGTATAAAGTATAGCCGCAAGTAGATCAAAGTTCATAATCGAAATCAAACAATGAACAAATAACCTCATGACGTTACTCACTTATATTATGACTAGCAGAGGCCTAAGCAAGAGCATCTATCGTAAGCGTATCGTCATCGTATCGAGTGCGCCAAAAAGCGTGTTTATAAATAAGTAAATAAATATCCCGGGACATTATTTTTACACACGGCCTTTGCCTTTACCATGAGTTTTTAACCTACGTACTCGCTAGCGACGGCGTAAAACATTTCTATGGCAAATGTGTACAGCGCCACTAGCGGTCACCTAAAGAACTAAAATCGATAGTACGAGTCGATAGGTAAAAAACCTATCGAAATGTAAACACTAGCGAGTAACGTTTTTTAGCCTTTCCTATAGAAGTTCGGTACCATGAGTCACAAATTTAACAGTTGCTATCGAGAAATACTGTATCGATAGTAGTTTACTTGCTAGTGACTAAAGCTAGTTTCGATAGCAACTCATGGCAGAGGTACTGATCCCAATCTAAGCAGAGCTTGTACTATGGAAGCCAGATAACTGATATACTACTTTTTATTTTTCTAAATCATCTATATATTATATATACATATATATTGTAAATATCTATATATGTATGATATATAGATATTTACAACCAGACACAGAACAAACAGACGTTCATGCACACAAATGTTTGTCCTGGGTAGGAATCAAACCCGCGACCTTCGACTTGGCAGTCAGGGTCGCTAACCACTAAGCCAATTTATTTGGTATAATTGAACGTGAATGGAAAATTGAAACCACTGTTCAATTTTCCATTGCATTGGATTCGATGACGATACGCTTACGATAAAGGTTCGTGCTTAAGGCACAGATGGCGGCGTGTAAAGAACGTCCAAAGAAAAAAAAAACATTAAAGAGGCATTATACATAGAGATCATTGGCTCCAATTTATCATATCTCTGTGGCGATGTTGATCTAGAACGTTGCGTACGTTTGCACTCAGCTGCCCTCCTTAGCCTTTGTTATCAGACGTCGTGGGTTTTATTAATGAAATTGTTTCGAATTGGAAACATAGATAACATATTATATATAGGCCGTTTATAATGGTTAGTTGACAATGCTTAATTTATATTTCACGATTCGAAGTAACTTTGTAATTATAGAAGTACTAGCTGTCCCCGTGGTTTCACCCCCGTTTATCGATATCATATATAGCCAATAAACATATGTAGTATATCAGTTATCTGGTTTTCATAGTATGTACAAGCTCCCCTTGGTTTGGGATCAGATGGCCATGTAGCAAGAATCTCCTGGGATATTTATTTATTACTAGCTGTTCTTGGCATGCGTTGTTGTTTTTTGTGTCAGGAACCTTCCCAGGCACATTTAGGACAAATTACTAAAGATTCAACGCTTAAATAGTATGAGAAGGTAAAGGGTACATACACACATACATTTATATATACACATGCAAAACCTAATTTTTATAAACATAAAATATAGACTAGTTTCCCCCCTGGGCCAGGTTCCTGAGGGATCTTTAATTTAAATATATTTTAATTTTGTCAATTTTGTTTTCTCTTAAATTGTATTCTGTTATTCCGAGGTTTCACCAGGACAGTTCAAATAATACTTTCGGCCTTCACGTTACAGGCTTTGCCTAGTGTGAAGGTCATAAACTCACACTAAGAAAAAAACCTCCAGCATTATGCATATTATTTTCTATGCTTTTAATATTGTAATAATAAATAATATAAATTATCTGTATTGATGTGCATTTTGCTGAAATAAATATATTTTTCTTTTTCATTTTCTCAGGATACAAAGTATGCTTTATGTTATTCCGTGACATGTTCTATCTATGTGGCAAACATCATCCAAACCCGTTAGGTTGTTTTTGTGTGAAAGAGTAACAAACATCCATACTTCCTCACGAACTTTCGCGTTTTATAAACTACTACCGGTTCGTTTTGATTAAATCCAGCCACCGCTAAAAGTGTTACCACATCCTTCATCCAATTAGCATTAAAAACTCCATCTGTATAATTTCAGGATCTCAATAAAACGCGGCAGCGCCATCACGGCGCTCGGATTCGTGTACTTCATGTCGCTGTTCGAGCTGCTGAACATGTTGGCGATGTTCACCGGCGTCGGGTCGCGGTTCCGCCACAAGTACCGCCTGAGCTGCGGAGATGTTCTAGACATTACTAACAAGTACGTATAGCTTTAACACTGGACCTACACGGGTTTCTGTGCCCTAAGCAAGATTAACATGTATCATAAGCGTATCGTTATCGTATCAACTGTGCAAAAAACCAATGCGGTTTGCGATGTTCAATTTTCCGTTCGAATCAGCTTTTCCACAGTCGACACGATGACGGTACGCTTGGTCGATGGTCGTGCTCAGGCCTCTGTTTGCCGTGCATTTGGGTACAAGTTACTAAGCTTTGTCAGTGAGTGAAGTGATTGGGCAGGCCGCATCGCTAAATGAACTGATAACCGATGGGATAGAAAGATTCTGGACCACGTAGAAAGCGCCGAGTGGGACGACCTCTCACCAGGTGGACCGACGACCTGGTCAGGGTAGCTGGATGCTGGCGGCTCAGGGCCGTTCGAAGTGGTAACCTAAAGGGGAGGCCTATGTTCAATCATCTATATTTTCTAAAAATGAAGGAATTTTTATAATAGGTGCTGTGGTTCCTGCAATTAGGGGGCAGCCATCAATTACGTGAGACGAATTTGGTTATTTTTCGACCCCGTCTGCCCTTGGTGAGGTGTCGTGTTCGTTTTTGTTCGACCCTCTTCCCCCGCCCCTAACCTGACGTGAGATTTGTTACTGCTACATTGTGGCGTTCGCACATTCGTTCATTAAATATGTACGATTTACCTATATATGACTTATTTTAACCTAGCTTTCTTGCAATTTTACACTGTTTCTTGCGGATAAAAGAATAATGTGATATTTGCCGAGACCCGACCTCTCCTCTGCGTGAGATTGATTGATTGACCCCCCTCCCACCCCTTAAATGCGCGTACGTAATTAATGGAAGCCCCTTTATTTCCACATACACACAAACTAACAAAATATTCCATCACATCTTCACACTAGTTAAGATTCCTTTATAAACAAGGCCTTTCCCACATAACAGAGTGGTATCGGCAGTCCAAGCGGCGTTCTGCTGCATCACAGGCGCTATCGTGTGCCTCTGGTCTTGCACCAGAGACTTCATGCGGTCTTCCCACTACATGTCCGAGGCCTACGCGTGGTTCGGCGCCGCATACTTCTTCTACGACATCTGGTCTATGTATATGGTGAGTACTTGTGCAACTGCTGTACCACCTGTAGCTGTATTGTGGTCACTTTACTTAAGTTAAAAACACAACTAACATAAAACTGATATTATATATCGTGGTCGAACGCTATCCTCTGAGATACAGGCTCCTGCCTAGTTCAGAGGAGTCCATATTTGGTGCTACTATCCGCTGCCACCACACTAGACTACTTAGAATATAATTATTTATTGACAATTTTATATAGTTAAGTTCTAAATTTGTAATTTTAATATTGTGTCTGTGGTGAGAAACAAAATATTTTATTTATTTATAGATTACTAGCTCCGCCTGCCCTTACTTGCTTGCCCTGCGGTTTCACCCAGGATAAAAATTATCCTATATGTTATTCCATGGCATGACATATCTATGTGGCAAGTTTCATCCAAAACCGTTTGATAGTCTTCGTGTGAAAGAGTAACAAACACCCATACATACTCACATACATTCGCATTTATAATATTAGTTGGAAGTAATATTAGCATTACCTCTAAGAAAGTAAAATGAAAGTGCAAGTCATTTATAAAAAATTAAAATATTTTTCGACAGCTAAGGAAGTGATATAAAAATGAACCCTGCATTGTTTTCATCAGCTATCATACAATCAACCATTGGATCAATAGATGTACCTTATTCTAATATCAATAAAGATGACTTTTCTATAACATCCTTAGCATTTAAAAGTCACCAAGTAATGTAGGACCTAGGACCACTTCTCTACCATAGACTAAACTCCATTAAAAAATATCCTGAGCCGGATTATCCATTAGGCAGAGTAGGGAACTGCCTAGGGCCCGCGCCATGAGATGAATGTAACAAACCCTCAATGATAATATACAGTGTAAACTCTTTATAACGAAACTCAAGGGACTGAGCATTTTTTGTCGTTATAGAGAGTTATCGTTATATGGAGTGAACAAAAAAAAACAAAACAAAGTGAACAAACCAACCAACTTGGGCTCACTTCAACGTTATAGGGAGTTTATCGTTATAAAGGATAACGTTATAAAGAGTTTACACTGTAATTCCCTTTTTTTTTGTAATGTGGCACACACAAAGGACTATTTTATGGAGAGAGACATAAGACTACTTTTTATCCGCGTGAAACCGCGGGGCACAGCTAGTTGTGAATAAAATAGAGTTTTTATAGAAAGCATATATTTTAGGATGTTAGTAAAGGGTACCCGTGGCATGCATTGCCTCCGGGCCGGACATAGTCAATTCGGCCCTGCAAAAATGGATTCGCTTAATTCCAGTAGATTTAAGAAAATCTTTATAATTACCCAAAGTAGGTCCTACGAAGATACAGAGAACTTACTGTGTTAAAATAAACGTACTACTAAAAAATAATATAAGGTTTTGTACTATAAGATAATTATAACGACTATATTGTTATTATAGATAATATGCTAGCTTTTTTCTGAAGCACACGTTTTCCAAGTTTTGGCATATCTGCTTTATTAATTATACTTAAGGAAAACAATGTACTTATTTCTTATAATTTGTAAATTGGAGAAATTAAAATTATTATACCTTTAAACCTTATACATACCTTGGAAAAATTTACATTGTGCAACGTCACGGTATGCGATGGCCTTTGCACAAATTCATTGTAAGATTATACAGAAAACAAATATCAAGCAACCTATTTCGCTAGATCTCTTTCTCTCTCAAGTCCCAAACAAGGAAACTCGACAGGAAATCGACTCGTTTTTCGCTTCTCTGTCAGAGAAGGAGATCCAGCGAAATTAGTTACTAGACATTTTTTTTAGTACTCACCATCTTGGTGCACTCAACACGTGCTCAGGCCTTTGTTAATCCCCCAGGTGCACGTCCAAATGAACTTAAACGTGGATTACGTAAAGAACAAGATCCAGCGGCGGATGTCTCGGGGCGGCGAGGCGGCGCTGTCGGGCGGCGACGCCAACGTGGCCGCCAGCTTGGCCACCAGCGTGGCGCCGCGCCCCTCCGCCCCCTCCCCGAGGGTCAGCACGTCCTTCCTCGCGTACTGCTGCAACGAGCCCGTCATTCTGATGCACCATCTCTTCATTGGCGGGTTCGGATTCCTTGTTATTGTGGTGAGTTATTTTTGTATCATGTAACTAAGATTTCACCTCGCGATATATACGAGTATATTATAGAAACAATAATAACCAACAAACAGAATAAATAATTATTTATGGTCTTTGTGTTTTTGAGTTTCAATCCCTAAAGGGAAAATCCCTAAAGTTTACAAAGTAATACCGTTTTAATAATCGTTTTAAAGTTAGGGTAAAGAGTTGTTTCGGCTGTCTTTCTTTACAAATTAGATCCCTAAGTTTGATTTTTTGATCAGAAAATTTTTAATCAAATTAAATTTTTCATACAAATGATGCGTTTGTATGAAAAATCTTATTCCTTGGTCAAATTTACTTAAAAGAGGAACAGATTCGACTGAAAATTTGAAAGCCATAATGTAGCCGAACGTTGCAGTACCTCCGCGGCCCTCTGGGCGACTGCACGTTCGGGTTCGTGTACCTGATGGAGCTGTCGACGCCGTTCGTGTCGGCGCGCGGCATCCTGTCGCGGCTGCGGCTGAAGCAGTCGCGCGCCTACCTGGTCAACGGCGTGCTCATGCTGCTCACCTTCCTGCTGTGTCGCGTGCTCAGCCTGCCCTACGTGTGCCTCATGTACAGCCGCATCGTGGGCCTCACTTATGTCGAGGTATGCAGGACAACTCACTTCACTTTTATCGCTACCGGATAAACGTAGCGATAAACATTATAACAATAGGGGAGAAACATAAAAATATTTCATTTCATAAATTGAATTAAGGAATGTATTGATGCTATTAATTTCGACTATCATTAGTACCTTTTTAGGATCTAAACTGTATTAAAAGCTTTGAATTTAAATTATATTGTACACTTTATTGAACAGGCAATCAAATCCCTCCCGACCGGCTGTAAGATATCAATCTGCATCCTTCTACTTCCGCAACTGTACTGGTTCTACCTGATGTCGGCCGGCGCGCTGAAGATGTTCCTGTCGTCCAACAAGGCGGGTCGCGGCGCCGCGGCCGGCCACGGCGACGCGGCCGAGCGCGGCCCGAGCGCGCCCGAGTGCAGCCCGAGCGCGCCCGAAGCGGCCGCCGAGCCCGCCCGAACCGCGCGTGCCGCCGACGCCTCCGACAAGAGGAGTTGATGCCGACGCCGGCATCGGCGCCACAGGATTCCACACAAGACTTAGGCGAGCTCCGGTCAGGTCAGTGACATCTTGTTTGATTGCTATTCAGGTTTGGCACGCGTTCCCGTAGAATCCAACGATCCTGGGTAATAGCATAGCTAATATCAATGGAATAGTGTAGAATATGAAACGAATTATTGAAATCGGAGGAGGGTTTTTTAGGCTATGATAATTTCAGTTATTCAGTCATTATGAATGCTACAATAAAAAAATTTGGTGAAAGAAAACATCGTGCCAATAGCACAGTGGAAGGGTATTTTATAGTACCAGCTTAGCTGGCTACCAAACTCAAATGTCTGTCTCGAAGCATCTATCGGTTTGGTCTGACAGCAGCATTGGTAAGCCACTCTAGGCTCTTTGAGCTAACCACCTTCGACCACATCATTACTTACCGTGGTGAGATTGTGGTCAAATACAATTCTAACAACTCTATATTTATTGTTAAAAAATGTGTATATTTTTCTAAATGACGTCCTTATGCCCACAGGTAAACGTTTGTAGCCCAAATACACCCACAGCTGGACATACGTCTATCCTAAAGTGGGAATACAAACCAGGTGAAGCTTTTAGTTACTCTCTAATAGATTTTGCGTTATAATAGAAAAATTTTACTCTTCCAATGTGTCTACTTATTTAGATTTTAAAGTATTGATTTACTTCCAAAGGGTATGATGCATTTTTAACCGACTTTCTTAACGGTAAGATTCTGTTTTCAAGTACCAAACAACTACATTAAGACTAGATTATGTACATACATTGTTATTTTATTTATACGTAGTTTGAAGACAATTTATTTTCATGTTGTCGGGAATTAAATGGCCCTTTTTGACAGTAATGAATGTCAAAGAAAAATCGTCTTTATTGCTTCATAGATCGTTTGTGGGTTCACCCTGTACGATTTTTTTTTCTCTTTTCGCACCAAAAATAACTTTTACTTCTTCACTTCCGAATAATCACAACCTATCGCGTCGACGACTATAACAATCACTTCGGTGTCATCAATGTTAGGTCTTAAGATATTAAGTTCAATTAAAACACTCGCATCGAATATATGTGACTAGCTGTTCCCCGCGGTTTTACCCGCGTTCCCGATATATGAGAAATAATATACATAATTTAATATTAAACTAGCTGCCCGGACAGATGTTGTCCTGTCAAAATAAGTCTATACCAAAATGCAGGGTTCCGATCGCAGCGCCACCTACCAGAATTGTTAATCTAAACCATCCAAGGCGCCACCCAAATGCATACAAAAAAATTCATTCAAATCGGTCCAGCCGTTTAGGAGGAGTTCACTGTCAACACACGTTCAGAAGAATCACTACATAGTATAAAACATAGTCGCTTTCTCTGTCCCTATATCCCTATGTATGCTTAAAACTAGGCAACGGATTTTGATGCCGTTTTTTAATAGATAGAGTGATTGAAGAGGAAGGTTTTTATGTATAATACATGTGACATCCCACGGGAACACGGGTAAAACCGCGGGGGACAGCTATATATATAAAGATATATATTGCTGCTTAGCCGTCAAAACGGATCTATATGTTTTTTTTTTATTTATTACATGCGTTTGCTCTTGGAGCAGGTAATAATGTATACCTCCAGTTAAACGATATCAGAGTGTTTTTTGTTACGAAGGAAGTAAATCATTTCTTTAAAGTTTAAAACCGTGTGTGTCTAATATGATGGCGGAAGATGGCTATAATATATTGATATTGACTAAACTTAGAAATTCCTATAATTAAAGTTACCAGTGTCGTTCTGTTTCGAATGGACTCACTATCCGTGTCATATTTATAATCCAATATAATAATCGTTTAAAAAAGTAAAGGTGCTCCCACACAGTAGATATATAAAGTTATTAAACATTTTGTAGCAAGATAATATTTTATAACAGTAACCAACATTTTGCTACATGTTTAGAATGTTATTTAAATATATAAAAATGAATGTTTGTCTGTATGTCCTTTATAGAATCGTAAACTGTGCAACGGATTTTAAAGCAGTTTTCAGCAATAGTAGTAATTCAATTGGAAGGTTTATAACCAGCATTGAAAGCGGGCAAAGCCGCCGGGCGCGGCTAGTATGTTATAAACACTCCCACACTGATTCAACTCTTATAACTGTAACCATCAGTTTGGTTCGGCCCAGGAAGCTGGTAGTATCTCTAAATGGAGGAAGTGCTTATTTGTATAGCATTTATTTTTTTATACAAGAAAATGCGCTCTTGCTGGATGGGTCGAACTCTGAAAGCGAGAGAACAAAAATATTTGTTACTTGTTGTATAACATCACTAAACATGTATAACTTACTAGCTGTCCCCCGTGTCACCGCGTTCCCGAGGGATGTAACATTTTCCCGGCACAAAAAGTATCCTATGTTACTTCTAATACCTCCAAGAATATGTGTACAAAGTTTCATGATGATCAGTTAAGTTATTTTTGCGTAACAAACAAACTTACATTCACATTTATAATAAGTAAGGATGTTACAGTTTGTCAAAAAAAGTTAGACAGCTGTGTGGGAGCACCTTAATAAACATAAAATTTAATGTTAAAATACAAAACTATGTGTCCGAGCATTATCTTGCAGACTCATGAAACTGCAATAACTGGATGACTTGAAACATATTTACCTCTATGTTATTGTATTATAGTTGCCGTGATTTTAAAGTCCGTTTTTGACAGTTAACAATGTCATTGAAAAATCATCTCTATACCTTTGAGATAAGCTTCATATTTCGATCCAATGGGTAATTGTGTGATTACACTGTTGAACTCTATCGTGTTGAGATAAGGTTGATTTTTGAATGACACAATTATCTGTCAAATAAGGCTTGTAAAATATAGGCAACTTTAGTTAACGTTTTAAATGGTGCTTCTGTCGGCGCAACATAAAACTTATGAATATTTTAGAAATATTGTATTGAATGTGTGCTATTTAATACATTAGTTTTGTGGATATTTTTATGTGTATGGTAATAGCAACGTAGATTAGGGATGTAATAAAATTGCTTAATCGTATGACGTTTAAACATATATTTTGATTTGGTGTCTTAATGAAGTCCTGCCCTTCTCACAGTACGATATAGATATAAGTAGAAGACTGGGTGATAATTTATATTCAATCCATTTCTGAAATTGTCTCGAACGGAATTGTCAATTGATATTTATTATAATTTCACTTTTATCATAGTGTAGTTATTTCAATATTTGGGCATAATAGTAAAATCTTTGTTACTTTTATCATCATGGATAATGCCATCTGTGTTGGCTTCCAAACGATCACTTCCTAGTCTACTTGCCAGGTAGACCAATACACCAGAAAGTAACTTAGCTAAAAATCGAAGCAATTTTGCTCCAATCAATGTATATGTTCTTATATATAACTGCGCCCACGAGGAATGTTAGATGTTCCCGGCATAAAAAGCCTAAGTTACTTCTTATAACATTAGCTATCTGCCAGCCAAATCCCGTTTTGGAGTCCATAGGCAACATATACACATCGATTTATCACCAAGTATAGATCCGGTTTTGATTGAACTGACAGAACTTAAAATATCCCTCTCTCTTTTCAATTATCGAAAAAGAAAGAGAGAAATTTTGTGAAATATCGTAATGTAAGAAGGGTAATAGCGTGACAGAATATAGTATCGGCTTCATGTTACGGTATATATTACATTTTGCTATATATTGATTGATACATAGTTACCTATGTTTCAACATTTTACATTTTTTCATAAATAAAAGCAGCTTCCTATACGCGTTACTAAGAGTTTAGTCATTCGAAGTAATTTAGTTATAGTCTATTTATTTTTATTGTTAAAGTTAAGTGGGATTGTTGTTTAGTGGCCAAGTTTAACTGGCGTTAAGGTTAAGAGAGAGAGAGTTGCGAAGGGAATGGGTAAATAAGGAATGTTTTATAAATTGACAATGCTTCCGCCATGTATAAAATTCAGGAACTTCCGGGTTTTTCAGTACAAAAAATAACAAATTAACATAATATTTATAATAGTCACTATTATAATTATAAACATGCTGTTTTTTTTACTCGAACTCGAATTTTTCCTGAGTAATATTTGATTTTTTTTAACTTTAACTCTTTTTAATCTTCTTCAATCATTCACACTTTAGCATTTAATTAAGTATTCTTTGCATTCTAATTACTTTTAATATATTTGTTTTATTCCATTTATATTTTTTTTTAACTTTTACTTTAAATAGATTTTAACCAAATGTTTATTTTCTTCGCAAAATATGTATGAAGATTACTCTCTAAACCTTAAAGATATGTTCTTAAAATTGTATATGCATTGGTTTTTCATTATTTTACTATGAATTTGGGATTATTCTGAGAAATTCAGATGTCGAATTATCCATTTTTCGGGTCATTCACAGAAGGACTTCCATTTTGTAATTTCTAAATTCAAATAAAAAAATTAAAAAAAATTGTGTGACTAACTACCACAGCATCAGCATACATTCCATATAAAAAAGCTGTTTCTACCGATTTTAATTGCAATCTGACAATGGCTCCGTTTTAAACGCGAAATACAGTTTCTAGAAACCAGTGTTCTCTGAGTAAAATTACATAATACGATCAGCTTATGTTTACCAACAGACTCAGACAATCCAGTTTGGATGGTAAAAAAGTGTTATTAAACAATTTATGATAGACAATACACATATTCTGCTTTCGAGAGCGGTCTTCTAACATTGTAACAGCTTAAAATAGCCAATAAATAAGGTTTATACAAACCAAAGCAACTATATGGCGTTTTAAACCGAATATGAAGTTATGGCTGGTGTTCTCCGATAGCACGGCACGGCAAAACTTTAAGGTATTTTGGAACCTATTTCAATTAACGCTCTTATTAAACTGATAAACTTGATACGAGACTTAAGCATACTGCGGGAGATTGTAGGCGGATTTATTATACTGCGCCATGTATACTCTGAGCTTCCAGTGATTACTTATATTCAATTTACCTTTGTATTTTTTTTTTTTTGTGCGAACGAACGATTTCGCCACTTACAGATAACCCCTTGAGGTTTGCGTTATGTGGCTACATGTACGTTTTAATGCTTTGTACAGTTTATTAAATAAACCAATATAAAAAAGTCTTTAACATTCGCTGTTTTGTGCATTTGTACCGTGCCGTGCTATCAAATGAGCGCCGACCTTTAGAATCTCAAAATACAATTGAACATATATTATATCTACTTAATAATTATTTGATTTATAGTTTCTATCAGTTGCTAGATATTTAATTTTATTAACGGTTTTATTCTCGATGTTAATTAATCCTACTAAATGATGTTAACTTCCGAATTGCCAAATTTTTATTTATACATTTCAATGACTAAGGCCAAAAATAACTACACTAGAAGCGGTCAGCTGACTAGATATATCCCCAAATGTAAAGGTTTACTAATAGACTCGTTTCTTGGATCTATTCTACATTTTTTGTATACAGTATATAGTTACGACTAATCAAACGAATGAGCTTAAAGTTTAATTGTAATGAATTACTTGTTTCAAGTAGTATGTTAGAATGTGCACGATATTCTGTAAAAAAAATGACATATCGCACCCTCAGTACGATAAGGGCTTAACTCAAAATTTTGCGAAATGGAGTTACGATCATAGAGAGACTAAACAAAGGACGCTCTATCCGATGAATAGTAAAACATAGTCAATTTAATGATAGAATAAGCATACCGATGCTTCAGCCTCTTTAACACCGGGACCCACTCTCCCCGCTCAGTGCGAAAGTCACCCAAAATCGATATGTGTCAAAAGTGATTTTTTGAGTTAAGCTCCTATCGTTCTGAGGGTGCGATATACAGTCATCAAATTTTGTTTGTAACGTTAAATGGCCTGGAAATAACTGATACTGACTTCCTCGGTCTAATTTTGTATTAAGATTAATATAATGAAATTATAATAGCATTTATTTCATAGATGTATACGTATGTATGATAAAAAAATATATATAGATATATATATATTTTTTTCTTTATATATTTTCTTGAAATGTTAATTATTTGATTGTTACTTCATGAATTGAATATATTGTGGCAGCAATGTGAAACTATTTGGTGATTATTGTACAATGTGTACGCAATTAGTGTTACCAGTGTTGAAATGTAATTATGTATTGAGCATCACGCGCAACGTAGCTCGAAATACGCTACCGCGGCGGTAATTGAGCTACGTATAAAGATGAAGAAGGCGTTTATAACCTGAATATGAATATAGAATATTTATTTTTCTCAAAAAAAAAATTGGCAGTCATACAAATTGAATAGCGTATTTTTACCTGCGGTTTACACACGTTGATGAACGCTGTCGCCGCGTTAGCGTGTTTTCTGCTGTGTTTTGCGGGATGCTTTATTGTGTAGTTAATTTATATTCTGACTGTTAGCTAGGCACATGGCGCTCTTATTTTGTTCAGAAATACCAACATTATTAAAAACGTAGTATTTTGCTGAGTCCAATTTATGATATTTTTGAATTTGGGAGTCCAATGGAACTTAAATTTGTATGGTGTTTGATTTTAAAGAATGTTTATAACTCCCTTATAAATGTTAACTCAAATAGACAACAACAAAAAAGTTTGCATTCACTTGTAAAACGAGATTATATTTTTTAAAACTAAACGCAATTTGTTCTTTGTTTAAAAATACAAAATTATATTAATTTATTTTGTACCTCAATTGGTACGTATTATTAAAACCTCTTTTTATATTGTTCAATAATGCAAACTTTTTTGTGTGTAGACCTACAGAATTATCGACTATAACACCGGTTAGGAGGGTTGCTTTTGCTGTGCCTAGCGACGCGGTCCGCAGTCAATGATATGAAACAAATAGATGTGATAAATGTCATTGCTAGTGATTTCGGCGTGCAGTCGTGTCTCCCAAGACTGCATACATTGTTGCACTGAGTGTTTTATAAATGTATAGAATATTACCCTTGTTTTATTTGTCGCCCAACCTATCTCCAATTTTTATGTACATGTAAAAATATATATATATGTATACGAGTATATATATATATTTTTTATACCACACAATCCGACAAATAAGCGGACGGTCCACCTGATGGTAAGTGGTCACCGCCGCCTATGTACATTTGCAGCACTAGAGACATCGCCAATGCGTTGTCGACTCTGAAACGTGAAGTTGTTAAATCTCATGTGCCTGTAATTTCACCGGCCGGCGGCCCCCTTACCTTTCCAACCGAACACACAGTAATACAAGTGCACTACTGCTTCAGGGCAGAAATGGGTAAGGTAGTAGTACTTCCCCGGACGAACTCTGCACTAAGAGCTCTACTACACTAATTCTAATTCACTAATTCGATTAAACAGGAGAAACGAAGAAATCGGTGATTGCTAGTGATGCCACAAATATTCGGTTTCTATTCGGTATTCGACCGAATAGTTTGTAACGAATATTAAGCCGAATGCAGATTACCAAATGATGGTAATAAAAGCATACGTATTACTCAGTAATTAGTTTATTTAAACAACAAAATATTAGAATGAATATTTGAAATTTATCAGAGGTAAGTTGCGATGATTGAAATTTTTTTGGAACGAAGTTCCTTATCGCGCGTTGTGAAAGGGGGCTAGACGGAAAAAATTCATACGAAAAGTTGTAACGACACTTTTTTTCATACGTTCGAAATTCAAATGAGATGGTTTATTATTGGGTTTGTTTTTTTCATAATTTATTTAAAGGCTACATACAACATGTTTAAAATTCTGTTCCATTTATAAATTAGTATAATTAGTAATTATTATAAGAAAAGGAATAAGTTAAAAGTAAATTTTGAATCGCACTGAATTGAAAGAAGCATGTACTCGTATTATGTCAATGAAAACTTCGTTCCTATCTGGTGTTCCACGACACCATTTTTTTTTCTCATTTTCATAGAGCTTCCGATTGCGCTTTTGCTCATAAATTCTACATGATTCTGAAAATAGCGTAATATACACTGTAGCAGACACTGTTCAACGATAGCCGACCACCACTTGTAAGGGTCTATACGATCTCCGCGCCGAATATTCGGCACTTCGGCCAAGAGCGTGGCCAAATATTCTGTGAAATCACAATTTGAGACATTACTAGTAATTACTACTGTTAAAATGTTTGAGGATATTATGCATTTGCCAGGGGCATAGCCAATGCGTTTGCGGCCCTGAGACCTGAAGTTGTTGGAACATGTGCCTGTAATTTCACCGGCCCCCTTACCTACTAACAAGAATATGTTAATAAACAACGTTGACGGAAAATTTAACAATCTAACGCGACAAATGATCTATATTGATTCGGAAAACGTGTTCGATAACAATGTTACAAATAAGATAAGCTACTGAACAGCTGTTGATGATTAAGACTGATATAAAAGAAGGGGTCCTCGATATTTGAATGTTGTAGGATTTTGCATCGGCTTCCACCTAGATTTGCTGCGATGTCACGCTTTTTTATATATTCCCGACTTAACTCACGCTTACAATTGGCTTGGTGGTTAACGCTCTGACGGCCAAACCTAAGGTCGCGGGTTCGATTCCCACCCAGGACAAACATTTGTGTGCATGAACATGTATGTTTGTTCTGTGTCTGGGTGTAAATATCTATATAAGTATGTATTTAGAAAAAAAAAGTTGTATATATAGTATCTATATCAGTTATCTGGTTTCCATAGTACAAGCTCTGCTTTGGGACCAAGATGGCCGTGTGTAAAGAATGTCCCAGGATATTTATTTATTTAATAGTGTCCTGAGCACGAACATCTATCGAAAAGATATAATTTTTATGGAAACTTGAACACCATGCATACCGTGACGTTGCGCGATGTTCATTTTCAGTCTTTTCATTGTTTTCATTGCATCGATTTTTGGCGCCCTCGATACGATGACGCTACGCTTCCAATAGATGTTCGTGCTTAGGCTTCGATTCTGTAAGAAGTATGTGAAGATGTTTCGTCGCGGCCTTTATGCTCTGTCTCTTTTGGTAACTACCCAATAACGTGAGAGATAAGTTCACCGAGGCCTCGTTGCACTAACTCGGCGACCAATTTTGTATTAGCTGAATAGAGGAGCTGAGCTCGACGTTGTTTCTTTGCTGTCGGTATGCTATATTTCTACGTTCTCCGAGGCCTTCTTGCGCTGTCTCATCTACGAAGTTTGTATCACCTTAAGAAGATGGCGGATCTGCTACAGAATACAACAGATAAGCAGTTTCAGAACCCTAAAATTAATGACGATCCTTTGAAAAAAGGCATGACGTCACTGCAATGTTAAATATAGCATAGTTTATAATCAGCAATAATCACTGATGTATTGATGTTAGATATAATGTAATGATAAATACAATAATATACATAATTACTAATCTAAAAATCAGCTTATCAGAAAATGTTTACAAGTGAATTGTAGAGGAAAAACGTATCAGAATGCTATCAAATTGCTTGACATCAATGGCTCTATGAAATTTGGCTTTTTAAGGGTCTATTTAACCGACGTGAGAAGGAGGTTTAACTAAGCTGAAATAACCTGACACACCCTGAGCGTCCAGAAGCTACCCCGAGGCAAATGGGCGACGTGGTCGCGATGGTGCGACAGGACGATGAGGGTGCTGGGGGTTGGTATCACGCTTCCCCCGAGACGGCCTCTTTCAGCGTCGCGCGTGGAGGGCTGATAGGTACTCATTCTGAAAGATTACCCGGCATTTTCCACACCACAGATGGCGACTAGTGTGTCGTTTTAGAATGACATAAAGATTTCCCGTCCAAAAAAAATGTGGTAGGTTAGGTATTTTATGCTTTATTCCATGCTTGCACCACAAAAGTAGTAAGTACTTGCATGCACATGCCAGTATGGTAAAATTTTTGAGGTTACATGTAACCTTGCTAGTTTTTTACAGTTGAAAGCTGACTTCCGAATCGGGGGTAGCTATAGTAACTTTGACCTTCACCAGTGCCCACCCGGGGCAAAACAGTAAATGTTTTTTGAATTATTGATTTTTTACCAAGTTTTTGAGTACCAGCCTTTTTACAAGCATAACTTTAAACATAATATATTTAGGTACCTTTGTCATATTTTGGCAGCCCTACATTGGATAATGATGTAGTTATACGAATCATAGATTTAGATCTAATTCTCGAACTAAAGATAATGATAATAAACTCTGAAAACCCGTTTTTCTATGTAAATCTAATGTGATAACTCAATTACCAATTAACTGATACGGTCGTGTGATGTCACGTTTGAACAAACTAGACTAAACTGGCCTATATTACCCAATTTACAGTTGGCCGTAAATGTCGTGGTTACATCCATTGTAAAAAGACAAAACTGTAACCACAATATGGAATGAAAGAAAGAAAACTGTAGATAGAGATTTGGGATAAGTAAAATAGTCAATTATCCGAGTACCTAGTAGGGCATAGTGCAGAGTTCATCCGGGGAACTACTACCACCTTACCCATTTCTGCCGTGAAGCAGTAGTGCACTTGTATTACCTACTGTGTTTTGGTTAGAATGGTAAGAGGGTCGGTATGAAACTAGTTCGGTGTTGATTGCTATTATTATCTAATTGAGTAAGACGAGTCCTTTGATATATAAGATATTCCTTTTTATTCTGTTTCGTATTAATAACATTATAATTAAATTCACATTCCGAGGTATTCGAGTTACGTAAAGAAAGATCTTGATGACTACCCTGTTCCGATTCGTTTGGGGTCGGCGAAACTTGTGGCGTAATGTGATGTGATGGATAACGGGAAGAAGCATGTCATATTGACATTCAATTCTTCATTTTTTATAATAATCTGGGCCATCGAATCCCAAACTAAGCAGAGCTTGTACTATGGAAACAAGATAACAGACTATATAAACTACTAATTCTTTTTCTAGATACATAGATAGATATCTACACCCAAACACGAAACAGACATGTTAATGAACACAAATGTTTGACCTGGGAATCGAAACCACCACCTGCGGCATGGCAGTCAGGGTCTCTAACCACCAAGCCAACTGGGCCATAACATTTTCTACTCATACGTTGCAACCGCCCGGTGTTCCGTAACAACCTATGTCCATTTTTCTATCAAATACCAAACTGCTCCAAGATAAATATCACAGGATATTGTTATTAATTTATTGAAAGCTGACCGCCTACCTCGGGCCAACTCTCTAGAGGCAATGTTAAATATTCATTATCATCGGTATACTCTAATGATCTAGTTGAATGTTGTATTATTTACATTTCATGATATTAATTTGGAAAAACCTCAACTATCGCCGGCGCCGGTTGATTGAATAATTCTCAATAAATCAAAATTTTATCAGCTGTCTCATTATCTGGGTAATTACATTGATTTCTCGCTAATTCCCCTGCTAATATTAGTGCCCTTTTTAATCCTTTATAATACATTTAGTAGCACTCGACATAATCTCAGTGATTGTGAATATGTCACTGAAAACGGGTTTCGTTTTGTTCGCCTTGGTGTTTGTTCAGGTAACGAATATAAATACTTTTTAGTAGAGCGAACTCATGTTATTGCGTACAAAAATCATGTGTTGGTAATCACTTTCATGGAAATAAAATATGCATTAGATTAGCGCCACGATGATCCAACACCGGTGCCAATGGAAGACCAGCTCTGTTTGGCTTGGTTGCAGTTGCCTTGGTGTCTAGGCCAATTCAAGAGTTCGATACCCATGACAAGCATCTGTGTGCATGAACATATTTGTTCTGTGTCTTTGTTGTGTTGTTAAGTCTATGTGGTATATCGGTTATCTGGTTTCCATAGCACAGGCTCTGCTTTGTTTGGGATTGGCCGCACATGAAGGATGACCAAGGATATTTATTTATTTATATGTAGAGTTTGGACAGTTTTATGGCAGATCTGAATGTGTCATGTTTCCACGATGAAGACCTTATCATAAAGTAACAAGCTTATTTTTTCTATGACATTAAAAATCGCTATTTATCCAGACAATCGATTCCATTGATTACCTTGTGTCTCATCCCAACTCATTTCTAATGTGCTGCAGTCGTAAGAGGCGACTTAAGAGTAGACGGATGACTGAGATCGATTGCTTTTATTGTTTTACAAATCCTAATTTTATTTACAGGCACTGGCAGAAGTTGTCGAGGTAGATTTCATAGAAAATGTGATCAGTAAAGGTAAGAACCAACTTAAATAAAGGCTGGCTCGTATTTTGGTCAGAGAATAAGCTTAGCCATACAAAGCGGCAACATAGCCCGCCTTCTGGGCACTTTACCCATAGATAGCTCTAACAATTTAAATTCAGTTTTTTTATTTATAATATATATTATTGCTTCATTTATCAGTTAATTTTAAATAGTTTAGTATGTACACTTTGTTTTATTATGTTAGTATTAAATCTATTGTAATATTGTTTATAACAATAAATCAACTAGGTTACTTAAATAATTCATTAACTATTCATAGTCTTCCACCACAATCTCACCATATTATGTGGCAGAAAGTGATAAGCACACAAAGTTTAGAAGTAGCTTGTAGTTGCCAGAATACAGGTTTATGAGAGACCCTTTGCCACATAAATGTGTAAATAACTGGATACTGAGACGTGCAGTCTCATGTGCCTGTAATTTTACCGGCCTTATCTTTCGAACTGAAACACAGTAGCTAGTACCTAAATAGTTATTGTAGTTCATAAATACTAATTTGATAACAAGTGTATACGGTTTATACCTACGGCTGCCATCCGTACGGATTTACCCGGATTTGTCTTAGTTTAGTTTGGAGGGTGTCCGGGGAGCGTCCGGATGGGGTTTTCAAAAAGAGTCTGGGTGTAACATGGACACATTTGGTGTCAGGGGAATCCGAATTAATTAGTAGATAAGCAATTAAAAATTGATTCGTAATCGAGTTATCCATAATCTAATCCATATTTTTAAGCGAGGCCGGGAAAGATCCAATGTCACCTAAATATCCGGGGCTTTTAAGTTTTTGTCCGGCGTTGGCAGCCCTATTTATACCATACAGTCCTACTTGCAGTATTTTATTTCGTGAATAACGGTACTGGTTCATTGTTTAGTTGTGCAGTTAATTATTTTCTTAATTCAAAATTTTACGCTTTAATTAGTTTCTACAATTGTTTATTATCTTATATCTCCTTGCTTGAACGTAATCAATGAATAAAATAAGTTGTATTTTTATCAGACACAAGCGACAGCCGGATCGTCTCCGGCTGGGAAGCAGAACCTGGTCAGCATCCCTACCAGACCAGCCTGCGGATGGTGGCGTCCAATGGGGGCGTGACCTCTTGCGGTGGCTCCATCATCTCCCGCAACTGGATGATGACTGCTGCTCATTGTACCGCTGGGTAAGTTCATGAGCCAGTTAGCGAGGCGGCTGGGCACCCTGATTATCACGTAGCAAGTCGTTGGTTCGATTCCCAACCAGAACAATCTTTTGTGTGCATGAACATGTGTCTTTGTTCAGTGCTGGGGTGCAAGTATGGTACCTACATATGTATAAAAAAAGTAATAGGTGGATGGTATATGTGTAATGCTTATTTGCTTGTCTTCTATGCGTTCCTATACCATTCATCCGATTGCGATGAAACAGTGTTATTGTACGCGTGCCCGCGAAGGTTTCTGAAGAAAACGCATGCACCAACAGCTAGCGTATTATGAAATGTCTTGTGTTTAATTATCTCATAAGAAAAATAAACATAAATAATAAACACAAATAATAACATCACATTACTATATACCTATCCCGTTCTCTCGCAGGCAAAAACCTGTAGATGCATATATTTGTCTCTTTTTAATTCATTGAGTTTATATACAACAGCACTCAAGAAGTTATAACTTACAAAAAAAAATAATAGTATTAACGTGACAAAATCCCGAAACCACGTAACAGCACTGATTTTCAGCACATTAAACATGTATTTTTTTCTTCCAGCCAAGTTACGCTCGTAATCCGGGCCGGCGTAACAAACCTGACTAGGACCGAGTACCTGGGGGAGACCACGGAGTGGTACAACTACCCGACGTACAACGACCAGCTGCCCCATGTGGTACAACCTGATGATATTTCGGTTGTTAAACTTAGGCGCCCGGTTGTGTATAGTGGTGAGTAATTATTACTATCACACTAATATTATAAATGCGAAAGTTTGTTAGGATAGATAAATAGATGTTTGTTACACTTTTACGCAAAAACTACTCAACAGAATTGGATGACACTTGGCACATAGATAGTTTATTACCTAAGGATGCTTTTTATCCTGGGAAAACCTCATATGCCTCGGGAACGCGGATGAAACCGTGCCATTGTACACAGGGACAGCTAGTATATACATAATACATAAATATCCTCGGACATGTTTTTACACACGACCATCTGATCGCATACTAAGCAGAGCTTGAACTAGGGAAACTAATCAATTGATATACTACATAATTATGCATATTTTTTTCTTCTAAGTACCTATGTTGATTGGAGATTACCCTCCAAACACACACAAACTCACAAAATTCGCACAGAGTAAGTGCGAATTTTCCCGCTTGTGTTACCCAGGGATTTAAATAATTTGGTTTCTCATGTGTTCTCTTTCTACTCAGATTTTTTAAAACCCGTCCGCGTGCAGTCGCGAGCTGATGCCTTCAGGAACTACGAGAACGAGGTGGTCCAAGCCAGTGGTTTCGGCAGGACTTGGACTAATGGTATGTTACTTACTATACTAAAAAACTCTCAAATATATATATAAGCGTTGTGTTGGCTTAGTGGTCGAAATTCGACCATAATCGTTAGAGAACATTTTATTGATTACCTACCTACACAAAATATTGTCAATAGCCACTATTTATTATTTTTTTGGGAAATTAACAATAAATAAAAAATAAAGGTACGTACTTAGATTCACAAACAGACGAAAGGCAATGACAAAATGGTATTTTACAATACAATTGATTAATTATTTATTAGTGTCTTTCGTGTTCAAAACTGAAATAATCTCGGATCTCTTCTCTCAAATTCTAGTTACTCTTTTCAAAAACACACTTAAAAACAAGACTACTAGAATTTATTATATATAGTCTCTGACTATATTTTCTTATTATGTACAATAAAAAATAAACCGACGGATAGGGTTGCCACAGTAATAAGGTTACTGCCAGGTTAATGACCTGTCTCTGTTATAAAAAAAAGCGATGTACTGTAACAAAACCCTATCTTCCAGGTGTCAGCCCCGAGGTATTAAACTGGGTGTTCCTCCGTGCCACATCGAACCTCGCTTGCGGCCGGGTCTTCGGGACTACTCTCATCACAGATAATGCCATCTGTGCTGGCTTCCACACGATCACTTCCCAGTCCACTTGCCAGGTTTGTACCAGTGACAAAGTAGCAAGCAACTTAGCTATTAATCTCTTGAGTGATTTCAATCCGTATATGTGCTGTGGTATATTGAAATCTGCCAACAATTAATGGATTGATCAAATTGACAGAACCCCTGATGAAAGTATCCCTCACTCTTTTCATATTACGCAAATAAAGAGAGGATCATAGATATAAGTTTTGGCCACTTTTTCATACTCAGAAGCTCTTGTATTTATAATATTATTAGGGAGACAGCGGTGGTCCATTGGTCCACTTTGGCCTTGACGGAATACCAACCCTCATCGGCGTGACTTCCTTCGTCGCTGGTGGAGACTTTGGTTGTCATTCAGGATTACCTGCTGGTAAGTACTCTTCAAGGCTATGTGCACTTATCACCTGGGGCTACATCATCACTTACCATGGTGAGATTGTACTCAAAGTACTCAAAAGTAACTATACATAACATACAGAGTAACTAAAAAAACACTTTAAAATAGAAATAGACTTGTTACAGAGGAGTGCTTATTGATCCTAAAGCATTCCGAGAATAGCATAATTATATTTAGTAATAACAATATAACTAATTGACTCAGGCGTGGCCTTGCGGAAATCCATTACAAGATTATGCGAAAGCCAAATATCTTGTAACTAATTCCGCAGGATCGCCTTCTCCTGTTGAGCTTCCTTGTTGTGCTTGTGGGAGTTGACAGAGAAGGAGATCCAGCGGAATTAGTTACTAGATATTTGTTTGTTGTATAATCTGATAACAATATATTCCTTTCAGGTTTTATCCGACCTGGACCTTTCCAAAACTGGTTGACTCAAATTACTGGCCTGGACTTTGAGAACCTTGATGAGGAACCACCTACGACCGAACCGCCAAGTACAGAGTCACCAACTACCCAACCATCAACAGTCCCACCACCAACTAATCCACCACCAACAACAGTCCCACCAACAACAGTCCCACCACCAATTGCACCGCCAACAACTACTCCACCAACAACTGAACCTGATACCGAAGAGAATACCGAAGCTCCTGAGGCTGAAGAAGACTCCGACGAAAGTAATGAAGACAGCTCAGAAGAAAACGACCCAGAACTGGCTGAGCTTCTCAAGAGGTTGGAAGTGAAAGTGAAAGTCAAGGTTCAATTGAACAAATTCGTTAAAAAGAAGAAGATCCACCACATAAAGGAGATCAGGGGTTAATCTTTTAAATAAAATACATCATTCTTGATCTCTATGGTTTTATTTTCTTCAGATATATGTATTTTTTGATACAACTGTGGTGCCAAATGTGTTGTGCGTTCAATTAAATCAATGAACCTCTCTTTCCTGAAGTAGAAAACTCTCAAATTCTCTTCCCTTCTTCCCAGGTTTTAAATCACACCAGTACGCTTCACCATTTTATAAATAGATGAAACTTTTAACTAAATAAGATTATGACGAATGAGAACTTCACACGGTAAATATAAATATTTACTTCCCTTTTCATCTCATTAAATTAAAAGAAATGTAATTCAAGCTTAATTCTTGATTTCTGGTTTTATTTACTTCATTACCTAATCCTTGATAAGCCTTGCTTATATTGACCAATATATATATAGTGTGGCGAGTGGTTGGACCACAGAGGAGTAAGTATCCTGGGATATTATATAACTAAACAGAACTTGTACTATATAAAACAGATAACTGATCTCCTATTTATATACCTACACATTTTTTCATAGAGAACATACTGACATGTTCATGCACACAAATGTTTGTCCTGATTGGGATCGAACTCCAGTCTCTTACTTAACGATCAAGCCAACTGGCCCGTCGTGTAGTAGAGACCGTCCCTTTTTACACTTTTTCCAATCAGTCAAATAGGCAACATTAGTCGAGTTAGTTATGCAATATCGCAAAACACCTAAAGCAAATTTTGAAAAATGTTTTATGACAATCAAATTAATATGGGAGCCCTAATAGATTAAGTTCATGGAGTTAGCAAACTTCATCCTATTTTTATAGAAAAAGTTGTACTACTATGGCAACACTAAATCAAGTTGTCATTTTTCAATTTACGTCATTACATACTTAAACCCAAGTCGAAGTAGACTCGGGGAAATTATTAAATTTTCCACTAAAATTAATGAAAATCAACCACTTTTGAAATGAAATGGAGGGAACAACCGAGAATGGTAAGTTACGTTACCCGATATAATGCTGAAACCTCCTTATATTCTATTATTTAGTCATGTTTTTGGTGTTTTTGTCATCCGAGTATTTGTGTGGGCGAAGCTGTTTCTCGACTGATTATCTTTTATTTGCCTGCCTGAGCCTCACCTAGTCCGAGAAGAGATCTAAGTTTCAGGCAAGCTATACTACCACATTACAATCTATGAAGGCTAACACATATTTACATTCAATAAAAACGGGGCCACATTTATTGTTTTTCTAAAAGTATATTTACTTCCGCATAATAAGATTCTAATACGAAGTTGAAGGATTTTTGTTCGCTTTAAGTTCTAAGAGTATACCAATACAATATTTAAAATTACTTAACCTTTTACCAGGAAATCTTACAAGGAATTTTAGAGTTATAACCTGGTGAAAAGTATCCAAGTATTTGATATACTAAAAAAATATATGCTGTCGTAAAATAATATATAATTTGTTAATCCTAGTTATTAATATATATATCATATATAATTCTGTTATTTCTACCAGATACATAGAAACTAGACTAAAATAGATAGAAATATTTTTAATCACTTTCTAGAGAGCAAAAAAATCTGTCAAATAAGTAAATCCAAGAAATACCTTTAAAAGTAGACTTTATTATTATACATATAAAATTGAAACTACTCTAAACTGTGTTATTATTATAGAATCCCTCAAATGTGCTGGGTGTTTGAATGACATTGGAAGTGATGACTATGTGTCAGCACTCAGCCAGGACTGGCATAAAGACTGCTTTCGGTAAGTAGAGTTTGCTGAGAATTTTTTTACTTAAGCACTCAATACTAGGTGATAGTTTAAGGGAAAATTGTATCTTCATACTGCAAAGAGATCTGGCTATCAAGTCAGCTGTTGAAACAGAGCCATGAGGATGGATGCCAGCTAGGTGGGTACTTGAATGTACTCACCAGCAAGCTATGATTGATCCTCTAATGTTTAATTTATTGTTGAAATCACACTTAATCTGAATCAGTGTTCAAAACCATCACCCACCAACTTTTTCATCACAATTTTTGCTCGACACAATAAGTATGCTCTCTGACTGGCTTTTGTTGACAACTTGTTAATGCATGTGGTCACCGGTGTACTCTTTAGTGGCCTCTCACAACACACTAGACATAAGTTTAGGGAAATATTATAGTATTTGTTGCAGCCTACAACATAACTAAAGAGCATCAAATATTTTTTTCCAATCGAATAATAACTTTTTGTTTCTTACACTTTCATCATCGAAAACCTGGACCAATCATGCTGAAATGTGGTGCATACATAGCATAGTACTGAGAGATATAAGCTACTTTGTATGCAGTTTAATGCTATAGAAACATGGTGGGAGCTTGTAAGAAATAAATGAAAAAACAACTAATAAAATAACTTATTACCTACAGTGATAAGCAAAATGTTAACAATATTTTATTTTATTTTATTTTATAGGTACAGAAACAGACAACAGATTGTGTATTACTTATAAATCTAGATAATTAACATTATATAAACCTGAAGTCCAATTATAACTGTACACAGCATCTAATAAGCAAAACATAATAATAACAATAATAAACCATTATATTAGTTAAAAGAACAAATTAAAAAAAATAGAAAAAGAAATACACAAAATAATAATAATAATAATTAGGGTAAGTACATCAAATTAATAATAAATAATCAATAATTTGATTCAGTAATTTAAAATAGCCAGACTACACATTCAGCATTATGAATGAATCATCAGAGCTTGCCTTTGTGTAAATATTTGTTTGTTGTTAGGTACTATGTGCGAGTACCTAATTTATTATTTCTCTTCAGTTCTTAGGCTTTAAAAGTGGCGAACTTCCGCCCGTGGTTTTATATGCACTCCTAATGGTTCCATTGTTTTTAGATAAAATTTTGTATAGAACTTATGTGTTTTCACGGTCTGATCTGAAGATTAATATAAGCAATTATATTAAAAGATTTAATTAAACACATGTTTCATAGTTTTTTAACATTCAACCCCTAAAATGATAAAAGGGGGTTGCTGATATCCCTCGGGAACGCGGGTGAAACCGCGGGGGACAGCTATTAATTAGAAATAAAGATTTTGATCCAATTTGAAAATATTTAGGTCGACTAATGGGGAGACAGACTTACGGCGCCTAGGCTCCGCAGAAAGTTCCGTTGACTTGACACCCTTTCGTTAAGGAAACCCTAAAAAGGCTGGTCATTGAACTTCAACAAGGAGGTTGATATTTTATAATCCGCCGGGAATGTTTTGAAAAGATGCCAAGTTACTGTGTTCACATAAAATGTCTAGACTGTATGACCTTACGCTTGAATCATACAGGTCAAAGTACTCTGCGATGGGAACTATTTCTGTTTTTGTACTATATTACTGTACTGTACTGGAAAAGAAAATCGCTGTTTGTCGGCTATTCGCTTGAACTGCGCAAAAGATAATTTAGAGAATTTCTTTCGGAAGGCGTTGTTTATTTTTTCAGAAACGTTCGCGGGCGTTTGTAAGTAGAATATGACGTTTACGTATGTGCGAAATTTCAAGCTCGGTTCAGCCGTTTGGTCGTAAAAACTTTACAAATAGACCCTTTCGAATTTATAATATCTATAAGACATATATGATTTCAAAATGCATCCCATTCTATTAATACAAGTTATTTCAATCAGTTTATTATTAGAGAATGAATGGATGTTTGTTAGTCTTCCATACAAAACCTACTCAACTGATTTGGACGCAACATGACCTGGAGCCATAACCTGGATATGACTTCGGAAACGTTGGTGAAACGAAAATACAGCTATATTATACATTTTCGTAAAAAACTCTTGTCTGTAACTCAAGGTGCTCGGTGTGCGACGCGGCGCTATCGTCGTGGTACTTCGAGAAGGGGGGTCTACTGTTCTGCCAGAACGACTACTGGTCGAGGTTTGGCGAGAGCTGCCAGCAATGTGCACAGGTACGGGCAAATATATATACACTTGATCTAAGTTATATCTTGATGGGGCAGTTGGTTTACTGGTTCGAAACCCTGACTGCCACGCCACATGTCGTGAGGACGAGCCTCATCCAGAGCAAACATTTGTGTGCATGTGTAAATATAATGTCTAAGTATGTATTCAAAAAAGTAAATGTATATCCGTTATCTGATTATCAGGTGGTCTATAGATGGATAATCATAATATTACCATGTGGTCAAACACAAGATAAAAACACACCATACCATTTTAACCATCAATATTTATAATTATTATTTATTAGGATATACTGACAAATATTTTGACTAATTTGCTGGATTGTAACTCAAAACCAGAAAGAATACCAAGACGAATTCGATAAAAGGGCAAATGAGCAAAAATACAATCAACCCTACTATTCATATTATAATCTAACCAGTGGCGTAGCTAGATAACCAAAGGCCCTGGGGCAATTTCAAGTAGGGCCCCAACTAAACTATTTAAAATCGTTTGTTCCCCCCCTCCTCCAGAGCTTGGGGGCCCGGAGCACTGCCCCGTCTAGCCCTCCAGTAGCTACGCCACTGTTTGTAAGTCAGAGTCCGAGGGGCCCCCTGAGCTTGGGGGCCCCGAGGCACTGCCCCGTCTAGCCCTCCGGTAGCTACGCCACTGAATCTAACACAGCCTCTTGGCCTGTATTAGGTGATAACCGGTCCGGTGATGTCGGCGGGCGAGCACCGCTTCCACCCGGAGTGCTTCGCGTGTGTCTCCTGCTTGTCACACATCGAGGACGGCGAACCATACGCGTTACTTGAGAGGTCCAGCCTGTATTGGTAAGAGAAGAATCTTTTAATTTTTAAACGTGCACGTGAAGTGTGCTTGCCACCTCCGGCCACCTTGCATCCATCACGCACCTATCGCTCGCCATTGTATTGTTTTTATTTTATCAAATTGGTGGACAAACAAGCAGACGGTCCACCTGTTGTTAAGTGTTCACCGTCATTTATAGACATTTGCAACACCAAGTGAAGCTTGAAGGCTGACTTTCGAACCGGGGTGGTAGCGTCAGTACTTATAGACTTTCGTAAGTCCACGGGCCAAAACTGAATAGTTTTCAATATGAAAGTCAAATTTGATAAAATTTATATCAAAATAATTTAAAAAATTCACGCAACCTTGCTGAGTTTCTTGCCGGCTCTTCTCAATTGAAGGTTGACTTCTGCAACTGTGGTAACTTCAGTAACTTTGACCTTCATAAGTCCCATCCGCGGGCCTAAACAAAATAAAATTATGAATAATGTTGATGACTGTATCCCTACCTCCAGTGGTACCTGCTACGGGTCGTCCGGCAAGCGGATGGTGGGAGGCGCCCACGCCATCCGTGTGGTGGAGGTGCCCCCGGCCGCGCTGCGCCTCGCCGCCGCCGACACCGGCCTCACACTTACCGAGTTAGTACCTTTAATTATTAGTAAATATAATAGTAATCTTAATTTATAACAAAGATAAACATCCTGGGACATTTTTCACACAAATTGTGGTTCTAAATTAAGCGGATCTTGTACTATAGTAACTATGTATACCTCATTTTAACTATAAACACAGCCAAAACAGCCTTTCTATTGGAAAGCTTTTCGCAAGTTGTGTGTGTTAACATGGAAATCTTTTGGTGTAAGATGTATAATCCACACCCAGAAATCGAACTATAGCTATCTATGCCCTAAGCACGAACATCTATCGTAAGCGTATCGTCATCGTATCGAGTGCACCAATAACCAATGCAATGGGAAAATAAACATCGCGAAACGTCACGGTATGCGCGATGTTCAATTGTCCATTGAAACCAGCTTTTTGTCGCACTCGATACGATGACGATGCCCTTGCGATAGTTGTCCGTGTCTCTGGTTTCTATAGTACAGGCGCTGCTATCTTTGTGAACATTGTCCCAGAATAGTTGTTTTATATTATACATTGTCAGTTTGGTGTGTAAATATCAAAAGTGTCTTTCTTTTTTATTTATTATTTTATTATACATATGAATAACTTAATTTTTGTATCAAAACTTAAATAGCATAAATCAATCAACAGTGGCCCTAGCACGAACGTCTATCGCAAGCGTATCGTCATCGTATCGAGTGCGACACAGAGCTGGTTTGTATGTGAAATTGCAGACTGCGCTAACTGTGACGTTGCGCCATTTTCAAATTTCCATTGCATCGGTTTTTGGCGCACTCGATACGATGACGATACGCTTACGATAGATGCTCGTGGTAAGGCCTCTGATGTGATATTATCTGTGGAAGTTGCACACCTGTGTAATAGTATTAAAGTTGTTGACCTAAAAGGACCGCTTTGACAGCTAAGAGTGCCATTGAAAAATCCTCTCTATTGCTTTTGAAATAAGGCTATCTATTGATTCAAATGTTAATTGTATGATGATGGTGTTATACTTTGTCATAACGCAGTAGGGTTGATTTTTCTATAACACTCTTACCTGTCAAAACGGACCAATTAGATATTTACAACTTTAGTTTTGTAATTTTGACAGATACCCGACATACTTCTGTCGAATGTCTGTCAAAAACAGAGACATGAACATATTTGGTGTAACACTAATGAATTAATTTGTAAATTTTAAAATATTGCAGCTTTTTGTCATAACTTATTGTAAAAATAACATTACATTGAACTAATAACTTTTCGAAATTATAAATTTTATGTTTCATAATGTGATCATCTAACAACCAAAAAACATTTATGAATTTTATTTTCTTACATATCAGCATTAAAATCAAAATTCCAAACCAATTTGTCAGTTCAGATGGTACTTGTGAAGGGAAAGTTTCTAAAATTTTGTTATGAATTCGTAACTCAGCCTTTAACTGAGAAACCGGCACGAAACTCAGCAAGGTTACATTTTTAAGGACATGTCATGCTAAAAGTGACTTTAAAGTCCCCGTGTTAAGTCAGAGAGTAACATTAACGTGCGTGCAGCTCGCGCTGTGCCAGCAAGCTGTCCTGGCTGGCGCGTTCGCTGCTGCGGGCCGCGCTAGCCGCCTGCATACAGCTCACCTGTCATAGGTACATCGCACTACACTGCATTAGAGGCACCCAGATATGCTAGTTGGATATTTCTAGATGACATTTTGCTAAAATCCCATCCTTAAGGTCTATCCACTCTGAACTAACTTCTTGTGGAGCAACGTTTTTATTTTTTAATAATAAGATAATATTTTGCGGTCCGTTTAGACCGTCCGGTAGACGAATGCAACCAAAATTAAAATTATCAATCAGGTATTTTTTACCTATGGTACCTAAATTATGAAGAGAAATAAATACTTTATTATTATTTGTTTATGCTTTATAAAAAAAATACTTAATTGATAGTCGTATTTTTATTTCTTTTTAAAAAATTAAGTTATATATTATGTAATGAACAATAATATCATAGGCAGTAAATTGATATGAACGGGAAAAAGTATATTTTTTACTTTGAACTATCTGTCTGAAGTTTGGAGTAAAGTTTCAAGCTTATAAATCTTGGAGATGTTCATTGATCCGATATTTGGTGCCTCATATATCAGGATAGCAACGGATAACAAAAGTTTATGACATAAGCTATTACTATCTATTTAAAAAACAAGGCGATAGGAGCTCTTCAACGGTGATCACTTACCATCAAGTGGACCGACTGCCTGTTCCTAATCCTTGTCAAACCTCTCTGTTTGTTGTCATCAGGAAATATCCACCTCTATAGTGTTAGCATGTTGCTTTATCCAAACGGTCTGTGTAGTTTTGAGTGTGGTTGATATTGCATAGATATCGAGATCTATAAAGACGTTCTTCACAGCTAAGGTTGCCATATAAAAATCGTCTTTATTGCTTGCGAAATAAGGACCATCTAGATAAACTGATGTACCTTATGCAAACGCCATAGAGTTAATTTTTCTATAACATTCTTAGCTGTGAAAACCAGTCTTAGATCTATACAATTTTATTATCAAGAATACATATCTTGTGGTTTGTATATTGTATAGTGAATGCTTGCTTGTTTGCGGTTGCAGTTTTGTTTGCATTTTCCTTTGCATCATGTTTGTTTTCCATAGGACTTGGAAAAGCTACTGTAAGGCGTTGAACTGACGTCACACATTTGCTTGACGCATGTATGTAGTATTACTAGTTAGTAGGCACGAATTTTCAATGGTTTGATAAATCTCAGATATGCTATTGAAAAATTAAATAGATTATTTGCAGTGATTATCATTTTAACATAAAAATAAAGATACGAATTACCGTATTTCTAACACTTAGAGTAATAGAGCTCTTGGTGCAGAGTTCGTCCGGGGAAGTACTACCACCTTACTCATTCCCGCCGTGAAGCTGTAGTGCACTTGTATTACTGTGTTTCGGTTAGAAAGGTAAGGCCGGTCAAATTACAGGCATATGAGACTTAACAACTTCACGTCTCAGTTTTATATTTAAATTATATCTATGGCCTTCACACTAGACAACATGTCTGTATCGTGAGAGCCTATCTACGATTAACTATATCATTTATAATATTGATATTTTAGTATAATATTAAACTTACTATGATAAATCTTTAAAAACTGTTCTTAATCCCAATTATCTACATTTGAGTATAATGTTAATTTATTTATTAAAATTTACATGGATTATAGTTTGTACTGTGAAAGCAAGATAGGGTGGTTTATGTGGGCTTAGATACCCTCACTGTCACACTGCAGATCGTAGGTTGAATTCCTAAACTTTATGAAGTATTCTTTGCTTTTTGCCTAAACGGGTAAAATAGAATTTCAAGCCAGGTCTATATAACGATAATGTTGTAAAAGTTTTCCGGTCTTCTATCATTGTTAAATTTTACCCAATAAATTAATTAAAGTTAAATTTATTAAGCAAGTTTACATTTTAAATAAATAAATAAATTACAATCATTAGTAATTACTCACTGTCGCGACAGAGTCTGATAACTGCTTGATATCTACGCCAGATGGAAAAAGTAATATAAACCTTATATATATGTATTTAATAGAGGTATTACGTAGTATAAGTAAATACGCATACAACATAATCCTTACATAGCTTAAAATAAAATCGCTTCCGCCGTTTATACGCTCAGATTTTTTAAACTACGCAACGGATTTTGATGCGATTTTCATCAATAGACAGAATTGAAGAGGAAGTTTATGAAATGAAATGAAAATATTTTTATTCAAATAGGAAGAATCTCTTATAAGGCCTATTTGAATAAAAATATTTTCATTTTATTTCATAAACTTCCTCTTCAATTCTGTCTATTGATGAAAATCGCATCAAAATCCGTTGCGTAGTTTAAAAAATCTGAGCGTATAAACGGCGGAATAATGAAGGAATATGTATGCTTATGTCCCTCAACCACGCAGGTGAAACCGCGGGGGCAGCTAGTATCTTAATATATATAATTCTTCTGTCCGTGTGTATGTAAGTGAACTCCTAAAAAGCTGATTTTGATGGAAGTTTTGTGTGTTCGAAAATGGTTTAATTAGATTCACAATGGACCTGGTAGGTGGCGCTGCGATCGAATTCCTTCATTTTTTTTCTTTTGCATGAACTTATTTCGACAGGACAACGTCTGTCTAGACAGTTGGTAGTAATATAATACAAAACCGTTTGAGTATAATTCTAGAGTAGTTTTTTTTTATTGTTAAGAATGGGCTTGCGTTTGGCCTCGACTGACACCAGAAAGAGTTATAACGAGGCCGAGGATGTAGCACGCTTACCGAGAAAAAGCCTATTCACACTGGCCTTGAATTAATCCAGGTTAAAGGTGTCGGGAAACACTGACCCCGGAAGAGAGTTCCACTCCTTTGCTGTTCGTATAACGAACGAAGAAGCGAAATGTTGAAAAATACCTAAATAGAGCGTTTCAGGTCGATAATTGGTCCCTTTGTCAAATTCGCAACGATAACAAAATACTATGAAAGCGACTGCCCGAATCCGCCCTTCGTCAGAAACAATGATAACATTTTCCTATAATATTGTATTGTTTAACATTGTTAATAATTGCTGTCTTCCCTTTAAGGAAAATACGTATTTATGACGGCTACGTAAGTTCTATCATCTCTAACATTTTCCCTTACATTCTCTGTATTCTGAATGACGGAGTAGTAATCATGCTTGCTAATACATGAAAAATTGCATTTGCAAACATGCTAAATTATATTGATTAGTCTTCGTGGTAAACAACTAGCAAATCTTCGTTATCTCTGTATTGTATTTGTATATTCGTACTTACTGTTTTGTCATTCTGTTAGGTCAATCGCATAATAGTCTTAACAGATCCTAGATAGTTCGGTGCTTGGAGCTATCACGTTTCTCCATGGGGACTTGGTCCAACTTGGCATACTCATGTGGTCAAATTAATGGCAGGTAAATAGTATAAGCTTCTGGAAGAACTCCCTTAGTTAGAATATAGACATGATGAAGATTTTTACAAGGAAACTCTTAAAATAAATAGCCATAGTGGCAGTGGCGTAGCTAGATAACCAAAGGCCCTGGTGCAAAAAATTAAGTAGGGCTCAATTAAAATCGTTTGTTCCCCCCCCTCCTCTAGAGCTTGGGGGCCCAGGGCACTGCCCCGTCTAGCCCCCCAGTAGCTACGCCACTGTTTGTAAGTCAGAGTCCGAGGGGCCCCCTGAGCTTGGGGGCCCCGGGGCACTCCGGTAGCTACGCCACTGCTTGGCGGTCTATCAATCCTTTAAAATATCTACTCTGTTCATTATTTTCATGCCAATGTGTGTTTCATACTTTTTTTATTTTTATTAGGCTTAGAGGTGAAGTGACAACTTCACTCAGTCTCATGTGCCTATGTAACCGAATCACAGTAATACAAGTGCACTATTGCTTCTCGGCGTACATGAGTATGGTAATAGTACTTTTCTCAACGAACTCTGTACTAAGGACGTTACTTCTAAAAATTAAAAAAGAAATTCTTAATAAATAGCTGTCCCTCGCGTTTTTACCCGCATTCCCGAGGGATATCACATTTTCCCGGGATAATAAGTAGCCTATATGTTATTCCAAGATATGCTCTATCTATGTGCCAAGTTTCATCCATATCCATTTAGCCCAGAGTCAGACCACAGCTGTCATCCACAGGGGGTGAAATGCCCATAACCTAGGTAATTCCATTGAAATTGGGGTCACAATATATAAAATAGACTATATGCATCATAACGTAGGTATGTTTCGGTCACGTAGGCGACTTTACAAAGGATAAACAAAAATAATTAATACCATAGTCTATCCTATATTAGTAACACCTTTTGATGTTTAAAAATGTCAAAGAAAAATGTATTTTATTGCTTATGAAATAAGGTTTGGTTTCAATTGGTCCAATTGTTAATTGCATAATGATGTAAATAGACCTTATTATAAAGCGAAAAGGTTAAGTTTTCTATAACATTCTTAAGCGTTAAAAGGGTTACTTATTTTGGTCAAACTATAATGTATAATTGTGTGAGCGAGATAGATATACCGAACATAAGAATTATACGTCAGGATAGTGATGTCATCTGAGCAACGTCACATTTGTCATTTTATGTCATAATTTGAGGGAACGTCCACAGAATATGTCATCCTAGCGGTTCTCAGCGGTTACACCCGTGTTATCGGGGAATGGTATATTTTCCCGGGATATAAAGTATCCTATGTGTTAATCCAGGTTGTGTGCCCAGTTTCAACCAAATCCGTTAAGTATGTTTTGCCTAAAAGACTATTAAACATCCATACATCCATTCTAAGAAGTGGGATAAAATTAGGGATGAGAATGTAGTAATGCCCCAATATGTTTTTGAAAGGTAGATAACTGGCTCGGATTGGCGCATCCTTCCAGCAGGCACCTATGATAAAACTAGCAGCTACAGGCAGCTTTTAATATCTAACTTAATTTAAAATATATCCCTAAATTGTATTAAACAAAATATAACCAAATTTTATGTCACACAAAAATTATAACACCCATATTCTAAGACGTTTCCTCATACGTCACTCGACTGAGGATACCTTAATCATTTTCTTGAAGAATCCTCAAAATTGGTATTCTAAGTTATAACTTGAGCAAAACTCGAGCAACCCTGACTGAGGTCGACTCGAGGTAACATGTCATTAATTACGTCATTTTATCATAGATAAAATATTAATCAAATATAATAATGAGCTTCAGTAACTATTTACAAGAAATAAACATCCTTAAGGTTGGTCCCGACGTACCTTGAAGTTGACAGTTGTTTCCTCACCTGGAGTGAGGGATGGCGCCGAGTGGAGGTGATTTTTTGCAAATATGAATACTAATTTCTTTGAGTAAGGTTGAGTGGAGTCGAGGAATTTTCGAGAAAACGTCTTAGAATAAGTATGTAACTGAAAAAAATACAATTTATTCAGTTTAGGCTCGCGGGGGGCAGTTACGAAGCTCAAATTTTATGGAGCCACTGTTTCGGAATCCAACCTATCTTTTTGAGCGTTTACTTAATTTTGTAGTAATTAACTAAGGGGATGGCTAATTTTGATTCAGTTTTCACCATTATTTAGAGGATTTCTTCCGCAGTGTTTATGAGTCGGTAATATTAAATCAATTTTAGCCTTAACAGAAATATGCATGACATAGTATATGGATGTTGCCTCATTAATTGAACCGTTGTCCTGCGAATGCGCTTATCACCATTGCATGACAGACTGTTGTTATGACTGCTTTGCTTAACTTACCACATAATTAATCTGAGAGTTTATTAACAAAATTTAATACAATGTATAATCTTTTCATATTTAATAACTTAAATAACCTAAAATTAATAAGTGAATTGGTGATAATCAAAAATTTATAAAGTGCATAAGAAAAAAACACGTATACATAAGGAAGTTTGACTAAATACCTACAAAATCTACCACAATGGCCGTTTCTTTTAGTGGAATTACAATCAAGTAAGTTTATTTTATTTTAGAAGTCAATTTGAAGTGACTTTTAACACTGTGTGATATAGACACATCAGGTACCAAGGTGCTTGTCTATAAATAAAATAATAAATACATAAATTCGGAGTCTTAGTGAAGGCATTCCATAAATTTTGATTCAATGGATATCTAGAATAACTATATAACTATGGACAGTTGTGGAAATAATATCTGACATCATTCACATAATTCAACAGCACTGTTACTACAGCGACAGAGTTGTTGTAATAGTTGAGCCGTCTACAAATAAAAGAAGAGAATGAATAAATAAATATCTAATAATAAATATCCCGGGACATTCTTCACACACGGCCATCTTGGTCCCAAACTAAACTGAGCTTGTACTATGGAAACCGGATAACTGATATACTACTTTTTTTCTAAATACACACTTATATAGATATTTACACCCAGACACAACAGACATGTTCATGCACATAAATGTTTGTCCTGGGTGGGAATCGAAACCGTGACCTTCGGCTTGGCAGTCAGAGTCGCTAACCACCAACCCAACTGGCCTGTCTATGAATGTCTTGTAATCAGATATAATTCTAGAACTGTCCCTAGTTACGTATATTACTATACCTAGAATAAATAGGTTTGTCTTTTGTGGTGATTCGGTGATGTGGCTGATGGTGCTTACCACAAAAATGCCTTAAAGGGAACTGGTTCTCGAGTACAGTTCACGGATTTTCATGCTAAAAGTTATTACAAGTATCTTCTTTGATCTCTATTTTGTGTGGAATGTAATATGGCAATATTTGATTATTTTTTGCACTGGTAACACCTATAACTACCTAATTCATCATTCTTTATCACCAGTGGGTATTTTGTTAGTTCTCATTTAAGTTTGCATATTACTTGTAGAATGTAAATTTATTTATGCTATGTCATATTGAATTATACAAACTATTGACCGATGGAATTACCGTTACCGCTGTCTCCATTTAACCACCATATTGGTGGGTTGTAGAACCGTTTGACCCATCAATAAAGTGTATGTATATTACTTTATTTATTAAGAGCTTTTAAAGAGCTTTAAAGAAATTAAGCTCGCCAACATGATGTCTCCGATCAGATGCCTAAGAACGAACATATATCGCTAATATATCGTCATCTTATCGAGTGCACCAAGAAACAATGCTGTGGGAAATTGATCGCGTAATCCTTTTGACTCACTCGATTAGATGAAGATACGCTTGCGATTGATGTTAGAGCTAAGGCCTCAGGTCGATCTCGATCTGTAAGAAAAATGATACTAGCTCAGCGATGTGTCGCGGCCTCTATGCGTGCTTATAAGCACGTGAGAGGTAAGCTCTCCAGAGCCTCCCCGACGAAGTTTGTATTAGCGGAATAAAGGGGCTGTACCCTGAGGTAAGCTAAGGTACCCGGGCTGTAGAAAGGAAAATATAGGTATTTCATATGCATTATTTACCTTAGTCGCTGACGAATTGTTAGTACTTTGTAGAATTACCTAGAATTTGTTATATTCTGGACCAACAGGGCGGGGATCACGGAAAATGTTACTGATTTGAGGCATCACGTTGGTTTGAGGACAAAATTTATATTAGAAACTGATTCAAAATTTCTGAATTTATGTACCTAGATTTCTAGCATTACCTACATTGAAACTTCTCTCAAAAAGAACAGTAAATTCAAAGATTTTGAATCGTATAAGAAAAACAATAAAAAAAACCAGGGTGTGTCGAAAAGACAGAAAGAAGTGAAACTTTATATTACCGGGAAGCATTTTAATTATTCATCAATCACTTTTGAATATCATAGATTGTGTTTATCATTCGTTTATTTTTTGTCACACAAAAAGGTTGCGGTTCCCTTCAAAATGACAAAAATAAATGTTAGCCATCAAATACGCGGTAAATTCATCGGTCAATTTAAGCTTGAATTTATTCTATAATTAGATATAACAAACATATTTGTTAATATTGCTTGGGTTTTTCATTATTAATTAATAATTTATCAGAATCGATTCATCATGCGGCCTCCTGACGCTGCACATCGGTGACCGGATCCTGGAGATCAACGGCACCCCGGTCAGGAACCGGCCGATAGACGAGCTGGAGAGGGTTCTTGCTACCTCTGAAACTGTTATACAGGTAAGGTGGAAATCCTATACTATCTTATTCTAATATAATATTTGTAAGGTAGGATTTGGATCAAACTTGGCAGGTAAATAGTGCATACCTTGGAATAATATAACTACCCGCGGTTTCACAAGCGTTCCCGGGGAATGTAACGTTTCCCAGGCATAAAAGGTATCCTATGTGAAAATCCAAATAATCTATCTATGTGCCAAGTTTCATCTAAATCCGATAAGTAGTTTTTGCGTAAAAGACAAGAAAGAGAGAATTGTAAATGTGAAGGAAATAGGGATTCATTTTTATATATATTATATAGATTGTCATTTTCCCTTTAAAGATTTCCAATCGACTGTATCATTCATTTGAGGAATGACAAAATAAAAGTCATTCGATGACCCATTAGAGAGCGAAACCGTCAGCTCTAAAAATCCCCCGATAATCCCTCGGCAGTCGCATTGCTTGACGATTCCTTTGTTGCCATCTCTGTCTCCCACGTCTGAACAGAGAGAGATAGCAGTTGTTTAGCTGTCAATCTATAAGAAAATCAGTTAGTTGCGAATGTGTTCTCACGCCTGTTTAACGTTTAAGACGGTCATTGAAGAATGAATCTTATCGCTTTATGATTAGGTTCTTATTTTTATTACACACAATTAACTATTCCACCAATAGATGAACTTTATAACTAAAAAGGAAAGTAATTTTTTAAACGCCAAAAGAAACTCATGGAATAAATTGTAAGTATAAGTGGTTAAATATTATTTGTAAATAATAATGTTATATAAGTTTTTAATTATCAATTAATTAATATCTTAATTACTAACGGCCCCTCGCGGTTTCACCCGTGTTTTATAACATCAAACATTTATACAAACTTTCGCATTTATAATAGTAGATGATTATGTCAATGCTGTGACAGTCAGTCTGTTATCTTAGTTAAGTTAATAAATATGAGTTATTAATAAAATATGGTCATGATAAATCTGTTCGGAGTTTCGTTGGATGATGTGAGTATAATTTAAAAAAATATATATCCTGGTGCATTCATTACACACGGCCATCTGGTCCCAAACTAAGCAGAGCTTGTACTATGGAAACCAGATAACTGATATACTACATATACTATTTTATTTTCTAAATACATACTTATATAGATATTTACACCCAGACACAGAACAAACAGACATGTTCGTGCACACAAATGTTTGTCCTGGGTGGGAATGGAACTCTGCTGCTTGGCAGTCAGAGTCGCTAACCACCAAGCCTAGCCTGTCAATTTTAATAATTAATTGATACTAATTGGCGCCTAGTGGCCGAATTCCACCGTAATTAGGTTTCAAGTTTGCTTATTTGTTTGTAATGTTTTCTATTACGTCAGCTTTGAGTGTACAAATACGTAATTATGTGTTTGGCAGTGTGAATGTAAACAATGTATTGTTTATTGGATCTCATTTAATATATCTAACTTTCTGCACTCCATCTCCATATAAACATTATCTGTGTCAAATCTCACACTCGTTCATGCGCGAAATATTCTTTTAAAAAATAGTACAAAAGTTTCTGTTCACGTAGTAATAAATAAACTGTTTTATTTGCCATTTATTCGGTTTAATTCCCGGGCAAGTGTGGGTCGGACTCGCGCACCGAGGATTCCGTAACAAAATATTTTTTTGTAATGTAACTGTTACAAATTTTCGTATTTTGGGATTTTCCTCTTTACTTGTGGTATAAGACATTACTTCCTAACAATTTTTATGATTCTATGGCATCGGGAAGTTCTCTATAGGTTTTGATTCCCTTCCGAGTATCAAAATATGCGGCTTAAACGGTCTTATCTTTTGGTTGCGTTGAGTTAGTATTTTGATTTTTTTCACTGTTCCAAGGAGCCCTGAGTATTTGATATTAATTTCACAATGATACCACGCGTTCCAATGAAAAAGGGTCTTGACAGAGGGACAGCAAAGTGAAACCAATAAGAGTTTTGCCGACTGAAGTACGGAACTCTAAAAAGATAACTTCACATGAAACATTCAGGTCACAGCCTAAATATGTTTTACAGTGAATATTTCATAACTATATGTAATACCACAAACAACAGAATCTGTGCCCAATGACTAACGCATGAGCCTGTGGTAATGCCCAACAGGTGATGTTATGCTGTGTACATAAGCCACAAAGGATTTTGACACGTAATTACAAACGTATTGTTATACAAACATATTTGTTTGCAGCCCCCTTAATAGCTAATACAAACTTCGTCGGCGAGCCGCTTTACGGGGGCCTCGGAGAGCTTATCTCTCACGTGATAAGTTCGTAGTAAGCGACAGAGAGCATAGAGGCCGCGACGAAACATCCTCGAGTTAGTGTCATTTTGAAAGAAAAAAGGTATACTCGTATGTAGTACATTAGTTGTAAGGCTTCCATAGCACAAGCTCTGTGTGGTTTAGGATCAAATCCCTTGTGTGATATAATACCCTCGGATGTTTATATGACAAGTATTTTATAAAATGAAAACAAAAATTGTGATTTTCCTGATCACAATTTTTTTTTATTATAAATATCCCGGAACATACTTTACACACGGCCATCTAAATCCCAAAATAAGCAGAGCTCGTACTATGGAAAACATAACTGATATACTACATATATATCATTTTTTTTTTCTAAATGCATACTTATATAAATATTTACACCCAGACACAGAACAAACAGAAATGTCCATGCACAAAAATGTTTGTCCTGGGTGGGAATTGAACACGTGACCTTCGGCTTGGCAGTCAAAGTCGCTAACCATCAAGCCAACTGGCCTGTCAATTAGTAAAATATTGATATCGACGGTGAGGGAAATCACGCGGTAGATGATAGAATTTTGAAATTAAACTTGTCGAGATCTAAAAGATCAGTTTGACAGCTGAATGTCATTGGAAAATCATCTTTATTAATTTTGTGATAAGATTAATCCACTGATCCAATTGTTCATTGTATATAACATATGATATTAAACATCTTTCGTATCATCAAATGTTAACTTTGTTTGTTTGGTTGACTTTAATAAGGTATTTCCAGAATAATAAATCCTAATTATTAATAAGTTTAATATTTGTAGGAATAATCTTTGAAATTCACAAATATCGTACTGTGGTTGTAAATTGTATTCAAATATGCAGGAATTAAAGTCTTTTTTTATTTATTTCATGGTATTTCATTAATTTGATTTTGACCGAAAAGAAATTTAACAATACCTACAATATATATAATTAAAACCCAACTCGATGCATTTTAAGGAAATAATGCCATTTATTTATATTACACGAACAGTAATTAAACCATAAGATATTTTCCTCACAGTTAACCATTGAGCACAATCCAGAGGCCAACAACAACACAAACAAACGTACAATGTGCAATGTGAGCGACGGAGACGAAAAACCAAAGCACGATTCAAAATCGCCAGTAGAAAGAAAAATACAAGAGAAAAAACACATTCCAGTGAAGCATTCCTTAGAGAAAGAGATTGACATAGAGAGTAGGAAAGAGAGACTGTTTAAGAGGAAGGGGGAGGACGGTGGGAAGGTGCGGATGATGAAGAGGAGGCAGCCTTCGTCACCGCTCTTGGGTGAAAAGGAAAGGAGTAGCAGTATGTCTAAGTTATTAGATGTGTGAGTATTTTCTTTTTCTTGTTGTAAGAATGACGATTTTCTATATCGCAACCTCATATTCATTTAAGGCTTCGAAACAATGACTCTCGTTATGGCATTTGACATCACTAGCAAGTCAGGTATCGTCTTAAATCATTGATTTATCGAGATTTTGTATAGAGTGATCTCTGCTCTCTCTCTCTGCTAAAATTTTAAAATTGCCGTCAGTAAATATATATGTTAAAAGTAGTATATTAGTTATCTGCTTTCCATAGTACAAGCTCTGCTTAGTTTGGGATGGCCGTGTGTATTGAATTTTCCTGGATGTATATTTATTTATTATTTCAGAGTGGAAGGCGAGGAGCCGAGTGGCGTCCTGTGTGACTTGAGCCGAGCGCGCTCCTTCAGGGCGGAGCCGGCGCCCGGCCAGAAGGTCTTCCGCGCCTGTGACCTCCTGCAAGTATGTACCTATTGTAACGTTCAAGAATTGGATGTCAATCTATTTATGTAACTGCCTATTGTTTTTTTATTATAAAATTCTTTGATATTTCTAGTATTTTCCATATCATTAAAAACATACATTAAGTAGATTTAAAAGAACTTGTGAAAGTCTACATAAACAAATTAATTGTAAAATAAACTCCTAATGGATCCATATTCCCTAATAAATGTGTTTGGGATACCAAAGATCTTTACGCATAAGGTATTTACTGATTGCCATAGTACAAGCTCTGCTTAATTTTGGATCTGATGGCCGCGCGTCAGAAGAATGTCCCAGGATATTTATTAATATTTATTTATAATTATTTTATCGTAATTCCAGGGCGAGCTCTTAGGGTCGGGGTTCTTCGGGCAAGTGTACAAAGTGACCCACCGCGACACCAACGAGGTGATGGTGCTCAAGCAGCTGTACAGGGTCGACGAGGATGCGCAGAGGAACTTTCTTAAAGAGGTTAGTTTTTAATCAACTATTAGTTAGTCGCATAGTGCGCATTGCTGCCGTAGAAAACGATTTGTGGACAGTTAATTTAGATATTTTTGATTGGGATGTGTACTGATAATCTATAATATTACATATAAATTTCATTAATATTATATTATAATATGACAGGCCAGTTGGCTTGGTGGTTAACGCCCTGACTGCCAAACCGAAGGTCGCGGGTTCGATTCCCACCCAGGACAAACATTTGTGTGCATGAACATGTCTGTTTGTTCTGTGTCTGGGTGTAAATATCTATATAAGTATGTATTTAGAAAAAAAAAAGTAGTATATGTAGTATATCAGTTATCTGGTTTCCATAGTACAAGCTCTGCTTAGTTTGGGATCAGGTGGCCGTGGGTAAAGAATGTCCCGGGATATTTATTTATTTATTTGAATATTAAATCAGCAACTTCCTTTATTAAATGTTAAAAAGATTGAATTGTCTGCTTGTAATGTCAAAATAACAGCCTTTTAAAAAATGCATTTGTAATGCGGTACATAAAAATTATAGAAATGTGTTGCCTATTTGTTTCGGCTGGTCTCCGAAACGGCTGAACTGATTTTGACGGCCGATAGCTAGAAATAGAAATAAAATCCTGTTAATTGATAAGTGCAACACTTGACAACGGCTGGACCGATTTTGCAAATCAGATCGCAATCAGCCTCCTTATTCAGCTAGTACAAACTTCGTCGGGTCGTGGCGCATCGAGGCCTGGGAGAGCATACCTCTCAGGTGATTGCGTATGAAGAGATAGAGCATAGAGGCCGCGACGAAACATCGTCAAGCTTATGTAATTTTCCTTAAAGAATTTAAGGCTAGGCCCCGATATGATAATAGTTATCTGTTATACAAGAGTGCAAATTTGCTTTTTAACCGCGTGCTCATTTTGTTGACCGAGCAAACGAAGGATTCAAAAATTTGTTTCAAATTGGAATCAAAAGAGCACGAGGTGAAAAATCTTTATATTTAATATTTCCGAAAAAAATACCATGGGGGATGAAAAATATAATAAATAAAAATATCGCTAACGCCCAGGATTAAATTTTTTTAAACACTCGCTGCACTCGTGATTCAATTTTAGAATCCTTCGCTTGCTCGGTCTTCAAAATTGAGCACGCGGTTAAAAAGCAACTTTGCACTCTCGTATAACAGATAACTATTTTACTATTGTCATGAAAGCATAGATGTATAAATGCGTGTGCATGCGCGTGGCAGGTGGCGGTGCTGCGCTCGCTGAGCCACCCCAACGTGCTGCGCTTCGTGGGCGTCGTGTACAAGGACAAGCGCCTGCACCTCGTCACCGAGTACGTCGCCGGCGGCACGCTGCACCAGCTCATACAGGTACGCGTCTGCAGCCGGCGCCCGCAGGTTTCACCGTGTACAGGTTCTGTCTTGTAAAGGTACCGCCCTGTACAGGTATCGTCTTGTAAAGGCACTGCCTTTTACAGATATATATTTAAATATATATTTGTTACCTTCGTGAGCACGAGATAAATAATTAAAATTGAAATAATATGGATAAAACGTAAATTTTTTTAAACATAAAACAAAAGGCTATTTCAAAAACACAAAAAACTTAACGCCAAGAATAAATTGATTCGGTGAATGCCACTAACAATAATGTAAGTTAAAACCTCTTTAGTTCAAAATAATATAATGTTGTATATAAATAAATAAGGAATGAACACGTTGCTTACAATGTTCTTGTATTATAGTAGAAATATAATCTTAATATACACAAAATAGTCAGTATTAATAATAGTGTAACATTGTTGTAGGACCGCAGCGTCCCGCTGGACTGGACGGCGCGCTGCCGCCTGGCCCGCGACGTGGCGGCCGGCGTGGGCTACTTGCACCGCATGAACGTCATACACCGGGACCTCAACTCGCACAACTGTCTCGTACGGGAGGTACGCACACCCGAACCTACTCACCTTCTTACTTCTCTACCCACTTACTCGCCAACTAATTTCACTCACTCACTCACTCACCCACTCACTCACTCACTTACGCTCTCAATCACTCTCCCTCTCTATCACTAAATAACGTCATTCACATTTCATTCATACAATAAAAATAAAACCATAATCATTTATTCAGTTTAGACCCACTTCAGGCTCTTATGAAAGTTAAAATCTATTCACCCATTCACTCACTCATTGACTGGCTCACTCTCTGACTCACTCACTAAGTCACACACTGACTCACTTACTTACTCACTCACTAACTAACTCATTAACTCACTCACTGACTCACTCACTAACTTACTCACTCACTAACTCACTCATTGACTCACTCACTTTAGATGAATTTTTGAATAAAAATCTTACCTCCTTTTGTATTTTATCTATATAAATGTGTGTTACTGTCCGCAGGACAAGACGGTGATCGTGGCGGACTTCGGGCTCGCGCGCATCGTGCAGCGCACCGCCAGCAGCACGCTCGACCGCCGCCCGCCGCGCCCGCACCACTCCCCCCACCCGGCCCACGCCCACACCCACGCTCACGCACATGCCCACGCCCACGCTCGCAAGCGGTATACTGTGAGTTACACGCTTGTAGAACCCTATAGAGAAACTTCACGGCATTTGAGATTATTATAAAATACAATTTCCTTAAAAAAAGTAAAAAAATTTTTTTTTTTTTCAATATATCAATTTAGAGCATTTGCTCAACTACGGGTAAAGTCTCACTGGCCTTGTTTCCTAATTAAATATATTTATTCAAATATACGTCCATAGCCACTTATGATTGGCCAGACTCTAGCAGTAATAAATGATTATAACCTATATCTATGGCTAGTTTAAATAGCTATTTTAGACTACCTAGACTTGGAACTCACCACTTGACCACCTTACTTGATCCTGCAGGTGGTCGGCAACCCTTACTGGATGGCACCGGAGATGATGAACGGCAACGTTTACGATGAAAAGGTGGATGTGTTCTCCTTTGGGATTATACTCTGTGAGGTGAGTGTGACCCTCCTCCCCCCACCCTCTACTGGGGTCCCCTCTACTACAGTCCTCCGTTAGGGTAGGGTTATCATTTGTAGAAATAAAGACATGTTTGAGTCAATGGGTATCCACAATATTAATACAAGACAAAATGACTAACTGAGGACTAGCTATAGTTAAATAATACTTTTTAGGTCATTGGGTCATATTAATTAAAATCTAAATTTAAAACCATATCAAGATAGTTTTCTTAATAAATAGTTCTACATTTACAATTTCCTTAAATCCCTGTCTAACGATGCCTTTCTGTGACATTCTTAATGACTTTTTAAAAGTGTTAACTTATGTTATAACTTATGTGAACAAAAACACAAATTTGCTTGATAAAGTTTGAAGAAGATTGCAGTTAATATATAAAAACGTGTGCAACCTTGAATGTATTACAAAGAAGAGAGCGACAAAAGAGCGCGCCATAAAGCATACACATGAAGGCGCGAAATTTAAAAATACAATGACATTTTAACAAAAAGGAACAGACTATAAATAGTTGGTAATTCCCACAGATAATTGGTCGTGTGTCGGCCGACCCGGACTTCCTGCCGCGTCGGTCGGACTTCGGGCTGAACGAGGCGAGCTTCGTGGAGAAGTTCTGTCTCGAGAGCGCCTGTCCCGAGCCCTTCTACCGCGTCGCCTTCCTCGCCTGCGACCTCGATCCAGACACCAGGTAGTTTTATTGAACCGACTGTATTTCTTTAATTAACGGTAAAATTGTATCATGACAATAATGTCTGTTTGTCGGTTTCTTCTCTTTTTTTTATTTTCTCTTTTTTCACGTGAATAAGAATATATTATTCAATTGTAACTTCTTCTTACCAAGAGAGGGAGCCAGGAAGCTCATAGCACACCCTAGTTTGGGCTCCTGTCTCCCACAACTATTGTTGTGTTTTTTATGTGTGGGAGAAAAATAAGCGAATTTTATTATTTATTATTATTTTACTACGTTGAGATAAGATCTATGCTTGAGTATGGATGAGCCAGACAACCTTATTCATGTTTTGAGTAATTGTTTATGTTCATTTTAAGCCTTACTACGTTGACATAAGAACTATGTTTCACTCGGGATTTTTATAATCTTACTCTCGTTTTGAGTGACTGTTACATTGTAGATTTGAATTTTTACTATGTTGATATAAAATCTTAAAATACGATTCCCTAAGGTTGCCGTCACTCTTCTTAGGGGTAATGACATTTTAGACTTACTTTATGACTTTGAAATAAGGTCTATGCGTTGCACTCCAGATTGCGACAAACCTTACTAAGTTCCAATGCAGCAGTCTACAGCTTAGAATAAAATTAAATGTGTCTATGAAATCAGATTTTAGGCAAAATTTAATACTCAGTTGGTGTCACATTTAAATTTTCTCGGGATTTCAAAATTTTAAGTGTTCTATGTGTTACACCAGGTTATAAACAATTCATTTAATGTTTCATTAAAATCTGTTTTTGCGTGAAAGTGGAAAAAACATCCATTCATTGATTGACTAATTTCAAACTACCTTTCAGGCCACCATTCGAAGTGATAGAAATATGGCTTGAGAGCCTCGTGATGCACTTGTCCAACCCTGGCCCCCTCCCGCCGACCCTGCTGGCGGACATCCAGCAGTACGCGCTGGGGGCCACGGCCCACGACCACGGCACCCCGGAGTGTTGCCAGCACCAGGACAGCGGGATATTCTGTGCGAGGAACGAACGGTGTTGCCAGTGCTCCAAGTGTGGCAGCTGTGAAAAGCTGAGGCGGTCGCCGAGCAAAGTCGAAAGTGTGGAGTTGAATGTGCCTAGTGGGGTTGTGAAGGTAAGTTACTTACATGATTAAAAAGATAGAAAAAATAAATATTATTGGGTAACTTGTCGTAGCTTCTTCTTAACATGTTATATATAATATACTAGCTGTTGTTGGCGTTACAATGCGTCTCCGAAGCGTGAGTTATGCTCTACAGTTCATACAAAATTCTCAAAGAAAACAGAACTTAAATTCTTTCCTTAGTTTATAATTTCCTTAAGTTTTAAGCTTCTGTGTACAAATAATAAATATCCTGGAACATTCCTTACACACAACTGTCTGATTTCAAACTAAGCAGAGCTTGTGATATGGAATCCAGATAACTGATATACTTTCATTTAGCATTTTTTTCTAAATACATACTTAAATAGATATTTACACCCAGACAGAACAAACTTAGTAAAAAAACAAACATTTGTGTAACAACTGGGTAGGTAGAACCCACAACCTGTGGCGTGGTATTCATCATCATCATATCAGCCCAGCGATGTCCACTGTAGAACATAGACCACCTTGGATTTCCACCTCGAACGGTCTTGAGCCGCCGCTAGTGGGAGGTCGTCCCACTCGGCGTTTTCCTCTACGTGAACCCATCGGCTATCAGTTATTCGAGCAATGTGGGCTGTCTATTGCCACTTTAGCTGGCTGACTCTACGAGCTATCTCTGAAGTCTTTGTTTTTCTTCGAATGTTCTCGTTTCGTACCCTGTCGCATAGACAAATTCCGATAGCCCGTGCCATAGCTCGCTGAATGACACTGAGCTTATTAATGCAGGCACAGGTAAAAGACCATGTTTCTGTTCCATGGGTCAACATTGGCCACACAAACTGATTAAATACCTTTTAAAAAAATAGCTTTATCTTCAGACTCTGAGGTACCTTTGATGCTAAGATATGTCGTAGCTTCCCGAACGCTGCCCAGCCGAGTTGGATTCGTCGATTGACCTCCTTGTCGAAGTTGGACCTACCTTCCCTTGTGTGCTGAATATTATACAAATATACGCACCGACGGCACAGGCTGAAGATATGGTAATTGAAGACTTTTATGGGAAGCTGGAGGAAATTCTGAATTCTATTCCTAGTCGGGAAATTAAAATAATTCTTTGTGACTGGAATGCTAAAGTCGGTACTACACTTGCTGATGTGATCATCAGAATTTTCCAATTTTTTGGCAAAATTTTGACTTGACACTAGGAACGATCGGGGTGAAAAACTGATAGACAGAAAGCTCAGTATAATGAACACGTACTTCCAACATCATCCGAGACGTTTATACACATGGAGATCTTCAGGCGATAGGCACAGTAATCAAATCGACTACATCATTCTAGACACCCGCTGGAGATCCTCAATTTCTAATGTGAAGACCTAGGCCTACCTGTCACTAGGCTTTAGGCGTAGGTACATTTTGGACGTAAACAACTTTTATATTCATTCCAAATGTGGTAAATGCTGTACACATCTATAATTGGTGTATATATCAGAATACTATAACATTACCTTATTATAAAATGCAAATGCTTAATATGTACACTGTTGGTGTGTCATAACATCCAATAAATAAAGACCTTTCCCGGCGCAGAGTGCGGCTCGAACCATAACCTGCTCGTAGCCAATTTCTCGCTGCGCCTTAAGGCTCCAAGACATCAACCACCAAAGCCCAAAAACTTGGATCATTCTGAACAATCATTATTCCGAGAAGCGTTGGAGGCGAAGCTGAGGGAATGCTCAACGCAAGATCACACTAACGCTGATTTAGAATGGAAAGGCTTGAAAGGTCATATCAATGACGCGCTGGACCAAGTCTCTAAGGAGAAAAAACCAGAGCAGAGGAAAAAATTCTAGTTCTCCGATTACTCATGGGAGCTCATTCAACATAGGAAGGCTTTGAGAACTAGGGGCCTGGAAGATAGGACAGTAATGACCGAACACGCCCAACCCAAAGCTATCCAGGCCAGCTGTCGCCATGACAAGAACAATTTCATTGAGGGCATATTGAAAGTCACTGTAATAAACTACAAACCGCAGGTCTTTTTAAGAAGGTTAGAGTCCTTTCAAATCGGTTAAGGCTAAATCATGGGTCATGGAAGATGCCGATGGCGATCTGCTACACGAGCTCGACTACATCGCCGTGAGATACACCTACTGTGAACAGTTATATACAGATCCCCTTTCAACGTCTGGAGGTGAACCGGACTGGGGTGATCTGGAACTGGAACCCATGATTCTTCCGTCTAAAATAACTACCGCCCTGCAGTCCCTCAAGAAGAAGAAGGCACTGGGAAGCGATCAAATAACAGCAGAGGTGCTTGCAGCTATGCGACTTAGGTGTGGAGACACTCTACAGGATCTGCTCACACATCTGGCAAAACGTAGACCGGCCGCTAGACTGGTCGGAATCCGTTATTCTTCCGCTGCACAAGAAAGGGATCGAACCTTGTCCCTCATCTCACATGCCAGCAAAATCTTGCTCCATATCATCAACAATCGCATCCGCTACTACCTGGATTGGCAAATCACGCAGGAGCAAGCGGGTTTCGTGAAGGGCAAGGGCACTCGAGAGCAAATTCTCAATGTCAGGCAGCTCGTTGAGAAGGCATACGAGTTTGACACACCAGTGATCTTGTGTTTCGTAGACTACAGCAAGGCTTTCGACTGTGACAACTGGAAATGTTTATGGAGGGTGCTAAAAGAGCTCGGAGTACCAAGTCATCTCATACTTCGCTCCTTTTATAACTCAAACAAAGGAGTCGTAAGAGTCGATAAAACAACCTCAAAACCTTTTAAAAATTTCACCAAGGAGTTCGCCAGGGATGAATTTTATTGCCCATTCTATTTAACGCTTACGGAGAATATATCATGAGACGCACTTGTGATAACTGGGAAGGAGGCATCACAGTAGGCGGTTTGAAAATCCATAACTTATAGCGGCAAATGAGTCCGAATGGAGGGGACTAGTGAGGAGATGGGTCTTTCCGTAAACAGGTCTAAAACTAAGGTCATGGTGGTGGATAGATCTGGGAAATTGGAACACATCGGCGCTTTGAACCTAGAAACGGTGGATAACTTTATTTACCTGGGTTCCAACATCAGCGACGTTGGTTCATTCGAGAAGGAAATTCGCAGGAGAATAATGATGAGATGACAATAACCATGGCTAAGAGCGCCATGTTTCTACTCGAAAAAAATTGGAGACATCACAACATTTCCGTAAAGACCAAAACCAAACTGGTAAGGACTCTAATTTTCTCGATCTTTTCGTATGGTGCTGAGACTTGGACACTAAAAGCTGCAGACCGCAAGAGGACGCAGCCCAATACGTTGGTCGGACCAGATCCTCACCGCTCTTGACTCGTCAGTGCACAACGCCCTTCACACCGCCGGAGACAGAGTCGGGTGGAGAAAAATCATCCGCGAGAAAGTGATGCACAAGGGAGGTCACGACCCTCAGCCTTGAGGAACACGAAGCAAGAAGGAGGAGGAGACATACTCGTCAACAACTTCCCAACAATGACTGGCATTGGCGCTATATGAATGTTGGACATAACTTTCGTCTTGTCCATATACATTTTTAGGCCTCCCTGTTGAGGTCATTAAGCATGGTATCTAGAGCTTCCAGCGACTCCGCCATTAAAACTATATCGTCGGCAAATCGAAGATGAGTGCGAGGCGATTAGTAATGGCTTTCGAAAACAACTTATAAACGTGGCTTAAGAGTGCTATCGGGTGATAAATCTTCAGAAGGGCCTTATCACCCTTCTTGAAAAAAGCACCACCACGCTTTCACTCCAAGTTTCTGGCGATGTACCCTCGTGTATGACGGAATTAAAAAGCCTCTGAAAGGACTAAAAGTATCGGTTTTCCACTCGCTTTTAGAAGCTCTGTTGTAATTCCGTCTCTACCAGCCGCCTTGTTGTTTTTATGAAGTTTCAGAGTAATCGCAATCTCATACAGGCAGACGTCCGGTATATCTTCGGTGTAATGTCGGGTTAACTTGGCTCTTGCGTCACTTACCGGTAGTGCATCCGGTTTCAGTGAAGATGTGTCAGCTGTCCATAGAACTTCCCGATCTCTCTCATCTCTGGTGTTGATGTGATGACGCTGCCAGTGTCGGTCTTCATCTTGGTCAACTGGCTTTGACCAATAGACAGATCTCTTGCGTACACTTTGGAACCTTTGTTCTGCTGTATTGCCTCTTCGATACGAGATGTATTGAGGAGGCGTATATCGTGCCGCATTGTTTTCGAGATCTGTCTATTCAGTTGCCGAAATTCGGCCGTGTCAACTGAAGACTGCAGCCTCATTTCACGTCACCGCTTAATGAGTTTGAGAGTTTCGTCCGAGAGTTTTTGGTTTCGATCTTAAAGAACTTAGATCCTTCCGCATGGACAGTTTCCACGAGGCTGTTGTTAGTATCGTCCACTGTCGCGCAATACTCTAGGCATTCGAAACGGTTTTGAATTTCGATCTGAAAGCTTTTGTGGTCCTGGATATAAGCAGAATGGCGTGATCTCTGCCGGTCTTAACCCTATTGATCACAGAGACATCCCTGAAATTTGCTTCTTGGTCGTCAGAATGAAGTCTATCTCGTTCTTTGTAGAACCAGCGGGGCTACTCCAGGTCCATTTCCTGTATGGCCGCTTGAAGGAGGAGTTCATCATATAGAGTCCCTCCAACTCCATGAAGTTAGCCAGTCGTTGCCCTCTAGGATTCCTCTGCCCGATTCCAAATTGCCCCACTTTCAGCTCATCTTCATTTCTTATGTCTAGTTTCGCGTTAAAGCCCCCATCGAAACCATAATATAGTAAGTTTTAGATGTGTGTATGGCTCGTGAAATGTCCTCATACATGGTCTCTACCTCGTCATCTGGGTGTGACGTCGTTGGAGCGTATACCTGGATGACCTTCAGGGAATACCGTTTGGAAATTCTGAGTATCAGGTATGCGACTCTCGGTGAGACACTCTATTCTCACTATATTCTTAACAAGGGGGCTGCGGACGATAAACCCAACACCACCTTCTGATAGTGTTCTTGTCGGTCCTCAGAGTCCCATGCGTTGAATGTTGCCAGGTGCAGTGGTCGTTTGGGTCGGTAGCCGAATCTCTGCCGGTTTGCCATAATCACCGCGCTTGGCAGGCGGGTCGGTTCACAGGTATCGCTGCATTCGTGAAGGTGTATAATGTATTTGATTGTTGTTGTGTTACTTCCAGTCGTCGTCGAACGCTTGCCTGACGCCCCCTCCGGGCCGCGGGCGCGCGCTGGGCAAGTGCGTGTCGGCGTCGCACATCGTCGCGCCCGCGCCGCGCGCCGCGCCGCCCGCGCTCAGCCGCAGCCACCACGCGCTGCACACGCCGGGGTACATCCTGCGGGCTGACGGACTCACCATCAACATCACCAAGGTATGTACCTCCCCCGCCGCCCGCCGCCCGCCGCCCGCTCGTTTCATCGAGTTTAAAATCACAACAGTGTAATAGGAGTTTTCACATTACAGGTGGACGACATAACAGAATGGCTTGAGCCGCCCCCTCCGCTCAAGCGGACCAGCCCCGACGCGCAGCTCAACACCATCGTGCAGCAGAACACCAGCACCAAGACGCGCAAGGTGGAGGAGCCCCCCGACGACTACGACGGAGCCCTGCCGCCCTTCCTGCGCAACCAGTCCGTCGAGGGGCTCGAGAGTAAGTACAAGCACGACATGGACGCGCCGCTGCCCTTCTGCCGGCACTTCAGCATCCCCAACAACAGTGACGTCCCCGACGAAACCGACTCCTCGGACGACGACCTCACCGAGAGCAACTGGTACAGGAACGTCAGCACCTTCAGGAAGATGGACGTGGATCTACCCAAGAATATACTCGCCGGTATTAAAAAAGATTTGTTGCCAAAGAAAAATAGCTACGACGTCACCGACGTGACGCTCAGGAACCCGGAGTGCTTGAGCGGCGAGAGGAAGATACCGGAGGTCGACTGCCGGAGGTACAACATAGACTTTCTCACCAAAACTCCTATTATGGCCGAAGGGGTTAAGAACATCACAAGGACTACCGAACAGAAGCCCGAAAAACCTACTGATAAAACAGGATTTTTCACAAAGAAGCTCCTCTCGCCGAAACTCAGTAGGTTATTCAAACCTAACACCGCAGAGGCGGTGAGAAGTAAGCCAGAAGTAGATGAGAAAGAGGAGAAATCCAGGAGTAAGTTCTTCATACAACGTCCTGCGTCGCCGAGCAACATCGGCCGGTCTACGTACAGAGTGAGGCCTTCAGAACCGGAACGAAAACCTATTAACGTTAGTAAGAAATTAGATAGCAATGTACTTAAAAGCGATTTAAAACTTGCCAGCATGGGTAAGCCTATGACGCCCATATTCCGACGACATATGGCATCGGAACGACCCGACTTCGCCGACGGCCGGTTCAGTTACAGAGATCGACGGTCGAAGTTTGAGCCTAAAGAGGCGAAATTCGTCGACATAGGCCGTAATAGGATTAAAACGCCGCTCATAAGCGTAGAATCGAAGTTAACGCCGCTAGTACGTAGTTCACAAACTAGGAATATACCTGGGTTAACAGTACAAGAGAAAATAAGCTCATTAGATATGAAGGACCACAAAAAGGAGGTGAAGAGACGCGAGCCGGGGATATCCAGGAGTAACTATGTCAGTCTTGCGAATCTAAAGATTAATAGCAAGAAGGACGGTTCGAACGGCGACAAATTAGATTTGAACGACACCTCGCCTGTAGAAAGAGTTATTTGATTTTTTATTTGTGGTTGATATTGTCTTTGAGTCCGCCGCGAGCTGTTGGCGATAGACTGAATAGGAAGAACTGTTTTTATGCCCCAATCGCATTAAAATCCCCTTATCTGACAATTTCAAGCAGAAATCCATAAAAAAATATGGCAATTTCTGAACAACTTGATCCCTTATGGTTGATAGGTGTTGCCAAGCATCTGTCAGTGAGTTTCTGAAGCCGCTCTTGAGAGTTAAATCCATTTTCCAATATGGCAGATAACCATAATAATATTCTCTATAGATAATCTTATTAAATTCAAATTAATCATTGTACGAGGATAATCCCAGGGCATAAAAACAATTCTTGCATCTAATATTATAGTACTCTTGCCATGTACACTATACAGTATAGTTGATATACAATTGTTGAGTTTATATTTGTACTTATTAAGAAACTATTGCATTTGCAAAGAGACATTCGCTTAGATAACTCGAATTAAACAAATTAAAATTATTATTAAAAAATTTACTCGTCAATCTTTGATGGGAATTTGAGTGTGATGCTTTAGGTATAAAATCAAATGCAGTATTAGGTTTTTGATGCACTGTTTTTATATTGAATATCCAAGATTTATTCGGAGGAAAATCAATCATATCCGCGTTATATCAAATTTTGATTTATGAATGCTAGTTTATTTAGTGTAGTTTTGTTGTTAAAACAACCAACACTTTCTTTAGCATTTTATAACTATAGTCTTTTTCACATAGGATGAGTTGTAACAGTTTTTTACCCATATCTTGTGAAATTGCGCTTGATTACTCTGAGATACTACACTAAATGCTTCATGAGACCTTGCTCTATTACGGTATCTTCTTATTATGTCTAAATAAACGTAAACCATTTTAAAACACCCAACTCATGCTGTTGGAAAAATACTATAATAGATTTGAGAAGAGGTTGTCTGTTGTTAATGATATTAATCAATCGTTTATGAAGGCTTCAACATTGAATACGAATTTGGATGCGGTTTTTCTACGTTGAGGTGCTTACATTCCAAGGTATATTTGTCGTAGTTGCGACGGTGCCTTTACATTAGGTGCGTCATGCTGATTCTCAAATTACTCTATGTTAACTTAAACATTCCCACAGGCATTTCCAATCGGCAAATACATATGTAAGAAAAGGACAGTGCGATACAATGAGTTGTCTCTGTTTGTATTGTATTTCTTGCCCACGCCACATCATTTGAACGCGAGAAATTATTCAGTTTTATTTTTTTCCAAGCTCTTATATAAATATTGTGTTTTTGTTATATATCCTATATAATCATTTATATAAGTAGCAATTTTAATATTCTGAATATTCTTCACAAACTGCTACCTAATCCAAGTGTGCTTGTTTTGGATGGAAATGGAACCTGGTTCCTGAGAGATAGCAGTTAGCCACTAAACCAATCGGTCTGACTGTTTAATAGTGTATAATAAATTATTAGACGGCGTGGCGTTGGGCGAAATATCTCGACATTTATACCCATTTTCTGCGGTTTACACATGTTAAATAATATGTCGATATTTGTACAACTTTTCTACAAAATGAAAACTAGGTTATCTTAGACGAAATTGTATTTTAATGCAATAATGTAGACAATTTCTTGTATGTCCAAATGGAGAACGTTTATATCGTTTTCGAAATGTTTAACTAGTGTTGTCTGACAATTTGTATCGATATCGGTAGATAGTGACGTTGGCTTATGCATGTCGATGGAAGTATCGATACTTCTTTTGGACATCACTAGTGAATTATACCGCTCCACAATACTGTGCCATTTACAATTATCAATGACGAAGTTTCGCTTGATTGATATTCTGAAAATTATCATATTGTTTGATATTAAAATTAGTTGTAAGATGGAAATTTTATGTGATTTATAGAGGATTTATTTTAAATGTTTATAAAAAATTGTATTAAATACGTAATTTAAATATACGCTCTCTACGCTCAGTTGTTCGTCAAGCGAGACTTGGACGTCATTGCATCGTTACCTAAGAATAAACTATATTCATATTTCTATCGATTTTATAATTTATCGATACTACGAAATCTCTATTAGTATTAAATGGTGTTTAACCATATTTCATAATTATTTTCGACAGTACAATTTAACTCGATTAATTTTATTAACATTTGGTAAATCGCTTAGTTTATAAGTTTAAATGTTTTTGAAGTCTGAATTTTATGTTCTGTGACACAGGTGCCATCTTTTTGTATTGCAAATTTTTTTAATGTATAGGTAATCAAAGCTATGACTGGAAACTTTTTTTTTTATAAACGCCTTTTGGTCTTTTCATTTTTGAAAAATAACTTTAGTTACAGTACCTCCTTGGTTTGAACTTGGCAAGATTTCTTGGGAATCAAAGTAAACTATAAATCTGTGACACTCTCACTCTTCTCCTTGTTGAAAAGAGAGAGGGAGATTTTTAGTTTTGTCAGTTTAACCTTAACCGTTCATATGTGACCTTTTTCATCTTTTCAACATTGAAAGAGATGAAAGCTTTTTTTTAAACCAATATAATCTTTTATATAGTTTCCAGTTATAGTTTACTAATTATGTATCTGAACAGATGTAATCTCATTTTTTTTTAAATATTTAACGTCAGACGACGTGCCGTGCTCACGTTTTACCTTATCTGTGATACGTTATGTTTGTAAAACGCCGCAATAACAAGTATTATAGGTTCTTAGATTGTACCTTTTTACGTGAATCGTCTCGATCGTAGAAGAAATAAATAATTAAAATGTATGTTAAATGTATATTTATTTAAGCTGATAACACTCAACAGCTAACGGTTGTAGCTCAGTTGGTAGAAACGTGGAATACCGTGATGTAGGGTAAGTTTGTATGTACTCACCTGTGCCTTTACCATGAGTTTTTAACGTACGTACTCGCTAGTGACGGCGTAAAACATTTCTATGGCAAATGTGTACAGCGCCACTAGCGGTCACCTAAAGAACTAAAATCGATAGTACGAGTCGATAGGTAAAAAACCTATCGAAATGTAAACACTAGCGAGTAATGTTTTTTAGCCTTTGCTATAGGAATTCGGTACCATGAGTCACAAATTTGGCAAGTTGCTATCGAGAAATACTGTATCGATAGAAGTTTACTCGCTAGTGACTAAAGTAAGTTTCGATAGCAACTCATGGTAGAGGTACAGTTGGTAGATACGTGGAATACCGTGATGGAAGTGTGTTCGAATCTTACAATGAGGAAAGTACACTGAGGACACCATATCAAGCCGGTTGTCATCTTGAAAATCTGTCGCTCCTTGTTCATGTTCTGAAAATAAATTGACAAAGGCTGCAGTCTACCCTCATACATTACATCATACATTCTACGACTGAGACGATTTATCATCTAAATACATCCAACAAATGTTTGGTATTTAGAATGTCCTAATGAATTATACCTATAACATATTAACAAGATAACAACGAGAATTCCGTCTCCTTGCATTCCATGCGTTTTTGTTTTTGTATTTGTTTATAAGTACAAATGAATAAAGGAATATATTCAGTATGGATTTGTATTTTTATTTTATTACGTTTTTTTAAATCGTTTTAGCAGATTAAACTGCGTCTAATTGGGCCGTAAGACGATAATGCTGTAACTATGACGGAGTAACTAAATTAACAATGTTATTTCCGCATACATCGTTTAGGTTTATTTTGTATTGTTACTCAATCACGTATGAACTTCCTGGCGGCCACGTCGCGTATACGGATTTGAAAGCTGACTGGAAGAAAAAAAGTCGCAAATAAGTCACCAAATTGAGATTAAAAGAATTAGTCGATCCGTGGCCACTAAGTGAAAATTTTTTTACTCTCAGAATATGTCGACTTTATCCCCAAATTTATAGTAGGCATCTATAATAATAATTATTAATAATTAATGTCTCTGCTAATATTATAAAGTGATGAGATTTGTACTTTTGTTTCTATAATGAACTAATCACTGGATTTTTAAAGATTTTTTTCACTATAAAAAAGAGGTAATCCAGAGGTAACATTGGCTATGTTATACACAGGGATAAATAAGACCTTTAGGAACGCGGGTGAATCAGCAAGATGGAAGCTAGTAATATACTAACGAATAATATACAACGCGTTTTTACTCCGTAAAAATATAATTAGTTATCAAAGCCAACAACCCAGTAAGCTGTCATGTCAGGGAACCAGAACCTATTTTACCTCATTATTGTCTACTTTATTTATTCTGTTCTGTTTTTTTGGTGTATATTATACAGCGTTACTACGGTTCTTAAATATTGTGAATGGACTCGTTATAAGTCCCCATTTAACCTCCTTTCGGCTTTACGAGTAGATTTGTAACACCCTATACTAAAAGAACTAGGGATCGACTAATTAGACTGTTTTTAGTCCAGTTAGCATTCAGATCCGTAATGGCTAAATAACCTTAATTTATCTTTGCATTACAGCCCCCACTTTCACCTACTACAAACTTCGTCGGCGAGCCGCTTCACGGAGGCCTCGGAGAGCTTATCTCTAGTGATTAGTAATATTAGCGTAGTAAACGACAGAGACAGAGCACGGAGGCCGCGACGAAACATCCTCGAGTTAGTGTCATTTTCCTTACAGAATCGAGCCCCTGAAAACAACTTTTCACGACTAAATGGATCCTGATGGCATTTAGAATAGGTGCAGGCTTTACTTTTTAGGTCTTAGATTAGGGATTAGGGCCTTCGTTCCTGTAATGTAAAATACCCTATTAAAGTATAGGGTGCGAGTCGACATAATATAAATAAATCAAACAACCATAAACCATAAAATATTTTTTATTCCAAAAAAAAACAAGTTCAGGGTATACCGATAATAACACAAATAAATCAAAAATGTAACAGCTAATTTGGCTACATATAAAATAAGATAGAAAATATATAGAATTTTTATCACAAAGGATACTACGCGACAAAGGTATCGCCTATTTAATGTTAAAGTAATATACTATCAAGATAGGAATATAGTGCGCATAATATTGTCTTTTATTGGACATTCGAGACCCTTACAAACAAACAACTCCAAAAGTACAAACAATATGTAAGTAACTTGAATTATATGGAAAATTATTTAATATATCAACTAATCACAACGCGATCAAAGTTATGTATTACAAAACTGTAGTGTAGTGCACTATAAATGGACGTGCTTTTTAATATCATAAATTGTGTACTAACTGTAAGTTTTATAGAAAAATAATCACTGAGTATCAGATATGAAAATTATGAAAGACATCTGATAATATAAATTACAAAAGGAAGTTATTATATAACGTTATTCGATCATGGGACAATTATATTAGTCCGCCATTTTTACAAAATCACACATCACATTAACATTGACTTTTTTATAATATTACCCATTTTAAGACTAACTACAACATTCAAAACCCAAATGTAAACTTGACAATAAAATTCCAAACATCAGCTGCAAGAAATATTTGAGAAAATAATTACGGCCTGAAATGAAAAATACTTAATACCTGTTCGACCAGGCGCGGTCCGAAGGGGAGGGTCACAGGACACATGACAAATCTAAAAATTTACAAAATAAAAAAAGCATATTGTATTATTATTAGTGACTCCCTCCAAAAATTCAGGCTGCGACCGCGCCTGTGCTTGACATCGAGTTAACCGATTTGGCAAACGCCGTTTGAGAGACGTTATCGCTTCAAATGCAATACATACTGATAAAATAAATCCGGTAGCTGCATTCGAGACCTAGCAGGGCGATATTATCTTCTTGGAATCTATGTAGTAGTTATCGTTTTTTGTTTTAGTCTTTTTTATCATGACAAGCGACACGACTTCTCTCTGCGCGAAAAATCTGTTTTACCTACAACCCAAGTCAGTTACACAATACCGGCTGCAGTTCCCTTCCACGTTGTGGCTGTTTACCACATTTGACCACATCGTACCTCATTAAAGTTCGATTGTGGTAACACACACCTTTAATACAACCCATTTTAAACCGGTATAACACTAATGTAAATTTTCATATATTTTTCAAGCCACAAGGCTTTAAGGTGTTGGTTATACTGTCCTTGATATACTGCCAGGTATTTGAAAAAAATCCGCGGTTTTTTTAAATAATACTATGTCCATATGCGACGCTCATCACAAATTGGCAATAGGGAACTATCCTGTATTCAAAATAAATGATAAAACACTAGCCAGTGTATTGAACCTTAAAAAATACACGGATACATCAAATGTGAGCAAAATTTTATAATTAATATGACTTTAAGTATCAATCTAACCAAAACGAGTAGATCTTTTGATGCTGTACATTTATGACGTCACAACTTGCTATTACATACATTCGTTCGTTTTTACATTTCATAAAAAGTTGCTAATTTGACATGTCAGTCAACATCCCTATTTTTAAAGATTACGTTCAAGTGACAATATTATAAAAAAGTCAAACTTCTCCATTCAAAACCCTAGTGTAAAAAACCATATCAAAAACCATTGAGGGACTAAACTAATCTAGTCTAGATAAATCAGGTATACGTGGTAATTTAGACATTTACGACTTAGACATAGTTTCAGACATGTATTTCCCTTACACTAATAAGATTTACGTTATTCTACTATTAAACGAGGCAAAGCTAATTACTACTCATAAATATAGTAATTTCATGAAGTTTTAAGTGTACACTGGCGTGCAAAAAACATTGTGCTACATTTAAAAAGAAAACATGCTCAAAAATGTGGCAATAAAAATCAACAAATAAACATTCTGAGATTTTTTTTACATTAACCATTTGATTCCAAATTAAGCAGAGATATACAAACTGATATTCTATACATAAAATATAGAGACGTGTTCATGCAAGATTATCCAGGGTAGGACTGAACAAAAAACTACTATTGGTTGTAGGTTCTTAAAAATGTGTTTTTTTGTCATAGTTTGTAAATTTGTGAACTTTCGTGCTCGCCAGTGTAAAGGTACAGAAAGGATTGCTTGCCTCTTATAAGTCACGTATAAGGTCGTATAATAACATGCATGTGCGTGATATGTGCGTTCAAACTGCGATACTATGTGATATACTAACTATTTTATGCTATAACAGATATAATACTAAAATAAATGCATCTAACCTCTATACAGCGTTCTGTCCGTTTCTATCATAGTTTTTTAATTGTTTCCAATTTTAATCTATGGTAGGGCAGTTTTGACAGCTGAGAATACCATAGATAATGAAACTTATTGCTTTTAATTAAGTTTTATCTAAGAATCCAATGGATAAATTGTATGATAATGCAGACAGTAAGGCAACTTTAATAATAAAAGAACAAGTGTTATTCCAAGCATTAGATTTCTCAGGAGCGTGAGTGAACCAGCGGGCAGAAGCTAGTGTGCTTTTGAGCTTTATATTATACGGTACGGTTCGATATTTTTTTAGGAAACAATTAAAAACCGATGGCACAAACAGACACGTAAACAGCCAAACAAAAAGCACACAACTAACACCAACTATTCGATTTTATTATCAATATTCGATTTAGCACACGATAGTAAATTCGATACAGATCCAGCTGTTATTTGAAATTGACGTATTGTCTTCAACATCCCGTTTTTCTATTACCATGTTAATTTTATTCAACACTGAAAGGGGCGACCCGAGGCCTAAGCAAGAACATCTATCGGAAGCGTAACGTCAGCGTATCGAGTGCCACAAAACGCTGGTTTGAATGGAAAATTGAACATCGGGCATACCGTTGATGTTGCGCGTGTGTTGATGAATGTTCAATTTCCCATTGCATTGGTTTTTGGTGCACTCGATACGATGACTATACGCTTACGATCCCTCAGGGTGACAACGACAATTTCCCAAAGCGACAACTTCCGAAAACGACAATTTTCGAGAACGTGATGAATGTTCGTGCTCAGTGCACTGGTCAGAGTAGCTGGATGTGGAAATCCTTGTGGAAGGCCTATGTTCAGCAGTGGACATCCCAAGGCTCATATAATGATTATGATCTAGTGAACATGACTAAAATTCAATATTAAGTACTTTTATTGGAACCTGCCATGCTATCCATAAACCAAAATCGCCGAGTCACTCAGGTGAACATGCGAATAGCGGACCTCTCGCCTAATTGCGGGGTTACGAGCGAGACAGGCAATAGTCACTGCGTGAATTCATCGTCGAATTTGATTGCAGAATATCATAGCTGCAAGCCATTATGGCCTTGAAGAATTTAGGTGTTAACCCTGAAAGGTTTACTCCTTTATGAAGTTGATTCGGTGAGACTTCCGGCGATATATTTAAGCCATCTGAATGCTTTACGCGCTATTTATTATCGAATTGGTTTCATTGCTTATTTCAACTCAAAATACACTGGTCAATGACCAGTTTCCACTAGTTTTCATTCTCTCAATCGATATGACAGTATACGACATTAAATTCAAGCGCTGGCCACAGCGCTAGCACCAACTTACGATTAAAATTCATGTTTTGTTCAATTTTTCGTACGGTCAGCAACATGAGTAGCTGAATAAACCGAAATTTACAAGATAGACCACAACTATTAATTATATGAAAAGTGAGTACACTGGTGCTTTCCATTTCTATAGTATGGGTTAGTTACCAGGTTTTGTAAATTTGAATCAGGTAGTTATGTTACTGACTGTACCTAACTCCATTAACATACTTCTCAACAAACAAGGGACCCCCATCACCACTTATTGTTATTCAAGTTAAACTGATTAGCTTTTTTATCGATGTCACTATTTTCGTACTTCGTGACCCATTTGGGGCATCTTCAAAATCGATTGGTTTGTATTTTCTAATACCCAATTGGAGGCAAAAAAATTATGAGGCAGTCGGTATATGACTGCAGTATAAATAATAGAGAGACATTTTTTAATGGTTTTTAAAGGTTACCATCTTGTACATCCTTTCGCGGCCATTCGACGGGCGCTTAGTGCTTGGGGGTAAGTTACGCGCCTGTGCTCAGGTTGCCCCAGTGGGGACAAACGACTCCCACGACATCAACATACATTTTATATAAATTGTTCCTACCGATAGAAATGGTAACCGAGTGGGTCTGAAAAAGGGGCGATTACATTCTTTGCCCTAAAAACGATTCAGTTCTACTTTGATGGTAGGGTCCAAGTTTTGCATTGAGAAACTGGGGGATCTCTACAACAATGTTAACATATATTTAGGTTTACTAAAGTTGTAGACTTAAAAGGCCCGTCTTGAAAGTTAAGAATGTTATAGAAAAATCATCTCTATTGCTTTGAACATAAGGCTCATCTATTGATCCAATGGTTTTATATATGGTGATGCTGATGAACCTTGTCATAACGCCATAGGGTTCATTTTTCTTTAACACATTATCTGTCGGAACGAGCTTTTTAGGTCTCGACAATTTAAGAACTAGAAGACTAGTGTTTGTGATGATTCCATCTCAATATCCACATCATTCGAGTTGCACAAATATGAACACCGAGTTGACTGTACAATTATAGCGAGCGCATACTATGACGGACTGGAACAACTACGCAAAACAATATAAATAAAAATCCTGGGTATTTCACACTATCTATTCTATCTGATGCTAAAACGAAGCAGAGCTACTATTGTAACCAGTGCCTTTACCATGAGTTTTTAACGTAGGTACGTACTCGCTAGCGACGGCGTAAAACATTTCTATGGCAAATGTGTACAGCGCCACTAGCGGTCACCTAAAGAACTAAAATCGATAGTACGAGTCGATAGGTAAAAAACCTATCGAAATAAATATTAAACACATATAAACACTAGCGAGTAACGTTTTTTAGCCTTTGCTATAGAAATTTGGTACCATGAGTCACATATTTGACAGTTGCTATCGAGAAATACTGTATAGATAGAAGTTTACTCGCTAGTGACTAAAGTAAGTTTCGATAGCAACTCGTGGTAGAGGTACAGATAACTGATATACTCACTGCATAATATTTAACTTTTTAAGTTTGTCTGTATTTATGTCTCTTTTTTTCTCATTTTCACGATCGACCATCAGTTAGAAATGTTTTTCCTGGACGTTAATGCACATTTTCATCATATCAGTCAGGCATAGCCGGGGCGGGTCGCCTCTAGAACTCTTCCTTACATAGTACAAAACAAAGTCGTTTCCACCGTTTGTAGACTTAGATCCTTTAAACTACTCAACGGATTTTGATGCGGTTGTCATCAATAGACAGAATGATTCAAGGAAGGTTTATATGTGTGCTTATCCCTCGGTAACGCGGCTAGTAATATATAAAATTCGGATGTGCGAAAAACAACTTGACTTTTTTGTACGGTGTTAGAGTCTGACCATTCATAAGTGCCTGTGAAGGCCTATTTGAATAAATATTTCATTTAATTTAATATCATTACGAGATCACCTGGATCTTAGCTATAGTTGGAGCCGGTAGGTGGTGTTGTTGTCGCGATCTAAAACGCGAATGGAAACGCAGTAAACCGATTACTTACTCGTATATAGACATTTGCCACATTATAAAGAACAAACAAGTTTTTGCACACAAATGTTTGTTCCAGTTGGCAATCAAACCTACGACACCCCATCCCTACGACATAGTATGCGCTCACTATCGTAACTCACAAGCAATTTTTCTCGACAAAGTAACGATAAACATTTAATTGTTTCACACAGACATCATGTGTGAAAATAACACATTTAAACCTAATACACCATATTCACTCACCACAAATATTGACATGAGATCAAAAGTCATAGTTATAAATACAGTAGGTAAACGGTGCCGCTTTAATGTGCTTTTACTGGTATTACCAAATTACATCTAATATTATATTGGCACATAACTTTCGATAATTTATTACATCTAACTAATTCAACGCTTAATAAGAAATTTCCAATCGCAATACAACTTTACAATAAAGGACAATAACAACTTTAAATAGTACGTTATTAAGATTGAAAATTCATTATCAGGTAGACGTTTGGGGCACTAATTCAATTTATACTTTACGGTGATAGAATTTAAATTTCAACGAGTTATTTTTTTTATTATAATATCTACTGAGCCTCTCGTGTCTTCTTAACTCCTCTTCGTTTTAGTTCACCTGGATCCAGTATTTACCTAACTTAGGGCTAAAGAAAAGCGCATTGAATATTTTAGGATATCAGTCATAACATAGGCTTCATCAGGTGATATCTAAGATAAAGACGTTCTAAATCTCGGATAAAATACAAGTACATAAGGGGCTCAGCACACAGCACAGCTCGATCGTCGGTGCAGTCTCAGCGCGGTGGCGACGCAGCGGCGATCCTCTGACGCAGTCTCGCGAACTTCCCGTGCACCTGCCGCAACTGCGCCCGCAGCCGCGACGACAGCTCCCGCTGCAGCGCCTGCACCTCCACCAGCTCCCGCCGCAGCTGCTGGTAGTCCGAGCGAACCTGGACGGCGAGCTCGTGATCGTGATGGGGGTCGGGGGGCGAGGTAAGTCAACTCCGCAGTATTTAATAATTCGGTAAACTTAACTTTTTTCTCATCTCTTTCTATTTAAATTTGATGAAAAGAGAAAGTAATATAATTATGCCCGTTTCTTGAATAAAATAAATTCAAAACGGGTCTATTACATTATGACGTCATTAATATAATAAATGTCAATGATTGGTTGATAATTTTAAATTAAATTTGGCATAAATAAAGAACCTATTCCCTTGAATATAAGATTCAAGACAAAACGCGGGCGAAGTCTACACGCTAATGGCCGTTTTGACATTAGACCGCTCATAGAGTTTGAAAAAGTTTATGTACTTCATCACTGCACGAGACTACAATATAATTATGTACGAGTACATTGCTGTAATGTCGAGTTGTTTATAAATCCTTATTTAATGTAACAAAGTAAATATTTGACTGCTGGAGTTGACTTACTGATGACGTATCTTCATTTCGCATGATCGACAAAGCCAAGGGCAGACAGATGTATTTTTAACCAAGGATATTTTTATTAGGGTTCCATACCGAAGGGTCCCAACGAGACTATGGAGGAGCGAGGTAAGAGATTCCTCCATTTAAAAGGAAAGGTCTTCCGCCAGGCTAGCTGATCATGCCTGGGGACCGCGGTCCAACTGTTGATGTTGGATGCTTGTATACAGGAATATTTTTTATTCAGTGCGCAAACTTTGACAAATTAAAATTAAATGAGTTTTATTAAACACCTAATTTTTATTTTGATAAGTTTTAGTACAAAAAATAAAGTTATCGTTAACGAAAGATATAGACTTTAAAATTGATATTATGGCTACTGTACGACTGTCTGTCGGGCGCCCACCCCGGCCGCGGCCTTGGCAACAGCTGGCTCTACCGCCGCGTGCGGCGCACAAGCGCGCGCCCTTTGATATTATTATGAATAGATAGTGTCCATTGTTTGTTGATTTTAAAGACGAAAAAAGAATACAAAAAAAAAATTAAACAAGTAATGGAAATGTGTTCTGATACTGAACTTTTTTTGCGCATTGCTTAAAAAATATTCCTGTATATGTCAAATCCTGAGATCATCTCTATATCGCGATGTAGGATTCTCGCGTGTTTCTACTTTTTCATAGATGTCGCCACAAGACTATTACTATGGCTCCGCTGTCCGTCCGTTCGTCTGTCAAGGCTGTATAGTTTTTTAATTAATTTATTTAAAATACTGTACAAAGCACTCAAAACGTACATGTAGCCACAACATAATTTTAACAGTAATAGATAGACACAGAGTGTGTTCTACAGTGGCCGCTATAAAAGCAATTTAAATTAAGTTAAAAATTTTAAAAGTCCGATACCAGAAAGGTTCGAAACCTTCATGTGACCGATTCGCACTTGGCCGTTTTATTTTTTAAATGTCTGCTTAAATATTGTACGGTGCGACAAAACCCTTCGTGTGCAAAAACGACTAGCACTTGACCGTTGTTTTTTTAAATGTCGACTACCCGTGACTTTGTCAATCCATAATTCAGAACATAATAAAAATCAATACATTATCAAAACATGAAATGTGTATGGTCATAAAAACCATATTTGGAAGTATTTATATGACAGACGTGATAAACATTGTGTACACGGGGATACTGTTAATTAACACAACTTCACGCCCGTTATCCCTGAGGAGGTGGATAGAGGTCTCGGTAATTGGACTCTACCTATTGCAGATATTTTAAGTTTCTTACAAATTTACTGCACAACTTTGTATAGTACACTGTCTAAGAAATCAGAGGTCGTGGCTTCGATTCTCACCTATAAAAAGATGTGTGTGCATGAACATGTTTGTTTGTTCTGTGCATACGTTTTAATAGTATGAGGTTTAATGGTCTAAAAAGAAAGTCCCAGGACATTTTCTCAACATTTTTCGAATATAACAATCACTTTTGACGCTTCAAATTGATATAGTAAAATCAACCTTCTAGCTTTATAATAACGTTTAATTACATCACGATATAATTGATGATTTAAACAATAAATTTTACCTTATACCAAATGCAATAAGCAACATTTTACCATGACATTCTTAAACGTCAAATCTTATATTGGACAAAGTCTATCTTATAGATATTTAGTCTTTAAAAATTGTTTCTCAAAGGTTTTAATTGTTTTTTTTATGGACTCTGTGGTCGAACTTTACCAAACTTAGCTAAGAGAAAGGTATAATTATCGTAAACTTGTTCACACACATGTTATATAAGCAGCTACAAATATATTTAGTCGAATGTTGGTATCACCACCGAGACCTCTTTCGCCCTCAATAGGCGTGAAGTTATTATATTTTATACTTAAAATATAATGAACAGTATCCCAAAGTGTACAAATAATAATAAAATAAAAACACGAAAGGAAAAAAGAAAGCCTTTAAGTACACAAATAAATAAATAAATAAAAACTAATTGAAAGACAATATATATAATAAAAAAAAACACCTTTCCACACAGGGAACTCGCGCAACGAATATGCCAAAGCCCTATTTATAAAGCAGGCCTTGTTCAAAGGGCTTTAGACTTAAAATTTGTACCACATTTAAGCCTTCGTTTCAGCTAATATATCGATAAGCATGATTTGTTATAGCTTGGGATTTATGAAAAATATCTACACACATACTCGTATATTTAGAGATTCAATCATATTGATCATAATGAATCCGAATCCATAACAAAATGATGGACCGCGTGCAGACCAGCACCAACAGCCTTCTGAACTGCATACCAGACAGGGTAGAATGGCCATGAGTACCAGGCCGCCTATGTTTAATATAATATAATTTTGTGATTTGTAAGTAAAAATTAACATAGGCGAAATCGGACTGAAATAAATTGATTATTATAATAAAGCTTCTTTTGATTTAATATGGTTGGCTAATGAATACTTTCATTTAATTCAAAGCCATTCAATCATAGCTTTTGAAGTTACCACCGGTTCAGAAGTCGGTCTTCGACTGACGATTTATCGGCAAGAAACTCGGCACGGTGACTTTTATAATCTGACTATTTAAACTTAAGTATCATCTTTTATATCGCCATTTGCCTGCTTTGTTCTCAATTATTTGGAGGCGGCGCAATTTAATTTATTTCACTACCACCACCATCCTCCATAAAGGAACTTCTGTTTTAAAATCTAACACCGTAATAGAATTTTTAAAAATCCCAAACTATAAGCAACATGACAACGTTATTACTATAATTCTGACCTGTCGTTAGCGCTATAACGCAACAGGCTGAAAAATAAATTAGTTATTTATTTATTTTTATATATAAATATTATATAATGTATGTTATTATTGTTACTGATACATATACAATTTTAGCTATGAAATATACACTATCTGGTCACCTATTTATAATAAACTTTTAAAGTTTTTATCATTTATTTACTTATGTCGCAAGATAATGTTGTTTATACATAATGTGCTTGGACAATTAAGCTTGGGATAGCATATCTATGCCCTATAGAGGCCTTACTATCAAATCATGAGAGAGAATGACGGACATATTAAATAAACCACATCACAATTTCCTTATGCAGTAGCCCCACAAGTATTTTACTCAAAATAGCTGTCCCCTGCGGATTTACACGCGTTCCCGAGGGATATCACATTTTCCCGGGATAAAATGTAGCCTATATGTTATTCCAGGATATGCTCTATATATGTGCCAAGTTTCATCCATATCCGTTTAGTAGTTTTCGCGTGAAGGAGTAACAAACATAGTTACATACAAATCTTTCCTCTTTATAATATTTGTATAGAAGTATAGACTAGCTACCGTCCCGCGGTATCGCCCGAGTTCTCGAGGGATCTAATGTATATCGGGGTTATATTGTCACTAGGGGAGTTTAGCTTTCTATGAGTGAAATATTTTTTTTAATCGGTTGAGTAGTTACGAAGATATAATAAATTTCTCATCTTTATAGTAATAAAATAAATATGCTGGGACATTTACACACTGCCATTTGATCCCAAACAAAGCAGACCTTGTACTATGGAAACCAGACCACTAAAATATGACATACTTTTTTTTTAAATACATATATAAATAAAATAAATATCCCAAGACATTTTTCGCACATGGTTACCTGATCCCAAGTTAAGCAGAGTGTACTGCTTGTAGTATGGCTACCAGGTAACTGATATACTATTTTTTTTAAATACATACGTATATTGATATTTACATTGAGATACAGAACAAACAGACATGTTCATGCACACAAATGTTTGTCCTAAGTGGGAATCGAACCCACGACCTACGGCATGGGAGTCAGGGTCTCTAACCACCAAGCCAACTGGCCTGTCGCCATATTAGTGTTAATGTATGGTAATGGTTAATGTAGCTATTATAGATGTCATCAATATATAAATAGTAAATAACACATTGCTTATGCGTCATACATAACAATGATATATAAGTATGTATTTAGAGAAGAAAAAAGAGATTATGTTAGTTATCTGGACTCCATGGTACAAGCTCTGCTTAGTTTGGGATCCGATAGCCATGTGTAAAGAGTGTCCTGGGATATTTATTTATTCATAACTAGCAACTGACCCTGGCTTTACCTGGGTGGGATACTATATTTTTATCATACACATAAATATTTCAAAATTCTAACCCTTTATTCAGTTTAGGCCCGCGGAGGGCACTTATGAAGGGCAAATTTAAAGTTACTGAAGCTACCAGCTATTTCAGAAGAATATTTCTATAGTATGGTGAAAACCGCATCAAAATTATCGATTTCAAAGATCATACGCCAAAATAAGTGACCTAGTCTTATACTATTTACAGAAGAGATGCAATAGGTGACCAGATGCGTATTTATAGGGAAAGGAACTGGCGCTAACTCCATATTGAAGAATGTCTTCTGTATATATATACAGAAAGTAGGGCGTTTTTGAGGCACCATCACCTCAAAACTACTGAACATATTGGTATGGAACTGCTACCATTCGACGCGAAATTTTTCGTAGATGTAGGGCTATATATGATTTCGATAAACGCGGAAGAATCCGCGGGGGGCAGCTAGTTTTTTCTTAGTTATTTAATTTACAACTTACAACAGTAGTTACAACTCGCAAGGCGTGTTTTATGCCACCATAGGTTAAACAGTGTAATAATTATTTGGATAACTAATAATAGTAGGTAAGTATGTAGGTAGTATATAGAAAATTGAAGATACTTCCTTAATAGAGTACAGTGGAGCCCCAGTAATCTGACAAACATTTTGCAGGGCAATGTCGGACTATAGAGTACTGCCTAACGGGCAAAATAAATATACGATCCCGATCTAAAATCGCAAAATTAAAATAGTTTTTTGACAATACGTTCGTATTGAAATTTCTGTCAAATAGTAACATCAATCCATGGATTTCAGATCAGGATTGCATATTAATTTTGACCGTAAGACAAAGCCAACAAATTAAAGATCAAAATTATGTGAAAATTTGCCAAAATGTTTGTGTACCTACATTCAACAATGATTGGCAAGTCGGATTACAGGGGGCGCCGGATTAGACAGGGCCGGATTACCCGGGGTCAACTGTACTAGCTTTTTTCATAGTTGGTTAATTTATAGCTCTTAGTGACCAGACCAATAGATGTGATATCAAAATGTTATTATATTTGCTGTAGAAACTGATGCTTTTAAAGCAGGGCCATGTGTTCATCATGTTTATTTGAGTTTTAGACAAAATTACTAGTGAGATATAATAATTATTAAATTCAGCATTTATATTCAGTGTTTACCATTATATTCATTATTTAATTATCAGACAGGCAGTCGGTTCAACTGCTAAGTACCTCTTTGAGATGCTTGTCAAGTTGGTTTTTGAATCGATTTACATTTTGGGCTGTAACAACATCTTCTGTATTTGTATTTATCTAGTTTAATCACAGTTTATGATGTTTTTAAGTAAGTTACAGTTAGTGTAGTTTACCATGAGGTGGGTAAAATATTTGTTGCAAATGGGAGAAATAAAAAAAGTAGGATATAAAAAAAAATTGGTTTTAATCTTTTACTGTTATTAAAAAAGTACCTATGACAACTGTTACTTCCCTATCAACAGATACAAAAATCCCTCAATCAAAGCATCAATTTCCAGTCTTATATTTAATTAAATTAATTGAGAAAGCTATAACTTATAATTTCTATATCACCTCAGAGACAGACTTGAGCAGGTTCATGACACACATTTCCTGTGTGCCGATGGGCACCACCAGGCTTTTCTCAACATTATCCATCTTCCACTCCATCATATCCAGCTGCTCGTCTGCACGATTTACCTAGATCAATAATCTTTTTAGGCTTTATCTGGGATTGATTTCTTTTATAATTGGAATAGTATATTGTATATTGCCAGTTGGAGACCAAGAACATGATTTTCAAACAACACTTTTTTTATTATGGTTTTTATTTAGATGGTACACCTGAGTGGTCACCATGCCTATGGACATTTGCAACACTAGGGGCATCACCAATGCATTGTCAACCCTGAGACATAGAGTTTTAAGTCTCATGAGCTTGTAATTTATACATACACTTGATAATTTTATGCATAATATTGATATATTGAGTTTCAGAAACATACATCAAGTTTACTAGAAAAAAACGAAAGGCAGGTAGAACTTTCTTGGATATTGCTGGTCACCTAATGAGAGTCTTTCCAGTTTACCAACTACTTTAAAATGAACACAACCTAAGTTGCAAAACCATACTATAATGTTGATTGATTCATCAATACATGTAAGGATGACAATTATTTTTATCAATAGAGAAATCATGAATTAAAAACTAAGTTTCTTGAGCACAAATCTTAATGCATCTTCATAAATTACCTCAATAACTGCATTTAAGTATTACTTACATTATTTGAGGATAGTAAGCCGAATAAACACAAATCTACGTCGGTAGCGCAGTGACCCATAAAAGGATAAATTGCCGAGAGAAACAAGAATATAAATAAACACCCTACCGAGGTATTCTTGGAACACGTTAACGGGATGTTTAGCTCCTTAGTTTCTACGTTTACTCTATCCAAACAGTTAATTATGTAGAAAGATTACAGCGGCCGAATCGGCTCGTTGACCCAATTTCCATGCCCGTATTATTTTGGACATGATTAAATAATTTAAATAGGTAAATGGTTTTATACTCACAGTTTCCTCTAGTTCTTCTACAGTCATATCTTTGTCTGTCATCTTAGTTCACACTCAAGAATTTTGTAATAGATTATTAACTAAAAGAAAACAAGAATACTTGTATCCAATGCGACCATTTTCACAAAAGTAAAAATTACGATTAAAGAAATGTCAATGTCAACCAAATGTCACTGTCAAACGAAAAACGAATGTTGTCACTGTCAGTGTCAACTTATGGAATCTCTCGTTACTTGGATGGAACTAACCGCAGCTGGCGGGTATTAACTCCCCATTCGTACTTTTAAATTCATTATATTATCAATGAAAATTTAACGCAACCAAATAATGGAATTGGCAGTAAAAGTATAAATCGAATAAATCTACACGATGTTTATATTTCTATAATTTTAGAGCCATAGATAAAACAGTTATTATTAAAGAATAAAAGTCCCTGATCATTATGTTATAACTAGCTGTCCCCCGCGGTTTCACCCGCATTTCGGGGGAATGTTACATATTCCCGGGAATAAAAAAAAAAGGCAATGTCCTATTCCAGATCTCGTATCTATATATAATACTAGCTGCCCGGACAGACGTCGTTCTGTCGAAATAAGTCCATACAAAAATGCAGGAATTCGCTCGCAGCGCCACCTACCGGGTCCAATTGTGAATCTAAACCATCCAGGGCACCACCCAAACGCAAACAAAAAAAAACATTCCAATCGGTCCAGCCGTATTAAAAAAGAAGAAATAATTGAATTTCACGGTATTTCGTTTACTACAAAATAAATTTAATTTATACATTAGCCTCAATAACACGTGGTAATCATGATATTGAATTGTAGCTTATATGACACGTTCGTAGATTTACCATAGCAGCGCCATCTATTGATGACTTACTCAACCCAGTCGAAAGGTATCGACATCTCTTAGAATCATTTGGAGTTAACAGATAATTGTGACTGTCAAATAATAACAGACAAATAATTAGCAATAAATTAAAATTGCGACTATAATTTGAGATTTAAACTATCCTATCTCTCAAGTTGGATCGAACTGCACATGGTGTGCGAATTTTATTATAATCGGTTAAGTGGTTTAGGAGTCCATTGAGGACAAACATTGTGACACGAGATTTATATATATTAAGATATTAATCGTTTACGCAGCGCACACAACTAAAGCCCTCAAAGGATTTTTTTTTCCAGTTTTTGCTACATTTTTCATCGATTCTCCGCTCCTATTAGTAGCGTGATGATATATAGCCTTTTCCGCTTCCTATTCAGCTTTATAATATAGATTAGTGTCATAGAATGCATAATGAAGGTCCAAGGAAGGTTATACTGTTTTTAAAATACTACCCTAACTATATCATAATTTTTTTATGTACGAAGATCAAAGTATGATACAAAATAAAATTAGTTGCACTGTAATAAATTTTTCTTCGTAGTATTTGTGTTTGTCAAGTAACTGAAATCTCTTAAGACCTTTGCCAAAACTTATTACATATTTAAAATATTTGTGATGATTATGATAAAAAGAAAACAACCCTGCATATTTACATACATTTATGTCTTTAGTTTTTATACATTAAAGTATACATAAGAGACAAGATTTAGAACGCGTGTGAACATTTACCACGTCTATAATGATATCGCCGCCATCCCAACATCCCCGATGGTGCCCCATGTTTCGTACAAATCTATATTATCCATATTAATGCATAGGCAAGCATTATTCGACCTTTAGCTCACGAAGATAAAATCACCCGAAAATTGGCTAAATTATAATATTATTACCTATTTAAATATTTTTGTTTTTATCTTTATTTTCTCCGCCATTTTGCGTCACCTTCTATTCTAGAAGCATACATATAAAAATCAACTTATCAAGTAGTTTTTTTTTTTGGTATTTTCTAAAAATTCATGAGCCAAAGGTCATTTATCACGCGGCGGGTGACACCAGCTAACACATATTAATAAATCGGAAATATTTTTACATTAACTCCTTAAATTTAACATTTGACACGTCTAGTACCGAAACATTTATAATAAATCAATTTAACATTGAAAATATTGTATTGGTAGACTTTGTTTTTAGTAATTGTAATTATAATAATGTGTAAAACCAAGTGCAGTTTGCTAATCCAATAATTTTCAAAATTCATTTCTGTGAGTATTTATAGGTGTGAGCTATTTTTTATTATAATTGATACAATAAACAAATTTCTAGACATTGTATATCCTAGTCCATGCATAATTAAGCAGATATCATGTACATATAGTATTTTAGGTGCAATATTAACATTCTAAAATTGGAAACAAAGTCTACCAATGTATCTTTAGTTAAAGTTTATATGGAATCATAAATACTAATAATTAAAACCACTGATAAAAAGTTACATTTAAATAACAGAACTACATTATACGACATGAAACAGAAGTTACATTACAACTATACTGTTATAACTAACACAATGTTCATGCTATGTGTAAACATACAGATATATGTCACTTCTATATTGTGTTCATGTGAAGATGGAATCACAACAATGTGTTCTTTTATTTATTTAATGTACATAGTACAGAAGGTTTATTTCAGAAAAACTCTTACAATTATTAAGGTTACATAAAATAATTATTGATGAAGTTACAGTGTAATTTGAACTCAATTCCTTTAGGGTCAAAATAAAATGTTAATTAACAGCTATAACAGTCTTTATTACGTATTCACATTTCACATAGAGTGAATTATAAACAAACAACGGTTTATGAACCTATAGGACATATAGCCAAAGTTACAGGCTTTTGCCTAGTTCAGGGAATAGTGTGTAACCTGTAATCAACTGCAAATCAAAAATGTTGGCACATAAGGAAATGCAATAGTTATATGTATTTTGTAACCTGTGGTAAGAAGTAAACTATTATATTTTTATTTATTTATATAGAACTAGCAGTCCCCCGCGGTTTCACCCGCGTTTCCTACGGATGTAAAATTTTTCTGGGATACAACGTATCCTGTTACTTCTAATACCTCCAAAAATATGTGTACAAAGTTTCGTTTTCACGTGAAAGCGTAACAAACAAACTTACATTCAGATTTATAATATTAGTAGGAATTTCCGTTACCCTACTGTACTATGTACGTGTTAACAAATTTGATTCTTATAACAAATAACAATAGAATTGAAAATACAGTAATGAGATAGATGTTCCATTAGAAACGTTATTCTCTTTAAATCACATGATTCAAACAAGACGACGAAATATCAAACCTCTTAAGGATCCTACTGCTGTGATTCCATCAGAATTAAAAAGGCCAGGAAACATAAACCAATAGAATCGCATTTAAAAATAGGTAGATAAATATACAGATATTTCATTAATGTCTTCGGAACTTATCTGTTTTCAAAATGGTGGGCTCAATATACACGCACTTATTGCACCAACCTATTCGATACAATATATTTGCTAATAAATCGATAAAAATACATTAAAACGTAAATACATTAATATTTTACAACAATCTGGGACATCCGGACAGGAGGGGAGGGGTTATTTAAAAACAATTTTAACTATAACATTGAATTAAATAAAACACTAGATAATTTGTACATAATTAAAAAATAAATTGATTTAAGTCGATGTATTTTTTTTACATGTTATATATGTCGAATTTATATGTAAGGTACACGCCGTTTACATTGATGCTACTGGTCAAGTGGGCTGGCAAGTCATCAAGTAAAATCACTACAATATCTGTAGAAATATACCTTATTACAATGAGAATAGAATCGAAATTAGCTAAATTGGCAGTGGGTAAGCCGTATCGTACTTTAAATTGTCTATAAAATTGCCAGCCATGAAATTAGCTACATAAAAAAATAATGATATCCCAAGCTCAACACAGTTAAAAAATAAAATTTGTCGATATTAATTTAACATAGATACGGTTTATTTCTAAATCATACATATCTTAAAAATCAACTTATGCACGTATACATAGATCACTCTCGAATGGACTTACAAAACCAACCTACGCTCGTGTCGGATACATCCGACACTCCCCCCTTCTTCCGAACACTAAGACCTTGCAGTCATAAAAATTAATAATATCATAAGGTAAATAATATTCTATATATTTTCACTTGTGAGAAAATAATGTACAAGCAATTTAAAGTTACATTATAATTTGAGAACTATAATTTATCAAATATACGTTACAAATATCTGTTATAATAAAACTACACTTCAACTTTCGCAAGTAATTAACACCATATTCATCTACCGGTTAAAGTAACACCCTATTAGTTGTTGTCATAATAAAATGACCAGTACGGCCGAATGACTGAGTTACTTATCTATATTCATCCTTCGTTCAAGTCTCTAAAACTGTTAGAAACTTACGTCCTATAGTCTAACCTAAACATCTATTTACATAGGCCAATATATTATAGTAATTTAAAAATAAAAATACACTAAAGACATCTAATATTCGGATAATAAAGCGTCAATTATCCATTCTTTGGATGTGATCACTGACCCAAAATTATTAAAAAAGACATCTAATTGCAACCTCCTAAATTTCAAGTCGGTTAAATAATTTCCTAAAAGAAGCATACCACAAGTGAAAATATAAGCAAGAGATCTAGTATTCGGACGGCCGGGGGGCCAGTTCATTAAATAATCAGTCGTACCGCGTCGCTTCTTCCTTAATTGACTACGTTCGGGACCTAGAGCATCCTTCATCATTCCAGACTTAGGTCTACCTGTTCATCTTAAGGTCCCAGAGTAGAGAATGGAGACTCAGACTTCATAAGTCCGAAGAGTTGACTTATATCTTGGGCAACTAAAACTTGAATAAAGCCTTAGTGTACAGTCCAAAAATGCAACCATTCATGAGTCCCCAATGCCTGACCCGTAAAGGTCCCAAGCATGTCCCTAGTCCTGGTCCCGAACAACAAAATGTAAATAAAGAGAGATAGAGGAACTGTGAGTGGGGTCCGCGCTAACAGTCGCCGAGTCGGCGCGTTCACTTGACGTCGTCATTCTCGAACTTCTGCTCGGTCACCGATACGGCGTCTGATGCCAGAGCCTCCTTTAGGGGCTCCACGCAATTCTTTGGAATCATCGTACCTGAAAATCATATGTAATTACATTTTTAATTTCACCTCTTCATAATCACTTTCGTATGCTGTTTTACCGGAGACATAATATGAATTAACATGACGTTAATACCCTAACTGCTACGCCATGGGTCTTGGGTTTTAACAATACAAGAAATTATTGATTCTGTGCCTAGGTGTCAATATCTATGTAAGTATGTATTAAGAAAGTAGTATACCAGTTATTTGATATAATATAAGCTTTGCTATGTTTCCGATCATATAAAAGTGTGAATTGGTCTTGAATATTTACTATTAATACACACAATGATACTCAATTAAAATATATAAGTATGAAGGAGCGAGTTATGAGACTCCTCCATTTAAAAGGGATCTTCCGCCGGGCTAGGTGATCATGCCTGGGGACCGCGGTCCAACTGTCAATGTTGGATGCTTGTATATATGTCAAATCCTGAGAGAATCTTGATAGTGCGATGTAGGATCCGATAGTGTTTCTACTCGTCCATAGATGTCGCCACATCACTGTAGTGCGGGCGGTGAAGGATTGTAGGTGTGTTCATAGATGTCGCCACATAAGTAACTATATTAATACTATAAACAGGCTTCTATCGTGCACTCAATACGCGGGATGGCTTAATTGAGAAGTCCAAGTACATTGATGTTTAATCAACTATTCGAAAGTTATAAAACACTAGTTTAACTAAACAACATAATCTTGCGACTAAAATTACGAGGATCTACTTCAAAACAAACAAGTTTATTGTAGTTGTATAAAAAGATAAAGAATGTGTATAAAAGGGAGGTAGGTTGAGGGGGTACGGACCGACGATCTTGAGGCCGGTGTCGGTCTTGATGCGCACGACCTGCATCTTGTTGAGCATGGAGCGCTGCGCCAGCACGGCCTCCACGCGCGCCCACACGGCCAGCACCGAGCCCGCCAGCACGTGGTACTGCCGCACGCGCAGCCCCACCTGCAGCGGACGAACACTTACACATTATATAACAATATTAAAACTCCTTTTAAACCTTCAACAATATAAAAAAAACATATATTTGTTCCTTTTAAAATAAGCTTAGTTCAATAAATCATTAACTATATGATGATGCAGATACATCCTTTTACAAACCTAAAGGGTAAATTTTTCAAGTAAATTATTTAACACCAAAAAAGGACTTCTTGTAAGTAACAGTGTACATATAGAGTAGTATAGTGTAGTACAGTATCGTGTAGTATGTTGTAGTGTAGTAGAGTGTAGTAAACTATAGCGTGCTGCAATATGGTGTAGTGTATCAGAGCGTAATGAAGTATAGTGTAGACCGCTAACATTACCTCGCAGTCGGGCGCGTTGCGGCAGTTGGCGCGCCAGTAGGCGTGGCTGCACACGCGCAGCGAGGCCGAGTACTGCGCGCGCCACCACGCCTCGGCTTCCGAGCTTTCCACCTTCTTGTACTTCTTCTCCACCTCCAGGAGCGACTCCTGTCGCAGCTGGAGACCTGTGTTCGGCCTGGCGGGGAACACATACATAAAGAACCAAAAATGATAAAGTAGAGTCGCAGCAATAACATTTTTTGCTTTTGATTGATTGATTTTTTGTTTGATTTACAATTTCTGTCAAATATGTCGAGTTTTGGTAGTATAGAAAAATATGTATGTAGTTAAACAGTTGAAAAACTAAACAAAAGAGTAGTAATAAAAATGTTATGTCACCTAGTTGACTTTCTTGCTGGTTCTCACTTGTAGGCTGATTTCAAAACTGATGGTAACTACAGTAGCTTTACCTTCACAAGTTACCTTCTAGGGTTTAAAGTAAAAAAAAAAATGTGTTGAATTTGTAGACTCACTTGCTCGCTTAGCAAACTGTTTATTTAACTACCTATTAATATTATTGAATTTAAAAAAATACAATTTACAAGGACTCATAACAGCTTACATAAATGAACCATATTTCTATTACATTCCATATTCAGCAGGACATTTCATACCTGTACACTTGGAACATGACATCCTTCTTAGAAAGCTTCTCCTTCTTGGCGGTGAGGTGGACGGCGACGCACAGTACCGCCGTGTACTTATTGTTGCGCGCCTGCTGCGACAGGTAGAAGCCCTCCTTGGCGCCGGACACCTCGGACCACTTCTCCAGGGCCTCCGTCCAGTCCATGCCGCGCTGGAAACACATATTTCATTTCTTACCCGTTGGTTAGATACCCTGACTGCCTGACAATTCTGTGTTTGTTCTGTGTCTGATATTTATTAACATAGTACAAGCTGGCCGTGAGTAAAGAATGTCCCAGGATCATCATCATCATCATCATCAGCCTATCTCCGTCCACTGCTGGACATAGGCCTCACCTATGGCACGCCACTGAGCTCGATCTTCAGCTCTTTGTTTCCAACCGCTGCCAGCCAGGATATTTATTCTAATTGGCCTTGACATGCACTTATGAATGGTCAGACTCTAACGCCGATTTCTCCTGTTTTAGATTTTTTTTTATACCACGAGGGACGACAAACAAGCAGACGGTCCAACTGAAGGTAAGTGGTCATCGCCGTCCAAACATCGCCGATGCGTTGTCGACCCTGAGACGTGAAGTTGTCAAGTGTCTTGTCCCTGTATCTTAATACATAATTATATAGATAATTTCAGGCAAACACACGAACAGACATGTGTACATAGCAGAGGTGTCGTAGTACCTCGGAGTGCACGGTGTGCAGCTCGACGGGCGCCTGGCCGGTGGCGTGGCGGCGCAGGAAGCGCACGCAGCGCACGCGGCGCACGCGGTCGCCCGCGCTGCCCAGGTCCAGGATGCCCAGGTCGAACCGCCCGCTGCGCTTCGCTGCAACCAGGGCCCACAAATAAATATTTATTTTTAAATATATATTTATTCACAGGATATTTTTATAGATTTTTCTGAGAAAAATCACGATGTATCTTCCCTAGCAGTTGACCAAGACCTTAAAATGACAAAATTCACGCGACGATGCCGCTCTTCATCATAGTTTCCCAATATTTTTTATTTTTAATTCGCTACGCTGTGCGACGTTGCCATTCCGATACGCAGGTCAGAGGACATTTTTGCAAAGGTTGTTTAAGTTTTACTTTGACTATTCAGCTATTTAATTTCTTTGAAAAAAGTATTATCGTATTTTTCACGTTAACATTTTTTTATTAGTTTCAAATTAATCGTAAGCACGGATAGTATATGTGGATTCATTTAATGCCTCTCGCTTTTATCAACGTTGTATATGAAATCTGCCAAGCTGCATGGCACTTTGTTGGCAGTTGTTCTCGTCCAACATTATTTACAAATTTTGATAGTTTTTGTTGTGCTTTAAGTAAAAATAGTAATTATGCCAAGTTAAGTTAAGTAACAGTTTCAATACTAATTATGCTAAGTTGTGTAAAATTAATAATAATTATTTTGCTAATTTAAGTTACAGTTTAAAACTAAAATTTCAGTATCTATGGTCACAATGGACAGGTAGTGATTTTGCAGAAGTCTTCCAACTTTTTGTCTTTCACGTCTAAGTTGGGGGATAATGTAGGATTTACCACCTGTCCTATGCCGTGTAAGTGTCCCCCGGGCGGTGCTAAACGAACAACTACGCCGATCGCAGGCGGGGTTTAAGTAACATGTACCTGGCTACCTTGAGTGGCATGTCCTCCAAAATTGTGGCTATAATAGCTTGGCACTAAAGCAATATTTTAGAGAAAGCCATATAAAGCTACGCTATTCTAGGGTGACTTGTTTCCTGACAGACGGTATGAACTAAATATTCGATATTCAAATTGCAATCGCCTATTTTAAGATCCAAAAAACATTTCCCTAGGTAAGTCGTGAAATTTTAGCATACCTTGCTCCATAACCGCAGCGAGGGTGTCCGTGAAGTATTTGAACAGCCTGTTCTGCAGGTCGACGGGCATGCCCAATATCCTGTTCAGGAATTTTGACATATTGTTGTAGTCCTGAAACGTCAAAATATTTTATATTGTATATAGTGAATATGTATTCTTAGTCCTAAAATTTCGATTCCAAGGGTTATTTCATAATAATTGATGGGCCATTTAGTTCGTGCTATGGTTTTTTTTTTCTTTATTCAGACCCCCAGATGGTAAGTGACACAGCTGTCTTTGAACATTAGCAACACCGTAGGTATCGTCAATGCGTTGTCGTCCCTGCACCGTGAATTTGTTAAGACTCATATGGCTGTAATTTCACCAGCCTCCTTACCTATCTAACCTAAACACTACTGCTTCACGGCAGAAATTGGTAAGGTGGTAGTACTTCCCCGGATGAACTCTGCACTAACAGCTCTACTACTCCAACTTATTATTGATTTATTTATAGGGTGTTTTTGAAGTTGAGCGTCATTTGAATGAAGTAGGGTTTGGTGTACCTTGTCGAGCGAGAGCGAGCCGGGCGCGGCCTCGGTGTTGACGATGAGGCCGACGCCCACGAGCGCGCTGGCCACGTCCTGGAAGAAGTCCCCGCAGTAGTCCTGCGGCGGCGCCACCAGCGGCGCCTCGTACTTCATGATGGCGCGCATCACCGCCTCCAGGGCCGTGCGACCTGCACAATACCACTCATATATACATGGCACAGGGCACAGGGCACCGCTCGTGGGTTTGATTCCCATTCAGCTCTGCTTAGTAGGAGATAAAAAAACTCAAGATATGTTCAGAATTTTAAATCATACTTTTATTATTAGTTTTTAGTCTGATTAAAACAACAATTTAAAGAATCACGCAATCATTTTCCTAAAGTGTCCATCACAAAAAAATGAATATAGTATAGCATATCACTCATCTAGTTGCCATAGTACAAGCAGTACACTCTGTTAAATTTGGGATCAGCACCATAATCATGATCTACCGCAAGCGTAGCGCCATCGTGTCGAGTGCGCCAAAACAATTAAGACATAAACAATGGTGGTTTGCATGAAAAATTTACATCGTACAATTGTATGCACGATATCAATTACGATAAATGTTCGTGCTTATATATTATGATTAAATTAATCACAGCAGGTATGACTATATGTGTTAGCAGGTAGGGACGTGTACATACCGTACTTGTTGTCGATGTTGAACTGGCTGAGGTCGCGGGTCTCGGTGGCGCGGCGGTCGCCGTGGGTGAGCGCGCCGAGCGACTCGAGGCGCTTGGCGACGGTGGACGCGAAGCGGCGCTCGCCCGCCAGGTCCGAGATCAGGAATATGTACTCCGGCGCGTTCACCTGGTTCGACCGGTGGGTGCGGCCTGAACGTGACACACAAATTAGCACACACTAGTTTAAGATAAATAAAAAGACATTGATAGTGTGGGGCCAGCTGGCTTGGTGGTTGGAGACCCAGACTGCCACGTCGCACTAACATTTGTGTGCATGACAATGTAAGTTTGTTCTATTTCTACATGTTACATTTTTTTTTTATGCCACTTTGGCCGACAAACAAGCAGACGGTCCACCTGATGGTAAGTGGTCACCGCCGCCTATGGACATTTGCAACACTAGGAGCATCGCCAATGCGTTGTCGACCCTGAGACGTGAAGTTGTTAAGTCTCATGTGCCTGTAATTTCACCGGCCCCCTTACCTTTCTAACCGAAACACAGTAACACAAGTGCACTACTGCTTCACGGCAGAAATGGGTAAAGTGGTAATACATCCCCAGACGAACTCTGCACTAAGAGCTCTACCACTCATAGCTCTACTACTCAATTACATAAACGAGCAATTCTTTACATATATATATAATTAGGATCTCGGAAACGGCTCCAACGATTTTCATGAAATTTAGTATGCAGGGGGTTTCGGGGGCGTTAAATCGATCTAGCTAGGATTCATTTACAGAAAATGTCGTTTTATCCGTGTTTTTAGGCAATGATAACTGCTACAATGTAATTAGAAGGTAAGGTTTTCAAGTTACAGACTAGTAGACAAGTTAAGAGAAATACTGTCTAGTATCGTATTCGTATCTAGGTATATATGACAGTGCTTTAAACAAGAGAGAACGGTAGAAGTCACGTTAGTAAAGAAATCCCGAGCAATGCTCGGCCATCAGTTATCTGATTTCCATAGTATAAGCGCAGTTTACTTTGGAATCAGATGGCAGTGTGTAAAGAATGTCCCAGAATATTTATTAAATAGAACTAATAAAACCAATTCATCCAATGTTAAGCGTACTGTTACTAAGTGTGGAGTACTGTTCTCATCTTTGGGATGGATCAGCCCGCTACCAGCTAGAAGCCCTGGATGCTATAGATCGCCGAGCAAGGAGACTCATAGGCGACGTCGAGTTAGTCTCGAGTAAGCTCCAAAATCTTGAGCATCGCCGCAAAGTTGCCTGCCTATCGGTGTTTTACCGGATTCATTTCGGAGAGTGTGCGCAAGAGTTACACGACCTCATACCCCCTGCTCCGTTCCACTTGCGGGCAACTAGACGCCGGCTGGGGTTCCATCCTTTTGTTGTTGATATTCCGTTTATCCGCACGAAGCGTTTTGCTTCTTCTTTCATTATGCGGACAGCAAAGGAGTGGAACTCATTGCCGGCGTCAATTTTCCCGATTCATACAATCTCGGAGTCTTTAAGGCAAGAGTGAATAGGCATTACTTGAGTTCGCGTGTACCATCCTCGACCACATCGTCACTTTCCATCAGGTGAGATCTAGTCAAATGCGCTCAAGTTTTTATATAAAAAAAAAAAAAAAAAAAAAAAAGTAGAAATAGATCTTCAGTAATTTTGACCTCCGCAGGCTTAAATCGAATAAATGGTTTAGATTTGGAATTTTCTTTAGGTTTAATCGTGGATAAAAACGTGATAAATCGTGACTTATACAGTATTGTGTGAAATGAATGTGAAGTAACAATTTTTGAATAAGGTTAATAATCAATACTAATATTATAAAGAAAGAGTGGGAATTTAGTTACAATGTATGTAAGCAGCGTTATTTGGCACAATTTTTACCCCATTTAAAAGGTAGCTTATTCCTTATGGATATAAGCTATGTTGTAAGTAGAAAAATATTAGATCACTAGTGAAGGCGGCACGGAAAGCTAGTAATTTATATAAAGCGACTCACCAAACTGTTGTATAGCTCTGTCGGCCGACCACGGCAACTCCAACGTTATGTGCACTCTTCGTCTTTGGTTTCTTGCCCTGAAACAAATTACATCTTAAGTTTAGTTTATTCATTCAACTTTGACTTCTAGACAAATCAATTTAAATCTAAATAGTATTTTCTTTTTTCTTTTTTTTTTACCACATGGCCCGACATACAAGCCGACTCCGCGACGGTCTACCTGATGGTAAGTGGTCACCGCCGCCTATGGACATTTGCAACACTATTGGCATCGCCAATGCGTTGTCGAACCTGAGACGTGAAGTTGTTAAGTCTCATGTGCCTGTCATTCCACTGGCCCCCTTACCTTTCAAACCGAAATACTGCTCAACTATAAGAACTTCAAAAATTCAAAATTCAAAACCATTTATTCAGTTTAGGCCCTCGGAGGGCACTTATGAAGGTCAAATTTAAAGTTACTGAAGCTAGAACTAGTATAGTAAGTATAAGACTAACAGTACAAATCCGCAATAGAAGTGAAACCTTCAGAAAACTGCCTATCTCGTTCTCTCGCAGGCTCGATCCTATAGATGTTTATGTTTGTCCCTATTTAGTGTCGCTTTTTCATTTCATAGTTTCATATCACAAGGTCCTACGGAAATTTTCACTTAAAAAAGTAAATTAGTTATCTGTACTGACCTCCTATCACTCTGCAGTGAGATACCACTGGAGGCGGCTTCGGATATGATGGCGACGTCCTTCTCGCCGTCCATGAACCGCTGCTTCTCCGTCAGGTTGAGGGTCTCCAGCGGCACGTCGGCCTCCGAGCGGCTCTCGTACAGGATCTGACCCTCCTCCGTTTGTACCACGCGACCTTTGCGTCCTGTCATCTGGAAGATTAACACTGGTGTGAGGGGAAGTGCTAACAATGTGCGGTGACAACTTGGTAGTAGTGACGTCGCGAGAGGTCGATCCTACAATAGCTGTCTGTCAAGTATTATTTATTTACCGTGTCGATACATTACTTAAGGGGTATTTAATTTATTAAAATACCAACTGTCGGGCGATTTACCCGCGTTCCCAAGAGATGTTCTAATTTCCCAGGATAAAAGTAGCCTATATGTTATTCTATGGCATGCTCTATATATACTCGTATGCCAAGTTTCACCCATATCAGTTCAGTAGTTTTTCCGTAAAAGAGTAACAAACATCCATACTCACAAACTTTTGCATTTTGAATATTAGTAGGATTAGTGTAAATTTTTACGTCTTTCGATTTTCATTTTTATTAATCATGGTACACAGCTCACAGTTTTGTGCCAGCCAGATTATATCATAATTGTATAAATGATCTAATTAATTGGAGTAGACGGAAGTAACCAATGGCGAGTAAAACTCTAGTATATCTATATATATAAAAATGAATGTTTGTCTGTTAACTATGCAACTGATTTTAATGCAACTTCAGCAATATATAGAGTAATTCAAGAGGAAGGTTTATAACAAAAATTTAAATCGGGCTAAGGCGCAAGGCGCAACTAGTGTGTAATAAATAAATAAACCGCGATATTAGTTTTGTATTTAAAAGAAATATCGCGGTTTATGTATGCCATCAGATTTCAAGATAACTTATATGATAGGGTAGGTAAGTAGTGGGGGGCGGGCGACGTACCTCGGCGACGTTGTCGGTGCCGCCGAGCTCGTCGACGAGCTGGTCGAGCGTGTTGGGCGGCAGGCGGCGCGCGAGGCGCTCGACGGCGAGCAGCAGCTCCTCCTTCATGCTGCACGCGCGCTCGATGGCGGAGCGCGGCGGCGGCGCGGCGCGGCGAGGCCCTGTCCCACCAGAGGACACTGTATCAATACTGCTATTCCCAAACCTTTACCTCATTATAATATTAGTATAGATATATTATTTTTTATGTCATCCGTAGGATAGTAAGTTTATTTGGGCGGGCAGTACCTAAGTTTATGCGTTATAAAGTTGCCTACTGTGATGGAGAAGACAATCCTCACATGCTTGCAAGTAAGCACTTTAGTAGCAGTAGAACTCTTGAGTATTAACTCAGATCGTCTGGGGAAGTACAGCCAAACTGCTAATAAGACACACCTCACAGAGTACTCCACTGTACTAGGCTGTTGAGCCGGTGGGGTACGTACCCAGGTAGATGCCGTTGGTCCCCACGGGGGTGCCGGTGAGGCTCTGGCCGGCGGGCGTGGTGACGGTGACGGTGGGCGCCGCGACGTTGTTCTTGCGCGAGAACATTGTCTCGATCTTGTCCTGTGTTGTGTTCGCTTTCTTTTTAGGCGAGACCTTTTTCTTTTTTGTGGGTTTCTTCTTGCGGTTCAACCACGGTTCTGAGGGATAAAGATTTTTGATTATCCATAGTGTCCTTAAGTAATTTCTTGTCTGGAATTGTACTAGAGTTATATTTATATTTAATTTAGTTGATTTGATTTGTTTTTGTTTCTTGTTTTATATTTAGTTTCTGTTTCAACTTTTATTTATTTTTTATCATTTATTGTTTTTGTTAGCTTAACTTTAATACGAACAATAATGTGTGTGCATGCTGTGTTAACATATTTAGGGTTATAGTCTAGTTTTTAAATGTTAATGTTATATATCTTAAGCCAAGATTCAACTATTACCTGTTCTGTTTATTTAATAAATAAAATAAATTATGAACGAATTTTTATTTTTTTAGGACAGACCAATGTCTTTCTTACAATCTTCTGCTCTGATTAATAGCAACAATAATAAATATTGATACAAATTGTTACAAAAATATATGCATAAATTGGAGTTCTGGGAGAAAAGTAATTTTTACTGAAGCAAATTATTTTAATGTTTTTTCGTTATATATCGGGTTTATTCGCGCATTAATAAATAGCAAAAAAATATTTTGATTAACCTCGCAGTGTCGGGGCTTTTTATTGGGTCTAGCTGGGTGTGTATAAAAATGTATAATCTATCATTAGGTCAATGTAGAAAAAGCTCTCATTAGTTTAGGATCAAATGCTTTAGGGCACGATTTTCAATCCTATTTCATATCACAAATGATTCACTCCGGTTTCGATGGTAAAATTTAGTGACAGCAAAAAAATTATGAATTTACCATCAGCATCATCGCTGTCACTCCCCCGATGGAAGGGATTGAAGTCGCTGAGGTCGGAGTCAGAGCGAGCCTGCCGCTCGGCGTCGGCGTCCGCGTCGGCGTCGGCGTCCGGCTCCGAGTCCAGCTCGAGTTCGTCCTCGGAGCCGCGCACGAACTCGTCCGACGACGAGCCGCCGCGCAGCCGCTTCGCCGCCACGTTGGCTTGCTGCCGAGCTGTCACTGTAGATACACATTTATTGATTTATTTGTAGCTAAAAGAGCGTTAGGTTACTAAACTGTCAAAATAAATCATAATCGGTCCAACCTGCCTTCTAAACAGAAGGCGTTTGGTGACATAAAACACATTCAGCAAGATGTTTAATCTCAATTTTAAAAACCAAAAAAAAAAAGTTTTATTATTTTGTATCTCTGTGTCAGCTTTCATTCTTAAGAACAGTGAAACCGCAGATAACTAAATACAACACGAATTAAATGTTCCCATATCAGACTCACGCTTCCTCTTAGAGGCCTTCGACTCGGGGAGGCCGTTCCTGCCGTTGGGCCCGTGCTGAGCGTGCGGAGCGGCAATCGCCTTCGGCTTGGAGGCCTCGAGGCCCAGCAGCCGGTTGATGCGGTCACGGTCCGGGGCCGGGAAGTGTTTCTCCACTAGCGTTTGGAATACGCCCCTGTTGTATTCAAAATCATGAATGTATAAAAAATAAGGATCAAGGATTCTGATATTATTTTATTATTGATAAAAAGTTCGCAGATTTTTGATTTCGAGTCTTAAATACTATTATCATATAGAGAAACAAAAGATACCCAAAACGTCACTATTTGAGAGTGAGATAGTGAATACAAAGCCCATTCTTTGGATGATTCAATATGCAATATTATAAGATCAATTCTTAAGTTTACCCAAGTTTTCACTCATATCTCAGAACTTGGTTTTGTAGCTTAGTGACCTTTTAGTTTAACGGACGGCAGTATTAGTGTAGATACAAGATCCATTTAAAATTATTGTATATTTTATGAAGTTGTGTATGCTGTTTGTAGTCCTAAATAAATAATAATAATTAATATCCATGGAAAGTCTTTACACACGGCCATCTGATCCCAAACTAAGCAGAGCTTGTTCGATGGAAACCAGATAACTGATATACTACATATACTATTTTTTTCTAAATACATACTTTTAAAGATGTTTACACCCAGACACAGAACAAACAAACATGTTCATGCACACAAATGTTTGTCCTGGATGGGAATCGAACCCACAACCTTCAGCTTGGCAGTCAGAGTCGCTAACCAGCAAGCCAACTGGCCCATCGATAATAATAATTTATTGCCAAAATAATTAATTACAAGAAAAATGTTTACCAATCATGGGTTAGAGATAAATAAAAGACAAATACATATATAAAAACCAGCATCCATTGCGAAAACAGGCACAAACCTGTATTTCTGCAAATAGCAATTTGGATTCTATTCTAACCTTTCTTATATTGTTAACAAATCTATGTATTAAATGTAAATAATATAATTTGGTTAAATTTAAACATAGTATGTAAAAAGTAGTATTATTTGGGAACAATTAATATGGGACTAAATAACATTGTTGTGAATATTAATTATTTTGTTAATAAATTAATAATTATAAACAATGATTATACAAAAGAAAAAAAAAACAGTTTTCCTCATTACTATGCCATAAATGTATTAATTATGTACTTATATACTGCGACATCAACCAACTTTCTTTAATTTCCTACACACTGGACTGTATAAATTTATAAAAAAAATTGTCGTAATTACTTGGTATCAAATAAAATTAAAACAAAAAAAACGTCAGTACACCATGTCACAAAACCTACACACGAACATAGATATTATCCGTTCCTAATTTGAATTTCCCGCGCGAGCAGTGGCGCGCTGTCAAATAACAATAACAAACCATACTCGGTCGGCGCCGCGAGGTCATTCACACGCCCCTCGCCGCCATTCGGCCCGGAAACAGTCCACGGTCTCGGCGCATGTCGAGACTGCGCCATTTAAACTATACCTCGGGTTTAGAACATCGATCGCGTATTTACAAAGTGCTATTTTGATTATACGCATTTCGTCTACAGAAATGGCAACGAAACGCGATTTGAAACGTATACTGGAGGACATATCGGAGGGTGCAAAGTTCAGCAAATTCGATTACAATTCGCCTGAACATTTTAGTGTCATGGTCAAATGTAAAGTAGACAAAAGCAAGAGTTCCGAGTTTTACAATCAGTATGCGAGTCAATGGATAAAAAAGTTCTCAAAATTAACATCCACGACATGGATAGTGAGAAGCAGCTTTCCCAATTTGAAGAGATTGGTATACAGGAAAGTGTATATATGCCACCGTTCATCGTTCAACAAGGTGAAGAAACCGGAACGTGGAAGCACACGCAATCAAGACTGCAAAGCTAAAATAGATTTTAAAATGAAATTTACGAATCGCAATACGATTAAGAACGACCCGCTGCTCAGGGAGGGTTTAAACATGACCATATTCGTAGATTTCTCTCACACACACAAGATCAAAACGGCGGAATCGTGCAATCTGTTGAAATGCACGGCTGACACCGATGATACTTTCTACGAGTATTTCAAAAACGGATACACGCGGGGCGAGGCCAAAAATTATCACGAGCTCACTATACTGGACAAATATTCTGATAAAAACCCCGATTGTCTAATGAACGCTACCATAAACCCATCAATAAGTCACGTGTTCTACTTGTACGCGAAGAAATTAAAGGAAGGTAAGCTCGTACGATGTTCAGACGATATAATGGTCGAGAGAAAAGCAAAGATTATGGAGCAAGGAGGCTACATGAGTGCGACGGAAAATTTGAATATAGTTGTCATTATCACACCGGCCATGAGAAGAGTGATCATGAAATTCGAGTTAGATCTCGTCTTGATTAACAGTACGCCCGTGCCTAATGGCCCGATAGCTACGTTCATCTACGTCCAGAGCGTCCTAGGAGCTTTGCCAATATCGTGTTTACTGCATACGGAGCAAACCGAAGCTAGTTACAGTCAGGCATTTTTCACATTTAAAATGCTCGTTGAAAATGAATGCAATAAAAATTTCGATCCAAAAATATTATTGATCGATTCCTCGAGCGAACAAAGGAATGCATTAGATGCTATATTTTCTACTAGCAAAATAATATCATCACACATATCGATGTGCAATGTAATATGGAGGTGGCTTTGCGATGAATCTAATAAAATCGAGGCTAGGAAGCGACATCCACTAATGCGTATGTTTGACGCACTACTACGAGCGAGCACATTAGAAACTTTCGACCAATGTTACACAGCGCTTACCGGAAATGATTATGTGAATTCTAATAAAGCACTCGCAGATTACACGGAAAGACTATGGCAGAATAAATACGAATGGGTGATGCTCGATGATAATAACACGTGCGACAATATGTTAGAAATATCTATAAGGTTAATGAAAGAATTTATCATTCGCCGCTGTAAATCATTTACTTTGGGCGTTATGGTCGATGTGATATCGAATATAGTAGACAATCATCATTGTAAGATATTGAACGCGTATCTCAACAATCAGAACGTCGTATCCGCGTACACTAGATTTCTTCCCAAAGTAGACACTGTGTCCAGTATGGAAGTTAACCAGACAAGTGCAAATGAGTTTAGAATTGTTTGCCATGTCAGGCCGAAGAAGTATGCGACGTTTAGGATAGACACGTGGTGCTGCGACTGTATGCGCGGTAGTAGAGGACAGTTTTGCGAGCACCTGTGTGGGATTCTCAACTCTAATTACGAGATAACGAACGTTTTACCGGATGATGCCAGAAGCGTTTATTTCGAAATAGCCGGTGAGGCGGAAGTATCTGATGCTATAAAGCCTGAAATAATGGGCAGTAATCATGGTGATGTTTCAGTATCAACTGATGATTATTTTTTCATGGAGGTTAAAAAAGAAATGGTTGGCAATGAAGATCCTTTGGACGAAGACTGTAATGGTGATAATGAAGTGATGGAGTTTTCTGGTGACGATACTCTATGTGGTATTGAGGCGTCATCTTCTATAGATTGGAAAGTTAACTATGCAAATGCATTTAGTGGTTTGAACGACGAGTTTCGGAGATTGAATGGTTATTTTAAGAAGAATGTTAACAGATCAAACATGGAGACAATGATGCGTTTAGCGAAGGAGTTGAGTAAAATAAGACCAGTGGAAAGGGTGAATTTGAAAAATATGAATATAACATTAAATGACGATGCAGAGAAGCTGGAGTATAGTGATGATTAAAATTTTAAAAGTTACTATGATTGGAACATCCTTTAATTACAAATAGATTTATTGTACAATTTTAAGCGACAAAATCTATTAATTTCATCGAAAGTGTTCAATAAATCGAAAAAGTTCATACATTTAGTCTTTATTCATTTAGTATTTATTTCTTTCACAAAGGTTGCTTAATAACTAGATGGAATAGAAATAATAATACAGTTTCCAAATATGTCCTTTGTGAGAGACTGGTGTCTGTACTAGGAACTTGCCTGTATTACAGATTACCAGGCTCTCCCCTGGGACCAATACTGATATACAGTAGATAGTTAAAGAAATTAGAAAAAATAAATGGTAAAATGGACAATTCTATCATTAATAACTAGCTTCCACCTCGGGTTCTCGCCTGAGTTCCCGAAGGATCCAATCCGTATCCCGGGATTTAATATCTTTCTCCATGCCATAGGTAATGTTAGATCAGAACTTTACAACATTGGACGCCAAACAAGCACACGGACCACCTGATGGTAAGTGGTCACCGCCGCCTAGGGACATTTGCAACACCAGGGGTATCGCCAATGCGTTGGCGACCCTGAGACGTGAAGTTGTTAAGTCTCATGTGCCTGTAATTTCACCGGTCCCTTACCTTTCTAACCGAAACACAGTAATGCAAGTGCACTACTGCTTCACGGCAGAAATGGGTAAGGCGGTAGTACTTCCCTGGACGAACTCTGCACTAAGAGCTCTACTACTCATATCAAATCATATTTGGGTCGGCTGTTGACTATAACTCTGTGTGTACAACGTGTTAGTCTGTATAGACGTCTTATAGGAGCCAGTGAAGGGCTAAATGAAAAAGAAACATTACCATATCTAAAAACGATATATCGACTATCTGGCAGCCATAGTACCAGCTCTGCTTCGTTTACGATCGGAAGCCTATCATATCGATTGCGCTAAAAAGCTTGTTTCTATGGAAAATTTTCCTTCGGTCATACCGTGACGTTGCGCGATACAATTTCCCATCGCATTAGTTTTTGGCGCCCTCGATACGATGACGATACGCTTACGATAGATGTTCGTGCTTAAGGCACAGATGGCCATGTCTGAAGAGATGTACTGGGATACCTTATACACGAATAAAAACAAAAATACATTATTGTAAGGGTACATACCCATACTACGTGACCCATTCAGGGGGGGAGGGAGGTCTTCAGAATACCACGCTTAGTCACAGGGGAGTCATGTAGTCAATAACCTCTAAGGAAATTTCGCGCCTTGTAGCTTTATCCGAATATGGCGTGCCTTTTTAAGCATTTTTTTGTAATTCTATTTGCGAAATATCGTTGAAAGCCATATTTATAAATTACTGTGTACAAATTAGACTTGGCATATACTGCGCGTGGTCACCAAGGGAGGGAGGGGGGTAAAAATTGTAAAAGAATGGGTCACATAGTATGGGTATGTTCCCTAAGGTGTGATTAAAGAACTCACTTGGCAGTAGAGACAAAGTCCGTGAGCTCCCCGTCGTCGCGCTCCAGCTGGTCCAAGGTTCGAGCCTCGCCGGTGCTCTGTAGACCGATGACCACACACTTGCCGCACTTCACCGCCTCGCGGGCCGTCACTACCGCGTGGTTTACCTGCGTACACGGGAACTGGCATTAAACTGTGCTAATTCATAAGTTCCTGTAAAGGCCTATATATAACTAGCTGTCCCCCGCGTTCCCAGGGAGTGTTAAATATTCCCTGGATAAAAAAAGCTATGTGCCAGACTATAATCTATCTCTGTGCCAAATTTCATCCAGATCCATGAAGCCGTTCAGGCGTGGTTGTGAAATACAACGTCCATCCATCAGAACTTTCCTATTTATAAAAGTAGTAACATTTCTTCCATTGCCATATCATTTTATACATATTTTGGCAGCAACATTTCCAAATTAACATTATAAATGTAACTAGGTGATCATGCCTGAGGACCGCGGTCCTACTGTTGATGTTGGAAGCTTTTATACATGGTCAAATCCTGAGGAAACTTCGATAGCGCAATGTATGATTCTCGCGTGCTTATTCATAGATATCGCTACACCATCATGTAGGAATCTTTTAGTATAGGTTTTTGTAAAAATATTAAGTAGTGTAACCAACCTTGGCAGCAATACAGAGGTACTTGAAGAACCTCTGGTGCGCCGACCAGAACTGCCCCCACATGGTCTTCTTCATGCGGGACTCAGCGTCGATCAGCTCGGCCGCCTCCGTGAAGCGCTGCATCGCCTCCACCCACTGACAAAAACACACTGTATTATAGCTTTATAAGGGGTCAAATGTCAATTTGTTAAAATAGAATATTAAGTTTCCGGGTCTAAAGGGGACTTACTTAAAGTCATAGAAATATTAAAAGCCCTGAGTGACTTCGAGAATAGGACGGTACGGCTGTACCCGCTCGACTTTCTCGACTCTCGTGCCCCAAGATTTCTTGGGGATTATTACAAAGATTGACTTGTATTGTTATTTTCTTTCTTTATGCCTAAATGTCATGGCAATGGTATGAAAAGTCATTATATCTATAGGCTTGGTTTTAGAGACCCAGAATACTACACCACAGTTTGTAGTTTGTGTGTCTGTTTCTATGGTGTAAATATCTATAAAAGTAGTATTCTTGTTACATCACTCGTTGATTTGTATAAATAAATAAATATTCCGGGAAATTCTTTACACACGGCCATCTAATCCCAAACTAAGCAGAGCTTGTACTTTGTAAACCAGATAACTGATATATTACATAAACACTTGTTTTTTATTGTCTAAATACATATTTATATTTACAACCAGACACAGAACAAACATGTTCGTCCGGGGTGGGAATCTAACCCACGACCTATGGCGTGGCGGTCAGGGTCTCAAAGCACCAAGCCAACTGTCCGTCAAATATACATAACTAACTGTCCCCCGCGGTTTTACCCGCGTTCCCGTGGGATGTCACATGTATTATACATAAAAACCTTCCTCTTCAATTACTCTATCTATTAAAAAAAACCGCATCAAAATCCGTTGCGTAGTTTTAAAGATATAGGCATACATAGGTATATAGGGACAGAGAAAGCGACTTTGTTTTATGTAGTGATAGTGAAGTATCAGTATGATCATGATCTCTTTATCACATATATATGACATTATTATCATTGTTCCTTACCAATGCGACAGACTTGTCGTATGTGTCTTTGAAGGCGTCAGATAGCGGCACCTCGTCGATCTTGAACGAGACGCCGTGGAAGGAGAGCTGCCGCGCGATGTACATGCCCCGCAGCTTCATGTCCATCGCCACTATCTCCATGGCACCCACACCTCTGTATTACCACAAGAAATGACCTAATTAACATTCGCCTAAAAAGAAATGGTTCACGAAGGAACATGAAACCTGGAAGGGAACTGGCGTTTAAATGCGTCGGGTTCTTATCAACAGATTTTTTTAAGTTGATGGTTGTTTTTAAAAGTTGTAGAACTCTTAGAGCGGAGTTCCTATGGGGATTAACAACCACCTGTAATATTGTGTTTCGGTTACCAAGGCTTAACAACTTCACGTCTCAGGGTCGACCACACATTTGCAATGCAAAGTTGTAAATGTCTATAGGCGGTAACCATATATCATCAGGTGACTTTTTAGCTTTGACGTTTAAAAATGTAGCGCAACCAGCCAAACGGGTACTATTCCTCACGATACTCTCCCCCACCCGAAGGCACATAGAGAATAGTACGGTATTAATGACCTCTTCTCAACAGCATTGATGAAGTCCATAAAGGTGGGGAAGGGCGTGCCGTCGCCCCAGATGCCGAGGCGCACCATGTAGGCCATGTTGCGCGGCTCGGACGCGCCCGTGGCCGACGCGTACACCACGCGCGCGCGCGGCAGCCGCGTCTGCAGCTCCAGCGCCGTGAGCCCGGTCTTCGTGGCCTTGCCCGACCCCACGGGGCACAGGTTCTTGGCTTTGTGGCACTCGTCGAATACGATCTGGACCGCGGTCAAGGATATTGTTGTGCCGGCGGAAGTGGTTTGTATGCTTTTTGGCGATAAGCTTAGGTCTACTTTGGATTTGATCGCACTACTTTACGCCTATTTGCAATGCAAAATAACCAAAAATAAGTTATAAAACTCAGTTTTAAAGCACGAGTTCAATCGACGATTGTTATAGTTATACTATTATCCCTAAGCTATATTATCTGAATAAATTCGGTTTATTTGAAAACAAATGTACCTATCTCTTTAGATTTTACCTGTAGTGACATTTCTGTTTATTTTGTAATGTTATATACCCTAATATTTCTTTTTCACGCAGCCAGAAACTAGACGCTTTGGTTACCAGGTAACTAATATACTACTTTTTTAAATACATACTTGTATAGATACAACCACAACAACAAACATGTGCACACAATGTTAATCATGGATATGAATCGAACCCACAAGTGCCTTGGAAGTCAGGGTGTCTAACTAACAACAGAATCATACTAAATGTTTGCAAGAAGTCCAAAAAAACCATCAGCACACATTATAACGTCACTTTACGTTGTTGGGTGGTATAAAAGGATACACATCCGTCGAAGTCGTCCCCGCACCACTGCAGCAGCTGCTTGAGCCGGGTGCGGTACTTGGTGGCGGTGGACTGCGTCTCGCCGATCAGCGCCGAGTACGTGCTGAACACGACGCCCTTCTTCACGTTGCCGTTCACCGCCGACGAGATCTTCGCGTATTTGAACTGAGGGAGAAATAAACAGACTTTTTGAAGTAACAGCGTTATGATTTGAAACTCGATGAAACCAAATAGAGACAAACATATATCATTAGGATTAAGCCTGCGAGAGAATGATACTGAATTACTTTTTCTCCCAAAAAGGCATTTATAACCTGAAATAACACAGTATACTTTTTGTCCTGGAAAAATGTCACATCCCTGATGATGTTAGTTCATACGTAAGCAAGTACTTCAAAAAAAGTTATAGTTACCTTATTAAGCGAGTGCACCTCAATCTTCCCGGCTCCGATGTCTCGCAGGTCCCTCTCAGCGTCGTACTTGAGATCGTTCGAGACGGACACCCAGATGGCGCGCTTGCGACCCTTCAGGTAGTTCTCGAATATTATGCCTGCAATTGTCCTGCCCTTGCCTACACCCGCGCCGTCGCCTGGAATTGTATTGCAAATTTTATAACATGTTTTTTAAAATCGTAGTTCCTATGTAAGTGATATTTTTTAGCTTAATAACAGTTGGACCGTGGTTTCCAGGTACGATTACCTAGACTGGTGGAAGATCTTCCCATTTAAATGGAGGAGTGTCACACCTCGCTCCTCCACAAGTATGACACCCCTGCTAGCCGATTGTGTAATGCTGTCGGAATCGAAGTTGAGGCGGATTTGCTACTAGATTGACCGTTAGGGAAAGTAACCTACTAAGAGACCCATATTTTTTAATTTTTGACTAGTTTTTTATTTATTTTTTAGGTCAGCTTACAATTGGTTACAGTTTTGATGTAGTCATTAATAAATTCGGTTTTCAACCGGCTTTTTGCAAACAGAAAGTAAAAAGAAATTGGCTTAAATTGTCTGTATAAATTAATAAAGGACTGAAAGGCGCGAGATATTTGAATATAGGTCGAAATTGGTTAGGTCGAGGCCCGAATAGTCCTGGAGCAGGTGGTGAGCGGTGACAACTGACCGATGAGGAAGCCGGCGCGCGTGCCGTCGGGCAGCGTGTGGCCGTGCGCCTGCGACGCGTACACCACGGCCTCCAGCTGCAGCGCCGACAGCAGCCCGCCGCGCACCGTGTCCTCGGGCAGGCTCAGCGAGTACGTCACGTCCACCGGCTCCACCGACGACAGCGACGCCGTCTCCACCACCTGGTCCGGGTGCTTGCGCCCCAGCTTCACTGGAGTTCGATCAAAATATTTTTAATACAGTAGGCCTTTACAATACCGATTTGGAAGTTTGTTGTTTACTGAGAAATCCTAACTTTGTATTTCTCGAAAACGATTCCTAAAAAATCTAATATGTGTAACAAAAATAATCCGAAATAATTTAATAACCGTAATAATAGTATTCATTTATCCGCACCATATGGGTACAGATCCATAACAATTCTAAACAATATACCTACTATGGTGAATGACTGTAAATATCTATAAAAGATAACTGACTCAGGCGTGACCTTGCAGAAATCCATTGTTAGATTATACAAAAACAAATATCTAGCAACAAATTCTGCTGCATCTCCTTCTCTGTCGAGTCCCAAACAAGGAAACACAACAGGAAATCACACAATTTCTGTCCGGCAGTCGGCGTGGTAACACGTCTGTGGTGCTAGTACGTCGATTCAGTGACAGCGTATCTAATACGTCCTGAAGATGCTTCGTGTAGAATTCGTGTTGAGTTTCCTTGTTTGGGACTTGACAGAGAAGGAGATCCAGCAGAATTAGTTACTAGATATTTGTTTTTATATAAACTATATAATATTACACTACTATTATAAATTCGAAAGGTTGGATGGAAGGAGATTTGTTACTCAGTCACGCCTAAACAACAGAAGGCATCTGGATGAAATTTTGCACAGAAACAGATTATAATCTGTAATAGCACACACACTTTTTATTCCGGGAATATGCAACTAAAGATCCACGTTATTCGTACTTACATTTTGGGGGCATGTAGTCTGCGTATGTCTCCGCGACACCCATTTCCTCATCGTCGCCTTCTTCATCTTCTGGTATCTGTTGTTGGGAGAAAGATATGATCAAGACTTGTATTTAGACATTCTTTTCTTTTCTACAGAGACTCTCGAAATCCTTTCATGACTACAGAGCATCGCTAGATATAAACATACGCTTAAAGTTTGAGGTATAATTTTATTATATGTAGTATAAAGATTGTAATATATTTAGTGAATTGAATAGGATAATGATGCAAATTAAATTATACATGAATGTCCACGCCCATTGTCCCCAGAGTGGGTAGAGATCTCAGTACGGAAAGATACCGCCGGAAGATATTTTAAGTCCGGACTTAATATATGGTAACCATCAACGCCATCTCTCGGGCACATTTTAAATCTGGACTCCTGGAATCTGGACTAATGTTCATAATTTCTAATAAATAAATGTTTATTGTACCATGCCCGATCTGGGAATCGAACCTGGTATCTCGGGTTTTTAGCCGAACCATGAACAGTCATAAACGTAAAAATATAACCCCAGACAGTTCTGCAATAATATCTAATTTCAATAAAAAAAAATCTTTCTTCATCTGATGACCAAAACATGCATAATAACTCTCTCTATTGGTGCTTTTTTATAACACATAAACCGACAAATAAATAAATAAATAAATAATTTCACCGGCCCCCTTACCTTTTAGAGTAGAAGAGCTCTTAGTGCAGAGTTCGTCCGGGGAAGTACTACCACCTTACCCATTTCCGCCGTGAAGCAGTAGTGCAATTGTATTACTGTATTTCGGTTAGAAAGGTAAGGGGGCCGGTGAAATTACAGGCACCTGAGACTTAACAACTTCACGTCTCAGGGTCGACAACGCATTGGCGATGCTCCTAGTGTTGCAAATGTCCATAGGCGGCGGTGACCACTTACCATCAGGTGGACCGTCTGCTTGTTTGTCGGCCCAAGTGGCATAAAAAAAAAAAAAAAGAAAAACCTTTCTAACCGAAATACAGTAATACAAGTGCAGTACTGTTTCACAGCGGTACCGGCGAATACAGCACTAAAACCTCTACTACTCTGAAAATACTAAATATTATATAAATCTGACAATAATACTTGGAATCTGATATAACTAAAACGAAGGTCTTACCTTATTATCCTGCTGCCACATACCCGGCTTGGCCTGCCCCCAGGGAGGCATCTGGGCAAACTGTCCGAGCATGCCAGCGAGGGGCCCGCCCATGCCCGAAGCCAAGATTTGATTCAGATTCTGCAGTAGATACGAGTTCATTTGTGGCATCCCGACCATGTCCACTGGAAAATTTAATTATGTTTTCGAATGACATAAAAACTATTTGTTAATTTTAATCAAATAAAAAACGCAGAGAGAAGAAATTGTTATAAGTGCCGATTCTGTTGTCCATCGCTAATCATAATTGAATCTACGTGTATCTTTCTTTTATATAAACGTGAAAAGAGTAAGGGAGCAATAGTCCAGTCCACTCAATACCGTTTTAGAGAATTTAAATCGCGTGAAATGACAGAATGAGTCAGAAAAACCGAAAACCTCACTCTTTTCAAAGTATTGAAAAAGAAAGAGAGCTTTATAGTTTTAAGTTTAGCTTGATGCACAACAAAAATGGAACCATAAAGTATTTATTGATTTAAACCATTCATATCACGCGTTAATACAATTTATCAAGTTAAACATAATTTCTTCAAGTATTGTAATAGGAGGCGTCCATTAATTACGTGTATTAATGGAAGTAAAAAAAATGATCACTTAAATATAGGTGAATCACATGAAAAAATAATTATTGCTGTTTCACGAACGGGACAAAGTAGCAGTAACAACTCTCACGACACGAGATGTCGCCAAGTAGAGAGGAGGGGTCAAAAATTGCCAAAAACACCTCACGTAATAAATAGATGCCCCCTTAGCCATAAGTTCAGTCTGAAAAAATCAACTACTATACTATCCGCACGCTATGATGGCCATTTTGACGTTTCAGATTGTCATAGGAAAAGAAACTGTATTGCTTTGGAATAAGGTTGATTTCCATCATTATACAATTAGCTGTTGGATCAATAGATGCACCTTATGTCTGAAGGAATAAAGGTTATTTTTCTTTGTCATTGTCAAACGTCAAAACGGCCATCATAGCGTGCCGCAAGTTTACATACTAATCTACAGAAAATATCACAAAGCTCTAATAGAGATCTAGATACAGCATTAATATATTGCTAAGAAAGGAGAAATATTAATGACCTTACTTCTTGCATTACTAAAAACAAACACAAAAGGAAATTTTTGCAAACATTTCGGTTAAAATATTATTGAAGAACAAGTATAGGTAGTGAAGCAGTGCATCTCGCTTACACACATACATCTATCCCTTTTTGCATATACCATTACACCGGCTGAGATTATCTATATTATATCTATACTCAACAGACCAATTCGGTTGGTGGTTAGAGTCTCTGACTGCCAAGCCGAAGGTCGCGGGTTCGATTCCCCCCCCCAGGACAAACATTTGTGTGCATGAACATGTCTGTTAGATCTGTGTCTGGGTGTAAATATCTATATAAGTATTTATTTAGAAAAAAAAATGTAGTATATCAGTTATCTGGTTTCTATAGCACATGTTCTGCTTAGTTTGGGACTAGACGGCCGTAAAGAATGTCCCAGGATATCTATTTATTGTTATTAAACTTGTAGGATCTGTCTGTATATTTTTTGATTGACCCCAAGTCACAGGTCGTAGGTTACCCATGACAAAACATTTGTGTGGATGTACATGTATGTAGGTACATGAAAACGGTCACTATAGCGTGCCACTAGTAAGTAATTATCTAAGCCGTCTATCTCCTGATATACCTGTCACAATCGACTACATATAAAACGAGAGAAAAGTCAACAGATTAGGTAACCCCTTCGTGACCCTAAAATAATAAAAAAAAACGTTTTCGAGAAGCTTTTAAATTCCCATTGTTAGTAACTAAGTAAAAGAAGCTGAGAAAAAGCTTTTGTAACAAAACTTGCAAGTAATTTCAAAACATGCCACGTGAACGATACCTAACAAACACCCTTCTACTTTTAGCTTTGTTACAGGCAAGTTGCAAAAGGGCAACGTTAAAAAGATCGCAAACAAAAAGAAAACCTACAAATTAAAAAACAAACTCGGAAGTGGCAACACAATACTAAAATATAGAGGGTCGCTGTCGCACACAATCATAGACAATGCTTACGTACAATCTAAAAAGAAGTATTAATTCCAGGGGTTGAAATTTTACTTTTAATAATTACGAAAGCATTTAAAACTGGCAGTTTATCGTGGTAAATTAACCGGAAAGGAAACAAATTTGAATTTCGTGTATGCTGTTGACCGTAGAGGAGTACCTACCTTCTGAAGCCAATTCTGGCTGTAGAATCAGGTCATGCTTACCATAAAAATGCATTGTCATTGGAACTGCACCATTTTGTTAAATTTTAACTACGTAGGATAAGTGGAAGTGGTTCTAATTCAGCTTGCAAGATTAACTACCATACATTACAAAGGCTTAGAATAAGGATCAATGTAACACAGGGTAGAGCGTAGAGGTGTAGGGTAGAGCGTCGTCTCTATCATACGAAACACGAAGGTAGGTCCCGATTATCTTTACTAAAGATGCCTTCTTTAACTATACATATTAGAAGCTCAACTTCGCGACGGAAAAAAGAAATTGGTGGTGCTGTGTTTAAAGGATTTAAGTTTAAGATATAAGGAGTCGTGACTCATAGGTCTTTCGAGTCTTTAGAATTTTTTAAGTCAAATTGAATCCTAAGGTATAAAGTATGATGACTCAAATTTAATAAAGAAGACTAAATAGGATAAAACAAAGTCTCTATGTCAGCCAGTGCATTTATACGCTTAGTTCTTTGAAGCTTCGCAATAGATTTTGATGCGTCATTCACGATCACTTACGGCGAAAATTAATATGCAATCCCGATCGAAAATCCATGGATTGATGAACCCTTTGACAGTAATTTGAATACACGTAATGTCAAAATTCTACTTCAATCTTGCGATTATATATCGGGGTCGTATATTAATTTTGGCCGTTAGAGAATCTCTTCCTCGTCTCGGTCTAGTTAAGAACGACTGGAGCAAGTATGATAATGGATTTTCTGTTAAATTATACTTGAATACATCTATACAGGACTTGGGTATTCTGAAAAGGGCTTGAAACTCAAAAAGACTTCTGCTCTAATTTATTTGTATAAGACTTGAATAAAAAAATATAGTGAAGCTCTCAATTTATACAATAATTATTAAAAGAATGATACTGAAGCGTTAGTGCTGATAGAAAGAGACAGAAGATCAATGCTAGTCGTGCGCCATCTTCAGAGATTTAGTGTATGCGACTACCCTGAAAAAACCAACGGCCCACAGTCCTTTGAGCATCATTTCCAAATGTATTATTGACACATAACTACAAAACACTTACATCTTTTGAAAAAAATCTATAGTTCCAGTGTGTTGTATAACTATGTACCTTTTCAGTTAGATGTGTTGCTACTATACAAAGGCCTATCCACCAAGCGTATTGAAGTAACAATCCAATAAGCCCGTTTCGACAACAAAATAAATAGATATACCTTATTTTAAAACATATAAGGTAGATTTTTGTGTAACATACTCAGTTGTTAAGACGGGAAGATTTTCATCTCCAACATACCATTAATTAACCATTACATTAAAATGAATCTTATTTGAAATGCATAAAGTAATTTTTTCTTTGACAAATATATATTCAGTGACATAACTGTAAAATCGGGTCATTAGATTGTGAAGACTTGAGCTTTTTTAAATGTTATAATGGCGCCCAACTATCTCACATCTACATACAAAATAACGCAGACAGGTCCGAAGGAGAATATAAAGCTTGACAACTGAAGCTATCGCTCAATGAACAGTGGGCCACTCTATGTATGTGCTACGCCATCTTTCAAACATTAGAACTCCCTTTTGGCGTTTAAAAATGTTATTGAAAATCAACCCTCATACTATGGCAAAAGATTAATTATTCTTTAACATTTTGAAACGTAATACGGGATATATTTCATTGGACAGACTAAAGTTAAGAACAACCTTGTGCACATATCAAAATCTACGGTTACAAGCTTTCTCGAACCGATTTCGCATCCAATAGTCGATTGGGAGCAGGAAGAGATGCAATCCCAACCAACGATTAGCTGTAGGGCTCAATTCTATTTTGAGAACAGCAAGAGGTTAGAAAGGTCCACAACCGATGTAGTAGTTTCTCCCAAAAACTATAAAAAATAGTCTTTTTAGACCAAAAACAAATTCAAAGTAATATAATAGAAAATAAATACCTAGAGTTATGGAACATAAATATTGAAGCTTTCGCAATGCTGTTATACCGAGTAATTGGTGAGATACATTCGATACTTATGGAGAGTACTTGCTACTTGATTCTCGTTGAAATAATATAATAAAATTAGGTGCTTAATTTCTGACCAAAATGTCTCTAAAAATAAGTGAAATGTGGATCTCTAAACACGCCGCGGTGTTTGTTGTTTAAGTTGATCTAGTCACGTGCGGCACGCGCTAGTCGGTGTACTGTTTACTAAGTTTACTAAGAAGTAATTTAATATTTATTTTTAATGTTATTTTTTTTTCATCATATATGATCGCCAACTATCAATCACGTCCTCAAATATTGAAGGTATCTCACCAGTCACTCTGTATATCCACTGTGGAAGTTCTTGTTGGAATATTCGTGAAACGTTTTGTGGACATAGTACCTGCCGCTAATACCCTTTCCAACCTCTTTCCTATCTCAACTTGTACTAATTATTTGGCTGCGATATCGTCTCACGAGCAGAGCAATGCAATGCACAAAACAACACTATCGCTAGACGGGCCGGTGCGTATACATTGCGGGCTCGGCGCGTGTGTACTCACTCTGAGCGAGTAGCGAGGCGGCGTTGTAGGCGGCCGAGGAGCCGGCCGCGAACGGGGACGGCGGGGCCACCGCCGCTGTACCAAATATACTTTTGTACCAGAGTGCTATTTATTAACAATTTGACCGCCAGAATAACTAAAAACATTGAATAAATCCTAATAGCCTATTGACCATTATAATACAGTATTGCCAAATTTTTCATTCACAATTTTATCATTTTTTACCATATGATACAGAATAGTGAGGTCACTTGTACGGCTGAAAGAAAAGTCACTTATGGGTCCGAAACGACACGCACTCTGTTGCACCATAAGTGACACCATTTCACATTTTACACTATCCCGGAAATTAAGCATTAAAAATATATTTTACCGATTTTTTTTTATATTCGGGCGAGTATGGACGTATTGTCAATTTGAATATATCGCCTTTAAATCTGTAACCAGGGCTCGACTTCTATTGGGAGCCTCCTAGACTCGTGCTTACCACCTTGCACCACATCATCACTTACCACACCATTGTGAGATGGTAGAACGCAAGCCTATATACAAATAAATAAGGTTGTCTCACGTTTTCCCACACCGCGTCCCAGTCCAGCAATGTTGATGGGCTTTGTGAGAGCGCTGGCTTGAATCTTTATCGGTTTAACGTTAGCCACTTGTCCGAACGCCGAGCCAGTAGGAGCTATAAGAAAACAAAACTATATTAGCAATACCAAACTTTTGTATCGAGGTTTTAATATTTTAAAAATACTATTTGCCCCCGCGTTCATCGATATCATATATAGCATATGTCAGATGGTAGCAGTCCGATCCCGATACGTTCGATAGTGCTGGACCCTATTTTTCATGAAAAAAAAATATATTTGCCATATCATAATTTTGTATCGATGTCTTAATATTATAAAAGGGGTACAATCATTTAACAGGACAAAAACATTTATTGTCGGGCCACTCGGCGTGGTGGTTAGTATCACTGACTATGACACACACTTCAGGTCGTGGATTAGATTCCCATCCAGGACAAACAATTATGTACAAGAACATGTTATAATCTATAGAAGTAGGTTTTCAAAAAATTGCATTTGAAAACCTATTGTAATCAACACTGCTTAAATTGGGATCAGGTACAGTGGATAAAGAATGTTCCAGGAGATTTAGTACATTTATAATCTGCTTGCACAATAGCGTGCTTTGTTTCGCGAAACTTAAGGTCTATCTTTAGTTGTATCAACTTGTGACTGATTAAACAAGTACAGGTGCCCCTATACATAAAAAAAACCGGTGAAGTGCGAGACGGGACTCGCGCACGAAGGGTTTCGTACCTTTATTATTAAAAACGACAAATCGTGTGTGTTGTATGGGAGCCCTCTTAAATATTTGTTTAATTCTGTTTTTTATAATAATATAATATATATAATTTGTATATAATAATAAAAATACATCATCTGTGAAAATGTCAACTGTAACTATCACGGTTCACGAACCAGCCAGAGATACAGCCTGGTGACAGACGGACAGACAGAAAGACAGAGGGACAGTGGAGTCTTTCGGCGAAAATTAATATGCAATCCTGATCGAAAATCCATGGATTGATGAGCCTTTTGACAGTAATTTTAATACACGTAATGTTAAAATTCTACTTCAATCTTGCGATTTTAGATCGGGATCGTATATTAATTTTGGCCGTTAGCAATAGGGTCCCGTTTTACATAAAAAATTATATCTTACCTGCAAGAGGGTTTGTTGTGGGTTTGACTGAGGCTAGGGGCATGATTGTAACCTTCTTGTCCCCCCCCAAGCGGGCCGCAGCCGCGAGGGTCTTGCCTCCTCCTGGGGAAAAACACAATTTGATCATGAAAAGTACCCTACATTATCCTATGCCATAACCTAAACTAACCTAACTAATTGTATTACTAATATTTTTATCTTTCTTTTTAGATCTTTCGGCCCGAAGACTGGTCTTTTTTAGAAGTCGTTTTTTGGGATAAAGATTTGATTTGAAGATGTCCCTTGAAGATACCCAAATGAGTAGAGATATGTACACCTAGCCCATACCATCTTTGTCTAACCATTGACAAATACCTACAGCACCGCTAAGTACAAGGACAAAGCAGAAAGAGAAATCTATATTGGGTCTATGGGACAGGATGCTTGACTATTGATTGAGACAACCGGACGTCTGCCAAATAAAATATTATTAGCAGGTAAAATCTTCCCACTTCAGGCCACCTCTGTCACGTTTGGGAAAACAAGGAAACTCAACAGGAAATCGACACGTGTTTCGGTTCTACACGAAGCATCTTCAGGACGTGTTAGAACCTCTACGAGCGTCACTGACGACGCAGTAGCACTACATACGTGTTACAGTCAAGTTTCCTTGTTTGGGACTTAACACAAGGGGGAGATCCAGCTGAATTAGTTACTAGATATTTGTTTTTATAGAATCTTACAATGCCACGCCTGAGTCAATTATTTAATTAAACAATGTCAAATATAAAAATTTTTAATAAATAAATGGCTGAAAAGTCAGATTAGATAAAATAATAGGTTGGGGAAAAAGTCTTTTCGCATTATAGTATGTATGAGCTTGTAATACAATTTCTTTGGCTATACTATTTGTATCTGGCTGGTTTTGGTATCATTGAAAGTTTAAATTTTAAAGAACATAAATTCAAATTAGGAAAATGTGTGATTTGCATTTGTTTTTCGTACCGCCAAGAAATTCGATTCATTTTAAAATTTTACTACAAAGAAGGCAAAAATACAAGAAAAAATTTGCGATGTTTTTGGACCTAGTGCAGTGTCTGTGAGACTAGCACAAATTTGGTTTAAGCGTTTTCAATCCGGAAATTTTGATGTCAAAGATGCACGTCGCTCTGGTCGCCCCATTACGGATAAAATGGATGCCATTTTTGAAAAAGTGGAGCAAGATCGGCATATCAGTAGTTACGACGTAGCTGAAGAACTGGGAATTGACTGGGGACCACAAAACAGTTTTGGCGCATTTGAAAAAAACTGGGTACACAAAAAAGTTATATATTTAGGTACCTCACGAGCTCACTGAAAGAAACCTAATGAACCGTGTAGTCATTAGTGATTCTTTATTACGACGTCATGAAACCGAACCATTTTTGAAGAAGCTGATAACTGGTGATGAAAAGTGGATCGCGTACGACAAGAACGTGCGAAAAAGGTCGTGGTCAAAGGCCGGTCAGGCTTCACAGACTGTGGCGAAACCCCGGTTAACTCGCAACAAGGTGATTCTGTGAGTGGGTGGGATTGGAAGGGCATTATTCATTATGAGCTGTTACCACCAGGCAGGACCATCGATTCTGAACTCTACTGCGAACAACTGATGAGATTAAAGCAAGAAGTTGAGAGAAAGCGGCCGGAATTAATCAACAGAAGGTGTGTGGTTTTTCATCATGATAACGCTAGACCTCACACATCTCTAGCCACTCAGCAAAAATTAAGAGAATTTGGCTGCGAGTTATTAATGCATCCGCCGTATAGTCCTGACCTTGCACCTTCAGATTTCCACCTGTTTCGGTCTCTTCAGAATTCTTTAGGCAGTGTCAGGTTAACATCACGAGAGGACTGTCAAAACCACTTGTCGCAGTATTTTGATCAGAAGTCCCAAAATTTCTATAGCAATGTACATGTCCCTACCTACAAGATGCCAAAAAGTTATCGAACAAAATGGTACCTACATACTTTAGTTAAATAAACTATATTAAAAATGTTTTGAATTTTCTTAAAAAATGCGAAGGAACTTTTTCCCCAACCTATTATTTACAAAAAATATAACAAAATAATGTAATCATGCTGAGCTCTTTCTTCATTCTTTTCAGTTTCTTACACCCGAACCAATGGTAGCTTCAGTAAGTTTAAATTCGACCATCATAAGTTGGTAAATAGGTGAGCCTTATATCTCAAAATCAATAAATAATAAGAAATTCTTTTTCTTTACATTATCTTAGCTGCCAATACGGGCATTTTATATATTTTATCTGTTAGAGGATAAAGGGTGTAACCTATTTATGTTTTGTATTAATTACCTGGTACTTCCAAATTATCTGGGTCTTCATCATCATCAAAGTCCGAGTCGTCGGACGGTGTCGGCGGATTGTCTTCGTCGTCACCGAACGCCGGCCGTTTTGACTATAAAACACAGTTTGATTAGTAAATAGCTTACATAGCTTGTTTCCAATGGATTTAATATTTGCAATATTTTTTTTATACCACTTGAGCCGACAAACAAGCAGACAGTTCACCTGATGGTAAGTGGTCACCGCCGCCTATGGACATTTGCAACACTAGGGCCAATGCGTTGTCGACCCTGAGACGTGAAGTTGTTAAGTCTTATGTGCCTGTAATTTCACCGGCCCTCTTACCTTTCTAACCGAAACACAGTAATACAAGTGCACTACTGCTTCACGGCAGAAATGGGTAAGGTGGTAGTACTTCCCCGGACGAACTCTGCACTAAGAGCTCTACTACTCTATACTACATATTGTATATATACTACTATAATGTACCATTGAAATGGTAAAATAGGTGCTGTGGTTTCGGAATTATCCTCAAATTCCCTTACATGCATACATACAAACTGAAATTTCTTTCATAATATTACATTTCATTTATAGCTCTCACTCCCTCTCCATATAAACTTACACAATATCAAATCTTTCTTTCAAAGAGGTTTCTTTTTATCCTGAAAAATGTAACATTCCTCAGGAACGCGGGTGAAACAGTGGGGGATGGCTAGTATAGAATAATAATAATATTATAAAGAGGAAAGATTTGTATGTAAGTATGTTTGTTACTCTTTCACGCAAAAACCACTAAACGGATATGGATAAAACTTGGCACATAGATAGAGCATAATATCCTGGAATAACATATAGGCTATATTTTATCCCAGGAAAATGTGATATCCCTCGGGAACGCGGGTGAAACCGCGGGGGATGGCTAGTATAGAATAAGCTCGATTGATTGGGTGCTTGATTACAAAATGTAGTTAGACGCGGCGCAATGGATAGATGCAGTCATGTGCAGTGAGCTGAATGGCACTGTATCGGCGCGCTTCTTCTGTTTTGCGCTCAAACTATAAACCAGCAGTTCCCAACCATTATTTGATCGAGAACTACAGATTTGAGGTACCGTGTGGTCCCCGAATGTAAAGTAAGCTGTGTCTATCTAAAAAAATTATTTTATCATAAGTATGTATATATTTAACACAAATGTAATAACATTAACATACATTATTGTAAAAGAATAGAAAAGAATTTCAGTGCCTTTACCATGAGTTTTTAACGTACGTACTCGCTAGCGACGGCGTAAAACATTTCTATGGCAAATGTGTACAGCGCCACTAGCGGTTACCTAATGAACTAAAATCGATAGTACGAGTCGATAGGTAAAAAACCTATCGAAATGTAAACACTAGCGAGTAACATTTTTTAGCCTTTGCTATAGAAATTCGGTACCATGAGTCACAAATTTGACAGTTGCTATCGAGAAATACTGTATCGATAGTAGTTTATTCGCTAGTGACTAAAGTAAGTTTCGATAGCAACTCATGGTAGAGGCACACGTTGCATTTACCAAGGACCACTGGTCCACGGACAGCCGCAACCTCTGCTATAGACTTTATCTAGTGCCAATTTTATGACCTCTCATAGTAAACAGAGGATTATAAACATTAAATCAAAGAAGTAAGGTATACTCAAACCCACCCTGTGATCCAACGAAATGAAATGATTTCATGATACACCAAATACATAAGAATTAAACTCTGTTTCAACTTAGGTTGCACTAGGTGTGTGAATATTTTTAATAGTGTGACCAAAGTGGACCTTAGGATCTAAACTTGCGGCACGCTATGTTGGCCGTTTTGACGTTAAACAATGACAAAGAAAAATAACCTTTACTCCCTCAGACATAAGGTGCATCTATTGATCCAACAGCTAACTGTATGATGATGGAAATCAACCTTATTCCAAAGCAAGACAGTTTCTTTTCCTATGACAATCTGAAACGTCAAAACAGCCATCATAGCGTGCCGGTAGTATAATACATAAAGCATCATATTTCTGCTTAATTCAAATTAAATACCTTTATGCTTATTATTTTCACATTGTCCTTAAAAATAAAAAATAATGCTCTGTAAGGTTTAAAATAATGATACAGGCAATGCATTATTAGGTACTGTTTGTAGACAGCTAAATAAATATGTGAAAAATGTAATTCAATTACATATTTTCTATGCAGACATTTGTATGCATGAACATGTATGTATGTTCTCTGTCTTGGTGTATTTCTCCATTTTAACCAATGAAGTCTCATTTATTATGTATAATTTAGACATCAATGATCAAAATGTGCTACTATATTATATAATATTATGTCCAAAAAATATATTTGTTCAGAAAAAAAAAAGAGTAGTATATCAGTTATCTGGTTTCCATACTACAAGCTACGCTTAGTTTTAGGATCTGATGGCCGTGTGTAAAGAATGTCTCAGAATATTTATTACTAGCTGTCCCCCGCGGTATCACCCGCGTTCCCGAGGGATGTAACATTTTCCCGGCACAAAAAGTATCCTATGCTACTTCTAATACCTCCAAGAATATGTGTACAAAGTTTCATGATGATTGGTCAAGTAGCTTTCATGTTAAAGCTTAACAAACAAAATTACATTCGAATTTATAATATTAGTAGGGATTATTATTTAATGTAAGAACACTTATACTGCTACTGTAGCAAGATTTGACAGTGAGATTTATTTATCTACCCTAGTTAAGTATCCTTTTTAAATTAAAAAGTCTAACAAGTCCGCACTCTTCAGCATACACAGCACTGAATAACACTAAACATGTATATAAATAACCTGGGACATTCTTTACACACGGCCATCTGATCCCAAACTAAGCAGAGCTTGTACTATGGAAACCAGATAACTGATATACTACATATAATACTTTTTTTTTTCTAAATACATACTTATATAGATATTTACACTCAGACACAGAACAAACAGACATGTTCATGCACACAAATGTTTGTCCTGGATGGGAATCGAACCCGTGACCTTCGGTTTGGAAGTCAGAGCGCTAACCACCAAGCCAACTGTCAATTTTACTATGTTTTTGAGTCCAATAAACTATTACATCCCTCATATTAAAGTGTATGAATAAAATTAAATTTTATTTTAGTTTTCTGGTTGCCATAGTACAAGCAGTACAATTTCTACTTAATTTGTGATGAGATAACTGTGTGTGAATACCCCAGGATGTCTTTTTGTTTGCCTTCAAAGCAGTACCAAATTAAATACTACAGTTGGATAAGGTAAGTAAGAACCTGCATTATTATGATTATGATCACTGAAGAAGACCTGGGAGGAGTTGGTTTTATTTTATGATTTTCACAATATTATGGGAATCATTTTTATTTACCAACAATATTCAATAAAAATAGTTTAATTTTAATTGATTAACAACAATATTCAACAAAATAGTTAAATTTTTATTTGTTTACCAACAATATTCAAAACGGTTGAATTGCAATACCTGTTAGGTTTTATAATTGAGAAATTACGTTTTGTATTTTCTATACCCTCCCTATTTAACTAATCATCTGCTTGCTGTTTCTAACGGTTTGTACAATCGTGTATTATATACTTCCCTCACAAAGGGGTTTGCAAACAGGTTATGTGTTGGAAAGCAAAAAAGGAAAAAAATAAATTTATATAATTTTCGTCTTCTATAAAGTTTCTATGTTTTATTATTCTGTTATATATTCTTTTTTTTGTATAAAGTGTACTAATTCTTCATATTATTGGGTATTGGGTATTTATCAGGGAGTACCTCTAAGTGGGTCAATCTTTTATGATGAAATAGATCAAAATTTTGTAAGCTGTTGGTCCTCTAATTAAAAGTACAAGATGATTGTCAATTTATTTCTATCCTGACACCTCTTTGGGAATGCTTTTGTTGATCACTTGATGTGAGGTTATTAACATTTTTATCATAAAACTCTATAGATGAGAGTCAAGTTAGTACTATTCTCAATTACACAACCACAAAATCATCCATAAACAACAATAAAATTGATATTTAAAATTATATTGGTTATTCTCAATATGAAATATTTCCCTACATTCCCTGGTTTAAGAAATCTTTGTCCTAATCCATTCTCTTAGTTATCCTCATGCTTTAGTTATCAGACTTTCCCTCTCATATAATACTTCATTTATCCTCAAATATAATAGATATTTCTCCATTAAGATTATGATTATATTATAAATATGAGTAGCTGTTGTTCTGTAAATGTTTATACTATGTATTTACAAGAAAAAGTGTGGTATATTATATTAATTATGTGGTTTCCAGTGTCTCTACTGAGTTTGGGATCAAACTGTGTATAATGAAAATATCAGGGTATTTATAATTCACTCATACTAATATGCCTCAGAACTAGGCTAACATTTATTCTTTATCATTGCATAGGAAGTAAAAATGATCTATATTCTTATTAATATAATACAGCAAAATAATACTGATGACTAATACACTCTGTATTATGTTGTGAAGTAAAAACCACAAACATGTTAATTTTCAATTAAAAATGAAAACCAATCCATTTTAAGATAATTATACTAATAAATGTTTATATAAAATGATTTATTATACTCAATTTATCTGTATTTAAATAATATTGTTAAAATAATTTCATCATCAAGGTCATGAGTTGATACAAAGCTAATGCATGCCACTATTTCTCATGGAAATGCATATAGTATTGTATGATCAATTATTAGAAAAGAACAAGACAAACCAAAAGACAGAGAAATCAAAAAAAATTTTTTTTAAGAGTTGGCACAATGTATTATTACAATTCATATAGCTGGCAACAGCTCCACACCATAGTTAAACTTATATAACCGATAACAATGTTTTATAATACATTTTTATTGTTATTTAACTTTCCTATATGAAAATCAGTGTGGATACAGGGCACACAATTTAGTAATGCCACCATGTGTACATAGTCATATTTGTAAGTTGAATTATTAGATGTTTTACTAAAACACCACGTTAATAGTATATTAGTGCTATAATAAAGCCCAAATTTCCAAGAAACATTGGTCCCAATGCGTATATACCGCATTGTACAAATGTGCTTGGCACAGGTAGAGTGCAGTTGTTCAAGACGTATTCTAGCGCTATACCTAGAACCTTCCAAGAAAATCAATACAGCCACACCCTGCTTGCATAATTAACGTATCAGAAACACAATGAGAGACTCCCATATAATTAGAAACAACCCAATAATATCACATGTGAGATCGACACCACCTTACGACACTTTTTTTTGGTTAGAAAACTTGAAAACAAAGAAAAAAAATGAAAAAAATGCCGTTTTTGTGACCTTCATTTATATTTAACTTAGTGGACTATATGTTAGAGGCATCAGTTAAATCATAAATAAATAAAAAACGAGAAAAACTGAATTTTTCACAAAGTTAAGTTCGTAAAAAAGTATCAAAACAAAAAACTATCATTACCATTTTTTCCGCTGATTCGGTGGAATTGATACACTCTTGACGATAAGCCAAACGTAAAAATAAATGCTTGAGAAATTTTATCACTTTTTGAATAACACTCATAAGAAATATACAAAAAAATCTTATTTCGCGATAAAGAAAAACGCAGACGTCCGTACGGCGGTCAATGCTTCCGCCATATTAAAAAAGCAGAGAGAAAAGAATTGTTTATTTCGGATACATGTACGATAGCATTACCGTGCATTTTTGTAATGACTTTGATTATTACAGTTGTTTTTGTATTTGAATATCCATGAATTAAAATCTCCTTTTTTAATAGTCATTTATGTTGTTATCTATTACTATTGTTGATTACTGGGTGAACCTAACTTTGCCAACTGTATCCGAACGTAGAATTTTATACAGCATTCATATATTTTTCAAACGATATAAGCCAACTCTTGGTTATAAATTATCGTTATAGTAACAACTTATTATGATTTACTAAGTTTCAAGCTCTGTGCTATTATTATATTATTTTCCAAATTCAAATATTAAAAAATATACCCGTATGTGTGAGGCCTACTTTATTACTCTACGAAACTACAATAAAGTAATGCCGCTATTGTTTGGTAATCTCTTATGATAAGAAAAGACGAATTAAAAATAGTAAAAATGCTTTATCATTGCTAGTTTAAACATTTACTAATGGGATCGCGTGGCCATTTCTCAGATGCTGTTATTTGTTACGATCGATATTACGGATAAATAACAAGCAAATTACCAGAATTAGTAGCAAGTTAACAAGCTACCCAAAATATTATTTATTCGATGCCCTAATTATTGGCAACATTAGAATATATATTTTGTAGTGTTGTGCCGAGTCATTGTACTTGAGTATAATCGACCAAATGTCACCCGATTGTTCCTAGTTTGATATATATGTGATCAATGGTTTAATATATGGATTGCCCGCGCATAGTTTACGTGTCTGTCTATCTATAATAAAGAAGCCTTCCCATGAGATGATAGTATTCCCCATTTATTTAAAGCTAAAATCATCGAATTAACTGCATGGCTGATATTTTAATGAATTATATTAGAACTTCTAGTACTCACTCGAGTTGAGTGAGTGATGTTAGTTAACTCGGCCATCACTAAATTTGGTCGCCATATTGTCTAAGACTATATGTTGATATTTCGTACTTTTGATTTTTAAATTCTACTTTCCATCAATAAATTTACCCTTCAATAAGACTAGTGTGTAAAATGGAATCCTTGGTGGGCTATGGAAGCGATGACGACGTGGAAACTGAGCGATACCCAAACCACCAACCTTCGGTAAATACTTTTGCGTCCTTGACGCTGTTCTTTTGGAAACAATTTTGCCAAACATTAAATAAATGACAAAGAAAACCCTGCATTTTCATGACAATTGAACCATAACCATAACGTAAAATGGTGCTCCAAGTTTTGGCTTCAGACACTGGTTCCTAGACCAATGGAAGTTTGTTCCACAAATATAGAAACTCCTTGCGTTCCAAACTATTTTGCTCTCATTCCTAAATTGCCATAACCATCATCACATCTAATTTTAGCATTCCTAGTTGTAAGATGCCAGAGTAATGGATATTAATACGGTTCTCTGCTTGACAATAGACTGATATTATAGGTGGCAGCCGGGGGCCGCCGCCGCGATGATGACACAAACTACGATGACGTCAACATGGACATGAGTGAGGTAATTACCAACTCCTTATATCGGGATCATCATGTGCATTATGTTTCGTTGACAGGATATCGTCAATTCAAGGCATAACAATAGAGTAGGTATCCTATGAAACGTGCAGAATTGACTGGGTTATGCTGAGACAATATTTAGAGACCGTTATTCTTGTTGAAAGTTGCAGAAATATTTTTATCCTGTCAATGCTGCTTTTTGTATGTGATATCTCATTACTTCAATCTTTATCGAATACCACCTATACAGTAAAGAAATACATCTATTCCATTGCTCTATAATCATAAATATTATCTATATTGATATATTACTTCTTATATATCACTATCTTGTCAGAAAAGAAAAATACAAACATATCCGTTGTGCTGTTTTCAACGATGATATTAACACTTTTATTATTTTATATGGTTACCCATTTGTAAATTGACACAAAACAAAAGTCAAATACCCCTCGAGTACGGCCTGGGGCTTCGACGTGACCTGGCTGGGTCCCAGCACGCTGCACTACCTCTTGACATACCCACGTGAGTACATAGCTATAAGACAAGATATATTAAAATGGAAACTGGTTCTAACTAAACATGCCTGTATTCATATTTGTTCTCTAATGTAAACAACTTAAAGGTCATTTTAAATTGATTAGTCTGATGTGTTATAGAAACTCATGCAGCTAAGGGTCATTCAAATACAACCTGTCACTATCTAGTTATCAATTTTAATAATAACAAGATTTGTTTTTAGACTTCAAGATGTTATAGTAATATTCAAGAACCAAGGAGATTATAAATTTGTGTCCTTTTTATAACTAGGATGGACTTAATATCTTGAAATAGCCTCAAATATTTATTTTCTGATTAAAATTGGTTATTCAAATATTATGAGAGAATTAAATTAGACTAGATTATTGGAGATATTTTCATACAGAAAATAATTTGCTTGTTTATCACCAAATGTGGTAGTTATTAAAAAAAAACTATCCTTGTGCATTTAGTAATGATAATGCTTTGAAAAGCAAAAACATACATAAATTAATTATAACTTGTATTGTTAAAGGCCTATTTTGACAGCCAAGACTGTCACAGAAATATTATCTTTATAGCTTTCGAAATAAGGTTCATCTATTGGTCTTATGGTTGATTGTATTATAATTAACCTTCTAGTAACGCCATAGGGTACATTTTTTCGACAGCATTAACCTGGATTTATTCAAGGTCACAGTGAATAGGCATTTTCTGGGTAAGCGTGCCACATCCTCGGCCTCATCATAACTCCTTCTGGGGTCAGTCGAAGGCCAAACGCAAGCCCATTCTTAATAAAATAAAAAAAACACTAATAGCTGTCAAAGCCACTAATCATAACTCTGCATATTTTCGCAGAATTTTGTTTTGGCACATGTGGAGATATAGAATATTCTGAGCGTATTTCGGTTAATATGGCAAGGAATATAATTTCGCACTTTGTCACGTCTCGCGACCTTCTGAACTGGTTTTTTAGTCGAAACTATTAGAATTTATAAGCTTGGGAAGAGAATAAAAACAAAACTAACGTCTATGGCATTAATTAATTCAGTTTAGGCCTGAGAACTCAAAATATTTGTGAATATTACTTATACTTAGGGGGCATACATTAATTGCGTGAGGTGATTTTGGCGATTTTTCCCTTGGTGAGATTTCATGGGACCCCCTCTCCCCCCTTAATCTCACGTGAGATTTGATACTGCTAATTTGTCCCGTTCGTTACCCAGTTTTCGCGTAATTTTAGTTTCTTGCAGCACAAAATATTACTTGATATTTGTCGAGCCCCCTGTCCCCCACGTGAGAATAGGTGAGGTTTTGCTCGACCCCCCCCCCCCCCCCCCCCCCCCTAAACACCTCACGAAATTAATGGATGAATAAATAATATTATTAGCATTGACTATTTAGTTTTTTAAACGTTTAAAAATGTCATAAAACTAATTAAAAGGCCCTGTTTATTTTATAAACGAGGTTGTGATTTAGTGACCATAGTATACTCAAAATTAGTGAAAAATGATATACTCATGTCATGTTTTTTTCTTTTTACAATATGGGTATACCAAATACTGGATGTGTGATGCAGTCTTGATGATGATTAGCTCATTCCCTGAATACTACAACTACTTTAAAACTACTCCAGATCATCTTCCACTACTGTATTTTAATCAACTATGCCTTCTCTTAAACATATTACTTTTATCCACTTTTTCCCAAGACATTAATGTCAAACTGTCATTCATCATTATTATGTATATAAATGTTGTTTAAGAAATAAAAATTACTAGCTGTCTGGACAGACGTTGTCCTGTCGAAATAAGTCCATACATAAGTTCCATAAACAAAAACGATGCAGGAATTTCATTGCAGCGCCACCTACTCGGTCCATTGTGATTCGTAAACTATTCTCGAATCAACTGGAACACACAATTAATTTCATCATTCCAGCCGTTTAGAAGAAGTTCACTAACATATACACAGACAGAAGAATTATATATACTCGTGTATATATATATATATATATATATATATATATTAAGATTAATATATAATAGTTTCATGAAATACCTTGATTGATACTTTCAATAATTATCATGATGAGGTAATATAATTATTCATCCTTGGTTCGATTCCTGGGTCAGGCATGGCGAGGGATTGGTAATCTGGAGACGGTGACAACGCATACCAGATATCACGGGGCTTCAAATCTTAAGTGGAATCAAGGCCTCGGTACTGACTACCGCTTATCACTTTACGGTTAATGGGCGTGAAGATATACGAGTATGTCATACATAACATGCCGTAAAATAAATAAAAAGGTCGACCAGCTTGCTAACTTGTCAGAGTTACGCAATTTTAGTGTGGCGACTTATAATATACGAGCTGTCCCCCGCGGTTTTACCCGCGTTCCCGAGGGATGTAACATTTTCCCGGCACAAAAAGTATCCTATGTTACTTTTAATACCTCCAAGAATATGTGTACAAAGTTTCGTGATAAACAATTAAGTACTTTTCGCGTAAAAGCGTAACAAACAAACTTACATTCGAATTTATAATATTAGTAGGGATTCTAATTATTATAGACAACGGGTCTAAATCGTGTAGTAATTTGAGGTATAAATACGTGGTCACGGGAACCACGGCTTGATGTAAGTCAGCCGAAACGTTGGGTTAAAAAAGGTATTTATACCTCAAATTATTACACGATTTAGACCCGTTGTCTATAATTATTAGAATGTCTACGAATCGTGAAACCTTAAAAACATTAATTAGTAGGGATTTTCAATTGTATAAGCAATTTCATGAAAGTTAATGTGTAATACACAATTTATTATTTAAACATGGTTTGTGCAAATTTAAAATTGTTAATATATGGTAACTAAATGAATTATTTTTGTTAACTAATTGACTCAGGCGTGGCCTTGCGGAAATTCATTGTAAGGTTATACAAAAACAAATATTTAGTTACTAATTCCGCTGGATCTCCTTCTCTGTCAAGTTGTCGGTTTGCTGTCGAGTTTCCTGGTTCGAGACTTGACAGTGAAGGAGATCCAGCGGAATTAGTTACTAGATAATTGTTTAATCTTAATTATTTCGGTTTTAAATTGGGTCTATTTTTTCCCGGATATAATTATAATTATTTAATAAATATATCACTATGGAGTAGTGTTGCTTTCTAATAGAGAAAGAATTTTTGAGATCGGATAAGTAGATTCGAAGATTACATCAAAACTTTATACAATAACCTAACCTATAGAAAATATCACTTTCCTGAGGTGATAGCGGGCAGGTCGCGGCTTCGATTCCCACCCAGGACATCCGAGTGCACAAGCAGGTCTGCTTTAGGATCAGAATTAGATCAGCAGTGTGTGATTGTCACGTGATATTTTTTAATTATATGTTAGTTTATTTTAATAAAAAGCTTTGTTAATTAAGTTGAAATAACTTAGATAAAATAGATATGACTTGATATTTTTTAACCAACTTAAAAATGGTGGTTCTCTCTTTGATATGTAATGTACAATTAAATTATACTAAAGTCTGTATGATATACCTACTTTGGAATACATCATTAAATCTACTCTAGGAATGCAGAATTATATCCAAACAGCAAATTACATTAACTGTGGTGATGAAATTAATTTAATTTAGATTTTAAATTGTCATATAAAAGCAAACATTGGTCTCCATAAAAACAGCGTGTACATCGGTGAATAACACAGCATGTATTAGGTGATTGTTTTGTCGCAGGAGTCGCAGGAGGCGGAGTCGGAGCCCGAGCTGCCGCAGGCGGAGAACACGACCGGGTCGAGGCAGTCTAGGGAAGGCCGTAGGGGATCAAGTAAGTCAACAATTCAAAGTCTTTTTAATTTATTCAGAATTTAGAGTAGCAGAGGCATTGTTCTAATTGGTTAGCGATCGTACGACCAAACGATCCGATTTTATCGCACGATGAAAATTATCTTGCAATCGACCAAATGGTGTCCTAATGATGCCGCACAGTCTCCTCAACGGCGTCATTTCCTCAGTGCATCATGATGCACAATTTTACTGTTGAGAGAAATATTGCTTTGAAAATTTTAAGTGATATCGAAAAAAAAAAAACTTAGACCATAAAAAAGAGATTTTGTATCTTTGATTGCACGTTGACAGCATCTAAGCTATCGTAAGCCCCTGGTGGGGTTTTAGTCAATAGGAGTCTGAGATAACCCGGCCGCTCCCCCCCCCCCCCCCCCCCCCCCCGGCTTCCAACAGAGGATTTATCAACATAAAAAAACAAAAAAAAAGAAAAGGGGGAGGGCACTTATGAAGGTAAAAGTTACTGAAGTTACAACCGAGTCTGAAATCATAACAGAAAACAAGAAATACTGCTAGGTGATTATTTAATCATGAATGTATGTATAGTCATCAGTCAGGCTTTTTATTATTAAATCCACCAAATAAATTTATCAGTTTACAGTATGCAATTACACAAACAAGACAAAAGTATGCTTGGTTGAGGGTAAAATATATCGACGGTTAAAAGGCGACTTGATTCAAGCGCCATTTTGAAAACTTTACAGGAGAGCTATTTGAAAATGTTAAAACCCAAAAACAGATACTGCATCTAAACTTCTTAACATTACACATCGAAACTATTGAATATTAAAACTAAATGCAAGCTTCAACGAATTTGTGCATGGGCCATCATCATAGTAGTATAATTCATTGAGAAAAATGTTACTTTCGTCAATAATGGCGGTTGAGTCAAGTCGCCTTTTGCCCGTCGATATATTTAAATAAACTAAGCAAAAGTAAGTATAGACGGGTAACTTGGCTTGATGTGTAGAGACCGTGATTGCCACGCCACAGCTCGTTGCTTCCATTCCAACCCAGGACAGACATTGGTGTTTGTAAACATATCTGTTTGCTCTGTGTCTGGGTCTCAATATTTATTTAGAAAAATATAACGATACTAGCTGTCCGGACAGACGTTGTCCTGCCAAAATAAGTCCATACAAAAATTCAGGGTTTCGATCGCAGCGCCCCCTACCGGGTCCAATTGTAAATCTAAACCATTCTCGAATCTCCACGAACACACACAAAAAATTTCATCAAAATCGGTCCAGTCGTTTAGGAGGAGTTCAGTCACATACACACGCACACAAGAAATATATATATATTAAGATAATGTGATCAGTATATCAGTGATATGGTTACCATAAAGTCTTTTCTTTGAGATCAAATAGCCGTCTGTAAATAATGATCCAGGATATCTACTTAATTTTTTTATATTTTCCAATTACAATTAAAGTTATCTAAAAAGACAGGAAATATTGTCAATATTGTAGAACAGTAGATGACATTTATATATAGGTTTTATAGTAAAATTATGAGAAATATATAAATAATATTCATGAAAGTAGGTAAAATTTGGGATCACCCGAAGACGTGGACCCTCGACGCCTCACAGGCTTAAATCACTATCATCACTACATAGTATAAAACAAAGTCGCTTTCTCTGTCCCTATATCCCTATGTATGCTTAAATCTTTAAAACTACGCAACGGATTTTGATGCGGCTTTTTTTAATAGATGTTGTTTAATAATAGTGATTGAAGAGGAAGGTTTTTATGTATAATACATGTGACATCCCACGGAACACGGGTAAAACCGCGGGGGACAGCTAGTAAAATATAAATATGACAATGGAAATACGTGTTTTATCAATCTGTCTTATCATTTTAGATGAGAGCCGAGGCCGCGAGCGTCGGCGAGACGGCGCGTCGCCCTCGAAGCCGCGCGCCGACCGCGAACGTCGCGACGAGAGACACAGGTATTGTACACTACCGCCACCTCTTAATGTCAACCCTACCAGAACGGCCCAGCGAGTATTGATTATCGATAAGTTAAAGAAAATCGGTATGTTAATTGATTTCAAATAGTCTTGTAAAATTTATCGCACAGTCAACATAAGTAACTGAACAGTTTCAAAATTAAAACTAACGAAGTAATTACACGCCTATTCCCTATAACATTTGTACATGATCAATTAATCGAATGTTTTGTTATGGTATGATGTGTTAATTCGATTAGTTGGTTTATCGATACATTCATACTCGCACGGCTTTTTGTTTTTCTGTCGACATGTCACCATTTTTCATCAATTTTGACGTTCTTTAACGATCTGTCTTGCTGGTCATCGAACGCACGACCTGTATATGACTCGGCAGTCAGGGTCTCTAACCAGAAATCCAATTGACATTAAATAAAAATATATTCAAGATCATTCAAATTATAATCATACTAAAATGACCGTTGTGTTTTGAACAGCAGATCCGAGAAAGGTGAACGCAGCCGCGGCGGATACGAAGGCAGCTCGCGACGAGGCCTCCTTGGCGACAGACCTGATGATAGAACTAATGACTCCAAGGTAATATTATCCCATAGGTTTTTGAGTAGTAGAGCTTTTAGTACAGAGTTCATCTGGGGAAGTATCACCTTATCCATTTCCGCCGTGAAGCACTTATATTACTGTATTTCGGATAGAAACGGCCGGTAAAATTACAGGCACATGAGACTTAACAACTTCACGTCTCCCTAGTGTCGCAAATGTCTATTGGATGACCACTTGCTTACCATCTGCTTGTTCGTCGGCCCATTTGGTATAATAAAAAAAAAAATAATAGCATCACGAATATCGAACATGGCAGGCAATATCCTGCAAGACTCCAATACATATAATAATTTAAATACTAGTTGTCCCCTCGTTCCCAAAGGATCTAACATATACCCGGAGTAAAATATCCTGGTTATAAACTATTAATGTACAAGGTTTCATCTAAATCCGATCAGTAAATTTTGTGTGAAAGAGTAGCGTCCATACATCCTCACAAACTTTCGCATTTATAATTTGCCTTAGTTTATCAATTTATTAATAATAAACATTTATTTCAGACCATGTCCATATTTTTGTTAGTAACAATGTAACTTAAAGACTAATGTTAATTTTAATAAAATACACTACATTACATTAATACTGTACATACACAAGTGCTGATTGTAAATAAATAAATATCCCAGGAAATTCTTTACACTTGGTCATTTGATCCCAAACCAAACACAGATTGTATTATGGAAACCACGCAATCATATACTACTTTTAAAAATAAAATAAAATATACTAAACAAGTTTTACATCCAGACACAGAACAAACAGACGTGTTGGTGTTGACATGATAATATGGTGATGACTTATGCAAATGATTACTTTACAGCAGCAGGTGCCAGCGTTGATGGAGCTGAAGCCGTTTGGTGGAGAGCTACCGCCAGGTTTCGATCAGAAGAAGTCGCAGGACGCCAGGGATGCCGTCTCACCGAGGTAAGGCTAAGATAGCTTGGCTGTAGATTCCATTATAAAGATTGTTGGTTCTAAAATGGTCATGGTAAAAGAGGAAGGCATAACACAGTGGAGCGTTGAAAAATAAATATCCCGGGACATTCTATTCTTTACACTGGGCTATCTGATCCCAAACGAAGCAGAGCTTGTACTATGAAAACCAGATAACTGACATACTACATATAATACTTTTTTAATAACATACTTATAAATATTTACATATTTACCAGACATAGAACAAACAGACATGTTCATCATAAATGTTTGTCCTGGGTGGGAATTGAACCTGCGTCATTTTAACTTCAGATTCGATATTTTATCTGAGGAAGTAAATATTAATATGTATTGTTTTGAAAAACCAGCAACACCATAATTACGACAATTACTTTGCCCAAAATATTCACAAATACATATATTGATTGATTGCTTGTCATTGTCAGGTTTGTGGAGCGCGAACGCCGCGACAGGGACAGAGAACGCGAGCGCGATAGAGACCGACACTCCAGACGATCTGAAGAGAAGAGGTATGTTTCATAATAATCCATACTAGCTGTCCCCCGCGGTTTCACCCGCGTTTCCGAGGGATGTCACATAACCTTATTTTGTTCTTTCTATCATCAATAGTTTGTAAGCATTCCTAATTTCTTTGAAAATATAATATAGCCTAATGTCACCCGGGGGCAGTGTAGCTTCACAAAGCTGAAAGAATTTTTAAAATCAGTCCAGTAGTTCATAAATTTATTTACATACAAAATACTACTATTACCAATACATTTGTTACATATAAAAATACAAATCTTTCCTCTTTATAATATTAGTGTAGATAAACATGATTTTATTTAATTGTTATTTTAAATACCTGTATTTTTATTGTTAATTTTATGCTTGCCCTCATGTAGTATGTAAAATAATTGATAGTTTAAATAATATGTCAATAAGTTTATTATTATTATTACTTTCTTGCTAATATTAAAGTTATTGATGTATATTTATCATATTTTAGGTATATAAATGTTAAAATTAAATTTTACTCAAGCAATGATGCTTGTACACCCTCAGGTCGTCACACCGCCACTCGGAGCGTCGATCCCGCTCGCGGTCGCGTTCCCGCGGAGCCGCCTTCCCGCCGCCCTCGCAACACGTTGCCAAGTCAGTGCAATACTTTATCATTTACTTACATACAATCCTACACATTTTCTCACCTATACACACTTACGCGGGGCTGCATCCCACATAGAATACAATTTCTGAATGGAAATCATATCACGTGTTAGGGTTTTGTATAGTTCGTTAGTTAATTAGCTATCACACGTGTCGATCCTCGCCATGAACCGTGACTTGTTTTAGGCAATTGTACTCGAGAGCCAGTTATTTTCTAGGAGACGAAACAGAATATCCGTAAATTACTTGCTCCTTATAAGAGTTGGTTAAAAAATACCTCCTTCACTGTATGTACCTATTCTTTAAGCTTCTTATAAATACATGATTAAAATAGTGAGTGTATATAAAAGGAATTAGAAGAGGCCTATGCCAAAAGGTACACCAAACTTAGGGACTTCTTATAACCCTATGTTTAGGAATAAAGGGCTGTAGCGACATCTATGAACACGCCTACAATCCTTCACCGCCCGCACTACAGTGATGTGGCGACATCTATGATCGAGTAGAAGCACGCGAGAATCCTACATCGCACTATCAAGATTCTCTCAGGATTTGACATATGAAATGAAATGAAATGAAATATTTATTCAAATAGGCCTTCAGAGGCACTTATGAATGGTCAGACTCTAACACCGGTTCGGAAGGTTGCTTTTACTGAGAAGAGCCGGCAAGAAACTCAGCAATTACTCTTTTCAAAATAAGATTTTGTACATAAAGATGTGTCCTGCTGGAGCGAGCGCTACACCCAAGCATTGTCGTCATTAAAATAATCATTTGTATTGTAGAAAGCCTTTTGTACTAAAACTGTCTTAATTCTTTCCTTAAATTTTTGTAAAGGCAAATTTAAAATTTCAGCAGGGATTTTATTATAGATGCGTGCACTAAGTCCTAAAAATGAGCCTTGCACTTTTTGCAGTCTATATGCAGAAGTGACAAGTTTATCCTTATTTCTAGTATTGATGGAGTGCATATCACTCTTTTTGACATAAAGACTAATATTTTGATGTACAAATATTATGTTTGCATAAATATACTGCGATGCAACTGTGAGGATATCAATTTGTTTAAACTTTTCTCTGAGGGAAGCTCGAGAACTCAAATTATAAATTGCTCGAACTGCTCTTTTTTGCAATATAAAAATTGTTTCTATATCAGCAGCTTTACCCCAAAGCAAAATGCCGTAGGTCATAACACTATGAAAGTAGCTAAAATAAACTAATCTAGCCGTATCGACATCTGTAATCTGCCTAATTTTTCTAACTGCGTAAGCTGCTGAACTAAGTTTTCCCGCAAGACATGATATTTGTGTCCCCCATTGAAGTTTTGAGTCTAAAGTAATTCCTAAGAAAACTGTTGACTCAACTAGGCTAAGAGCTTCATTGTCTAACATTAAACTACAGCCTAGTTTTTTAACATTGGGTAATGCAAATTTAATACATTTAGTTTTTCTTGCATTTAAAACAAGATTATTAACAGTAAACCAATTTAATACCTGGGCTAATGCACCGTTTACATCGTCATAATTGTATTTCAGTCTCATATATACAATCTTCCAACATCAATAGTTGGACCGCGGTCCCCAGGCATGATCACCTAGCCTGGCGGAAGATCTTCCCTTTTAAATGGAGGAGTCTCATACCTCACTCCTCCATAGGGCTATTATTTTTATATAAAAGTTTACCTTACGGATCTTCTTACTGGTTCTTTAACTAAACAAACATCTTGAATTAAATAATTTTATATTTGTCTTTGATAAATTACAGTACAAACGACAGGCGCAACTCGCCTCCGTCAGGCGACTATAGACCTTCATACAAAGTCAACAAGAAACTAGAAGTCATGGAAAAGATGGGTAAGCATTTTCTTTTAAGTATTGTGCAATATGATGGTTATTTCTACTATACCCAGGACAAACATTTGAGTCACATATCTATTGATCTATTGGTAATGGGGCCGGTGAGATTACAAGCATGTAGGCAGATATGAGACTTAACTTCATGTCTCAGGGTTGACAACGCATTGGCGATGTCCCCCATTTTACAAATTTCCATAGGCGGCGGTGACCACTCACCATCAGGTGGACCTGTCAGCCTGTTTGTCGGCCCACTAGACATAACAGAAGAAGAATTAAATTAGTGATTACAAGGATTAATTAAGTCAATACTAATTTAGCACCATTGTGATTTGAAACTCGATAAAAACTAATAAAAAGAGACAAACATATGCACCTATAGGATTTAGCTTCAGAGAAAATGAGATAGGTAGTTTGCTGATTCAGTTTTACCGCATGTGAAATCAACTCATTACACTTTTTTTATTTTGTGCACTGCAGGTCTGCAGATCAAGACGCCGGACGGGTCGATGGCCACGGCGCAGCAGCTGCGCGCGGCCGCCAGCGACGCGCCGCACGCCGCCGCGGCGGGCGCCGGCGCCGGCTCCGGCGCTCCCCCTTACTTCAACTCCTCCGCAGTAAGCGACTGTTTAGAAATGTTCTAGTCAAAATAACTTAATTAATTTTGAAAAACGGTATTTTTTTAAGATTCGATGAGTAATTTGTATGATGATACAGATGAACCTAGGATGTAGATAACAGACTTTTTATGGCGTAGTCGGATAGCTGCACTTGTGAGCCATTCACCTGATAGGGTTGTCTTTATTACCTTCGGCAACATCATCACTTACCATGATGAGATTGTAGTCAATCACAAGCCCCACATAGTAAATAGAAACAAAAGTTTTATCATAAGTTATAAGGGTTAACTTGCCTAAGCCAGTTGTAGCTGTCGAGACGGACCGATTAGGTTAGGACAGTTAGGTATTACAGAATGAATATTTTAAAGGCTTTACTTCGTTAACTAATATCTTTGATGCGTGTAGGTACAGAAACGTAAGCTGCTATGGTCCAATAAGAACAAGACCGAAGCCGAGGAGGCGGCCAAGTGGAGCGGCACCAGGTTCGCCCAGGACAACGACGGCAAGCAAGTCTCAAAGTTCATGCGACTCATGGGGATCAAGGAGCCGGGTTAGTTGGTCTTAGCTTACATTTAAAGAGCTTTAGGTTTGAGTCCCACCCAGAACAGACATTTGTGTGCATGCATGTCTGTTTGTTCTGTGTCTGGGTCTAAATATCCAGGAGTATAGATGTTTGTTACTCTTTCACGGAAAAACGAATAAACTGTGGATTAAACCTGTCACATACATAGTTAATAACCTGGATTAACACACACTTTATATCCCTGGAAAATGTAACATGGAACGCTGATGTAACCGTGGTGGATAACTAGTATAAAATATAGTGTAGTAGTTTGGGATCACATAATAGTGTTTGAAGAATGTAAAAATATAATATCTAGGATCTATCTTAGGACCAAAGGTGAAAAATTATAATAAACCTTTATTATCCACAGCGGCGATAAAACCCGAGCCAGACAAGGCGGTAGACCCAATAAAGAAGCAGGAGGAGTTGTTCCAAGCTATGCAAGCTCAGTACGAAGTAGCTCGAGCGACCACGCACACCATGCGGGGAGTCGGCCTCGGCTTCCAGCGAGGACAGTTTTGAAACATCAGGTGATATCGTATTCCGTCGATTTGTCGCAAATGTGTGTGGGATTTTGATATAGTATGTGAACTGAGGGCTGAGCATGAACATCTATCGCAAGCGTATCGTCAGCGTATCGAGTGTGCAGACCAATCCAATTGAAATTTAACATCGCACAACGTCATGGTATACGCGGTTTGCAATAACCTATTCAAACAAGCTTTTTTTCTCTATAAGATGACGCTACACTTAAGATAGATGTCTGTGCTGGAGGCACCGATAGTTGTAAATTTCGTCAAAAACTATTTTAAAATAATGCACCTATAATTAACTCCCTATTCTTAATGGTAACTTAAGGTGCATCCACACTAAAGTTACAATTTATAGAGTAACATTTCGGAACATAGCATCATGTAACATTCTTTATCTTTTACTATTTTACAAATTAAGTGTAGTATATTTAGTCAAATAGGTACATACACTTGTGAATATGCTTTAATGCCGGATCAGATGGTAGCTTGTTTGTTATTTGTTGCCCAAAACTCATATGTTACTCCACAAATATAAACTTTGCTAATGGTTGCACCTATGGACTACTCATAAATATTGTGTATCGTAATTTAATCTAAAGTAAAACTCATTGGTAATGATTGTATTCCAAAGAAGGAAGGTGATTTTTATTATGCATGTAATGTTGTAGTTACCATAGAAATGTAATCTCGGAGGCTTAAGCACGAATATCAATCGCAAGCGTAGCGTCATCGTATCGAGGGTGCCAAAAAGCTGGTCTGTATGAGAAATTGAACACCATCCATACCGTGACGATACGCGCTGTTAAATTTTCCATTGTATTGGTTTTTGGCGCACTCGATACGATGACGATTCGCTTACGATAGATGTTCGTGTCTAGGCCTCAGATTTGAGCTCTGACAATTGGTAGCAGGAGAATATGGTATCGAAATAATGTGACTAAACCGTAATTTAAACAGATCTTAGTCATAATTATGTTATAAATAAAGTAGAAACGGTATTACAGTTTAAAATGCAGTTTTCGATATTAAATTGCATTTAGATTACCATAACTTATGTTATTGATAATGTCCGTCATAAAACTGAATTGTTAGACAAAGCAAAACAATGGGATTCATTCAAAGAACTGCAATACTTGTAAATATTTTTTATCTTATGATAATGTGAGTGTTTAATAGTCTTAAATATATCTGCCAGAGACTACAATAAGTTATATTAGCATTGTGGTATTTTTTTATATTGTCAAAGGTAAAAACTGCAGATACATTTGTGATTTAAATTTTTGTGCAGGGAGAAGAATATTTATTGCAAATAACTATTACTATTAAGTACTGTTTAGGTTTATGGCTATGTGTGATATAATTAACGCTATTTACTTATTATTTAGTTATGTAGAAATTGCAGTCATTGTATGGTCTCTGTACATCACAGATTATCTATTATATGTCTCTTCCTGCTACTTTTGTTTTGATTATGTTGCCATATAATGATTGTTGTTTTTATGGTATCATTAAGATAATAAATATTATTATTAAAATATTGTTTCTTTTTTTATTCCTAGAGACGCTATATCATGGTACTTGACAGCCTATACCCTATGCTATATTAATACGGAAAAGCTCCTCGAAATTCTTGTATAATCGTAATTAGATACCTAACACACACGCGCTCACACACACACACACATACAAACACTAACACATTACACAAACATTACCTATCCCGAATTTGACAGGCCAATTGGCTTGGTGGTTAGCGACCCTGACAGCCAAGCCAAAGGTTGCGGGTTCGATTCCCACCCAGGACAAATATTTGTGTGCGTGAACATGTCTGTTTGTTCTGTTCTGGGTGTAAATATGTATATATATATATATTTTTTTTTTTTTTTTTTTTTTTTGTCCAAAATTTGTTAAACACTAAAATTATACATGAAATCTGCCAAACTGCATAGCAGTTTGTCGGCAGTGTATGTATATAAGTGCATATGTATGTATTTAGAAAAATAAATAGTAGTAAATCAGTTATATGGTTTCCATAGTACAAGCTCTGCTTAGTTTGGGACCAGATGGCCGTGTGTAAAGAATGTCCTGGGATATTATTATGTGTCAGGATATTTATGTTTAATTAGATTTGTAAAAAAATGTTAGTTTATAATAAAAGTAAATATATAATAGTATCAAAGAGTGCATGCAGCTTTAACTTTGTCTACCTGGCGGAGGGAAGAGCCTAAAGCCTATAAGCCCACAGGCTTCCTAGTTTAGGCATTAGGTGCTCAACCGTGCAACATTATTGAAACCAGCTGGCACAACGAAGATTATAGTAATAGTTGCAATTTTTGTATGTACCCAATAATGTGTCAATAAATATTTATTATGCTCCATTTTTTCACGTAGACCACATGAATTTAGTGTGAGGCCCTTGTGAGATATCGTCGTTGTCGGTCGGATTAATTACCGGAACATTTCCGAAGTTACGCGTTGAGATATAGGTATGCAGAATGGTAGAGAATCGTAAAAACTTAGCTACCATACAATAAAACTATGAAATCTGCATATTGGAAAGTAATAAAACATTTAATTTTATTAGAGGTCAACTAGCATTTGAAAACGTATGCCATCCATCATGACTGTATTGTCTGGTAAATATGTATATATAATATATTAACATGTATAGATATTGTATATTATATTACACAGGCTCGGCACGCACTTTATCACGTCCACTCTCGCCTACGGCTCTCGTGTAATGTTCTATGGTAATGACGCGGTGCGTTCGAGACAGTGACAGCCGATACCTACGTACCCACTGTGTGTTCGTATGTATTTATGTATAATGTAATAAGAGTATTGTTATAACAATTAGTCTATATTATTATGTAGGTATGTGTGTATAATATGCAAGTAACAAACACTACAATGACTCAAAACATTATATTTCGATATGTTCCACAACCGATTTTGACCAACGATATTCTCGTATGTTATATATATTCATTAGATCAAGTAGGCATGAGCAAAAAATATCGATATATTTAAATATTGTTATTCTTCCATACAATTATCGATATCTCTATAATGTTAATGAAATGCAATATAACAGTAAGACTATTGGCTGCGTGCACGAAAATACTAATACTATTAAACCATCAGTGTGAGACGTATATAAACAATTTTCGATTTTTTTTTCAACTAATTAATAACAAAAGAAATAATAAGCAAATCAAAAACCAAATGTACAATTTTTTAAATATATATTTTTTTATTTTGAATGACGATATATCGATATTTTTCACTCAATATTTATCGACAGTGTTTAAATATACCGATATATTTCTTTCACTTGCTCATCCCTAAGATCAAGTAAATTTAACTTTTTAAGTACCTCTTACAACCTTCACGTATTCAAATTCAAAATGTTAAACCATTTATTCGGTTTAGGCCCTCGGAGGGCACTTATGAAAGCCAAATTTAAATTAACTGAAGCTACAACCGGTTCTGAAGTCAGCCTTCAACTGAGAAGAACCGGCAAGAAACTCAGCAAGGTTACATTCTTTTTTATTTTTTATTAAATAAATTTTATTTATTCTGACTTTTTGGCTATTTTATAATATTAATTTTACATATTTTTATATTTAACAATTACAAAATACTTAATATAGGTAACATTAAAAAAAAAACAAAAAAAAAGAAATAAGACTACAAAATAGAAAATAACAATAATTAGGTACTTACAACTTAACAAGAAAATTAGAGGTGCACTGTGCAGAGAGTAGCTATTTCCATACATTTTTATCTTCAATATAATGAACTACCTTGTAATACGCTTTTTCTTTCAAAACTTTCCTATTATAATTTTTTAATTTATGATCAGACATTTTGGTTACTGAGAGCGGTATCTTATTATAACACCGAACACAATTACCAAGAAATGGCTTGTTAACTTTAGTTAGTCTAAAGTATGGAACAACTAACTTCTCGTTTTGTCGTGTATTTATACTATGAATATCCAATTTTTGACTCAAACATTCCTATGTTTCTACGTATAAAAATTATATTTTCATAAATATATAGTGAAGCTAATGTCATTTTATTTATTTTCCTAAATAAATCTCTTAATGATTCACGGGGACCCATACTGTAAATTGCACGAATTGCTCTTTTTTGTAAAATAAATATTGATTCTATATCCGCTGCTGCTCCTCAAAACAAAATACCATAGGACAAGAGGCTATTAAAATATGCAAAATAAACTAATTTGGCAGTCTCAACATTCGTCAATTGTCTAATTTTCCTAACAGCAAATGCAACCGAACTTATTTTAGCAGCTAGAGTATCAATGTTAACAGATTGTCCTAAAATATATGGTGGTTTGAAAATTATTTACATTTATTAAAATAGACTTAAGACGATAGAAAAGTCTCTAGCAGAGCAATGAGATATTTCGAAGGAATAGAATTTCGTAGAATGAATATACAGACTAGACTTTGCACGCATTATCGATTATATCCTTCGTGCTCCTTTACTCGAAAATAAGTAGTGGTTCATACTTTATGTTAGGTATTTTTTTCACAAAATTTAAACTTTTATATTTCATTTATTGAGGATACAGAAATATTATTGATATTTATCTAATTATTACATACATTGAACAAATTTTATAGTCAAAATTATTTAACTTGTAAAAATGACTTTTGTTTTCATTGAATTTGAATAAAACAACTCTTCTAACAAAATTGTACGTTTCTGAAGAAATCATTGTTATAACTGCTATTTTATATATTTATTAAAAATAAACAAAATAGGAGTTAGACAAAATCAATATCGCCTGGCTAGTCGTAAGTGTAACGGAACACGCCACTTAGCCTCATCTATTTTTCTCATTCAGAACCGTAAGCACTGCTATTTTTCACAGCACAATATTCTAATTTTATTAATATAGAAGCAGCCCCGAATTTACACAAATAGTATTTTAAATTCTTTATTAGAATAACCGAAGTAAACGAACGTACTCTTTGGTAATGATTTGAAACTCATCACTACAAATCCTAGCTATACAATTCGTCCGACATTATTCTTTGTCTATGGTTCTCCGTAATTTTTTGTTAACATTAAATTGTTTTATATTGATTTATCTGTGGTCTTGGGAATAACCGGAAAATGTTAGAAAAATTTATAAGATTTCAAGTAGCTAAAAAGAATTTAATATAAAAACCGTTCTACTTTAATGTTAGCAATATTTTGCGCCTGCCATGATAAAAGGGCGAGCTTTGAAAAGTGATATTGGCTAATTTTCCACAGCCCGGGGCTAGGTGTAGATTTAATTGTTTTGAAAATTGCTTGAATTAAACGAAAATGGACGAAGGTGTGACGAAAATTTGCCCGAATTGGTGAGTATTTGTATTAAAATAATTGCGTGCTATGTTGTGTCAACATATCTATTTATGTGTACACACGTTAACGTTATATTTTTAGAATATGTAGAACATTGCGATCATCACAGCTGTCGTTCTCATCGCTGGGTTGTTTACCTTTCATTCTAATAAATACTATAAAAGCTTATTTGGCGCTACATAAAAAGCCGCTATTAAATAGACCTACACATTTGCCTATGTACCCTCCTAATGTATCATAAATTATGCAAACAGAAACCTATTTTACTACATGTAAATTATTTTTGAATATTCAATTTTGGAACGAATTTGTTTCGTTTTTTCGATTACCAACTATTGCTATTTTACCTAATAACAGTAAATTCATAAATAGAACTGTACAATGCAATTATTTTTTTTTAATTTTGGGTATATCTTGACACTTGTAAAGTGCTTGCACCATTCCTTCATAAAACTATTACTGAAGTGAATTTTAGTTGTTTCTTAGTGGACAATATCATTAAATTGTTATAAGATATTGCTTCCAATTTCTAATTTAAATCTGAGCTTCGTAATTTTTTTTTATTTTGTTTATCATTCAGGTACTTTTCAATTCCAAATTCAAAACTATTAAACTATGTGTAGGCAGATGGTGACTGAAGTTTGGACGAAATGGTTTTGTTCCACTATATATAGGCTGTCTATCTAGGCCTAGGACTTCTTGTCTTTGTACAGAGCAGCAACCTATGAAAATACTCCTGGTACCCTGGTATTGGTCTTCCGAAATAATACAAAATACATCCCATACATGAACAGGCCAATAATAATTGAAAAAGTATATTAAATTCTTGAATTTCTCAATTAGCAAACGGGAGATCCCAGTAGACAACTTCACTATCCACACAGTGCACTGTTCCCGCAATATCCGAGTATGCCCTGTCTGCAAGGAGCCAGTGCTGCAGAGCGAGCTGCAAGAACACCATGAAGCTATGCATAAACTATGTAAGTACTGCTTTTAGTCTGTGAAGCTTAATAAATTAGCTCCTCATAAGCTAAAGTTAGAATATCCATCTTTAAGTATTTTGGTAAAAACCATCTTTTTGGTGTGTCGAATCAACATTGACAATTAACATACAATATACTTTATTACAACACATAACAAGAGAAGAAGAAACATAAAGAAGTGGATAACAGAACAAGAAGAACAGGCTTATGAGACGTAAAAACATCACGTTTCAGGGATGACAACCCATTTACAATGCCTCCGGTACTGCTAATGTCCATCAGTGATGGTGACCACTTAACATCAGTGGGATCATCTAGTCATCATCATTCTTGATACAGTATTTTTTTTTTGCAGTGCCCTGCAAGCAATGTGGAGAGAAAGTATGCGGCACTGATCTGGAAGATCACATACGGGATTCGTGTGCCAACACGAATAAGTCTTGCAGGTATTTGCTTTTATATTGAACTAGAAATAGAGCTCTTAGTGTAAAGTTCGTCCGGGTTTCGCCTTAGCAGTAACTGGTATAACTGTGTTCAGTTTTAAAGGTAAGGCGGTTGAGATTACAAGCCAACTTCACGTCTCAGGCTCGACAACGAATTACCGATGCCCCTGGTGTTGCAAATGGCCATAAGTGACTGTGACCACTTACCATCAGGTTGATCGTCTGTATGTTTGTACACTTGACATAAAAAAACGTCTAGCTTTCGCCTTGGCTTTGCAAGGGTGCAATTTATTATTTAGGTATGTTTAGAAATCTTTTCTAGGGTGTAATGTGGCCAATTGACTGTTTCGATGCGAGTGTGTTTTTTAGTTGCGCTGTGCGTCATTTGAATATGATATCTACTAAAGTGTTCATATAAATGATGTAATGTAAATTAATATCTTAATCTACATTTAAAGCCCATACTAGCATATTTATCTGATTATCATTAATAGTTATCAAGAGAAAAAAGCTTCGCAAATATTTTTTATTATAGATACATTTATTAAATGCGTAGCTGTGGCGTATTTGTAATATTTTTTTTAAAATAATTTATTTAGACCTAGACACTTTTTTTTCTGACGGGATTGCGATTGACCTCAAGCTCACCTGATGGTAAGTGATGATGAGGCCGAAGATGGAGCTCGCTTTCCCGTTAGTAGTCTATTCACTTTTTTAATAATACATAAAAAAAAAAATACAAATGTTAATCAATGGCGTCCCAATTAGGGGTGACGAGTGCATGCATTAAAAAAGGACAAACAACAGAACCAAGAACCAAAAAATATCTAAAAAAATTAGTTAACCCTTTTAGATTAATAATACTAGGGATGTTGGAGGATAGACGTATAAGTTAATTATATGAGAGGATTTTGACAATTTTTCAACCCCTTGGTGATATGTCGTGAGCCTTTGCTCCTCCCCCCTTTCTCCCTTCTTAATCTCACGTGAGATATGTTACTCCTACTTTGTGCCGTTAGAATAACACTGATAAATATTATTATGTTTAATTCAAGCCAGTAAAATTATATTAATGTCAGAAAGAGTCCTAAAGAGGCTTCCAGGATAATGTATCTGATATCTCGTCTGATTATTTAGAATTTTGATGATAATAACCCATGGGATTACATATTTTTTAAAGCTTTTATTTACCATGCTATGTATGTATGTATGTTTGCTCGGGTGGAATTTTGCTACTTAATTTTGAAGCAGATATCTTCCACCGATTGAGCTGAAATTTTATATACACGTTTAGTTTGTATGACAATACACGATAAGCTGTGTGACGTCATTCAAAATCCAATATGGCGGACCATCCAGGGTGGCGGAATAGTTATTTTAATGCATTTCTACAATATGTACCCATATTGGTATATGGGTATCAAATGGAAGGGCTTGTTGAGAGTAACTCGAAAAATAATGTGACGTCATTCTAAATTCAATATGGCGGAACATCCAAGATGGCGGCATAGTTATTTTTTATGCACTTCTGCAATATGGGTATCAAATGAAAGGGATTGCCGAGAATAATTAGAAAAATATTCTGACATCACTCTTAATCCAATATGGCGGACTTTTGAAGTTTTTTTAGTTTTCCTATTGCTAATAAAAATGCAGGTTAAAAATATATTAAAAGCAAAAAATACCTTTTTAAAATTTCAAAGTTTAATGTATAATACATGTGTCATCTCTCGGGTACGCGGGTGAAACCGTAGGGGACAGCTAGTTACATATAAAACAAAGTCACTTCTGCTGTTTTTACACTTAGATCTTTTAAACTTCACAACGGCCATGATGCGGTTTTGAGAATGATTCAAGAGGAAGTGTTATATTTATTAGTATCTACATTACACCCGTGCGAAGCCGGGGCGGGTCGCTAGTGTTTAATATAATTGTTTTTAATATACAAAGTAAAACATTTGAAGAAGATATATACCCTATGATTATACAAAAAACAAATATCTTGTTACTACTTCCACTTGATCTTCTTCTCTGTCAAGCCCCAAACAAGATAACTCAATAGAAAATCGACACGTGTTTCACTTCTACACGAGGCATCATCAGGGCGTATTAGATCCGCTGTCACCGACTCGACGAACGAGCACCACAGATGTGTTACCTCGCCGACCACCGGACAAAAATTGTTCATACGTCCTGATGCTTCTTGTAGAAGCGAAACACATGTCGATTTCCTGTTCAGTTACCTTGTTTAGGACATGAGCGAGAAGAAGATCCAGAGTAATTAGCTACTAGATTTTTTATTTTTTGTATTATCTTATAATGAATTTCCGCAAGGCCTCGATTCTGTAAGGAAAATGACACCTCGAGGATGTTTCGTCGCGGCCTCCGTGCTCTCTTTCGCTTACTATGCTAATACTACTAATCACGTGAGAGGTAAGCTCTCCGAGGCCTCCGTGAGGCGGTTCGCCTGGCAGGCCTGAGTCAATTATTCATCTTATAAGAGCCTGTAAAAGTCACCATGTATAAAGCATATTTCTACATTAGACTAGGGAATACGAGTAAAACCGCGGGATGCTAGTCATGTGTTCTCAGATATGGTTAGGCATGTGTAACTCAGCTCTGAACCGGTTCAACAGATCAGATCACACCTACTTGAACTGTCGAACTGCGGCTCTAGAGCAAACTAAACAGTCTGTATACAATCTGTGATCTATTCTGTCATATTAAGTCGTTGTCGAACTGCGGCGCGGCAGCGGCGTAGAGACTCTGTGATCGGTCGGCAATATTTGAGCTGATCTGTGAACCGCAGCTCACGCATTTTGGTTGAGTTACCCATGTCTTTATATGGTATGTAATGCAATGCCCCTTAGAAATTGGTACATAGTATAAAGGGGTATTCATCGCGTTGTATACAACGGCGACCGGACGTACGCAATGAAGGACTATTGTCAAGTAATGTGGTTATAGAATGCTAAGTGGTAACTGGCGTTTACCGAGAAGCTTTATGATAACAGACAACATCCTGCTTATATGAGAAATGCGAAAGTTTGTATGTATGGATGTGTGTTACTCTTTCACGCAAATTCTACCAAACGGATTTGAATGAAACTTGGCATATACAAGCTGTTACAAAACTACCCGTAAAGCCGAAAAGAGGTTAAATGGGGCCTTATAACGAGTCCATTCACAATATTTAAGAACTGTAGTAACGCTGTATAACATACCCCAAAAAAATAAAAAAAAACTGATTTTTATCAATGAAAAATAGAAAAATTATTAAAGTAGACAATTATTAGGTTAAATGACATGACAGCTTACTAGGGTTGTTGGCTTTGATAATTAATAATATTTTACGGGGTATTTTGTAACATGTTGTATATAGAGAATGCCCTGGAATAACACAGAATACTTTTTGTGCCGGGAAAATGTTACATCCCTTGGGAACGCGGGTGAAACCGCGGGGGCAGCTGGTACTTATATAACGCTATATTATACTCTCGTATTTTGGTAACTTACTATCATTGTCAAAAATGTGAAGTTATGTATAACATAAAAGTTTGCGTTTGAGAAAACTTAAGATTTTACGGTTTCGATGAATGTAGATGTCCCCGGCTTACCCGCGCTCCCGACGGGTACCTATTACTTTTTTCTGTGATAAAAAGTATCTTATATTCTGTTCTCATATATTGGACATGCTCTAGCTATGTACCAAGTTTCGTCTAAATCCTTCGGCTGCCTTTTTTATTTATAGTCACCAGCAGTACACATTACACACTTAGTACCTGGATGATCGAGCTTTGCTCAGGGTTTCTTTACTAATACAATACAATACAAATATGCTTTATTGTTCACACCACATACAGAGAAAATTAAATAAAAAGTGTTTACAAACATTATAAGTGCAAACAATTTAGGCGGCCTTATTGCTGAAGCAATTTCTTCCAGGCAATAATGTAACTACTACCGTATTTTTTTTTATTTGTGTCGTAAAAATACATAAATTTGAATCATATGCGTTGATAAAGGGCTCCTAAGTTTTTCTCACAAAAGAAGGAATTTGAAAACCTTTTACCTTCGTACTCTAATATTGTGGTAGTTTTCATTGTCTGAAAATATGGATAAAACGACGATTTCTAATACCCTATCCTATTCTCGTCATAAATCCATTCGCTTTCAGGACAGATCTTAATGTATAAAAACTAGTTTTGAAAAGGGCAATTGCTGAGTTTATAGCAGGCCTCGTTGCAGGTCTTGTTGTTAAAGCAACGCTCCGAACCGGCGTTAGTGGCCATTCATAAGTGCCTGTGAAGGTAAATAAAATACACGGTGTTTTCCTTCTCCGAAATATTATTGTAGAAGGCAGTTGCGATTCGACGTCACTACCTCGCCTAAATATAAATGTACTTGCTTTTTGGTTCTCAGGTACTGCGAGCTGGAGGTCCCACGGAGTGAGTTGCCCCATCACGAGGGGTACTGCGGGGTGCGCACCGAGCAGTGCCCCGACTGTCACGAGTGGGTCATGATCAAGTACCGCCACCTGCATCTTGACTCCAACCACGGGTTTTTAAGACTGGATGACGGTGAGTTACTGGAAAATCAACCTTCTGTACCGGTATTAGAGTCAGTTTTAAAAGTGCTTCTAAAAGCTTATTTGAATATTTATATTTTATAACACCCAACTATTGTTATTGAGATTTTTTTCTCTTAGCCAAAGCAACTTTCTGAACCGGTATTAGAGTCAGTGTCAAAAGTGCTTGTAAAGGCCTATTTTAATATAAATATTTCCATTCATTCATTTCCATTCGCTTTCGCTAATAACACCCTTAGATAGTTAGCGACATGTGATCTCTTACCAAAATCATCTTCCGAACCGGTATTAGAGTCAGACTATTCATAAGTGTTTGTAAAAGCCTATTTGAATATATCTTTATTGTATTTCATTCACTTCCACTAATAACACCTAAATATTGTTAGAGATTGTTTTCTCTTATAAAAGCAATTTTGCGAACGGGCGTTATTCTGACCATTCATAAGTGCTCGTGAAGGTCTATTTTAATCTATAGTGACTTAATAGTTTTAATATACAGTTTGTCACGGTCGAGTGATATAAAGCTGGGCTAGAGACCCGAAAATCCTGGGTTAAATTCCCGGGTCGGACAAGATAATATTAACGTTTCTTTGTTGAGAAATGACAACCTGTATTCTGGGATTGGTAGTATGCACAAGATAGCCTCTTGATAATGGTCCTCATAGGATAACGCTCACATGTCACGATAGCAATTGAAGTTCCTTCGGTGTAATGTCACCTGACTACACATCGGAAGGGCTGCAAGATTTAATATTACTTTGGGTAAAATTTTCTTTAAACTGTTCGTTCGTTTGTCTTCTAAGCGTTTCTATATAATACATTGTGATGAAACTGGAGTAACTACTCCGATCTCCTTGAAAAAAATGGTGAAAAGCACATCATCATCAGTTTATCTCCGTCCACTGCTGGCCGCAACTGAGCTTTTCAGCACTTTGTTTCCAACCGATGGTGGTGAAAAGCACGGCATGCCGGAAACTACTGCTAAATATACAGGAATATTTTTTATTTAGTGCGCAAACTTTGACAAATTAAATTTAAACGAGTTTTATTAAACATCTAATTTTTAGTTTGATAAGAGTACAAAAAAATAAAGTTATCGTTAACGAAAGATATGGACTTTAAAATTGTTATTATGGCTACTGTACGACTGTCTGTCGGGCGCCCACCCCGGCCGCGGCCTTGGCAACAGCTGGCTCTACCGCCGCGTGCGGCGCACAAGCGCGCGCCCTTTGATATTATTATGAATAGATAGTGTCCATTGTTTGTTGATTTTAATGTCGAAAAAATAATACAAAAAAAAATTAAACAAATAATGGAAATGTGTTCTGTTACTGATACTGAACCACCGAAATTTTTTTGCGCATTGCTTAAAAAATATTCATGTATATACTCGTATACAATTATCTCCACAGATCCAACACCACAACCAAAAAAGGAGCCACCAAAACCTGCCAACATTCTTAAACCATCACTCAAACTTTCCAACGTCAACTTACCATCTACATCAACCAACAACGGGGCTAGGCCAACTATAACCAATGGCATCAGGAACATCAACGAGAACCGAGCTAGGGTTGAGATCAGGCAGCAAAACCCTGTACCCAATCTAGCTATTGCCAATGGCAGCAGGAACATCAACGAGAACCGAGCTAGGGTTGAGATCAGGCAGCAAAACCCTGTACCCAATCTAGCTATTGCCAATGGCAGCAGGAACATCAACGAGAACCGAGCTAGGGTTGAGATCAGGCAGCAAAACCCTGTACCCAATCTAGCTATTGCCAATGGCAGCAGGAACATCAACGAGAACCGACCTAGGGTTGAGATTAGGCAGCCAGGATTCGGTGTAGCTATTGCCGGTGGATCTGGAACCAGACCTAGTACTAGTACTGATAGATCCTGGAGAACACACGTGACGAATAATACATTCAAACCTCTCGTAAAGAAGTTAAATGAAAATCCCCTTATAAATAAGAACATGATGTTAGCAGACAAGATCGCCAGGAGTAGGTAAGTACTTACTTTTATTGAACTTGTAATGTATGCTGGTGAAATCTTCCAAAGTGAATTTGAACTGATTCCTGTTATTCTACTGACTTGAATGGCATAGTTTAGTTCCAATGACTGCTTTTTTACGGTAAACATTACTTGATTGTACGTCTAGGATTGGCTCCAGAGGAAGGAACTCCTCAATGATATAGACACAAAATTTATTATGATAGCCCGTTCTTCAGACCATGCCATAGGTGCTGCACCTAGGGTCGACTCCCGACGAGAAACTCGGAAAGGGTTATAAGCACTGGCAAAAGCTTGTTAAAAAATGTTTTATTACTATTTATTGAATAAATATTATTGTTTACAATATAATCTTCTGTATGTGTAAAAGTGACTAACTGACCATATACGAAATCTCTAGAACGTAACTACTAGCTGTCCCCCGCGGTTTCACCCTCGTTCCAGGGGGGTGTTACATATCCGCGGGATAAAAAAAAGGCAATGTGCTATTCCAGATCTCGTATCTATATATTATATATATTATATTAATCGTTTACGCAGCGCACGCAACGTAAGCCTGCTAAGGAATATTTTATTCCAGTTTTTGCTATTTTTTTATTGATTCTCCGCTCCTATTGGTCGTAGCGTGATGATATATATAGCCTTCCTCGATAAATGCACTATCCAACTCTGAAAGAATTTTTCAAATCGGACCAGCGGTTCCTGAGATTAGCGCGTTCAAACAAACAAACTCTTTAGATTTATAATAGTGGTCTAGAAAACTGCATTGTGAGAGACTGGTGTACTCTATTAAACCTGTATCACGAATTACTAGGCTCTCGCCCTGCCCGAATAGTTACTATCTTTTTATAAATATAAACTTTTATAATTATCTAGCTGCGCCCTGCGGCTTTGCTCGCCTTCAATCCTGGTTATAACCTTCCTCTTATATAATAATACAAGAGGAAGATAGATAGAGTACTATCTATTGCTGAAAACTGCATTAAAATCCGTTGCATAGTTTACGATTCTGTAAAGGACATACAGACAAACATTAATTTGTATATATATAGATAGTATTCTGGTTTAAATGTAAAATAAATAATTGGAAATCTGATCGCAGTCGGCGAGGTAACACGTCTGAGGTGCTGGTGCGTCGAGTCAGTGATAGCGGGTCTAATACGTCCTAATGATGCTTCGTGTACAAGCGAAACACGTGTCGATTTCCAGTTGAGTTTCCTCGTTTAGGATTTGACAGAGAAGGAGATCTAGCAGAATTAGTAACTAGCTATTTCTTTTTTGTATAATCTTACAATAGATTTCCGCAAGGCCACGCCTGAGTCAATAAGTTAAATAAATGTAATATTTTTTCATTAAATTTAAAGTAATAAGTGATCATAATTGTTGTTTAGAATGCCACCCGCCGGTGCTTTGAAGAAGCGCGCTGCGCCGCAGCCCCCGTACCCCGTCAGCTGCGACCGGCCCCCGCCGCCGTCCCCGGCCCGGCCGCCGCCGCCGCTCCCCGGCCCCGACTTCTTCCTCGACCTCGACAACGTAATCGAACCCGACCAGCCCTACTACAGCGCGCTCGAGCGAGAGAGAGAGAGAGAGGAGGAGGACAATTACGGTGAGTTCATTCTACCATCTACTTGATCAAAATAATTACTAAATTCCAACGATTCCATACCTTAATTAAAGTAATACGGGCAGTTAGACACTTCGATTTGACATGATATTTTCACTTGACAAGCTAGTTTCTCGTAGCTTCCTTTGACTTATTTTGACAGATTTTGAAAATACTTACGGTGGTGGAAATATTAAAAAACCTAGGTAGCTTCTTGCTACAAATTGTCAACTTTTGGGTGCTAGGTGCTCATCGATACTAGAATTGATAAAAATGGATTCTATTCTGTTTTGAAAATAAATGCCGTATTTATTGCCGGCTCTTCTAAGCAAAAACAACCTTACAAATCGACATTAGAGTCTACAGTAGATATTGTCCTTTCTTAATTAACAAATACATTTTGTTTCAACCACACTTCCACACAATCTACATTCAGATTATCTGTCTCTCTCTCTGATTAATATCATTTCATGAGTCAAACGGTTTAATCAATCTCGATAAATTTGGTACGCTCCTAGTTAGAAATATATTGATTTCAGTAACTATTCGATATTTTTACAGGAATGAGCCCAGGGTTGGACCTGGTCAGGAGAATACAGAAACAACGTGCGAGGGAAGAGCGCGAGAATGTCGAGAACAACTATGCGCGACTGCAGGGCCCCATGTGGGGGCCTGCCTTCACCGACAACGGGCATGTGCTTGATGTAAGTTACTTAACCACAGATAAGCTAAGATAATAAATTATCGAATTTAAAAAAAAAATAAACATATCCGCTTATTGGAATATTAAACAATCGTATAATAAGTCATCTTCTGAAACATATTCTGGTTGGTAAAAATTTTATATCATGTAGCAAATATTTTTCCTAGGACATTCTGTACACACAGCCAATACTCAAACTAAATAGATATCTATAATCTATATATATAAAGATGAATCCCTATTTCCCTTGGTCACGGCATCACGCATGGACGGCTGGACCGATTTCGATAATTCTTTTTTTGTTGTGTTTGTTATTGTCAGGAGAAGGTTCTTTAGAATGAAAAAATTAAGAGAAAGTTGCACGCAAAATTAGAAAACTTAAGAAAACATAACGATCATATTAATTTTTCTAATGTAACCTTATGGTGTTTGACATAAATGTCAGTCGTTTGACAGTGTCGTTTAAAACAGAGGCATGGGTCGGAATTATATTGATAGAATAATTAATTTATAATTTCTTAGTGCACATTTCACTGTCGGTTCAATCGGATGATTCGAATTCAATATACATTGTTAAGACAGGACAACGTCGGGTCAGCTAGTTTTACAATAAATAAATAAATATCCTGGGAAATTCTTTACACACGGCCATCTGATCCCAAACTAAGCAGAGCTTGTACTATAACTAGATAACTGACATACTACATTAACTACTTTTCTTTTTTCTAAATACGCGCTAATATAGATATTTATTTATACCCAGACAGAACAAACAGACATGTTCATGCACACAAATAATTGTCCTGGGTGGGAATTGAACCCGCGGCCTTCGGGTTGGCAGTTAGAGTCGCTATCCATAAAGCTAACTGGCCTGTCAATGGAAACCAGATAACTGATATACTACTTTTTCAAAATACTTGATACTTTAATTATGTCTATATAAATATTTAGATCGAGATATAAAAAAAACAGACCATGATTCGTATGTAATGGAGTCGTTACCGTTGCCGCGTCGCCAATACAACGAAAAGTACATGATTATCCCGCCCCATCTAACACAAAAGATACTCTACGGTAGTATTTTGTCTATGGTCAAATTTGAGTTTATGCTAATCTTTGACTAACGCTTACAGAACTCTGAGGAAGTAAACGCGCGTCGTCGCCAGGAATTCAGGAACTTAAAGCCGATGTCTCCCGAAGAGTTCATGGACCGGTTCAATGAGCTGCAGCTGGAGAGGAATGAGGACGAGGACGAGGCGAGCGGGGGTGACCGCAGCCAGGCCTCAAGGGGAGATCGGTTCAATGAGATCAAGTCCTCGCTACGGGAGCTTCGAAGGGGACTGAATGAGGTGATGCCACTTACAAACTTTTTTTTTTATGTGGCTTATGCCCACCTGATGGTAAGTGGTCACCGCCGCCTATGGAAGTTTGCAATAACAGTGAGACTCTAGCAGCTTTTGACCTTTCTGACAACCTACGAACGCACGAACATGGATTGCGGAGTGCTTCAAAAGCTGATTAGTTTGGAAAATTTTACACCGCTCATACCGTGACGTTGTGCGATGTTTAATTTACCATTGCATTGTTTTTTGGCGCACTCGATACGATGACGATTCGCTTGCGATAGACGCTCGTGCTCAGGCATCTGAACTAAATATTTGGCAGTGACGTTGCCTTTAAGGCTTTTTAATTGAATTTTTACTTTGTGCTTAACTAAATCTCTGCCTTTCTTTTTCAGGTCACAGCTCCGTATAATTCCAATGCAGCTCTTAATAATGTGTAAGTATTTTTTATTGGAACGATGTTCCTTATCGCGCTTTGTGAAAGGGTGCTAGATGGAAAAATTCATACGAAAAGTTGTAACGACACTTTTTTTCATATTGTTACGTTCGAAATTTAAATGATGTTGTTTATTATTGGGTTTGTTTTTTTCATAATTTATTTAAAGGCTACATACAACATGTTTAAAATTCTGTTCCATTTATAAATTAGTATAATTAGTAATTATTATAAGAAAAGGAATAACTTAAAAGTAAATTTTGAATCGCACTGAATTGAAAGAAGCATGTATTATACTTAAGTTTTTAAAATTGGAATTCTAAATATTATAAGGCATTATTCACCACGGCAGTAGGTTGATCTTTTTTTAATTCCATCTAGTTCGACAAGCAGTCAAATGGTCCACCAGATGGTAAGTGGTCACCGCTGCCTATGTACATTTGCAACACCAGGGGCATCGCCAATGCGTTTTAGTCCCTGAGACGTGAAGTTGTTAAATTTCATGTGCCTGTATTTTCACTGGTCTCAATATCTGACCGAAACAGCAATACAAGTGCACTACTGCACGGCGGAAATGTGTATTGTGGTAGTACTTCCCCGGACGAACTGTGCACTAGGGAGCTCTAATAAATTGTAACTTTGTTAACAGAGTCCGCCCGGATCCAAGGTCCGAGCTGGACTCTGATGATGATGAGGTTCGATTGCCGTGCGAGTTCTGTGGGCATGCTGTTCCTGCCAACAGCTTGGTGCAGCATCAGGTATGTAGATATCACACACTTATTATATATTTATATTCCTTAGGGAACATACCCATACTACGTGACTACCCAATTTTACTATTTTCACTCCCCCCCCCCCCTAGTTTTTACGTAGTACTTCATAAATACGGTTTTAAAATTATTTTCGAAGCAATGTGCCATTACTGCTTCTATTTCCTAACTCGTAGCTTCATAAAGTGAGTTCTTCTCCGTTATTTTGTGTGCCGATTTGGCTATGAAAATCTCCTGTTACTATTACGTTTTCGTATGTAGTTTTAAAAATGAGGCCTTCGTAATATTTCTCGTCTCATCCCGATACGTTCAGTAGTTTTGAGGTGATGGTCACCCTCAGTACGAAAAGGGCTTAACTGAAAATTTTGCGTAATGGAGTTACGATCATAGAGAGACTAAACAAAGTACGCTCTATCCGATGAAAACATAGTAAATTTATTGATAGAATAAGCATACCGATACTTCAGCCTCTTTAACACCGGGACCCACCCTCCCCAAGCGAAAGTGACCCAATCAGAGATGTGCCAAAAGTGATTTTTTGAGTTAAGCCCCTATCGTTCTGAGGGTGCGATATATGTTCTTAATAATAATCTTTTTCATGTCCATTTCACTAATCCCTATAAGATCCGATTTTATTTTTCTATTGTTATTTTTAGTTCTTTCAAGTTTTCTTACAGATCGACAGTTGATGTTTGCTATATGAATATCGTTTTTTTAGTGTGAGTGACGTTATTGTTTATCTTTAGAGGTAATTTTCCCCCACGGCTTGGGGGAGGGTGACATTTTGTACTTGGGCTATTTATATTACAGGAATGCTGTGTTCCGTTTACCGATAATTTTGTATTGTATATTTCTTTTGTTCTCTAAATTAATTGTGGAGATAATAAGTATATTATGCACTAGCAACTGTTTCACGATTAGTATCTAATGTATCCTATGACACTTGGGAATAGTGTAGCATTTCATTGCTGAAAGTGTTCAGAGTTACGCAACCGAACAGCTCAGCATAGTGATTTTATGCACCTTATGCAATTTAAACGCACTTATATTGAACGAAGTTCCTTATCGCGCGTTGTGAAAGGGGAGTAGACGGAAAAAATTCATACGAAAAGTTGTAACGACACTTTTTTTCATATTGTTACATTCAAAATTTAAATGATTTATTATGGTTCATTATTGGGTTTGTTTTTTTCATAATTTATTTATAGGCTACATACAACATGTTTAAAATTCTGTTCCATTTATAAATTAGTAATTATTATAAGAAAAGGAATAAGTTAAAAGTCAATTTTGAATCGTACTGAGTTGAAAGAAGCATGTATTATGCCAATGAAAACTTCGTTCCTATCTGGTGTCCCACCACGCTCGTACGCGGTTCACCTCCATCGAATCAATACATTACCATTTTGTATAGAGTATCCATAACCATTATAACCAATAGTCTGTGATTAGAGTTAATACCATATTTTATATCTTTTGACCATTTGTTACACTTTGATTAAACCATTAAGAACCATACAAAACTCTATTAATTCTCGTCATGAAACTAACCCAACCAAGGAGTAATCTCTACCTACCAAGAGTCAATATTCTACAGAAAGAAAATTTTATATTGCATGTTTAGTTTCTGAGATTACCTCTTGCAAACTTACCCGGGTCGGATGGCGATAGATTATACAAAAATCTAGTAACTAATTTCGCTAGATCTCCTTCTCTGTCAAGTCCCAAACAAGGAAACTCAATAGGAAATCGACACGTGTTTCGCTACTACACGAAGCATCTTCTGGACCTTATAATGGATTACCGCAAGGCCACGTCTGAGTCAATTACTTGACTTCTTTTCTTAACGCCCGTTAAAGTTACTGAAAAAAGAGACAAGAAACTACTAGTTACTTAAAAAACTTGTTTGAATATTTAAAATAAATTCTTATGTAATTTCAGACTGGATGCAGACCAGATCTCGCCCAGTTCCGGCCAAGAAGCGGCTCTCCCTCCCGCTGGAACAGAGTACGCGTGGTCCCAGAACCCGCCCCGGTGTCCCCGGATGAGCCCGTCATCCCGTGCGAGTTCTGCGGCGAGTCGCTGCCAGTCTACCTCATCAGTGAACATCAGGTAAGTAGCGACATCTATCAACACATCTAGAGGGTTGCGCAACCTATGCATAGATGGCGCCACATGGAAACGCCAGCTTCCATAATGTTATTTGCATGTATATAACTAAATAAACAAATGTGTCATGAAATTTGTGTTTATTTTTTCAGGAGCGATGTGGCCAAGAAGAGAGTCTGCTGTACCCCGACTGAACAGTCTAATTCCCAATCGATGCAGTATTTTTGTTAGTCCTACATTGTATTTACTCCTACCTTTAAGGTTCATTAGAAAGAGTTCTGTACACATTATTGCATTGGGACTTGATAAAATAATTAATTAATGTAAGCTTATAGAACAGTAATAACTGTTGATACTAGATTAGGCAGCTATAGTTGATAGCCAGGTCCCCTGAGATTTGTGCGCTTACCACTTTTGATCACTTTAATCACTTACCATATTCGACCACTCACCACATTCGACCACTTAACACATTTGACCACTTATCACTCAACACATTCGACCACTTACTGTATTCGAGCATTATTTACATTATAATAATGCTGTTCATTGGTAACCGCATCACTTGAAAGGGGCTGCACCGATTTGTAAAATTTTGTTTTTTTTTATAACACAAATTAAGTGTTTAGGGTAAGAAAAAGGAAACGATCCTCAAAAATTCGATATACAGGAAAAAATTAATATGCTTTTTACTATGGAATTTCCTGGTTTTTGTCTTGTTTCCATAGTACTAGTTCTCCTTAGTTTGGGATCAGATGCCCTTGTGTAAGATTGTCCGAGGATATTTATTTATTTATGTATAAAAAATGAATAATGTGTACAGAAAGCAATACCAAAGTTTCGAATTCACTTTTTACGTAGAATTAAATATAACATTAGAGTAGAAATGATAATTATTTTTATTTTTGACTATAATTATTACGTAGATCGTTTATTATTTTTATATTTCTATAACAATTTTCATATTGGCTTCTAAGGATAAAATGGAAGGAAAGGGATGGAAAATGAAAGGTGGGATGTTGTATATTGATGTATTTTTATGGATAACGGATACGTAAACATTTAATCATATCTTGTTGTTCTTATTTATAAACGCTGATCGAATGAAAGTCGCTTTTTGATCTTTAATTGCAAGTATTTATTTTGTAATAAAGTAAATTTTTTGGTATTTATGAACGCATTTAAAACTGACAGCGTTAGCCAAATTGGATAGTCTATTACTCTAAGACTGCGTTGCTAATAGAGTGTAATATAGCAACGCATCTGCCAATAGAATCACTTTATTAGAGCTACAGCGTACTAAGATATGAAAATGAAGTAAAGTTAGCTGATGTGGAAACGCATTTAAGTACCAGTCGATTGACAAAATGAAATTGTATGGGTGTGTAACTCTTTCTATGGTTTTTATTGAAGTGAAAACTTCTTTAGCGGCGTGGAGCACTTTTGTTGGGATGGGTGTATGTTAAACTCGCGTCAGGACACGTGACCTGTACCTCTACTATGAGTTGCTATCGAAACTTACTTTAGTCACTAGCAAGTAAACTACTATCGATACAGTATTTCTCGATAGCAACTGTCAAATTTGTGACTCTTGGTACCGAATTTCTATAGCAAAGGCTAAAAAACGTTACTCGCTAGTATTTATATTTCGATAGGTTTTTTTATCGACTATCGATTTTAGTTCTTTAGGTGACCGCTAGTGGCACTGTACACATTTGCCATAGAAATGTTTTACGCCGTCGCTAGCGAGTACGTACGTTAAAAAATCAAGGTAAAGGCACTGATCGAAACGGTAAAAATGCACAACGTTAATGTTCAAGTTTTCACTTCTGCCGACACTTCCGGAGTGCAATCCGTTGTTTTTTTATAGGCATTTTCTTTTCTGCGTCAAAAATCGGTAAAAGTCAATTTTATTATGTGTTGCTTTTTTATTTTTAAACGTATATTTTGCATTTCCTTACATTTATCGATTAAGTTGTTATGTTTGTTTATAAGTGATTCGAAAATTCTTTCTAATTATTATTTTTTACATGAGACGGAAATTGCTACGTTCTAACACTTATTTAAGAATCACAACCTTATCTCTATACCCAAGAGGTTGAAAGTTGCCCGTCTCATGCGATAGAACGAGATTGATGCTTGTTTGAATAATTGGGAAAGTAATGAAATTGTTATCAGCGTTTATAAATAAGTTACTTAATGTCTAGTAGTTCAAGGCTCAAGTTTAAAGTTGCCAATGTATTTAGGGCTTTATATTAAAGTGACTGAGTCGCAATTTGTATAACTAGTAGTGTTGTAGAAAAATTAGGCATAAAATGGTGTGTCAACTATCATATCAAGTTGTAATGTATCGCAGAGCGACTAAGTATGTGGAGACGGTAATAACAGGTGATTTATATGAATATCTTCATGCCCCTAATAGCTGAAGGGGTAGGCTGAGACGAAAATACCATATAACATGCAAAGTGACAAGATTTTAATACCCTAACGCTCATCGCTAAAGAGGTAGGCAGGTATTGAGGCCAGTATTCCATCGAAGATATTTTATGTCCCAACGTGACGTGATGAGCATTGTTGCCGTCTCTCTCGCACGTCACCAATCCCGGGCTACAGGTATTCATTAATAATGGAACGTTAATGGTATTAGGTTGTTTGTACTTTATATTAAATCCTATACATTACAAAACCATTCTTATATCGCGTATAGTTGGTTTCAGTTTCAATTGTATGCATAAACGAACATGTCTGTTTATTCTGTGTATATGTAAATTGTACTATACAAGCTGTCCCCCGTGGTTTTACCCGCGTTCTGGACGTTTGTAATGCGCGAACTGTAAAACGCACGCAGTTACAATAGTCGCGATTCTCTGAAATTGTCACCTTGTCTCTAGTAGAAACAATATATAGTACATATAACATGCATGTATTGTAAATCACACCTTCCTCTTAAGTCATTCTGTCTATTAATGAAAACTACATCAAAGTCTGTTGCTTAGTTTAAATGATCTAAGCGTACAGGCACCGAGAATTTGTTTTATCACTACATAGTATAAAACAATGTCGCTTTCTCTGTCCCTATATCCCTATGTATGCTTAAATCTTTAAAACTACGCAACGGATTTTGATGCGGTTTTTTTTAATAGATAGAGTGATTGAAGAGGAAGGTTTTTATGTATAATACATGTGACATCCCACGGGAACGCGGGTAAAACCGCGGGGACAGCTTGTAGTATGTAATGCTAAAGATAATATACATCTGCATTGACAGACGTTCTTCTAATTCTCCGATAGGTGGCGCGTGTTAGTAACATGACTACAGCGCCATCTATTGGAACTATGATACCAATGTCTTGACAAATCTAAAATATTGTGTGAAAATTACCTCAATCTGTCAAATCGTATTAAAGTTACACGATTGCTAACAGTTGCTTCAATCCATTATATTATATACCACGTCAACGGGATGTATAGAGACACAGGACTGAGTTGAGACACTTTGAAAGGAATTTTGACGTTAAATGACTACAGCCACCCAAAAATATGCACTTAGTTTCAATACTACAGTTGCCAATTTGAAGTCCTTGTTGGACTGTAGCGACATCTATCAACAACATATCATGAAGTTTCCGCATGTAAGGGATAGATGGCGCCACGTGTATGAAGAGCCTGAGGCCTTATGTACCTTTTAAAAAGAAACAACAGTAGGACCGCGGTCTCCAGACACGATCACCGAGTCTGGTGGAGGATCTTCCCCTATAAATGGAGGAATCTCGCTCTTCCATAATTAAAACTTCATAGATCAACTTTAAAATCCCTTTCAATATTTTGTCTCGCTTCACCGTTGTGTCTCTCTTCAACACGTTGTACCTACGTACAGTGGAGGACCCGGAAATAATACAAACGTTTTGCAGGGCAGTTTCGGACTATCAGATTTGTCGGGGGTATAGTCTGGAATTTTTTGAAAATGAATACTTTGTAATCCAACAAATTATAGATCCAAATGATATGATTGTGTCTGAATTACAAGTCATATTGCATATATGTCTAGGGTTACCAACTCGCCAAACTTAATAGCCATACAGACCAGTCAGTTTGGCCGGGCCGGCCGACATTTGGGTAAAAAGGTACGACAATAATAATGTATGATCAAATCAAGTTTCATTGATTATTATCAGCCCGTTTGTGAAATGTAAAAAGCCCAACAAAATCCGGACGAGCCGGACACCGTTTATTTTGGCCGGACACGCAAACAAAAAGCCTAACTGTATCTGGCTTTATCCGGACGCCTGGCAACGCTATATATGTCGAATTTAGTATTCAACAATTATAGGCTTGTGGGATTACAAGGGGCGCCGATTAGACAGCGGCCGGGGATCCACTGTATTGTATATGAAAAAGTGAGGAAAATATTTTCAGGTTTTGATATAAAGTACAAATAATCACATTTTAACGTAAGGTTGATAGCGGAACAAATGTATGGAATCAAAATTTGATATTAGGTGATGTGATCAAACTTAGTCAAGGACGATCCCTTTGTCCGAATGACTGAATTAACAATATTGTAAGTTTGAAACTGCTCTCTTATCTATCTATTTAACAATTTTATATCGATAATAAATATGTAGTAAGATGTATTAATCATTCTATTTATTATGTATGTGTTTAATCATATAGAAACGACTGCCTGTCTTTCTGTTCATGTAATACTTTGTGATAAGATAATCGATTGATGTAATGGTAATAAATAATTTGTAATGGACTATCATTTTTATCAAATTCTCTTCTACAACGTATTGTTACACTGAACGATGGCCAAACTGAGAGCTTAATATCTTGTTAAACACACTGTGGGGACATCTATGAACACGCCTACAATCCTTCAACGCCCGCATTAGTGATGTGGCGACGTCTATGAACGAGTAGAAACACGTGACAATCCTACATCGCGATTTCAAGATTCTCTCAGGATTTGACATATATACAAGCATCCAACATCAATGGGCCGCGGTCCCCAGGCATGATCACCTGGCCTGGCGGAAGATCTTCCCTTTTAAATGGTGGAGTCTCACACTTCGCTCCTCCATAACACTATACACATACTACTCACACTTACCCAAACATACACACACTACGCTCAACGCTTACATTACACTTAGGTACACATCTTACACTCGCACTTTAGGTATGTGTAACTCAGCTCTGAACCGGTTCAACAGATCCAGATTACATTTACTTGAACTGTCGAGCTGCGGCTCAAGAGCAAACTAAACGGCTCACTTTTTATTTTACAGTCTATACAATCTGTGATCTATTCTCTTATATTGAGCCGTTGTCGAACTGCGGCGTGTAGAGACTGTGATCGGTCGGCAATATTTGAGCTGATGCATCTAGTGTTGCAAATGTCCATGGGCGGCGGTGACCACTTACGACCGTCTGCTTGTTTGTCGGCCCAAGTGGTATAAAAAGAAATTATACTGAATAAGACAAACTGAAACTGAATAAGCAAACATGTATATTTTTACTACTTTTTTGAGTCAAATAAACGATTATTATTATAGCTATTGACGGGCCAGTGGGCTTGTTAGACTGACTGCCAATTTCCACCCGGGCCAACATTTGTGTGCATGATCATGTTTGTTCTGGTGTCTGGTGTAAATATATATAAATACTAGCTTTCCCCTGCTTTCACCCGCGTTTATAAAATAAATAATAATAAATATCCCGGGACATTCTTTACACACGGCCATCTGATCCCAAACTAAGCAGAGCTTGTAATATGGCAACCAGATAGCTAATATACCTACTACATATACTTTTTTAAATACATACATAAAGATATTTACAGCCAGACACAGAACAAATAGACATGTTCATGCACACAAATGTTTGTCCTGGGTGGGAATCGAACCCACGACCAGTGGCGTGGCAGTCAGGGTCTCTAACCTCTAAGCCAACTGGCCTGTTACATCGTCTTATCGATATTATATATAGCCTATCTTCGAAAAATACCACGTCGAATGGTAGCTGTCCCATCCCGATATGTTCAGTATTTTTGAGGTGGTGGTACGTCATAGGAACACTATTTTCCTTACCTTTATATATATGTAGTATGTAGGTACGTACGGAAGAAATTATACCCATATAGCTCAACAAAAGTATTGTTAAAAAATATATTCTGCTATTTAAGCCTGTTAAAACTATAAAAGTATTGTTGTGAGTGCTCCAGTGAATCTATATGAAACAAGGACAAATAAACAGTTGCGTGTAATTACCGAAATAATCAAATTAAAGGCCGGTTGCACCGGGTAGTTTAAAACAGCTGACGATTAACAGTGAGAAGTGCCAAACGACAGCGCGCGAGCGATTCTCGCGGTTAAGTATAGTGCATAACCGTGAAACTCGCATGCATAGCTCCCTCATTGCATTCTAGTGACGTATTCGGCGCTTACTTGGTATAGATAAGCGAAACGCAGAACGGACAACTGAGTCAAGTAAGAATTTATCTTTGTGAGGCACATTAAGCAAATTTGTGATGCGCACCTGTGAGGCCTGTAGGAGCGCAGTTACGAATCACGATTGCATAATCTGTACCTATTGCAGAAAACCTTATCACAGGGATTGTGTTAATAAACTACCATTAGATACAAAAGGAAATTGGCGGTGCCCTGATTGCCACAATAAAAAACCAAAAGGTGACAATACAGACACACCCGTTAGATCATCTGCGTGCCTTACCACACCACAAATGAGTTCATCTGATTCTAATGTCTCCAAGCGTAAAAAACCGGTCACAGTATCCCCTTCATGCTCTCCGAACTGTGTTTCTCATAGGGATATGCGCGCAATGATACGTAGCGAGTTGCATGACGTCATGAGCGATCACTTTCGCGATTTTTCTGAGAAACTCAATCAGCAATTGCGTGAATTCAAGGACGACATCAATGGTTTTGGGGATTCATTAAATTTCTTCAGCGAGAAATTTGATAACATAATAACAGATATCTCAGTCAATAAAAATGAAATACAATCCCTAAAAAATGAAAATGAGTCGCTGCGAACCGAGCTCAAGACGCTAGCCAGCCGCTTAAACAGCCTCGAACTTGTGTCTCGCTCTGCCAACCTGGAGCTCCAATGCATACCTGAACGAAAATCGGAGAACATTCTTAATATAATCAAGAAGCTAGGCGAGACCGTTAAACACCCGATAAAAGACAACGAAGTAATGTATTTTTCTAGAATCGCCAAAATGAACACAGAGAATCCCCGACCACGGTCAATCATTGTAAAATTCAACAGTCCTCGCACCCGTGACTCCCTCCTGGCGGCTACTATGGTATATAATAAAAGTCATCAAAAAGATAAACTGAGCACGGTGCACCTAGGATTCGGAGACGACAAGAAATCTGCGGTTTACGTTGTTGAAAACCTGTCACCTGAGAATAAAGCACTTCATGCAGCGGCACGACTACGCGCAAAGGAACTCAACTTTAAATTCGTGTGGGTGCGCGGGGGACGGATCTTCATGCGTAAAACTGAGACATCAGATTATATTATTGTTCGTAATGTAGACATGTTGAAAAAATTAACATAAGTAATAGTTTATTATGTTCTACCCACTTTTTCTGTGTTTTTGCTATTTTCTAAACCTTGACCTTATATACGATAAATACTTAAATTCAATACCATTAGTGTTTACTTTCAAAATGTACGAGGATTGAGAACAAAAACGGGAGACCTCCACAAGAATATTTACTGTTGTGACTATGATATTATAATATTGTGCGAGACTTGGTTGAATGGTAGTGTGTTTGACGCGGAAATGTTTGACGACAGGTATGTCGTGTACAGGCGCGATCGTGAGACGAGCGGATTCCATCAATTTAAATCGGGGGGTGGTGTATTGATCGCAGTGTCCAAGCGTTTGAAGTCCAACAGAGTTTGTGAATATGAAAGTAAATGTGAAGATCTATGGGTTACAGTGGACATCCCCAGTAGTAAAAAAACAGAAAATATCTTTATATGTGCTGTCTACCTGCCCCCACCAATGCATAAAGATATGTTACAACATTTTATAAATAACGTCAATCGGGTCATGGATAGGCAAACTAGTACCTTAGTGGTTGGAGACTTTAACTTAAGCTGTTTAACGTGGAATACCACTAATGATATGTCAATGACAGGTGTGTCTAATAAGAGTGAATGTGCGAATATGCTGTTGGATTTCGTATCGTTTAATGACCTCAAACAGTTTAACGGTGTAGTTAACAAAAACAAAAAAATGTTAGACCTTGTTTTATCAAATATCCCGATATCAGGATTGGTACAAAGTGACGCACCCTTGTGCAATATCGACGGTTATCATCCACCACTCGAATTCAATCTCGCTTCTTGTAGGACATTTAAACCACTTAGAAGCAACGCAAATCATAGATACAACTATCACAAAGCAGATTATGAGTCAATAGGGAGGGATTTGTCCTCAGTATGCTGGGACGATGAACTATCGACTCACCGTTCGATCGATGACATGACCAATGCTTTTTATACGATTCTCAACAAAATAATTGAAAATCACACTCCGATACGAAAGTCCGGTAGCAGGAAATTTCCAATTTGGTATTCCAAAGACCTACAAAGATTATTGAAAGAAAAAAACAAATATCGCGTTAAGTACTTAAAATATGGCAATCCATTGGACCGGATTTCGTACAATGTTTTAAAAAAACGATGTGTTAATCTTACGGGTATATGTTACAGGACTTACATTCAAAGGATGGAAAACAATGTTCTCTCGAACCCTAAACTGCTTTGGAGCTTCCTAAAGCAGAAACGGCGTAATAGTAGTAATTTTCCATCTATTATGAATTACAATCACGAGACAGCCTCAAATGGCCCAGAGATTAGTAATCTTTTTGCAACTTGCTTCTCCGCAGTGTATAATCCAAATTCTAAAAGTAATACCAACACATCCAATAATATTTATAACGATTCTAGCGGGCAGTCGATGGTTTCTATTGCATTTTCTGAGGACCAAGTTTATAAAATACTCAAAGGGTTGGATCACCATAAAGGGGCGGGATGCGATGGAATACCATCGGTGTTTGTCGTGCGCTGCTCAAAGCCTTTGTCATACCCTCTCTCTGTTGTATTTAACCACTCACTAGCTACAGGCACCTTTCCATCTGTCTGGAAAATGGCTAGAATTGTTCCCATTTATAAATCTGGTGATATATCCTCCGTTACAAATTTCAGACCTATATCTATTTTGCCAGTTTTCGCCAAAGTGCTGGAATCTCTTTTATGTCCGATTCTGACGTGGCACTTTAAGCCACTTATTATTCCTCAGCAACACGGATTCATGAAAGCTCGCTCCACCGCAACTAACCTGGTGTCTTTTTTGACAGACGTTGCAGACTCTGTTGACGCTCGAATACCTGTTGACGCTATCTACACTGATTTCAGCAAGGCCTTCGATAAAGTCGACCATGAAATACTTTTATATAAATTAAGCCGTTATGGCCTCGCGGGAAAAATATTATCGTGGTGCAGGTCTTATTTAACGGACCGGCTTTCAAAAGTGGTGGTCAATGGACACTCGTCTGCGGCATTTTCAGCAACCTCTGGAGTACCTCAAGGATCCCATCTGGGTCCGTTGTTTTTTAACGTTTTTATTAATGATATAGAATCTTCGTTTAAGTATTCCAACGTATACCTATTCGCCGATGACTTGAAAATTTCAAGACCAATCAAAGCGGCAAAGGATATAGAGCTGCTTCAAGAGGATCTGTCTAGGCTTGCCTTGTGGTGCAGAGAAAACCGGATGTCCCTGAACATTGAGAAATGTTATTTTATAAGATTTTCCAGAACTCACATAAGTCATGCTCATAACTACAAAATCAATAATAACTACCTCAAAAGGGTAATGGAAATTCGTGATCTTGGCATCCACTTAGATAGTCGGCTACGATTCAATGTGCACGTTGATAAAATCACGAACAAAGCTTTCAAAATTATGGGTTTTGTTCTTAGGAACAGTAAGGACCTTAAAAACCCATCCACAAAAATTTCATTATTTAACGCCCTGGTGAGATCTGGGTTAGAATATTGCAGCACCGTATGGTCGCCTCATTATGACGTCTACATAAAACGCATAGAAAGTGTCCAAAAACGCTTTTTATGGCATCTAAGCTATCAATGTCATCTTGCAAAAATTTTACCTTCTTACAAGGAGCGCTTAGAATATTTTAAAATGAATAATCTAAAGGATCGTAGGCAATTGATAGACCTTTTATTCCTACATAAACTTGTTAATGGTGCCATGGATTGCCCAAGTTTACTGCAGACAATCACCTTCAATGCACCACGAAAATCACAAAGGTCCAATAAAAAAATAATGACATTTAAGCCAGGTCTCTCTAGAAGCAATCTGGGTCAGAATGCCACAATAAATAGACTGCAAAAGCAGTACAATAATACTAGTCCGTCAATAGACATATTTCATGACAGTCACTCAAAATTCAAAAGTCATATCAACGCCACTTTTAAAAATAAATTGTAATATTTTTGTTCTCTGTCCTCATAGTAATTTTTTGTTTTGTTTTCTTTTTGTTTTGTTAAAACTGTTTAATTATGTATAAAAAAGAAAATTTTAGTTCTATACTAGGGTAAAAGCCCTTTTTAGCCCTGTATTCAATTGCATGCAGTGGCAACCTGTTACTAAAGCAACACTCAAGTTTCATTTCTGTATTGTCTAAAAATTATTTTCATGTATCAGTGTATGTTTTGTTGGTTGTCCTATAAATAAATAAATAAATAAATATAATTCTTCTGTACGTGTGTTGACAGAGAACTCCTAAACGGCTGGAGCGATTTGAATGTTTTTTTTTCTATGCGTTTGGGTGGCGCCCTGGATGGTTTAGATTCACAATTGGTAGGTGGCGCTGCGAGCGAAATCCTGCATTTTTGTATGGACTTATTTCGACAGAACGACGTCTGTCCGGGCATCTAGTATTGTAAAGCTATAGAAGATAGATGTATCAATAAATAAGTATATATCTTATTTGGTTTCTATGGTACAAGCTCTGCTTAGTTTGCGATGAGATGGCCGTGTGTAAAGAATGTCCCAGGATATTTATATAGTTATTAAATTTTCAGTCTAATAATTTAACTATAACGCACCAACACGATAATACACCTCTTGTTTCACAAACACTGAGTACTACATTTCTCTGCACATCGGTCATAAAGTCATTACTAAAATATTGATATAATTATGCATTTTACATGCATAATACGTGTTGGAAAGAGTTGAACAAAATGATTATTAATTAATAAAATTTTATTAATTGCACTTAAATACACTATTTAATAACGTCTCAATACTTACAATCCAATTTATTATTTATATTGTTATCATTATAATAATTATAGTAAAATAAACTACGCCTGAATTTTTTTAATCTGTGAGCTGACGTCATGCCGACTGAAGCGTGAAGATTTTAATGACTTGAGTTAAACATTAATTATTTTACAGTTAAGTTACAAAAACTAATGAATTTTGATAATACTACATATAAAAACTATGGTTTTATAGCGGTTTTCCTTGTTTAGGTTAGTACGTAAGAAATATTTTGGGTGGCTTTTTTATAGGTTAAAGTTGATCATGTAAAAGAGTGATACACAAAATATTTTGGCTATAGTACGGTCAACATAAGTAGCTTAACCCATCCGAGGTTTGTCCCCATGTCACGTGCCATTCGAATAATAAATGTAATATGAAATGAAATATTTATTCAAATAGGCCTTCACAGGCACTTGTGAATGGTCAAACTCTAACACTAGTTCGGGTGGTTGCTTTTACTGAGAGCCGGCAATAAACTCAGCAATTACTCTTGTAAGGGCCTTTTTGAATAAAAATATTTTTATTTTCATTGCATAGTAGTTTCGAACATTTCTAGATTGTACCGTAAATTATGCACCAATTTTTGGCGGAACCCCATCTCATTTATTTTTTACTTGTATTTGCGTTGATATGGAAGTTAAACTGAAAATATTATTTACAATAATTAAAATACTTTTTCAAATTTTTATTATAAAAAAATACGTTTGCAGTCCGCTTGTTGAATATAGTTGTCCGGAGTAGCATGCAGCTTACTTCGGCATTCGTATCGCTATGAAATGAAATATTTATTCAAATAGGCCTTCACAGGCACTTATGGTATAGAATGGTCAGACTCTAACACCGGTTCGGAAGGTTGCTTTTACTGAGAAGAGCCGGCAATAAACTCAGCAATTACTCTTTTAAAATGCTAAATGTAAATGCTTGGAACCCCTGTGACCCTTTAAGGAGGAACCCTAGGGTACTGCGGGACACTGATTAAAACCACTGCATTAGATTACATAATTAAATAATTTATTACTTTGTAATCCTAATTATGAAGGGAGATGGCATTCTAAATATACTCGTATATCAAACTTTTGGTATTCTTAACTACCGATAAAATTAATTCAAACTAGGTTATTACAGGGAAAGGCTTAAATAAATTATACATTTAAGGTAATTTTCATGAAATTAATAGACAAAAATTATGTTCATTTTTTTCTCGAATGCAGAATTTTAGTTTTCTTAGTCTAATGAAATACAAGAGATATGTTGATCTCATAGTATACTTTCTAAACCTTCTTGGTTTCTGTAAATCATATTTTAGCTGCCATTCGTATCGATTCTGTTGTGATCTACTTCTTTAAATCTATGTCCATCTCTGTCTCATCATGTCAAGAGAAAGGGAGTCGAAACTACGAACTAGTTTTACAGTTTTGAGTTTTTCGGTCTAAAAATATAGAATTGAATGTTTAAGATCAAATTAATCAGAATTAAAAATCGCCTATTTTTTACACATAAAGAAATAATAGAACAAAAATATATAAAAGAAAGAGTGGTTCATAAATTTAAGTTCAGTTTAGTGCGATGCATAACAGAATCGGGAGCATTTACAAAATATAATAAAACTCAAATAGCAAATAACACTCGATAAGAGTCGGTGGGTTTCATACTAATTGAAATTTTATCGATTGGACAGTGATCTTAAAAGTAATCGACTTAAAACTAACACTTAAAAGTCTTTCATAACAATTTTTATCAAAAACAACATAGGAAAAACTCCTCGGCACATCTTCCAACACTTATTTGTAGTTTTGGACAGTTCCATATCCTCATACATTTGCATGTCGACCTGAATTTGCGCTTCTCCGACTTCTCTATCAGGTTTGCCGTGAAAGAGAATCCATTGGGCTTCCTCTTATGAGTCAATTTCGGATAAGATCTCGAGGATGGATACTTTCGGACTACAGCCGTTTCGTCTTCGGTCTTTTCCGTCGCCCCTTCGGCTGTTTCCGTCGTCTCTCCCGAATCGTAATTACTTGTCGTATAATCGATTTTTGTTTTCCTATCTGATATAACGGTGTCAGATGGGAAACTATCGGTTTGGGTGTCATCTGTGGCGAATGCTTCTGCAAGATCGCTTCCAGAAGATTCAATGTCAATTTCCGGTTGGCTACTCTCGGAGAGTTGGCTTTCTGTACGGTTATGCTTTGCGCTAATTTCAGACCTGTTATGTTTTGACGTAATATCAGATTGAATGACTGTATCAAGTTTCTTGGCTTCGAAATTATCTTTAGAGCCCTTGTTAATAACTGGGATTGTCTCAATTTTTGCTTCTCTGTTAAGCCTTGTCGTTTCTGGTTCAATGCTGTCACTTAGAGGTTTAACTTTGACGTACGTAATGTCGCTGTTGGTGACATCTTGTGGCGCTGGTGTCGTGGTACTTGCGAGGAGCAGGACTGGTAGTAATACTCTGAAACGATAACAGTTCATTAGAATGCAGATTAGACAAGAGGTTGAACAGGGGTGCAAGACGATAGACGGGAATGTTTTGGGCTTGGGAACTTATATTCTTCTCTATCTTCCAGTCTATCTTGGTCTATGTTAATTTACGACCAAAATTAATATGCAACCCCGATCGAAAATCCATGGATTGATGAACCTTTTGACAGTAATTTGAATACACGTAATGTCTTAATTCTACTTCAATCTTGCGATTTTAGATCGGGATCGTATATTAATACACGTAATGTCTTAATTCTACTTCAATCTTGCGATTTTAGATCGGGATCGTATATTAATTATGACCGTTAAAGTATACCAGTGCCTATCGGGTGATCAAGGGACTGAGCAGGCAATATTTTTGATAAAAGCTTCCTATTTTTTGGACTTTCAAAAGGGGGGGGGGGGGGGGGGGGTAATTAAAATTATTGGTATATTCCTGGTTAAATTAGTCTTGTAAGTGTATTCATACTCTCCAGTCGGTTTAAAACATTGCTTTGAGGTTTTTAGTGATGTCTGGTTTTTATTTCTTTTGATCAATTTACGTATGAAATGAAACGAAATATGTATTCAAATAGGCCTTCACAGGCACTTATTAATGGTCAGACTCTAACACCGGTTAGGAAGGGTGCTTTTACTGAGAAAAGCCGGCAATAAAATCAGCGATTACTCTATCCAAAATAAGATTTTGTATATAAAGATGTGTCCTGCTGGAGCGAGCGCTACACCCAAGCATTGTGGTCATTAAAATAATCATTTGTGTTGTAGAAAGCCTTTTGTATCCTTTTGTAGCCGTATCTATTAATACAGTCTAGGAACAGTTACATTTATATGTATACTTCGCTACATTCGCAATAACATCACATGCCAAATAGATATAGGTAATAATAAATGTCGTATGCTTTTGACCACTTAATATATACGAGAAACTCGTTCCTACATATTAACATAATGATTTTTAAATATATGGAAATTATATCAATTTCATATATCAACGTTAATGGATCGCGTCCGTTTGTTTACAGATGTTAATTTGTAAGCTTAGATTGATAATATTTTCCTTATTGGGAGTCGGTTTTCTAAAGGTTACTTTGATCACTAAATCCTGCTGTGCTATTCACAATCGACCGAGTGATCCATCTGGCGAACGCGGGTGAACCTCTCGTCTCTCTGAGAGTTGAAGAGAGACGAGACGATTTACTGTTATTTTTTTATTTAATTTTTATACAACTTAGGTGACAAATTAGCTGACGGCCCGTCTGATGTTATGTGGTTTAGTCCAGTATTGGGTGTACTGGATTAGGAGTCCAGCATCTGTATTCAGCTGATACTGACACCGTTGGGTCACGGAGCAACGATGCGCGGAGAACAGACCTCTCACGAGATTGTATAGATATAGAGAAAGCATGAAGGCGCCGACGAAACATCATCGAGTTAGTCGAATTTTTCTTCACCATGTTTTTCTTTTTTTTAATATTAGACGGGATTGCGATTGGCCTCAATCTCACCTGATGGTAAGTGAAGATGAGGCCGAAGCTCGCTTTCCCGTTAGTAGCCTATTCACTCTTTTTTTAAAGAGCCCCAAGTTGTATGTATCTGGGAACACAGACGAGGGAGAGAATTCCAATCTTTAGCTGTGTGTTCGCATGAGGAAGGAAGCTGCAAAGCGCTTCGTGCGAATTGGTGGTATGTCTATAACATAAGGGTGAAAACTCTCCCCACGCCTATGTGCTTGTATTTTACCAAATTTTCCATTTTCAAGTGAAATATCCCTTTTTTTAACAAACATATTCGTGGTAGAATATTTCCTCATTGAAGTTATACTGGATTAATAATAAACTAATAAAGGACCGGATGGTTTGGTTAGAGAACTGACACGCTACAGGTCGCGGGTTCGATTCCCACCCAGGGCAAACATTTTGTGTATGTGTTTAGAGAAAGAAAAGTAAAAAAACAAAAATGTAGTGTAACAGTTATCTGGTTTCCATAATACAAGCCCTGCTTAGTTTGAGATCTGATGGCCGTGTATAAAGAATATCCCAAGATATTTACAATAAGTACCTCTAAAATGCAGTGTTTATTTTAACTAGCTACCGTCCCACGACTTCAATCGCGTTCCCGTAGGATCTATATACCCCTAGATTATAACATAGCATAGGGAATAGTGTTTCATTCAGTGTAATATATTTTAAAACAGCCCCCTTATTCAGCTAATACAAACATCGTCGCCGAGCCGCTTTACGGATGTCTCGGAGAGCTTATCTCTCACGTGATTAGTAGTATTAGCGAAAGAGACAGAGCACGGAGGCCGCGACGAAACATCCTCGAATTAGTGTCATTTTCATTACAGAATCGAGCCTCAGGTGCTGGCGGGGGGCTGGGAATTACCTTCCAAATTATACAAAATTCACACTCTCCCTTTATAATTAGTTAAGTTAGGTAAACTATTTTTAGGAATTAGATAGGTCGGCGGCCTCATTTATTGTAGAATTATGTAAGGTTGTTGTCCCCAACGGAATACGTCCGGAAAACATGAATAAAATCATATATCTGTGAATTAATGAGCCAATAGTCATTTCCATAATGAACAGTTGTTTTGTTTTTAATAAATGAGTGGAATTTAATAGGTTGATGCTCCATCGACATCGTGTAATAATTCTCGCCAAACCACTCTAAAAGCAATATATTTATTTACTATGCTACCGGCACGCTACGATAGCCGTTTTGACGTTTCAGATTGTCATTGGAAAAGAAACTGTATTGGCATGGAATAAGGTTGATTTCCATCATCATACAATTCACTGTTGGATGAATAGATGCACCTTATGTTTGAACGAATAAATGTTATTTTTCTTTGTCATTGTTAAACGTCAAAACGGCCATCATAGCGTGCCGCAAGCAGCTGTTTCTGTTCGTTTTGTGTATATTATGTCAGCCGATAAACAGGCTGTTATGATTTTAAGTGGTCCCCGCCGCCTATGGACATTTGCAACCCCAGGTGTTGCATTCATCATCATCATTGCATCAATCATTGCCAATTCATTGTCGATCTTGAGACATGAAGTTAAGTCTCATGTGCCTGTAATGTCACCGGCCTTACCTTTCCAACTGAAACAGTAATTGCACTACTGCTTCACGGCAGAAATGGGCATGGTGGTACTTCTCTGACGAATTTTCTACTGAGAGCTTTAGTACTTCAGCGTTGCAGTATATAGCGTAGAATACGAACGAACTTACAAACATTTATTTTTAAATATTAGAGACATATTAGATGAGACAACTGATATCATAAAGAGGGTGCGAAATCTGTGGAGGGCCATCTCCGGAACCTCTGCACTGATATAGGCTATGTTATGATCCCGTAATTTATTAGATTTCTCGGGAAGGGGATGAAACTGCGGGATGGCAGCTATAAGGCGCTGTCCATTAATCACGTGATGTTTTTTTAACCCCTCCCTCTCGGTGATACGTGGTGGCACTGCGCTTTGTTGAAGATCATAATTTTTGCGCACTACGCAGAGAAACTGGCTCACGCGTTTGACGATAGAAATAATACACGTGATATCTTACTGCACCCCTCCCCTCTTTTGATATTTCGTGATTTTTGCCGAACCCCCTACCCCCACTATTGAACCTCACGTGATTAATGGTCGGCCCCTAACCAATATAGTTTATTGAGTTAAGCTTAGAAAACACAAACAAATATATCTCACTAGCCTCCACCCCGGGGTTTCACCCGCGTTGCCATGGGATCTCTTATGCTCTCAGGAATAAAGTCTTATAGATCAATCTAGAAAATTATACTCACTTTGTGCCAAATAATTTTATAATAATTGTTTTAATGAACCAATCAGTCGTTTTGGAACTAAGTGATAACAAATATCACACACACGCTTTCGCATTTATAATATTTAGTAGGATGAGATATTGTATAACAGTTTATTTGCATAGAAGTTTATGTAGCAATAGACACCATTTTTCTCACATGCAAATACTATACAACGGACAAAGGTAAGTTAGTGCACAAATATGTGTCTTAACAACATGTATCCGGCTCGAAGGACCAGAAATGTAACCTACAAGCTTACAAATTAACCTAATGACATTATCAAATTAAAAACAAACATCTGGCCACGGAGCTATCGTAACTAACGGCGTGGAAGCAAACACCAAATATTACATAAAAAGCAAATATTTAACAGGCCCTGACTCGAACATTGTTTACAGTAGTTTACATGGCTACCCGAGCTGGCTGCCCGCCTGGCCGCCTGTCACACCGATAACCACCGGTTAATTACTGCCTATTGTTAACTGGCTAAGTTATATAATTGGGCACCACTCGGATTTAGATAAGGAATTATATTTCACTAGTTTTCAAGAACAGTAACAAAGATATCCGCTTGTAAGCATTCTATTATAGCCTACTAAGTAGGTTTTATAGTACTGACCGTTACAAATGTTTATCTGTGGTTTAGCGGGGAATTCTAATTTCAAATTTATTGTATGTATTATAAAAACATGCGAGTTCTATTTTCGTACCCCGCCATTTTGTTTATCGAATAGTGTTTTGTTTTTATCGCATTTAATCTTTTTCGTCAACATATAGGAGTAATTATTTGAATACAATTCCGTGGTTGTAGTAATGCGGCGCAGATGGCACGCAATATCAACGACTTATACGGAGTAATACGAATGGACGCACGTCATTATGTATATTAGTTTAGTCGCTTCCGTTCCGGAAATTTTGATCTGTAGAATGACCCCGTGGTTACCCGAAAACTATGGTCGATAACGAAAAATTTAAGATTATTTTACTATCTACGACTTATTACTACGGCAGGTCCCAACGATTATATCAAAATGAAATTAGTCCATTTGCGTCAATTGACAAGGAAAGAAGCTTGACAAATGGGTGCCACACGAACTGAATGATCGTCAGCGCGTAGCATGCCTTTCATAGCTTAAAAGATACAGAAACAAAGGAAAGGAAGATTTTTAACCGCATTTTCATTTGTTCAAACGACACACGTCTAGTTCAGGTGTGATTCATCGAAGCTTCTTACCATACGGTACTGCAGATATGTATCTACTTTGAAGAGCTGTGAACAATGATAGGAAGGACGCAAATCTTCACCCAGTTATTGCAATCGCGCGTCAATAAATAAATATATATATAATATGTAATTTTTAAATATTTAGTTAAAGGGCTAATTAAATATTGATAACACTAAAGCCGTCGAAGATATACAAGGCCCATTTTGAGATCAAAAATGTCAAAGATAAAACACCTTTATTGCATTTGAGGAATTCATCTATTGATCCAAAGGTTAATTGTACGATGATGCTTAAAACCCTATCTAAACGCCATAGGGACCACTTTGCTATAACACTTAGCTCTCAAAACAGCCTATTCTACTTTAATCCGTAAAATCTGAAACCAATTATCAAACAAGATATTGACCGACTTATTCAATCAGAATTTAACGCTTTATCAATAATCATGAGACTGAAACGTTAAGGTCACTGTAAATGCGCTATTTTTTTGTAAAATTCCAAAAAGCCTTCAGTAAAAGATTTGCGCATTATGTTAAACTGTCATAGGTAATAAATAAACAACGAGTGACCGCTAAAATCATCTCCCGCTGCCATTTTGACAAACGTTATGAAGTGACATTGGAACTAACAGATTTTCCGTTGTAACATTAAGAATATACAATACAATGCAAATATACTTTACATAATAATTTATATATTACATAATAGAACTATGTGTTTCTTTAAAGCAATGCGTTTCCGATATTGTTATCATTATAGTGATGACATTGTCGTCAATTGTACAAGGTTTTTTTGGTAAACTGCATGATTGAACATGCATTTTATTTTTAAAAACTAGCTTCCGGCTCGCGGTTTTGTCCGTGTTCCTGAAGGCTCTTATATTGTCTGCGAAAAAAAAGTAACTTATGTGTTGAACCAAATATTAAGATTAGTGTTTTAATAGTGACGTATGCATGGTTGCATTAAAACCGCGCAAAAAAATGAGTGAATGAGCGAATGGTTTGGTTTAAACTGAAAGAACTGAAATCTTCTCAAGACGATAGTTTTTCTTTTTATTATTTTTAGCCAGCATTATAAATAAATAGTCAATATATCCAAATTTTTAAAACACTTGTTTGCTTTAACAAACACATACCTAATGTAATAGTGTAGTTTTTTGTAGATACATTATTAACTATAATACTGAGTACTTTATATTAACAAATTATAGATAGCTGTTGTGTACAGGTGTTGTGAAATTTTAGAAGTAAGTAGTAGAGCTCTTATTGCACAGTTCTTCCGGAGAAGTACTACTACCATATCCAATCCGCGAATTAGTAGTGCACTTGTATTAATGTGTTTCGTTTAGTTAGGTAAGGGGGCCGGTGAAATTAAAGGTACCTACATGAGACTTAACAACTTCACGTTTTAGGGTTCACAACGCATTGCCATGCCCTAGGTCTTGCAAATATCCATAGGTGGCGGTGACCACTTACCATCGGGTGGACTGTCTGCCTAACCTAACAAAATAGCAATAAAAACAATATGTTTCAGACCGTTCATGATGAGGTCCGAAGGTAGTAAGCACACAAAGCTTAGAAGGGAATATCATTCATTATGTCTATATTAGTTAAAGTTCATTTTGATGCAACTGAATCTATACCATTGTACATTTTAGGGTTTAAAAACTTTATACAATTGAGGTGTTCATGTTATCCTAATACGGTATGGAATAAGTAATAATCACGCGATTTGCTATTGCACAATTGTATTGTTTCCGCGTCGTATAATAAAACGGCGGGAATGTGTACCCGCCGTTTTACGTTATTGTAATTAGGGTTGTAGTATTTGAATCAACTTTAATCTAAAATGATGTCATGAGGAATGTGGAAACTCAAAAATACGAAATTTAACAGTAGAGTAAAATGACATACTCATAGCTACAGATATTCTGTTAACATTAGCATGTCAGTGACGAGAGCCCATAAGATTTTCTCCTACCAAAAAGCAAAAGTGCCTTAAAAAGGGTTTACATTGCTTTTTTATAATTCCGATGGTTTTGATATGTTAAGGTCTTCCGCGTTATTAGATTAGTATTTACGCTCCAATCATTTGGACTCGGCACAATATGTCTTTCATTTTTCTATTTTTTTGGATTGGACGAAGGTGTTAGGAGGGCATCCATTAATTACGTGAGGTGATTTTGACGATTTTTCGACCCCCCCACTCCCCTCGGTGAGATGTCATGAGATTTTACTCGACCTCCTCTCCCCGCCCCTAATCTCACGTGAGATTTGATATTATCATAAGTGAACGATTTAGATGTGAAAAAATATGACTACTATATATAACCCTCTTCTAGCAATTTTACACAGTTTCTTGCTGATAAAAAAAAATACGTGATATTTGCCGAGACCCCCCCTCTCCTCCACGTGAGATACGGTGAGATTCGGCTTGACCCCCTCCCCCCCTAAATGCCTCACGTAATTAATAGACTCCTCCTAGCCTCCGGTGGCTCTTACACCCTTACGCGGACCATAAATGTATTTCTGTCCATTCAACGCAAGAAATATTACAAGAGATCTGTTAGTTTTTTGACAGTCTTAAACGTCATAAGTGGTTTATTATATTTAACAGACTATAACATACAAGTTAAAGAAAAATGATTTTTCCTACTTTTGATTGTACGACGAAGATGATGAACCATACCTTTACGTTCTAGGGTTGCTGTAGTAGCCATTCGTTCATAACTATTATTCCAATCATTCAGTATTTACAAATCACATCACTAGTTACAATTCTAATACTATTCAAGTCATTTGAATTTTTAGTTACGATATGTGCAGGAAATACGTTCAATTGCTTTCTTGCTTATAAAATAGCAAATGTGTAAAGAGAGTGAATATAAAACTAACCAAATACGACTTGGAGAGTAATATTTTAAAAAGGTAGTAAAAAAATATCCTTTGCGGTTATTCCCGAGTTTCTCGATATCATAAATAACAGGGATGTTATGGATATGAAATTTCGGATCTGGATATGGATCCGGATATATGAATAATATTATTTCAGTTACTGTTGCATATATGAAATTAAAATGGAATATCCGATAGTTTATAGAGAATGTTACAAAACTACCCGTAAAGCCGAATGGAGGTTAAATGGGGCCTTATATATAACGAGTCCATTCACAATATTTCAGAACCGTAGTAACGCTGTATAACATACCTACCCCAAAAAAATAAAAATAAACTTATTTTGTGATGGTGATGACAAATAGAAAAGCTATTAAAGTAGACAATTATTAGGTAAAATAGGTACGTAGGCCTTTCTCTTAAATAATCTGGTTCCCTGACGTGACAGCTTACTAGGGTTGTTGGCTTTGATAATTAATTGATTCATTAATTGATCATATCTTAAATTATTCAAGCTTTTATATCGGATCCGGTTTCAATTTCGGATATCCGATAGTTTCCGTTACGGCTACGCTCCATAACATCCCCGATAAACCTTTACCGACCCCCTTACCTTTCTAATCGAAACACAGAAATGGGTAAGGCGGTAGTTCTTCCCCGGACGAACTCTGTACTAAGAGCTCTACTACTCGAATAAACGTGCAATTCTTGTAAATACGAGTAATGTATGTATATAATCTGAATCTCAGAAACGGCTCCAACGATTTTCATGGAATTTAGTATGCAGAGGGTTACGGGGGCGATAAATCGATTTAGCTAGGTTATATTTTTAGAAAACGTTGGGTTATCCGAGTTTTCTGGCAATATTAGAATAAGAAGGTAAAAGATTTTCAAGTTCCTTCTTTTGTGAGAATAACTATTAATGGGAGCCCTTTATTAACGCATCTAAATCATATCTAGGTATATATGACAGAGTTCAAAAAATACGGTAGTAGTTACATTAGTAAAGAAACCCCGAGCAAAGCTCAGTTAGGTACTTACTATTAATTAAAGCTAAGATTTTAATGAGTTTTCAATAAGTACCAAAATGCGTTTTATTTTTTTATAATTTAATGACGTTTCGGATGATTAACTTCAAAGTGGTATTTTTTTTTATAATTAATCAACTTATCATGATTACTTAATTAACCTGCCTACTTCTTGTTGAGGTTCTGTACATATAAATATTATTAGTAATAGAAGAACCCTCATAATGAGACTTCGATCACTCTTTCCATCTGTCACGGCTGTTTTTCTCATGAACAGCAAAATGTTATCGAATTGAAAATTAGTGCTGTTATTGAACTTCCCTGCAATTACCATCTTCCAAGAAGTGAGTAAGACCACCGATGCTGTAGATTCGCGGAATAATAATATGTCCCAAATATTACCTCTCACTCTAATGTCCCAACCGAAACAACCACGACAATTTTAAGTTAAATTGCACATAAATAGCGTTACACTAAGCTGCCTACCTCAAAAGGAACACAGCGTGAAGATATGAATGTATCTTATATCTGATTAATTACAAGTATGTAAGCGAATAATTGCCTTGTAATTGTTCCCGCTGGCGACTTATTGTTTTCAACACAATGAGCGCTTTTTTACTGATAGTGTTGCGTTTTGTTACTTAGGTGACCGTTGAACCTTAGCTAAAGAGAATTGCATTGCCATTGCTAGAATTGAAATTAAAAGTAATATGCGAAATTCCATTTTTGAATTTTCCAAAGTTATGAGCTGTCAGTTCGTACGATCTATTTTTTACTCTATGGTCATGCATTATTAGTAGGTACGGTAGTTAAATTTGAATTATTTATAGTACCAATCTACTTACACTATTTTTCAGATTTTTTTTTCATTTTCTAAAACAACATTCTACTTTTTTTTTATTTTTGTTTTAAACATATCGTATTTGACTGCTCGAAGTACATGTTAGAAAGAAACTTTTTAATTCTTCTTAGTTGAATGCAATATGCAATAGAAAATATGGTAACAATTTTATAAATATCTATTATAGTATTTTATATAATACGTTAGTATTTTAGTGACTTATCTGTAATATTACAGGGACATCCTTCACAGTACACTTTTTTAAGCACAATGCATTGCTAGCTAAATACTTCGCAGAACCATCAAAAAGATATCTCAAGACAAGTCCTTTAAAATAATAACTTTCTCAGTAAAAATAGTTCGATATTCCGTGAATCAACCAAACTTCGAGTGAACTTGAACTCTCAGAAATTATATATAAAAAGTAAAGAAATGCGCACTAACCGGTACAACATTGTCTCCGATGTTCTCACACACGCGCTTCTCGACGAACAACACCGAGGGATGCGGCACACACCTTATAAACAACCTATTTATACAAAACGACACTGTAAAACACCCAGTAATGGACGTATGTTTTTTTCGCGCCAAACGGTAAACGACTGAAGTCAAGCGCCCGTACAGCCTCACGCGCCAACGAGGTGGGGCGTGGGACCAAATATTGTCTATGATTTTTTTATTTTTCTCGAGATGAACTTGAAGTTACTTAGTGAGAACCTTTTTGAGGAAACGTTTGAATTGAATCAGGAAATATATCGTGGGTATATTATGGACATAATTTTGGTCTTGAATTTATTATGAGAACGAAATGTGAACTGGCAAGTGCTTAGGGTTATTAAAGTTAATTTAACAATTAATTTAATTATACTTAGTAGAAAGAGTTGGTCCTCTGACTAGCTCCTCAGTATTTCTACTGTAAAATTAACACAAATTCAACTAATCACACCCTATCCACCATATTATTTAATAAAATATATCATCACAGGATAAAGAAATATAATGCTAGTAGTTATGAAAGTCTGTCGAAAAACAGTTCGATAAAATCAATCTCAATAAAAATAATTTGAAAAATAAATCAATTTAAAAAAATAGATACTAACTGTCGCCGTAAAGAAGCCAATGACCTAATAGTCTGTCAAGAGACCACAGAGGAGTAAAAGAGATAGAACAAATAAATTCGTGAATTCCAGTATTTTTAAGGAGTAAAATTTTAAGAATCGTCACGCTGTTCATGTCTAGGTGAAGTTTAAGCAGTGTGTTTAATAATATAATTAGTTTAATTGGCGTTCCCGGGGGATCTCATGTATCCCGGTATTATTATATACTTTAACGGCGAAAATTAATATGCAATCTTGATCGAAAATCCATGGATTGATGAACATTTTGACAGTAATTTTATTACACGTAATGTCAAAATTCTACTTCAATCTTGCGATTTTAGATCGGGATCGTATATTAATTTTTGTCGTATGTCACTCGGGAATTGTGTAGCATTCTATCGTCTTATTAGAGCCAGTTGGCTTAGTGGTTTGTTACCCTGCCTAGGTCGTGGGTTCAACTCCCAGTCAGGACAACCATTTGTGTGTATGAACATGTCTGTTTATTCTGTGTCTGGGTGTAAATAGTTTATAAATACATATATATTTAACAGAAAAAAGCAGTACCTATATCAGTTAGGTATCAGGGACTTGATTCTGTAAGGAAAATGACACTAACTCGAAGATATTTCGTCGCGGCCTCCGTGCTCTGTCTCTTTCGCTAACTACGCTAATACTACTAATCACGTGAGAGCTAAGCTCTCCGAGGCCTCCGTGAAGAGGCTCGTCGACGAAGTTTGTATTAGCTTAATAAGGGGGCTGGTTGCTATAGTACAAGCTCTGCTTAATTTGGGATCATTTAGCCGTGTGTAAAGAAAGTCCCAGGATATTTATTCAATATATTTATGCCTACATGTTCCCACAAACTTAATGGTTTAAAATGCTTAGGAAATTCAGGCTTTAATAGTTATTTATTAAAGGCGATAATTACCTAATGGTAGCTTGATAAAACAATCATGATTTTAGGACAGGTTTTTTAATGGTGTTATCTGCTGATGACTTTATTACCATCAGCGGAGAATTCGGTTTGCACTGATACCTTTCAACCGACTGTAGGTGTAAAAGCTGAAATAAAAAATGTTGAATATTAAGGAATAAAGATACCCTTCCTCCTTGTACACTACTTGTCCAAGACTGTATTGAAATAAGAAGTAAAAATAGAAATAAGATAGAATAGATTGATGATGATGATGATTGTTTCGACCGATTTCGGCCATGGCGACCACTTCGACCCCTAGTCTGAGTGATGGCGCTGGTGCACCCGAAGAAGGCTTATGTAGCCTATCTTCACGGCGAAACTCCGTGCACACTGAGGGCACGTGAGTACGCCGTTCACATAATTATATGTTATGGCAGCAGGTGGGTGAGCCTTTAACTGATCGCGTTTGGTATCAAGGTCATAATAGATTAGCGTAGCATAGAAAGCTTGAATGGGAATTCACCCAAAAAGTAGTGAAAGATGATGAATGCAAGAAAGAAACAGTATGAGGAATGAAAGTGCGAGAAGAATAGACGCGAGAACTAGAACGAAAGAGAATAGTACACACAGGCTCCGATCAAGTCGGGGGCAGAAGAATAAAAAAAAAACCCGATTGCAGGTACCTACGCTAAACAACTACGCTGAGAGTACCCTTTTCAATAAAATCTTACATTCTACATCTTGGAGATGTGTGTTGAAAACAAAAATGGTGTTTGTGGTAGGATTTGTAATATAAATAAAAAAGCTTATCAGGGGCTCGATTCTGTAAGGAAGATGACACTAATTCGAGCATGTTTTGATGCGCCCTCTAAGCTCCCTCTCTGTCGCTTACTACGCTAATACTACTAATCACGTGAGAGGTAAGCTCTCCGAGGCCTCTGTGAAGCAGCTGGCCGACGAAGTTTGTATTAGCTGAATAAGGGGGCAGAACTTAACTTACAGAACTCCTGTACGCTAAACTAATTGATGATGAATAATAGATGATGAAGATGCTATACACATAGTTACAAATCACATCTGTTCACTTTTAAATACAGTAAATATCTCCTCGCCCTTTGCCCCCAAAGAGGTAAGTATAGGTGTCGCTACTGAGACCATTTTTCACGAAGATATTTAAGTCCCAAGACATGATAAGTATTGTCGCCGTCTCTCTCGCACGTTACCAATCCCGGGCATCAATTAATTACGTAGGGTGATTTTAGTGAGTTTGGCCTGGTTTCGGCTTGCCCGAAGGTTGTGGCGATAGTCGAATATTGAGATACAGCTTCGCCCAAGAATCGGCCCCGCAAAAAAATTGTTAACAAAAGAAAAATATACCTACATACATGAAATATTAAAGTAGGTATGTTATACGTAACTTACTGATTAGTAGGGAATTTTATATTCAAAGTTGGCAATTGGCAGGTAATTCCACATACTCCTAACATTTCCTCTTCGTGTTTATAATAATTGTTACAATTATCCTGTTATTCAACACAGCGCTCTAATATGTTGGATTAATTAAAAAATAAGTTTACACAATACACGACTATTGGTACCTACTTTATGCATGTGACCTATACATATAAAATGTATATGTTACGAACCGAACTCATTTATATCACCTTTTTGGATTTTATTTTATCTTCTAAATTCAAAAGGTAATGACAATTAGTTACATCAGGAAAGTTGACTGGTTTTCTCGTTTTTGTTGTTAATTTAATTTAAATTATAATCTGTGGTTCAATCCAGCGCCCTATCTTTCATTTCGTATAGTTACGAACAGTAACAGTACACATATATTATATTGAAATAGGCCTTTACAGGCACTTATGAACTCTCTCAACTCTAAGTAAGTACCACTACACCAATTTCCGCCGTGAAGCAGTAGTGCTCTTGCATTACTATGAGATGTTGAGAGATCTCTGACTGCCAAACCGAAGGTCGCGGGTTCGATACCCACCCAGGAAAAACATTTGTGTGCATGAACATGTCTGTTCGGTGTCTGGGTGTAAATTAATATGTAGTATGTATTATAAGTATGTATTTAAAAAAAAAATGGTAGTTGGTATATCAGTTATCTGGTTTCCATAGTACAAGCTCTGCTTAGTTTGGGATCAGATGGCTGTGTGTAAAAGAATGTCCCAGGAAAAAAAAAATAGGTTGTATATCGGTTAGAAAGGTTACAGGCACATGAGACTTAACAACTTCACGTCTCAGGGATAACAACGCATTGTCGATGCCCCTGGTGTTGCAAATGTCCATACGAGGTGACCGGATAACAAAGTGTTATAAGGAAAATACCCATACTAGCAGAGATGCCATATTAAACCTATATGTACATATCACTTTGTAATTATAAACCTACTAGCTGTCCTCCGCGGTTTCACTCGCATTCCTGAGGGATGTTAAATATTCCCGATATAAAGTAGCCTATATGTTATTCCGAGGCAAGTTCTATCTATGTGCCAAGTATCATCCAAATCCCAAACACCCATACTCAGAAACCTTCGCATTTATAATATTAGTAGAATTGAACTTGCGGCACGCCATGATGGCCGTTTTGACGTTTAACAATGACAAAGAAAAATAACCTTTATTCCTTCAGACATAAGGTGCATCTGTTGATCCTACAGCTAATTGTATGATGATGGAAATCAACCTTATTCCAAAGCAATACAGTTTCTTTTCATATGACAATCTGAAACATCAAAACGGCCATCATATCGTGCCGGTAATACTATACACAGAACAAACCAGACAGGTCAGTTGGCTTGGTGGCTAGCGCTCTGTCGGCCAAACCGAAGGTCGCGGGTTCGATTCCCACCCAGGACAAACATTTGTGTGCATGAACATGTCTGTTTGTTCTGTGTCTGGGTGTAAATATCTATATTAGTATGTATTTAGAAAAAAAGTATTATATGTAGTATATCAGTTATCTGGTTTCCATAGTACAAGCTCTGCTTAGTTTGGGATCAGATGACCGTGTGTAAAGAATGTCCCAGAATATTTATTTTTTTATTTAAACAAATATGTTCATGCACACAAAAGTTTGTCTATGGTGGGAAATCGAATACTTAGTTGGGATGCTGATCCTAGCCTAGAATTCTTCTTAAATGCGTTTATGAACAGTTATTTGTTGGATGTCGGCCAGTAGTTTGTCCGCTAGTTTTATTGTCAAACCTTGCCAGGACTGTAACGGGTTCTGCCTCTGATTGATTCGTTTAAACTACATTTGGCATTGTGATTACTCCTATTTTAGTACCATGTATATTGACGGCCCAGATGCTATAGTTGTTACCCTGACTGCGGCTCTATTTCCACACTGAAAAAACTTTTGAGTGCATGAACATAGGCTGTTGGTTCAGTTTCTGTGTTGGTGTTTCACGAGTATAATATATATTTAAAACAAAGCCGGATTAAGCAAGCGCGGGCCCTGTAGCAAATTTTGTCGAGGGGCCTTTGGTTTACTATGGGTTCTTAAGTGGTAAAAAAAAACAATCGTAGGTAGGATAGACACGCGGAGCCCCCTTTGCGCGGGGCCCGTAGCAATGGCTACTTTTGCTACGTGGTTAATCCGGCACTGGTTTAAAATGTAGTATGTACTGCTAATATTGGATTAAATAACCAGTGAACAATGCTCCAGGCAATTTTTCTTTTATTGCAATGACTGACCGGGAAGTATTCACGTAAACACCATATTGTTTGACAATGGTAGGAAAATGGTCAATAAAAATATGATCATGTGCATGTGCTTAAAGCATATTTATTTGTTATATAATATATAGCGGGTTTACCCGAGGGATCTAAAGTTTACCGGATAAAATCGATATAAAGCCGATATCAAAAAAAAATGATAAGTAACGGAATGTTCTATAAACAAAAAAATATATATATTTATGCTTATTCAATCTGAAAATGTAGTTATAGATTAGGTAATATATGTAACTAGAATATACAACTTGAACATAGTTATCGATTTTCATGCCACCTAGAACTAACTTTACGATGTAGAATTCAGGTGTCGGTGTGCGCGCGCATCGTAAAAATTCACTCTCATAATTTTTCTCCATCGCGCCAAAAGAAGTATAAATTCAATTAATTATGTCATAATATTATAAAAATCAAAACACGATGAAAAGCTCATATTGACAAATAGATTGATATAGAAACAAAAACAGTCAATTAATGTCTATGGATGTAATAAAATATATTCTTAGTTTGTGTTTTTCAAAAACCGCCATTTTGAGTTCTTACACAAATTTATTATAATTTACTCCTATATATATCAGATCAAATACATACGGAACAACAGGTCGGTATCTATCAACTAAGAAAAGCAAGTCCGTCTGCTAGTACCTTTATTACAAACACTATATTTACTCTGATATTGTTATGTTCCGTAATTCGTAGTCTGTGGTCATAAAAAATGCATTTTGCTCTTTCAAGGCTATGGGGAACATTAATAAATGGTCAGAGACCTGCCTGCGCAGAACTATTCCTGTTTGAATCCATCGATAATTTCTCCACTTGGAAAAAAAGCTATAAATCGTAGGTACATCTGTTTGTTCTGTTAGTGCTTATTTGTGATTATGGTATAAGTTGTTTTATTGATTTATTATTTACTAGCTGTCCCCCGCGGGTTTACCCGCGTTCCCGTGGGATGTCACATAAAAACCTTCCTCTTCAATCACTCTATCTATTAAAAAATACCGCATCAAAATCCGTTGCGTAGTTTTAAAGATTTAAGCGTACATAGGGATATAAGGACAGATAAACCGACTTTGTTTTATACTATGTAGTGACTTGTGTACGCCCGCGATTCCACGCGCATTCACAGGGGACCTTAAGTTTTCTCACGATCAAATATATGCTATATTTTATTCTAGGGCATGTTTTATCTATGTATATGTTAAGTTTCATCCAGATCCGTATATCTTTGCGTATCTATCCTTGTAAACTTTCGCGTCTATAATATAAGTAGGACTAGCTAACGCCTCGTGGTTTTTCCCGCGTTACTAATGGATCTTGTTTTCCTACATTTTAGCTTTTTGTAACTCTGAACATATTCTAACCGTTAGAGCTGTGACTTAGTCACAAACAATCACCTCTGGGTTTAATTCGCGCCCCTAAGGGATCCGATCTTTTCCCGGGATGCAAAAGTGTCCTGTTACATGCCATAGGCTACGTTTAAAGTTTAAATCTACAAAATCAAAGAACCATACATTCTTGGTACGTTTATACATCTAGTAGGTAATGTACATAATAGTACCCCGTTTTTTTATGGCACGAGGGGCACGGGCCCGACCTCGTAAACTGCGAAGGTAAATTAAATATTTTTATGACACAGAAATGCTTCCAGTGCAGGTTCGAGGTCTTACAAGTAGTTCAGTATGGTAATGACTAACTTAATGTCGTTTTCCATTTGGATAACTGAGTCGGAGATCGGATATGTAACTGCACGTCAGGTCTCGGCCCAAGCCGTTTAAACCGATATCTAAATAATCATTTCTCGTGAGTTCCCAACAACGTCCTGAGTCAAAGTCCTACAAAAGAGGGCCGTTGGACACACCAGAGGTGTTGCTTTATTGACCTTGGTTGAGAGCCCTCAGTACTTTAAAGCCAACGAAGGTCATTCGTTGACCATTTAAAAGGTTTATCATTTCTTTGCTAAGTTCTAAATAAATTCTTCAAGGCAAATTATAAACTTGCCTTATCACTAACCTTTAGCTCTAAATATTAACGAATCGGTATTAGTCAATCAGACCCTAATTCACTTTGATCCGGCTTTATGGAGCAAGTAAAGCCACCATTACGCGCAACGCGAACATGGAACATTTTCTCTATGGAAAATTTTGATTTAGTTAAGCAGTCGGAAATAATGAGTATAATTAAAAAGCGCTGAAAGTGGCCACTTTCATCACCCTTATACAATAATAAAAACATAAATTGCTTAATATCTAACTCCCTTCACCTCACAAACCGATCCCCAAATAATCATTTATTGAGTGACACAGACACAACGACCTAAATTTCTTAACGCTCAACGATTTATACGCATAACCATCCACTTTCAAATTAAAAAAATAAGGTAACTTATTTTCAGGTTATAGTAAAGTTTCCGACACATCACAAAACTGGATAAGCGCAGTAAACCCGTGTCCTTGCGAGGGCACGGACACCGAGGATGCACTTATTACAGACTCGCCGGAACACGTTTTTATATTCATCATCTTACTGTTGATATATTGAGCTGCCAATAGCCCTTCCTCCGGATGAATATTTTTTTGCCGCTTTCCGTCTATTTATGTATTAAAAATAAATCATTAAAAAGTTTTAATAATTGTTTATGGTAAAAATATTCCGACGGGGCATCAGTCACGGAGGTTGTAATTTTTTTGTTTATTGGTTATTTATAGGTAATGTTAATGTAATTCGTTATAATTATTTAAAACCTTAAAATATGGTAATTATATTATCATTGGCGCAATGTGTAAGTATCCTTTTTGTTCTGCATCACATATGACAGACAAGAGATTTGGCAGATTTCGTCGGGCGACGTTGTCCCCGCGGCCTGCCAAGGCAGTCAAGACGCGATCTCTCATTGGAAACACTTTTGCACTCGTTGCAAGGTGTAAAGTATACATGGTCACGAGATGAGTTGGGGCGATAATTTTAATAAAATAATCTTAAAGAAGAAGTTCTAACGTAACGTAGTGTCAGAAAACACCAAAACAGTTAACCGAGTTCATGGGACTGTCAAATATGTTATGGTCAGTGCCTGGATTAAGCAAGCGCGGGGCCCGTAGCAAATTCTGTCGTGGGACCTTTGGTCTGCTATGGGTTCTTAAGTATAAAGTGGTAAAAAAACAATCGTCAGTGGGTGGCCTTAGACACACGGGGCCCCCTTTTGAGCCGGGCCCGTAGCCATTGCTACTCGCGCTATGTGGTTAATCCGGCACTGGTTATGGTACCAGGACATGAGGTTAAGGTTTAGGTTAACTCTGATCCTTAATCCGCAGTCAAAGCAGAATAATAAATTCATCGGAGTTTTTGTTTGGTTAGTAGAAAACCGATCACGTGGCACACCTACCCGCGTAAGGATATAAAGAAAATGGATTACACCTTCGAGTCAGCTTAAAAAAAATGGCACGACCATAGACGCACTAAAATCTTCTGTGAGTCTTCAAGTATCGATGGTAAACTCTGTCATTTGTTGCCCTTCGCTAGGCAGCTGGCATTTTATACACAGCAAACTGCCATACGATGAGCCGCAACCAACACGAGTTGTCTTCTTTCATCTTCTCTTCTTGCACTTTTAAGCATGAAAACCGCGTTGCGAAATCGTAACAAAATGGCGGACGATTTTGACAGGTGTATCGAAGCTGAATGACGTGGAGGGCCACGCCGATGCCAAATACTCATAATAAAAAGTAATTTCAAAAAGTCAACGATGATTTAGTTTAATATAATTATAATAAGAAAACTGAAAGAATGTTCTTGACGGTAAATCGAAAAAAATGTGAGAGTCGTTCTAGTCTAAACAGTTGCACAAAGTGGAAATGGTAACGAATAAATATAGTCTATACTAATACGTGAAGACAAATCTTTATACTCCTTTTTCAGTATATTGCGCGCACGGTAGTATAAGATTTGGCGTAGTTAAAGTGTATATGGAGAAAAAGTTAATTCAACTTAAAGATTTAAGGACTTACGATCCAATTTCGGTCACTGGCAACAAATACTTTTGATAAATGGATTAATGACAAATTTAACAAAACATACCTGAAAGCTCCAGATAATACTACCAGTAATGTACACTACAGCACAATGAATCAATCCCGACCAGCTCCGGTGTTAAATACAGCTTTATCTACGAGGAAAGCCGCGTTATTAAATAAAAGCTGCTAATTGGTGGCCATTGGTAACGTAGTCCAACTGTTTTCAAATACATCCATTTGTATTTTTATGGGTATGTTTGTAATAGTGATGTTCGTTGGCACGGGACAATATAAAGTCCCGGGGTAATGGGACTTTAATTTTTAGTCCCGTTTCCCGGGACTTGGTTCCGGAGAGGTTCACCAGGATCGTTAGCAGAGGTATTACGCAGGAAAAGTTAAATATAATAAAATAGCAAAATTAAAAGCCATTTATTCAATTTAGGCACTATGACACTTATGAAGGTCTCAACTGAAGTTGCCTACGGTTCGGAAGTCGACCCTCAACTGAGAAGAACCAACAAGAAACTGAGCAAGGTAATTTTTTTTATAATCTGACTAATTTTAATAAAATAATCTTAAAGAAGAAGTTCTAACGTAACGTAGTGTCAGAAAACACCAAAACAGTTAACCGAGTTCATGGGACTGTCAAATATGTTATGGTCAGTGCCTGGATTAAGCAAGCGCGGGGCCCGTAGCAAATTCTGTCGTGGGACCTTTGGTCTGCTATGGGTTCTTAAGTATAAAGTGGTAAAAAAACAATCGTCAGTGGGTGGCCTTAGACACACGGGGCCCCCTTTTGAGCCGGGCCCGTAGCCATTGCTACTCGCGCTATGTGGTTAATCCGGCACTGGTTATGGTACCAGGACATGAGGTTAAGGTTTAGGTTAACTCTGATCCTTAATCCGCAGTCAAAGCAGAATAATAAATTCATCGGAGTTTTTGTTTGGTTAGTAGAAAACCGATCACGTGGCACACCTACCCGCGTAAGGATATAAAGAAAATGGATTACACCTTCGAGTCAGCTTAAAAAAAATGGCACGACCATAGACGCACTAAAATCTTCTGTGAGTCTTCAAGTATCGATGGTAAACTCTGTCATTTGTTGCCCTTCGCTAGGCAGCTGGCATTTTATACACAGCAAACTGCCATACGATGAGCCGCAACCAACACGAGTTGTCTTCTTTCATCTTCTCTTCTTGCACTTTTAAGCATGAAAACCGCGTTGCGAAATCGTAACAAAATGGCGGACGATTTTGACAGGTGTATCGAAGCTGAATGACGTGGAGGGCCACGCCGATGCCAAATACTCATAATAAAAAGTAATTTCAAAAAGTCAACGATGATTTAGTTTAATATAATTATAATAAGAAAACTGAAAGAATGTTCTTGACGGTAAATCGAAAAAAATGTGAGAGTCGTTCTAGTCTAAACAGTTGCACAAAGTGGAAATGGTAACGAATAAATATAGTCTATACTAATACGTGAAGACAAATCTTTATACTCCTTTTTCAGTATATTGCGCGCACGGTAGTATAAGATTTGGCGTAGTTAAAGTGTATATGGAGAAAAAGTTAATTCAACTTAAAGATTTAAGGACTTACGATCCAATTTCGGTCACTGGCAACAAATACTTTTGATAAATGGATTAATGACAAATTTAACAAAACATACCTGAAAGCTCCAGATAATACTACCAGTAATGTACACTACAGCACAATGAATCAATCCCGACCAGCTCCGGTGTTAAATACAGCTTTATCTACGAGGAAAGCCGCGTTATTAAATAAAAGCTGCTAATTGGTGGCCATTGGTAACGTAGTCCAACTGTTTTCAAATACATCCATTTGTATTTTTATGGGTATGTTTGTAATAGTGATGTTCGTTGGCACGGGACAATATAAAGTCCCGGGGTAATGGGACTTTAATTTTTAGTCCCGTTTCCCGGGACTTGGTTCCGGAGAGGTTCACCAGGATCGTTAGCAGAGGTATTACGCAGGAAAAGTTAAATATAATAAAATAGCAAAATTAAAAGCCATTTATTCAATTTAGGCACTATGACACTTATGAAGGTCTCAACTGAAGTTGCCTACGGTTCGGAAGTCGACCCTCAACTGAGAAGAACCAACAAGAAACTGAGCAAGGTAATTTTTTTTATAATCTGACTTAGTTGACTTTTTCATTTTGTGAAATGTTTAACATTAACAAATACTAGAAACACTTAAAACTTGTTACATAAATGGCGTTCCGCCTTCATGGGATGTTTAGGAAGTATTTTCAAGTGTAGAAGTAGTCCATATTATGAATATTGTATTATGTGTGATGGAGACTTGTGTATCGCGAGGAGGAAGTTCATATTATACTAGCTTTTCTAGGATACAAAGTGTATTTTCATACAATGTCATCCCCCATTTTACCTTACAGGAAGGATTTTCACAAAATTCATCCGAAGTCTTAGCTGACGCGTTCACTCATTGGTTAGGGTCATTAGGGAAGTTCCTCAGAATTCCGTGTTGCAATTTTCAAATAAATATATATTTATAAGAAAGACAAACATATGACATCACAGAGCGGGACTCGACACATCAATTCATTCTGACGACATGATTTAGTCCCATGGAGTAGTAGAGTTCGTTCGTGCAGACGTCCGGGGAAGTACTACCACCCTAAAGAAGTTTATACTTCAAAAGTGCGTTCTCTGTAACCTATAATCCCCTTTTATTCCTGCTACTAGGCTAGAAGTAACATTAGCCTTCTAACAAGTATAATGTTGCATTGTATTATTTTTACAGAGTAGTTGGCTTAGTGAACCTGACTGCCACGCCGCAAGTTGAGGGTTCGATTTCCACCCAGGGCAAAGATTTGTGTGCTTGAACATCTCTGTTTGATCTGCGTTATGTAAGTATATACATACTACTTGTCCCGGGATATTTATTATTTATTTTTGTTTCGAAATCCCGGAGTGTACTTATCTCCGCGGGCCATCACTATTGGAACGAAACAAAATTCGTTATCGGACTGCGCAGGAAGCGAGGCAGGAAGAATAGACCGCAGCCCGGCGATATGGAATTGTATTAAAACCTTTGCCGCTTGATACTTACTCAGACTCAGAGCTTTTGGTGCGTTAGATACTCTGAGTGGTGTGTCAAGGGTTCGATTCCCAAACAGGACATACGTTTGTGCATGAACGCTGCATATCTGTATTTAGATTCCAGTATTTTTATAAATAGATTTAGATGGAACTTGGCACATAGGTAGAGTATATCCTGGAATAACATATAGGCTACTTTTTATCCCGGGAAACCGTGAAAACCCTCGGGAACGCAAGTAAAACCGCGGGGACAGCTAGTATCATACTATTAAGGATGTATTTCCTAAGACCATTTTTATAGGAATAAATATTCTGGCACATTCTTTACACATAGGCGTGGTCCTTATTAGCGTAGATCGTTAGAGAGAATGACGAGATTAATACACATTTATTTAGAGTGTCCTAAATTCCTAATTGAAGCTTGCAAGTCATCGCGCGACCACAGGAAATGCTTAAAACCATCGTACGAGGGTTTTGATCGTACGATTGTGAAATTAAAGCTACGTTGTCGTTTTAGTGGGCAATAGCTTCCTTTCTCAATGTCACTTGCAATTACAGGCACATGAGACTTAACATAACCCGTCCTACCTGTTATGACTTACGGAGCCGAGACGTGGACACTGACGGTGCGACTGGTTCACCAACTCAAAGTCGCTCAGCGAGCTATGGAGAGAGCTATGCTCGGAGTCTCTCTGAAGGATCGAATTCGAAATTAAGTCATCCGTCAGAGAACCAAAGTTATTGACATAGCTCAAAGGATTAGCAAGCTGAAGTGGCAGTGGGCTGGTCACATCTGACGCAGAACCGATAACCGTCTAGAGTGGAGACCACGGCTCGGTAAACGTAGTGTAGGGCGCCCTCCAGCCAGATGGAGCGATGATATACGCAAGCTGGCTGGCAGCAGTTGGAAACAAAGAGCTGAAGATCGAGCTCAGTGGCGTGCCATAGGTGAGGCCTATGTCCAGCAGTGGACGGAGATAGGCTGATGATGAGACTTAACAACATCACGTCTCAGGGCGACGACCACTTACCATCAGGTGGACCGTCTGCTTGTTTGTCGGCCCAAGTAGTATAAAAAAAAATTCAAAGCAATGTTGCTCAACAGTTAAAACTGTGCATCTTTGTAAACAGCTATTGAAATGACACTGACGCGTGGCGGGTCGACATTTTGCTCCATCGCACGGTCATTTTTATCGCACGTTAAAATGCATCGAGAAAAAAAGAAGTTATAGCTTACATTTGTTGTTTCTTAACTTCTTTTAAATGTTTACACCCAGACATGTACCCTGACTGCCAAACCAAAGGTCGTGAGGCTAAATACACCCAGGTCGGCCAGAGTCCAGAGGCGGCCTTAGGGGGTGGCAAACGGGGCAATCGAAAGGAGAAAGGGCCACGCCATGACCTGCCGCCCGAAGCCTCGCAATGGGTAAGGCCGCCGCTGCCCAGGACAAAGATTTCTGTGTATGAACATGTCTGTATGTTCTGTGTCTGAGTGTAAAAACATATTTATGTCTGCATTTAGAAAAATAAAGTAATTTATGTAGTTCAATAATTATCTGGTTCCTATAGTTCATGGTACATGTCTGTTTGTTCTATCTCTGAGTGTAAACATTTACGTACGTATGTATTAAGAAAAAAAATAAGTTATATAGGTATGTAGTATATCAGTTATCTGGTTTCCATGGTACAAGCTCTGAGTTAGGGATCAGATCGGACCGTGTGTAAAGGTGTCCTTGTATTTTTTTTATTTTAAAGGTATATTAGGGTGTTTTGTGTGCCAACCTTGCTTGATACCCTTAAGTAAAAGATCTGCTGGACACAGTGCTTGGGCGATAGCACCTCAGAGCAAGATCATCTAGGCTTTGTATTACTGCCTTCAAGCGCATCTTCTGACATTGTGAAAACCAACTATCTTGTTGTAATAAAAATCATGGTGAAATTTATGCATTTTAAATTAATATAACGTCTGCCTAATGAGGAAATGTTGCCATTATGCGCCCTGAATACAGGTTTAACCAGAAAATGGTAGCTCTATGGTTTATCGTTGTTTTAAAAATAATAACATGGTTATGGATACACGTTTTAATTAGGCGTAACGAAGTAGGAAAACCACAATAATTCTGTTGTTTTGATATTGACATATTGTGTCATGGTACACATGATTTATAAATATGTTTTTACAATTTAATAACGGTCATTTGTTATCCTTATTATTTTTCATTTGTTTTAAATATCTTTACCTACACATTCCTAACATCCTACTAATATTATAATTCCTAATCTAATACCTTATTTAAACGAGCAATTCTTGTAAATAAGAATATATATAATCTGAATCTCGGAAACGGCTTCAAGGATTTTCTTGATATTTAGTATGCAGGAGGTTTCGGGGGCGATAAATCGATCTAGCTATGTTTCATTTTTAGAAAACGTTGTTTTATCCGTGTTTTCAGGCAATGAAAACTGTCCCAATATCATTAGAATACGAAGGTAAAAGGTTTTCAAGTTCCTTCTTTTGTGAGAAAAACTGTTATTGGGAGCCCTTCATTAACGCTTCTTTCAGCTTAATTCGTATTTGGGTATATATGACAGCTTTAAAAAAAAGAATACGGTAGTAGTTAAATTAGTAAGAAATCCCGAGCAAAGCTCACATTTAGTACCTGGATGGTCCCCAAGCTTCGGCTGGGGGCAAACGATTTTAAATAGTTTAGTTTGCCCTGTTACTCTTTCACGCAACGACTTATTGGATTTGGATGAAACTAGGCACACAAATAGTTTATAACCTGAATTAACATATAGGATACCTTTTTTTATCGGGAAAAAGTAACATCCCTCGGGGACGCGGGTGAAACCGCGCTACACAGTTAGTTAGATACATAATTATTGAAATATCTGTTAAAGTAATCTGTTAGAGTCTGACCATTCATAAGTGCCTGTGAAGGCCTATTTGAATAAATATTTCATTTCATTTCATTTCAGTATACCTACTCGTACATTGAAAAAGTAATAGGTATTTAGAAGTAGTCGCCTCGATAGTCAAGGATTCAAGTTGAGTGTTGAGTTCGATTCCCAGATTAATATTCGTTCGTATCGTTTGCGTATGGCGTTCCTTTGTTCAGAAATAACTACCCTTACCCCGGGATAGGCTGTTCCAACGACAAAGCTGGGTATTAAAAAATATTCTGAGGAATATGGGCATTATTACTGCAGCCTCTGCCAACTTCATCGGGAATAACAGCATTGTAGAATAAGATGCGTTAATAAGTATTATATCAGTTATCTGGTTATCATCATTTTAGCTTTGCTTGTTTTTGTATCACGCAAGAACTTTATTTTTTACATATCTTATGGGTCGACCATCAAGCACCCGGTTCACGTGATGGTATGTTGTCACCGCCGCCTATGGACATTTGCAACGCTAGGGGCATCGCCAATGCGTTGTCGACCCTGAGACGTAAAGTTGTTAAGTGTCATGTGCTTGTGATTTCACCTACCCCCTTAACTTTCTGAACGAAACACAGTAACACAAATGCACTACTGCTTCTCGGCGGAAATGGGTAAGGTCATACTACTTCCCCGGACGAAATCTGCACTAAGAGCTCTACTACTCAAATATGATTTATCTATAAGTTAGAATCATCATGGTTTTATCTGTAAACGGTAAGTTTTTCAGGGTGAAAATATCTGTATCAGTATGCATTAAGAAGAAAGAAGTAGTATATGTAGTATATCAGTTATCTGGTTACATCCTGGAATAGCACATGGTCTACTTTCGTCCCTGGAACATGTAACATCACACGGGAACGCGGGTGAAACCGCGTGGGAGCTAGTAGCTATATAAATAAAATTATATGTAAGTAGCATATCAGTTATTTGGTTTCCATAGTACAAGCTACATAGTTTGGATTAGATTTCCGTATGTTATGAACGTCCAATGATATTTTTGTTTTTTTTTATTTAGACATGTATACTGACAATCAATCAATCCACCCTTAGTTGAAAACGTTAAAACTTCACTAAAGAAACAATTGCCTAAAAGGCTAAACAAAACATACTTACCCTTGATTCACTAATTTGTGTTCTATTTACCTTACATACCCTTTTACAAGGCCACTATGACGGCTACAAATCTAAAATGCAATTTCCCACTTTGCTTCATAAATGTTCTTCTACAACTCACAAATAAAACAAAAATGTTGGGGTAACACTGAGAATATGTTTATCGTAAGCTACCAAATTATTAATTTAATAATATTTTGCTACACTTACGTTGGAGGTCACTTGGTTACCAATGTCAAGTTTTAGGTCAAGGGCATTTTTACGACTGCGCACGTGGGGTTATCGTGTTGCCATGCTATAAAATAGCTAAAACATAAGTAGGGGTTTCTTTTTTTAACGCCTGACGAATAGTCTATGGCAATATTATTTTCTTTCAATATTTATTTTAAAGCTCCAGTATTCAATTAATTCTCCTAAAATAGAGTCATCTATCGATATCTTTGGAATGTTGATTATTTACTTGTACTGCAGGCAAACTAAAATTGGGGTGAATTCTAGACAGATGTCCCCAGGATGGTTGACTTCTGTAACCGTGGATTCCCAAAAAAGTGGCAAGTTATATATAAATTTAGTACCTATATACCTACTTAGCCTATGTTACTTTTGGATAAAGTAGCTAAGGTATCTAATACAGAAAGAAAGATTAAAATTGGTCCAGGAGAACATAATACAACAATACGAGTCTGTTCACTTTGCTATATGAGTGTAGACTACATAGCTTACAAAGCGTACCATCAAAAGCTCTTAGTGCAGAGTTCGTCCGGGGAAGTACTACCACCTTACCCATTTCTGCCGTGAAGCAGTAGTGCAATTGTATTACTGTGTTTCGGTTAGAAAAGTAAGGGGGCCGGTGAAATTACTGGCACATGAGACTCAGCAACTTCACGTCTCAAGGTTGATAACGCATTGGCGATGTCCCTAGTGTTGCAAATGTCCATAGGCGGCGGTGACCACTTACCATCAGGCGGACCGTCTGCTTGTTTGTCGGCCCAAGTGGTATAAAAAGAATACATCCTTACAGACTGTCGCATTTATAATACTAGTAGGACTAGATACTGTGTCGCGGTTTCACCTGCATTCCCGAGGGATTATAAAATAGCCTACGTCACCCGGTAATAGTGTAGCTATCTTTCAGTGAAAGAATTTTTAAAATCCGATGTGTAATGTCGGAGATTCCTCCTACATTTTACCTCTTTCCTGAAAGCTGCCGATGTAAAATCACAGAAAATAAAACTCAATTTTTAAATATATAATGTATAATGCTATAATTATCTAAGTAAATTAACATATTAATAAAATCAAATAGTACATAAATGGAGGTCGAAAACACAAAAAAAAAACTATAATAAACCAAAGTATTTTACATAAAACGATTACACCATACTCATGTTTAAATTATGTGCTCAATTTCATCAAAATCAAATCAGCCGTGATTGAGAAACATCAAAAAATCGTTTACTCATTTCTTTTCAAATATATTTTAAACTAGCTGTCCCCCGCGATTTCACCCGCGTTCCCGAGGTATGTGACATTTTCCCGACATTTTTCCTATGGGGCATATTCCAGGGCATTCACTATATATGCGCCAAATTTCATCTAAATCCGTTTGGTCGATTTTGCGTGGAAGAGCAAAAAAGATCCATACGCACAAACTTTCACATTTATAATATTAGCAAGTAACAAATTTGTTTTTACATGTAATTTATTTTTTATTGTTTGTACAGTATGGTGTAATTCGCAAAAATAATCGAGACCTAAAAGGTCCGTTTTGACAGCAAAGAATATCAGAGAAAAATAATCTCTATTGCTTATGAAATAAAGTTCATCTATTAATCCAATGGTACAACACCACAAACGGACCTGTTAAATGACAATTTTAATTGTGGCAACAAGCTGCCAGATTTATCTATACATTTTTACTGTTTAAATATAAACTGCTTACAACATACCTTCTTATTTTAAGTCGGTTTCTTAGTAATGACTTTATGACCGATGTGCAGAGAAATGTAGTACTCAGTGTTTGTCAAAGATGTGTATTATCGTTTAAGTGCAACCAACAACCGAAAGAAAGCGCAGTTTTTAATTAAAAACATCTGGAATAGGTTGTTAGTGACACTAGCCAATATGACTGAAAGAATTATTGGTAAAATTTACATTAAATGCTTGCAAGAAATCTCATTAGAATAATTACAATTTCTTCTCATTATTTGTGAAATGTGCGTTTTGTAAATTTTAATATATGTAATTTTTTTCGTTTTTCAAAAATCTATCATATTTCCCTTACGAATTTCCATCAAAATCGGTACAGTAGTTTAAACGTTAATAATATGAGTATATATGTACCAGGCGCAAATTGGTTGATAAGTCGACTATCATAATATATTTTTTACATCATAACAGGCATTACGATTTTTTTTTTAAATAAATACAGTAATTCCTCAAAATACAATCAAATTATCACCTGAATGTGATATTTTGATTTAAAAGTAATTAATGAACAAAAATACAATGCAAAAAATACATAATACATACAAAATACATGGCTGCTCTGAAAAGTGTGTAGACTTATGAATCTACTGACGCCTAGTACGGATATGACCATAAGATATTAAATTAAACGAATTACGGGCCTTTCATCCTCTAACATACGAGATGACAAGGACAGGTATAACGCAGTGTATATTTAAACAGTATTAAAAAGATTAACTTAAATCAACATTAAATATCTTATTACATTAGGCCATAAAGCGAACCAATATAAATTCCGCTTCATTGATGCCCGTATCATGTGAAAAACAATTGAATTTATACCTTGAGCCTATGTCACAGTGTTCATTTTCGATAAACATTGATTTATTTTTAATATTAGATGATACGGGCCTAAGACTGAATACACACGGGGCGTTAAGACAGCGTTTTTGAAATATATATAACATACATATCACAAAACTACTTATTGTACCTTATTCTGAAGCAATAAGAATCATTTTACCTGTTTTTCTAAATCATTTTTACCTATTCATTTTTGAAGTGAAACTTCTTATCGAAGGGTTTTGAATTTCTGATCCACACTTTTTTGCGTGACGAAAAATAAACGAATGATTAACACAATCTATGCTATTCAAAAGTGATTGATGAATAATTAAAATGTTTTCTTGTAATACAAAACCTTCACTTCTATCGCGTGTGTTTATGACACACCACATGACAATGCTTGGATGTAGTGCTCGCTTCAGCAGGACACATCTTTATGTACAAAATCTTATTTTGAAAAGTGTAATTGCTGAGTTTATTGCCGGCTCTTCTCAGTAAAAGCAACCTTCCGAACCGGTGTTAGAGTCTGACCATTCACAAGTGCCTGTGAAGGCCTATTTGAATAAAAATATTTCATTTAATTTCACTCTGTCTTTTTTTAAATTAACAGACCTTTGTTAAGCTTTGGGGACATCATCACTTAATAATAAAAATTATACGCTGGCACATTCTTTACACGGCCAACTCGAATTGCGTCACCTTCCAGTAAGACTTATCAGTAAATTCAACACGTGTTAAGGAAAAAGGCCGCCGATAAAACGCCTCGTGTGCACCCGCCTTTAATATTATAACGCGTAAAAATCGAAAATAGCAATTTTCCTTTTACCCTGCCAAATCCACGCGTACCAGCAACGACTAATACATACGATATTGACCCTTAAAGCTCGTGCATTAAAGTCTAAGTTGCTGTGTGCATTATATACTTTACATCACGCGCATACAATTTTTAACGTTAATACTTAAAATATAAGATCGATTGTCGTATGCGTTTGTAAAGTTTGATTTGGTTGTAATATGTATAGGGTTGCCAGTGTTATTTGATTTAAAAAAAATACATTTCAATAATATTTATCACATCCTTTAAAATATTGTAAGTTACACGTTACAAAAATTAATGGTATCATGATAAGTTAGGGTTGCGTACCAAAATATAAACAAAAGAACTATTTGTATATGTGTCACTACTGTTTTTCCCAAACAACAAATGCTTGAAATTGAGTACAGTTTAACATTTTGAAATAACTTCATTTGTATTGAAAAAATCAGGCAGAAATCTGAACGAGAGATTAGTACTGAAAGTACTGTCATAACAAACTTTGCACAATCCATAACAATTTCATTTCACACGAAAACTTCGCCCAAAAATGTATAAAATTCGTCCCCTCTCATATCCGAAGTTAATGTCCCTTTAAAACCGTATCATTTTTGTAACATCAAGCCCAACGCTATGGAATCCAGCCATGCCTTTCATACATCAGAACGCACATTATCCCGCGTACCTAGTTTCCCCCTGACAGGTCATCTATCTGACTTATCAGCGCTTTGCAGATGATTTGGAGCATCAGCGAATGCAAACTTCAACCTATACGCTTCAGCAACAAGCATACTTATATTAGAATCCACCCAATTCTGCGTGGGTACATTCTGGAGCAGTATCATGAGACCCTGGAAATCTTTCTCCATCATTAATCGTTCTCGCCAATGAAGCAAGAAGGCGGCGCAAGTGTACAATTGGAATATCGCAAAGCCGTCCGATTCGGCAAGGTAGGTGTCCCATAAGCGGATTGTGCAGGCCAGGGGTATCTCTCTAGTTAGCAGGTTGTTCATCCATCTGAATGAAAATTGGAGGTAGTCGACGCCGTGCTGCTGGAGGTGTTCGTGTAATGGACGGTCGATGCGGCGGATCAGCTCTTTTAGCTGGTTTACCTGTAACAATTGACATTTAAATTTAGAACAAGCTATGCCCTCGACTTTGTCGCGTGACAATTCAAAATTAATGGTATTTTTTTCGAGAGCAATTTTGATGAAATAAATCCTATATGTTGCTCCAAGCTGGACGATTTTTAATAAATAAATGTCCCAAGACATTCTTTACACATGATTACCTGATCCCAAGTAAAGCAGAGTGTACTGCTTGTAGTATGGCTACTAGGTAACTGATATTGTACTTTTTAAATACATACTTATATAGATATTTACACCCAGACACAGAACAAACAGACATGTTCATGCACACAAATGTTTGTGCTGGGTGGGAATCGAACCTGCGACCTTCGGTTTGGCAGGCAGGGTCGCTAACCACCAAGTCAACTGGCCTTTCAAAATGTTAGTTTTGTTGTTGGTTTTTTATTAATTAGTACCTGAAACTTCATCTCGAAGCCTCGGTGGGCGTGTTCAAACAAACAAACTGGCAGACAAGCATTTCATAAGTGGTCTTATTTTAATTAAAGTTTAGTTTTAGTTAGTTTATTTAGTTATTCCGTACTAACTGACCCGACAGACGTTGTCCTATCTTAACTTTGAATATTGAATTCGATACTTCCGATTTAATCAACCGTGAAATGTGCACTAAGAAATTATAATATAAATTAATTATTTTATCGATATAATTCCCACCCATGCCTCTGTTTTAAACGATATTGTCAAACGACTGACATTTATGTGAAAAACCATAAGGTTACTTTATAAGAGTTTATATCGTCAAAAGCGGTAAGGTTACATTAGAAAATTTAAAATGGTCGTTATGTTGTCTTAAATTTTCTAATTTTCCGCGCAACTTTCTTAATTTTTATCTTTCATAAGAACCTTCTCCTGGCAATAGCAAACACAACAAAAAAAGAATTAGCCAAATCGGTCCAGCAGTTCACGCGTGATGCCGTGACCAAAGGAAATAGGGATTCATTTATATACTCGTATCTATAGATATAGATTAGGTTCCTGACCCAAATAAAAGAAAGATAAATAAATCGCATAGCAAATATATTACTATTCCTTTTCATCTTATTAAAACAGAAAGAGATGCACATAGTTTAAACTAATTAATGCGATGTAACTCAGCAATTGACACCGTTGTCAACAATATCCCCAAGTTGTTATTTAACGGAATATACCGCACATCTAAATTTAAATATTACTGTTAGGGTTGTTATTTTCCTTGTATATCTTTATATGGTTTACTTGTCGTCAAACTATGATAATAATGTTTATTTCATTAACTTATTAACTTGCTTCTGCCATGCGGTTTCACTTGTGTTACATTCACAGAAATTAAATTCCAAACCATTTCTTGTATAACACTTGGGCCGACAAACTGGCAGACGGTCCACCTGACGGTAAGTGGTCACCGCCGCCTAAGGGCATTTGCATCAGGGACATCGCTTGCTTAGACGTGAAGTTGTTATGTCTGTAATTTCACCAGCCTCCTTACCTTTCTAACCGAAACACAGTAATACAAGTGCACTACTGCTTCACGGCGGAAATGGGTAAGGTGGTAGTACTAACTCGGTCGAACTCTGCACTACTAATCTATACTTTCAATTTATAAATTTAAAGTTCAATTTATGCTCATTAGGGCGCTAATGAAGGTCAAAGGCTAAGGTCAAAAACTTAAACTACAACCGAAAAATCGGAAAGAAACTCAGCAAGGGTACATTTTTTCAAATAAATTATATTAAGTGAGCTCTTTCCGCCGGGACGGTAATTTCTAGTCTATTTCTGTCTGTCTGTTGTTCTTCTAACCTACACAATACAGCCTATCAAGCAAATCAATTAGAGAATTTCTTCTGTAAGGCTATGTGTATAATACTAAATAGCTAAATGTAAAATATTGTAGCTTCAGTAACTTTAAATTTGACCTTCATAAGTGCCTTCCGAGGGCATAAACTGAATAAATGGTTTTGAATTTTGAAATTTGAATACTACACACTTGGGCTAAACCCAGTTTCAAGTATAAATTTTTTAAAGTTTGTTTTTTTTTTAATGTTTTATTTCATTTTGAGTGAACTGTGATAATGTTTTTGTGAAATATAAAAGTTATTTGTTACACAAGAGTGCAAAGTTGCTTTTCATGAGGTGAAAATTTTTTGCACTTTATCCACTTGCAGATAAAACTGGCTCTTGCACTCAGATATCGAAGATCAAAAATACTCTTTCCGAGATGGGGGGATGAAAATATTTTTTATTTTCGTTGGCTCAAGCTTTCATTTGTCGAGTATAACGAATAAAAAAAGATATACATAGCTAAGTAAGCACTTAATTTTTTTAATAATATAAGTGTTATCATTCCATCGTACGATACAATTGATATGCAATCGACTTATTATTGCGATAATTTTGATTTATTTCACTGATCATCGGCACTCGGGTAGCTACTTTTTTAATCAAATAAATATTAACTCACGCCCATCTGATTCCAAACTAAGCAGAGCTTGTACTATGGAAACCAGATAACTGATACTACCTATACAATTTTTTTTTCTAAATACATACTTATATAGATATTTACACCCAGACACAGAACAAACAGACATGTTCATGCACACAAATGTTTGTCCTGGGCGGGAATCGAAATAGCTACCTCCGCGCCATCGGCTTGGCAGTCAGAGTCGCTAACCACCAAACCAACTGGCCTGTCTTATATATTATATTATATGTTACTATACTTATATAGATGACGGGTCAGTTGGCTCGGTGGTTAGACACCCTGCCACGCCGAAGGTCGCGGGTTCGATTCCCACCCAGGACAAACATTTGTGTGCATGAACATGTCTGTTTATTCTGTGTCTGGTTGTAAATAACTATATAAGTATGTATTGTAGTTTCATACTATTTTTTACTATGAATAAATTATTATAATAATTATTATTTATATTATAAAGCCTAGATAGGCCTCATTGTGGATTCGAATCCACGGCACATTCGACGTAAAAAAAATACACTTAAAAGTACCTATATTTTTTTTAACTACAACATTTATTAATCTCTTCTCATGACGGTTAAGATTGGCGTGACTTGATTCAGACGGGGTTCAAATCTCAGCCGGGAAACCATTACATGAATAGGTCTAGATTTAAATATAAGGTAAGTTAATATATAATATAGCTCCCATAATCCCATAATCACATAACTCCAAATATCCCATTATAATATTATATTGTAAGTTTTACTTAGTTATTTGTACATTTAATGATTCGCTACATACAATTTTAATGTGATTGCATGCTGTGGTTGTCTTTTATTGTGTTTATTTCTAACATGTATTTTTATATTTGCTTGCGGTCGCTCATTTCCCTACAATATGGCGAGGAGGGCGATGGCTGCCACATGCGTCATACTTGTGAACAGGTGCTGCTTGTGGGGGCTAGTCAGCTTTAGTTTGTTTGTATTTTTTAAAATTATTATCATATTATTATTGCTTAATAATTCGGGAGCTATCCCGAATTATCGTACCGTGGCTCATCAACGACTCATCAAATTCCATTGAACTATTGCGTATTAATGTATTGTTATCTTTTGAAATCATTCCTTTAGTAAAATTCACTTTTCGTTCTTGCATCGAACAATCGTCACGCTCATTTAGTTGTAGTAATTAATTGATGTAATATTGTAGTATAATTTATAATTAAATAATTATAAAATTAACTTCAGTTTTTTTTGCGTCCTCAACGGCTGCTGAACGTAATTAATATACGTTAGAAAAACCTTATTAATAAATAAATAAATAATAATGTATGTCACCGTAATTTTGTGAACACCGTTAGCTTATACCCTATCTAGCGAGATTGTAATATTATATATATGTAGTAAATTGTGAACTAGACTATACTGCTTACAATATTATTTTGAAAAGAGTAATTGCTGAGTTTCTTGCCGGCTCTTCTCAGTAAAAGCAACCTTCCGAACCGGTGTTAAAGTCTGACCATTCATAAGTGCCTGTGAAGGCCTATTTGAATAAATATTTCATTTCATTTCACAATATTACGTATTCTCGACAGTTTATTACCTATCCATAACAAACCCTCAAATTGTGAACCTGCACTTATCGGCACATACACCTGCACCTACCGAGATTGCGTTTAGTAAACAGTCTTATGCCACAGTGATAAGGTGGAATTTGAAGAAATGCCAGACTTGTTCACACACATTACCGCCAATTGAGCCGAAATGGAGTTTAAAGTCTTTTATATAAGGTATATACTTAATTAATTCAAAGGAATATTGACAGGTGGTGGAGTTAGACACAAGCCATGAAGATTTTTTTTTTTAACCTTTAGTGCGTTAGTTAGTCTTGTAACTTCTAAATGATTTGAGCAATTTAAATCATATTGACACAATATATTTGTTTAGTACAATTGATGATTCATAGCTATCCGACAGATGGCATTATAATCAAGTTATTAACACATCGCGCCACCTACCGGAGCAACAGAACGTTAACCGAGCCATCTGACTATAGTAATTTTGAAATAGCATGAGTTTTAAAGATTCCTTAATGTTTTATGTTTATTTCAACATAATAAGGGGATGCTGTAATAGAGCAAGGTATCATGGAGCATTTAGTGTAGTATCTCAGAGTAATCAAGTGATATTTCACAAGATATGGGTAAAAACCTTCAACTGTCACAAGTCATCCTATGTGAAAAAGATTTTAAATATATACAACTTGCTGTACCCCGAGGTCACCTGTGTATTGCCGGCATCGCGGGAAAAGTATCAATAAATATCGCAACAGTACGATAAGGGCTTATCTCAAAATTTTGCGAAATGGATTTACGATCATAGAGAGACTAAACAAAGTACGCTTTATCCGATGAATAGTAAAACATAGTCAATTTAATGATAGAATAAGCATACCGATACTTCAGCCTCTTTAACACCGGGACCCACCCTCCCCGCTCAGTGCGAAAGTGACCCAATCAGAGATGTGCCAAAAGGATTTTTTTGAGTTACGCCCCTATCGTTCTGAGGGTGCGATATATAAAATTAGCTGTCCCCCGCGGACACCCGCGTTCCCAAGGGATGTTACATATTTCCGGGATAAAAATCGTATATGCAATTGCCAGATATGCTAAATTTCATCCAGGTCCGTCCAGCCGTTCTGGCACGATTGAGTGAAACCATCCATCAAAACATTCGCATTTATAATAGTAGAAAGATGAATACCTTATACTGGATCCCGAGTTGAGCAAATATGTAATTATCTTGAATGCTATCGAGGAATTTCGACAGGCACCAGAAGGAGTCAGCCTCGATGATATCCCGCTGTTCCACTGTGAGCTTATCCAGTGGATAGTTGTCTAACTCCTCACCAGGGATGGCTTCTTGCAGGAAGACCATGAAGAATGGAGTCACCAGGTCGTTGATGCCTTGGACGTAACCTGATGCTGGGTGTCTGATAGCCCAGATGTAGAGGATGCGTTCGAACATTACCTGCGGAGAAATAATCATTTAATTACAAACTTACTTAACTTTTTTTGATTTGTAAATGACTTAATGAAGTGTTTTGAAGACATTACAATATTTAACTTGGTCTGGGTTCCTTTAGGTAGCTTCAGTAACTTTAAATTTGACCTTCATAAGTGCCCTCCGAAGGCCTAAACTGAATAAATGGTTTTGAATTTTGAATTTTTGAATGTTTCCTTTAGAAAGTAACTTAAACTTTATAACTAATGTGAGAAGGAAGTTGGTGCCGCATTCAGGTTAAAAATCAAAGGGTTTTATTCAGTTTATGCCAACTATCGATTAAAATACAATATCCCATAAGTTTGGAGATAATAGCGCCATCTGTTAGTCTGTGAGGAAAATAAATACTATAGTTTACACTCAGAGAATCATGGCTGTTCTGATGTGTTATTTTGTTTAGTTTATACCTATTGTTTGTCCACAATCTCAACATGTTAGTCAGGAAGTGGTCAAAGGTGGTGAGCACACTAGTGTTAACTTTAAAGGTGAAGGTGGCCACTCAAGTACTAAAATGCTAATGTATGTTATTATTTCCTTTGCTGAAACGTCAACCCTTCCACTGAGCAATGATCGCCTTAAAATCGATTTTATAGGGAACTAAATTTATCATCTGCCTATTGAAGCAATATGTATAAGGAACTGTACATAGAAATGATTTAAATTCGTGTTCCTTTACCAGATACAGACGCCAAGTCTGTGAGTTAAAACTATAGTACAAAGTCATTTAAATTTTATTTTTCCTCCGACATACTGACAGAATATGCAAGTACCATAGTCACTGCCGGCTATAGACATTTGCAATACCAGAGTCATCACCAATGCGTTGCCGACCGTGAGACGTGAAGCTGTCAAGTCTCATGTGCCTGTAATTTCACCGGCTAACTCACATTTCTAACCGACATACAATAAATAAAGTGCACTACTGCTTCACGGCGGAAATAGGTAAGGTGGTAGTACTTCCCCGGACGAATTCTGCACTAAGAGCTACTCTAATCCTCTTAAATCCTTATTAACAAGATTGTAATAATAAATAAATCACCTCAGCCTGATCCAAAACTCAACAAGGCTTGTGTGAAATAAAAAAAAACACTTATTCAGTTTAGGCCCGCAGAGGACACTTATGAAGGTCCAAGTTACACAAGCTACAAGCTACGCTATGGAAACCAGACATCTGATATGTAGTGTATCAGTTACATACTTATATAGATATTAACATCCAGACACAGAACTAACAGACCAAGCCAACTGGCCGAATCTAATAACTATTACCTATCGAAATAAGGGTTAAAATCACCTGCACAGTTATCTGCTGAAACAGAGCAACCAGTGGACTCATTCGTGGTATGTCAATATGTATCTGCCTGTAAGTATCGTCGTCTCTCTCTGCATCGTAGTACTGTCTCACGAGGTGTTTGTAGTCGGCGCGCTTTCGGTCTAGCGTCTCCGCGCGCCGCTCGGAATTGGCCGGTAAGTAGCCAGCCAGGAGGCGCCAGGTTATAGCTCGCGCCTGCAATAAGTAAAATAATATAAATATCCTGGGACATTCTTTACACACGGCCATCTGATCCCAAACTAAGCAGAGCTTGTACTATGGAAACCAGATAACTGATATACTACATATACCCACTTATTTATTTTTCTAAAGTACAGTAAATAAACCAGAGCTTGTTGGAAACTAGAAGACTTATATACTACATACACTTATTTTTTAAAAACATACTTATATAGATATTTACATCCAGACACAGGACCAACAGAGATGTTCAAACAAATATATAGGACAGCTAGTCTAGCTAGTAACTTACACTATCCTGAAAAATAAAATAAAAGATTTTATTTTGGGATGGACTAAAAGGCTTTTCAGTGAGCGCAGAGGGCTCTCGACCGAGGTAATCCATGTTGTAAACTATCTATGTGCCAAGTTTCATCTATCTTTTAGTAGTTTATGTGTGGCAGTAACCAGTATCCACCCTCACTAATTTTCCCATTTAGAATGTAAAAAAAAAAGTATAAAGCCAATGGTCCAGGCCTATGTGTGAGTGCCCATCCCTAGGTGATATGACAATACTTTTTATTTGAAATTAAGTAAGTTAAGTAGAAAGATGTGCCTTTGAACAAGACAGAAAACTATCAAATACATTAGTATCTGTAGCCCAAAATAGTAATGTATCAATGGTCCCGCTGCTTTAAACAATCAAAGTTGTTTAAAACTTAAATCCATGTACAATTCCTGCTCTTCTCTTTCGTCTTTCTTTTCCCGAAATTTAAATGAGTTTACTCATTTTAAGAATTTACTCATTCCAAAATGGTTCCCTTTACTCCTAGTTCTTGTGACACACAATGGCTAAAGTGACTTTAACGGGACTAAACTTTAATTATGAAAGTCTGATTATTTCTCTTTTCATCCTATTAAAATAGAGAGAGATGTGCATAGCCTTGATTTAGTTGAGTGATGCAAATCAGAAGATGCATCAGTATTCACCATATAAAATTAAAAAAAATATCTCTTGTTTTATAGAACTTAATGTTTCTATGTTCTGACCTAGATCACTACTGAGACCCCTTCTGGGATAATTGGTGAAATATTATTTAGTTAATACAATGTAATGAAACATATTTATTCAAATTGGCCTTCACAGGCACTTATGACTGGCTTGAACATGGTTTAGAATATTGTTTTTACTGAGAAGTAAAGTAACTTTTCTCTGTAAGAAAAGAGTGAATAGGCTACTAACGGGAAAGCGAGCTCCATCTTTAGCCTCATCTTCACTTACCGTTGTCTTATCAGGTGAGGTTGAGGCTAATCGCAAACCCGTCAGTAAAAAGAAAAAAAAGAAGTGGCAGCAAAAATCAAATACTCTCAGTTAATTATTTTTAACACATATTATTAGTTAACACTGAAGGTTGTTTATGCTAAGAAGAACCATCAATAAAGTCAGGAATTCCTGTTAGATTTGACTACTTCTAGAGTGCATGTTTTTGTGGGTAAATAGTTTACTAAAAACCACCATTAAGTTACAAGACACAATGAAAGTTAAGATAATATTTTGTTATCTTAATTGGACTTTTAATTACTATATTAGTTACTTTGTTCTACATTATTGTCTGTATGAACATTCTGGCTCATACAATGTCTGTTGTACAGTCACAAAATCATAAAGATTATGATATTGTCATAACTTCTTCTGGGTCAGTCAATGGTCAAACACAAGCGCATTTTAAACAAAGAAAAACTAAATATATTTATTAAAATATGCTGTCACAAGCATTTATGAATAGACTCTAACACCTGTTAGTAATATAATAATAATAATATTTATTTCAGCAAAACACACAGTTATTACAAAATTCAACAGTAGTATAATGATAATTAAGAGTTTTGCAGATTTAAACTAAGTAAGGTTGCTTTTGCTGAGAACAGCATCAGAAGACTTGACACAAAAGAATAGAGGTGAAGTTTGGCTATATTTAACACACTACTGAGTAAGAAACCTGAATGTGATCTGTTTGCGGACGGATGGCAGACAATAATTATGGAATGCTTGAGGTATTATGAGACGCTACAGTGACAGGTTTAGTTTTTATAAATTTTTTGATCTCATTTATTGTTATCCTTTTTTTTGTAGATATGTGTAATTAGTGTTATTGGTGAAAACCGTTCTAATTGTTAAAATAAATGATTTATTAGAAATGCTGGTGAATCTACGGGCAGTAGCTAATCATTTATACATAATGGTACAAAGACAACACACTATTGAATTAATTAGATAAGATAATGTAACAACTGTTACAAAGATAGTAAGATTGTTAACTATGGACAGTAAATTCCTATGAAAAAATGCAAATAATCAAACTGCCACATACTCTGTTTTTTGTTATTCTAGCAACACTCACCTTCACAGGTATACCAGACCAGCTGAGCTGCTTAAGCTCGTCCAGATTTATCACAGAGCTTTCGTGGAGCTGCTGAAATCTCTCTAACTTAGACTCACTGCTCTCTTCACGACTAGACAAGGCCGACAGCCTGACCGGCCTCGGACGACCTGGATAGTGACGCATCGGACCTGAACTTCCCCCTGAACCACCCCCAACTTTACGGACTTCATTCTTACGTGGGACAACATCTTCTTTCTGTTTCACAGTCTCTTTTACTTCACTATTTTTGATTACGTTCTTACTACTATTCCTATGCGAATTTATAACGTTTAAAGCCGCTGTCTGCGATATGGCCTTTGATATCTTCGTTTCCGCGATGCCGGAGATGATGTCGTCGTCGCCCAGGTCCCAGGCGTCGTTCACGGACGCCTGGAACTGTTGATACGACGACCCAGACATAACCTCTTTTTGTTTGACCCTCTGACACGGTCTGCCCGGGATCGCGCGTTTAGGTGTCCTCCAAAATGTATCAGGTAACCCGTTCTTGTCATATTCGGGTTGGTGACTTTCCATAATAGAATATAGCTACAAACATTCTAAATATCTTTGTTGAACAACAAAATTTACAAGGAAAATATTTGATATGACATATCACTGGACATCATTCATAGACAAACAATGTCCCGTTACGTCACTGTCGTCACAATTGTGTACAGTTTGTAATTCTTTATTATGTCTCTGTCATTTACATACCGATAGATAGGGATAGCACAATATGAATATGCCAATGAGCTGTGGTATTTATTTCTGATTATGTATCTGGAACGCCCATAACCATAGTCATCAATACGTCATAGATAGTAACTTATTGAATCACTTAAAAGGTTTTTTGCTCCTGAATCAATTAATTGAATGAAGCCTCATTGTATAATACATAAATAATGCAAATTTAACATTTATTTTGACAAATATTTGTCATCAGAATCGCCAGGCAATGGAAATATATTTTAGATTTTTTTAATAATTACTAAACTAGGTATATTTTTGCTGAATGCAGCAAGATTGTTCTAAATTTTATGAAGGATTTCTTAAAAAAACTGTTGAAGTTTAAGATTAAGTGAGCAAAATTTATTTTTTTACCAGTAATCCATCAAGATAAACTCGAATCATTCATAGCAATCGTCTCCATGAAACTTATTAGATCAATATCGTGTGTGCCTTGAACTCGTTAAAATGGCAAGTCCAAACCTAGAAGATTCTTCATCGATGTTTATGCAGAAAAAAGATGCAAAGAAGTCAGAAAGCCCTGAACCTTCTGCTGGACCAAATTCGATTGTAAAACAAAATTTACCCGCAGAAATCATTACAGTAAAAGATTTCTTTGATTTTATGAAAACTGCCTATCAAGTTTATGAGCATTTAGAGGGCGATGAGGATGAAGGATCCAAGATTAATTGGGAAGAATTAACGAAATTAACTGTAATCAATCATGTGATAGAGCAACAGGAACGGGACCTCCTATACCAAACAGCTTTCACTGAACAGAAGCCTATTACAAGCAAAAGCGATACGGCACTAGAGAAGACCAAAAATGATATAGAGAAGATTGAAAAACGATTTAGTTGCAGTGAAGTTGAGGGTATGTATTTAAATGTAAAAATAAAATCTTAAATAAAGTTACTACTAGCGCCATCTTGTGAAAATATAGCGATATATTTTTACAGGCAAGTTTCGAAGACGATCTTTACCACCTGAGGCAAGAGTCGAAATGCTCGGTGTTTGGACTGAAGCAAACCTTAATTGTAAATTAAATGATGTAAGTACACAATAAATAAAGAATTATAACGCATTTAAACATGTTATAAGTGTCTCCATTTTTTAAATTAATTTTTATAGGTATAGTATTTGTTTGATTTTACACAAACGACAATAGATGTCACTAAATCAGATTTTTGATTTCAGGTAATAAATGAAGGCATATTGGATTCAATTTTGCCATATTTGGTGGGGTACAAGAAGCCTTCAAAAACATCAAGCGTTTACGCGCCTATCATAAAGAAAGTACCCTCAAATACCGGTACTGAAATAAAAAAACCGGCAAGTTTTGGAGGTAATAATAAAAAAATACCTATTTATGTGGTCGTAGAAGGTACACTACTAATTCCAATGGATTACCTAAAAAACACTTTGACTTTTTTTGTGTTTTTAGGATTTGTTAATGAAAAGGAGTCTCGAGATCGTCTGGGTCGACGTAAATCTTCTGTAATTGCCGCACAAGAAAAAATCAATCAAAAACAAGAGTAAGTTTTGTTTTCATTACTGTAGGATAAAAAAAATGAAGTATAAAATTATTCAATAACTAAATGTAAGAAACTCTAATAACATAAATAAAACATTAATTTCATCTCATAGTATAACATCCGATATGGTCTAGTGGCTAGGATACCTGGCTCTCACCCAGGAGGCTCGGGTTCGATTCCCGGTATCGGAATTACTTTTTGAACTTTTTTTCAGCGGCGATGTTGAAATCCACGTATGTGACGAAGTGAAGGGTATGAAGAAGGACTTCAGATGTCCGCAGAAGCTTCTGGTTTCTAAGATGGGGTACTTCGCTGACGTCACTGCCGGTCAAAGACTTGAGGATATGGACATTTCGGTTCATTGCGATATTCAGGTACATGGTATTATTTTTTGCAATCTAACTCGATGATGAATTCACGCAGTGACTATTCCGTCTCGCTCGCGACTTTGCAATAAGATGAGAGGTCCGCTAACCGCATGTTCCGTGTGTGATCAGTCGTTTGAGGTTTGGTTTGTGAATAGCACGGTTGAGCCGATATCCTAGCCCCGCAGGAGGCATGTTCATCACAGTTGTTTAAATAACCTCGGTGAAGAGTTCTCTGCTCTCGCCGAATTGTTTTGCGTAACAGTGTAACAATCATCAGAGGCTAATCTTTCATTCAAATAAATGAATGAATTGAATTGTAAAAAAAACATTTGAAACAATAAAAAAACGTTTGTACACTTTACATTATGACCCTGGAACCACTACACGCATTTTTATGCGGTTTTTACATCATTTTTTTTTACATGCGAGCGCATCAATGAAAAATGTCACAATAACGGGAATAAAATATTCCTTTAGATTTCTTTGTGCGCGTTTGACAGCTAGTTAAATAATAAGAGTTTATCAGATTTTCGACTGGCTGATGCGCTGGGTGAAGAGAGACTCGATCCTGGTGGCGGACTGGCCGCTCCTCGACCCTCACAACGTGGTGCCGATATTGGTATCTGCTTCATTCCTGCAAGTAAGTACTTACAGTTAGTAGGGTAGTAGTTAGTACGTAAGTACAAAAAATTCGTTAATCGTGAAATTATTTAGGTATTTTAGAATTTCGAATGGGTCCAACATCCTGGGGGCCCACCCCATTTCGTTCCATTCCATCCAAAAACGAAAAATTCAATCTAGGAAATGTCTCAAAACATTTTTAAAAGATTTTAGATCACGATCGAACATTAATTTCGGCCTTGTGTAAATACATTCAGTCTTGTAGAAACAAGGGATTAGTCCCTAATGCCCTGATGTGTTCTTCCGCAAGATGGAGCCACTCCTGCATGACTGCCTCATCTACTGCCACGCGCACATCAACGAGATCGTGAAGACTTCTACCAATCTCGCCTGCCTGAGCGACGCGCTCCTCACCAGGTCATGTAGTTTTTATGTAGATAATATAAACGGTTTTTTAGCTAAGCGAGTGTGCGAGTAGGCGAAGTGCTAAAGTCTGGACACCTTCCATCTTCTCTCGCTGTATTGTTTCTGTATGTATCTTCTATAAGTTCAAAACTCAGTATTTCTTAGAATAATTGGACATAATCATAGCAACTGTGAAATATTTTGATTTAAATAGGCCTTCACAGGAACTTAAGAATAGCCTGAATCTAATACCGTTACAGAAGGTTGTTTTTACTGGGAATAGCCGTCAATAACTCGAAAATGTACTTTTCAAAACCAACTTGGTTTGGTCTCGCTGGCAATATTTGTGGGTTATGTCGAAAATTATTTTAAATATTGACTGTAAGCCACAAACTGAAGCAAGCGATTCGTAGCTCATCTTTAGTAGGTATAGTTTATCCCCAATATATTTAGATTAATGAGTAGTATATCTCTTAGTACAGAGTTCGACCGGGGAAGTACACCCTTACCCATTTCCGCCGTGAAGCAGTAGTGGCCTTGTATTTCTGTTTCGGTTAGAAAGGTATGGGGGCCGGTGAAATTACAGGCACATGAGACTAACGTCTCAGGGTCGACAACGTATTGGCGATGCCTCTAGTGTTGCAAATGTCCACAGGCGGCCGTGACCACTTACGTGACCACGTGTTTCCCTTATGTGTATTTAGATGACTGTCCAATGTTTAGATTGGCAGCAATGTACACAAATGCTGAGTTGGAGGCGATCAGGGATCGGAAGGACAAGATCCAGTCGCGACTTTACTGCAAGATGATCTTGTCTCTAGCTGAACCCGTACCGGAAACACTGAGGGGGCACTATTCTACTTTAGCCACGCTTTTTAAGTGCAGCAAGTGAGTTTGTTAAAGTTTTCTTGACTTTGCTAACTAATTTATCTAATAATAAATATCCTAGTACATTCTAAGCAGATCTTGAACTGTTGCAACCAGGTAACTGATAATATTTCATATTACACAGTATGTATTAAGTTTATAAACACAAACCCAGATATGTTCATGCACACAAATGTCTGTCCTGGGTGTTGAGCCACAAACTGCGGTGTGAAAGTCAGGGTATCTAGCCACCAAGAACCGGCTCTAAACGAAGTAATATTTTGTAAATGGTGATGAACCTATATGAACATACTTTCGATTTTAATTTTTCCTTACCTAACTTACTAAAAAATAATAAACCTTACTAACTCTCCCCCGCGTTTATCGATATCATTATTATATATTATAACCTATAACCATCTAAGAAAAAATCCGCGTCGAATGGTCATAGCAGTCCCATCCCGATATGTTCAGTAGTTTTGAGGTGATGGTGCGTCAAAGGAATCCTATTTTCCTTTTATATGTATATATAGATTAATAGCGGTTTTTATACTGTTCTTGTTAATATGCATTTCTTTAACATGACCAGGTGTAACAAACTCCTCGGTCGTCACATAGCTGAGCAGGTCCCGTGTCAGCCTTCTATGATGCGAATCGACCGCCGAGGGAACGTCATCTCTACGCATACCAAGTTAGTCAAGACCTATTCTAGATATAAGCGATATATGTGGTACCGATATCAGTTATCTGGATATTTGCCATTCTTATTCTCCATCGGCTCCAAGGGCCCCGCAATCCAAACGGCCCCCTTAGTTCCTATCTGATCACCAACTGATAACCGATGTCACGCAAGGAATGTTAGGCATTGGACGGCCTTAGATTACAGGGCATGCGTCAGATAGTCTCATCAGATCGGCTCGGTATATCGCACTCTTTATGATGTCATATCATAGTTAAGGGGGCCATCATCCTAAAGTGCTCAGGGCCAAAAGGCTAAAGACGGCCCTGTTATTAGTGTGTGCCATATGCCTTCGCGGCGTACATCTTGACTCTATTTGTAACCTTCTACTTACCATGGCAATTTACAAGTGCAAGCTACCAACTAACGTGAATAAAACAAGGTAAAGACATGATTGTGTGTGCAGGGAGCCGAATTGGAGTCTAAATGAGTACATAACGTGGTTGTACGGCGAGCTGCGATCGTGGCGGCGCGTGTACTGGCGGCTGTGGGCCGATTGTCACTTTCTGCGATGCCAGTTGTGCGACAGCTACTTCCCGGCTTACCAGGCTAGTGTTGCCTTAAATTACTCCAAGCTTTTTAGCTAGTGCCAAGTGCACTACTGCCGTATTATTGTTTGGCCATGCCTCTGGTGTTGCCAATGACCATAGTGCGGCGGTGACAACTTACTATCAGGTGGACCGCCTATCTGTTTGTATGTAGTATACAAATTTAAAAAAGACTGTTCCTAATGTTTTTCTGTCATAATGAGATTCATCAAGCAATTATAAATAATGGTAAAGCGACATCAAAATCTATTGCGTAGATTAAGGTTCCCGTGTTCTTAGTTACTTTGCATCTAGAACTCAAGAAGTATGTATTTTTAATGGGTCTTACTTTGTATCCATGACAATGTAACTGATCATATTCGGTGTACAGATGGAGTGGTGCTCCCATCATGAGCAGGCGGCACACATGTTTGCGGTGGAGGGCCGGGCTCCGCTGCCGGCCGGCCGGTACCCCTGCTGCGGCGAGCGGGCCTACCGCTTCGAGACCATCTCTAGGAACACTGTTGGTACCAACAATGCTTCTAGAACTCTTTTAACTAATCCTTTATTTAAGTTGTAGCACCAGTGCTAGGTTTAATTTGACACTTTACGGTGCTTCTGTTCAACTTAGATTAATTGGTCCATGTTCTATATTCGTAATGTAGGTAATAAATAATTATTGGAGTTTCAAAAGTCAAGGACATTTATTAGGTTGAAGCTCTAGGTGTGCACTTCTTAAAGTTAAAGCCTGCCACTGGTACGGAAATGGTTCATATTTCTCCATAATAAACCATACGCACATACATTACGATCACTATGAGACATAAGTGAATACCACCCCCCAGGGTTGCCAGTTCCGTGAGCACGCGCCGGACGAGCGGCTGGCCCCTGACGCGCACGCGATGGAGCTGTACACACAGTTCCGCGACATCATCGCTATGCGCCCGCCGCAGCTCGTCTTTCCAGAGAGGCTCACCAGACTCGTTGGGAGAGGTAACATCGCAAAAAGTAAAAAAAGTTAACTAAATTTAAAGCTATACGTTCAATTAATGCCCTAAAAGGTCACATATGATGGATGAAAGGTGTTGAAGTTGCCTGCTCGTATGCAAGCCTTAAGCTGCGAAAAGTCAACATGAAACTGTAGACTTAATTGTCATTTGGAACAGGTACCAAATGGCAGATAAGTCATCTTTCTGTCCGGCGGTCGGCGAGGTAGCACGTCTACAGTACTCGTTAGTCAAGTCGGTGACAGCGGGTCTATCACATCCTGATGATGTTTCATAAAGGTGTCGATTCCCTGTTGAGTTCCCTTGTTTGGGACTTGACAGAGAAGGAATTAGATACAAGATATTTGTTTTGTACCAAATTATACCTAATGGATTATCGCAAGGCCACACCTGAGTCAATTAGTTATATTTGGTAACTGAATAATTCGTTTGCCGAAATCAGTTCTAGAGCTTTCCTATCCCTAGAGCCCGGCGACGACAGCACCGGCCGTCTCCAATGCAAAGAAGTATTCTGGTGGGAAGGTATCCAGCTGGTTCCAGCTCGCCAGCCCCTCGGTCTCCTCGGCAAGCTGTACACCAGCAACAATAAGTTCAACCGTGAGTCACGCATGTTTGGTGTCGGGGAAAACTTTACGGGTAGGATGTATGTGGTGCAGTGATGTGGCTATCCTTAAATTTGGATTCATAATAATTGGTATCTTAAATTTCATGTATATTGGGGGATTATTATTGAACAATCTTTTGATACGTCGTGTCAGAGCCACATCATCGCATCACATCTCAATAGATATCAAAATTACTAGAATAGCAACATGCCGCTGTACAATCGCTACATTATTGGCAAGACATGTAGCAACCATGTAACTCACAAAATTACCTTTAGTTGACTAGCAATTGGCTGAAAATGTAACCACGTGTAAAAGTGTAAATACACTATGAGCCTAATCAAATTTAGTGGCTACACGATTTTAAATGAGACGTTTGTATTATAATCGTGTATGTGTCTCGTCGCGACTAACTCGTGACGTGTAAAACGTGAATGAACAGCGAGCGTGCGGCCCGGCTCGCCCGCTTTGGGTACGACTCAAGCGTCTGCGCAGTCTCTCGCCGGGAACACCAGCGTCGCTTGCGCTTCGCCTGAAAGAGAACTGAAGCCCAAACCCCCTCCGGTACGCGAGGAGAGCCCTAGATGCAAGGTAAGTCCGGCTCGAAGGACCAAAACCAATATGGCCGGTCTCCGTCTATGAGTTTTATTGTCTTTTCAAGTTCTCACGTCACACGAACAAAATGTGTGTGTTTTGTCCTATTTTGTATGTTATTTGTAAAATGCGTTGTAGGATTAGAATCAATAATGTAATGTGCTTAATAGTTTAGTATTAGATATATACTGCTTAAACATTAAACCAGGGGCGTAGCTACCGCCATATCTACCGTATCAATGATACGGGGCCCCCGGGCTACAAGGGTCCCGAATGTAAGCAAAAATTGTAAGTCATTATCCATAGTCCATTTGATTTGGGCCCCCCGTCAAATCTTAATACGGGCCCGTCTAAGGCAAGCTACGCCACTGGATAAACATAACTTTTAGGGCACCATTACAAAAAGTAGAATATTATTTACTCGGGAAATGTTTATTAGAATAATTGCAATTCATAGACTTATTTTATTTATATTTGAACTTTAGTCAATTAGCACCTGATATTATAATTCCTAAATGGTATCCCATCATACTAGTATTGATTATTTTGCGATGATTGTAATTGTGATGTGATATGCACTTTCATTGCATTTTTAGCTCACGTAGTTCTTGCAGTATTATGTAGTATTGACCCTACTTTAAGCTGTTTGATTTTTGGAGAGTAGTATAGTTGTTTAATTATACCTATACAGTTTAATCTTTATTAAATATTTATTGGTTTCTAAGATCCTTTCCTTTTTCACAATTATTTAGAATTTATTATTATCTTGTTAAATATTGCAGCTTAATTGTTATTTGTTTATTCAGAAGATTTATTATCTGACAGGATCAGATCGTAGTTTTTTGTGGTACGTACTCTGTGGACAACTTCGTTTATTTATCCGTGCCAGGCGTAAATAGGTTGATATGTAAAAAATACACTTTTCAGAGCGGCCATTTTTCGGTTTATGTTTTATCTGTAAATTAAATTTTTATTACCAAATTACTTTTTACCTGAATATGATTGGAATTTTCGGGAATTACTGGATTTATCATTGTCATCAAAAAATTAAGCAATCCCAATGTCTATTATGATGTAAAAAAAATATAAATGCTAGTCGACTTATCAACTTATTCACGACAGGTACGGATTTAGGAATCATTAACATCCATAACACATAACCCTATCCTACAAAGAAAGGGTCGGGCGTGGTCGCGGGCGCTGCCGGTGGTCGAGGTGATAAACTCGGCTCGGAGGGCTCTTCGAGCTCGTCTGATGAGAGCGAGCAGAGCTCTGGCAGCGCTAGAAGCGATGAGGACGTGGCTCCGAGACGCAGGGTGAAGAGAATTACTCCTCGTGTGGTGCCTGGAAACAAGTTAGTATGACAGAGATTTTAATTAAAGGCTTTACATTTATTTTAGGGCCACCGAGGGCACTTATGAGTGTACTAAATTAACTAACTAATTAACTTACTAAATTACGATCGGTTAGGACGTCAGCTTTCTATGACTATTTTGCTATGCCACTGAGTGAAATGAAATTTCGTTCGAGATTTACCATCCAATGCCTACCTACTGCGGTATTAAGAACATAAAACTTATTGGTATTCGGTAATAATAATAAAATTACCAGTAATACAATTTACAGAAATATCCAGATTCTGGTATTGGTATGTAATACACTGGGATATGTTAAACATTCTAAAAACATAGGGTGTCCCTTCTCTCGACGATATCGGGGCTGCGAGTACAGAATATCTACTGCCTCTGCCCCGACGGCGTCGTTTTAATGGAACTCATATACGCTGATGCGCCCGGGCATACTTAGGTGTCCATGACTACTGATCCTACATTAGCAGACAGAATATTGGCTTCACTATAGGATACCGCCGTCTACTCTTAGGATATCGAGCCCAAAATAACTATCTGTAAATTAAAACTCGTTGCGATCGTCAGTGCCGTGCGTCGGGCGCGCGTGGTGGGCCGCGCGTGGGTGACGTCGGTGTCGGCGCGCAGCAACCAGGACGCGCAGCGCCGCTTCGAGGAGCGCGCCGCCCGCACCATGCGCGCCGCGCTCGCCCGCCGCGCCGCCGCCGCCGCGCTCGCCGCCCACGCCGCCGCCGCCGCCGCCGCCGCCCACAAGGCTAGGGCTCCCCCAGGTAATACCACGCATCGCAGCCTACAGTACAGATGCTTCGAGGAACGCGCCGCCGCAGGTACCACGCATAGACCAACATGTTCGTATTACAAATGAAAATACCGAAAGGATATCGGAGGAAAGGTGAGTTCATAGAGTACTCTATTAAGGTTTGTCTGCTATTACGGTTTGTCAGACGGCAAAAGGGTAGTATTTCAATCACCAGTTCATAATAAAACTAGCTGTGATTTATCTAGAAAGATCATTTATATCAATAAAAAATAGAAATGAGCCTGGCATAGAGACCTGCGGCACACCCTCGAAGGTCCTCGGAGATCGAGACGATTTTATGTTCACATTAACACATTGAATTCTGTGCCTGAAGCATGATTTGATTTGGTCAAATACAGCCATTTACCAAATGGTAATTTATTTACGATTTAACTCTCATGGTAAGCATCTCTTTAGTAAACCCAATAATATTCTGTGACTTTTCTTAAGTGTCAATATACCTAAGTAAAATATTTGACATGTGTTTAGAGTAGGTAACCTACCTATCCAATATTAAGGCTTTGATTAGTGAAAATAGGTATCTAATCTACATTTGAATGTGAAGTATTATTAAAGCCCTTTCGTATTTTGGTCGAGTGTACTTTCGAAGAAAAGCAGTACCGATCTTTCACATAGTTATTTGTCGGTTGCCATAACATGAAATACTGTTCTTGTTTAGGTGGAGTCTACGCCCGCTTGGAGGCAGAATGGCGCGAGCGACACGGAACGCGGCCGCGGAACGTCGCCGCGAGACCACGCCCGCACCAACCCTCCAAGTTCAAATAAAAATAAACACTAGTAAAACACGACAATGGCGATTTTTTTCATATTTAGCATGTACATTTACTTCAGTAGTAAAACTCTTAGTGCAGTTCGTTCAGGGAAGTACTACCACCTAAACCATTTCTGCCGTGAAGCAGTAGTACACTTGTATTGGTGTTTCGGTTAGAAAGGTAAGGGGGCCGGTAAAATTACAGCCACATGAGACATAACAACTTCGTCTCAGGGTCGACAACGCATTAGCGATGCTCTGATATTGCAATGTCCATAGGCGGCTGTGACCACTTACCATCAGATGGATCGTCTGCTTGTTTGGTCTTGAAAATGTATATATTTTAGGTTCCGGTTTTCGTTATATATCGGGTCTATTTGCTAACAATTATATTTTGACTAACTTCATCCATTCAGTCAGAATTATAAAATTCAAATTAAAAACATGAAGTTTAATTAGTGGTATAGGATAGTCTTTTTATCGGAAAAACCTCGGGGATGCGTAAAAAATGAAAGGCTGGTAATACCAATAAAATAAACCAAATTCAGTCAAGATGTTTATTGACGTATTATCTTAGGTCTAAAAGCGCAGCCTGTGGGGGTACTGGCTGGACCGGAGGCCGAAAGCAGACTTGAGGTATCCGCGGAGCACCTTCTTGTCAGAGCGTTTGCCGATCGCCTTGATGATGGCCTCATCTACTAGCTTCTGGTCGGCCTTGCGCTTGTCTGATGGAACGTATTTCTGTGGGCAAAGTTTATGGTCAGCTTCAATTATTGAAAACCTACAAATATTATAAATGTAATGATTTGTTACACAATAGGGTACCGGACTGCCTTGTCAAATCAGTTACTTTTATCATCTGTCTTGGTAAGACTATGAGGATCATGGAACATAACATATGTATAAGAAAATGTATCCTTGTCAGTCCATCATACAGTTTTAACACATGCCTGCCAGATGGATAGAGGACAGCTTAGGAATGGTTCAGATACTGCACTTGATAAAATAGTAAATTGCTTTTGAAATAAGGTAGAGATTAGAACACAATTACATTCTTAAACGTCAACTTCTATCTATAGGTATATTTCCAGACAAAAAATCATCGTCATTTCTACTTTGTTTCACCTGTCAGACAACCTAGGTATTCTTTAGTTAACACACGTCAGTCACTGTCACGACCAGCATTTTTAAACACTATGTTGCAACAGTTAGGTAATGTTGCTATGCACTCTTGATAGGTGACCTCTGCCGCTTCAGTGAGGACACAAATGAGCTAGACTAGAGGTTCCTAGACTTTTTTCTCATAGACCACTTTCAAAATTTTAGCTACATTTCTCCCATATTCCCAAAACTTGACAAAAAATGTGTAGATTAGATCTATGAAATTTAACGTAGACCGTCGAGTCTCCCGTCAACCGCTGGGAATCTACCTGGACCACTTTGAGAAGAAACTAGACAAACAAGTACAATACTCACTAACAATCTTTGTGTTCCTGAATACAGCAACAAGAAACTGCGGCAAAAGCTAAATTAGATGTAACAACGTGGCTGTTGCTAAGCAACGAGGTTGTACAATGCGCTAATTCAACCTTTCACTTTTGATACAAAGATCTATGGGGACTAGTGTAACATACCTCTTTCTTGGTAGCAAAGATATCTTCGCCCTCCTTGCGCTTGACGCTGCGCTTTGTGCTCTTCTTGTTCTTCTTGAAGTACGCGTCGTCGAGGTGCTCGGGAAGTTTGAAGTCACCCAACTCAACGCGGGTCGAGGTTCCGATCACGTAGCGTTGAGGGATGCGGCGGAGTGGGCACGAGTTGAACTGCAAATCACAATAATATAGCTTTAGAACAATAAACACTGGACAGTTAAGATTGGAGAGGGTTTAGGCAGTTTTTAAGTAATATTAGCTAACAAGTCATCAAGGTAGGCATTTGAATCTTACTATGAGTTTTGGTAAAGGAAATCATTTTGTGGTAACTTTGTTGAAGATGCCTGCCTTGCTAACCCTGAAGTTGTAATGTTACCACCAGATTAAGTTACCAGGCAGTTTTAGCCACATCACTTGCTCTATTGTGGTATTAAACACCTATTCCTACTTAAAAAAAAATTATGTGTAAATATATTATTAAACATCACAGCAAACATATGTGATGAAAATTTGCTTTAATTGACTAACTTTTAAACTACAAAATACAAGTCTACAATTGATCATGGACTCAACATTCTTGTGGAAAAGTTGCATGCTACAAATAGACGTGAATTATGTGTAAACTCACCGAAAAGGGTCCAGTGACAAGCAACAGACCACTTGGCAGTACTCCTACAAGCACGACTCGCTTGCCGGCGTGTCTACCAGCGAGCAAGATGCATACGGTGCCGACGGTCAAGTTGGGCCTTGTCCTGCGCACGTGCTTGCTGAATGTCTTGTGGTGGGAGCGGGTGCGAATCCTGAAATAAAATTATTATGTAGATCATTTTCTTTACAAGAATACGATTACATACCTATGTGACAAATAAAAGTAGGTTGACATTTTCTATCATAGGTAGCATGCAACAATTTTTATTTTATTACAAAATGACTTGACAGCCAAATATCTACAAAAGACAAATAAATGCTAAACAAATCAATTAATGGAAAATCCTTATAAAATGTTACCCTATTAGAATATTCATAGACATGATTAAATTAGAGATGAGCCAAATACTCGTTTCTCTGCACTTTTTAAAAACTCATACTTGGCTGAATTACTTATTTTAAGTGACGATGATGTGATGAAAACACTCATATTTCCAACAGTCAAACACAACCAATAATAATATATATATTTACTTTTATTTATAGTAAAATCTAGCCCAAGTACCTATATTGGGGAGGGTACTCAGTTCATGAAACCTTTAACAAAAATTTACTTAGTTACTCAGCAAAATTTGGATTTGAACAACTAAACTTTATGGTCCTACAATGCAATAATGTACTATTTATCAAGCAGTAACTACTACCTTTTGATCCATAAATTTCAGATATGGATTAAGTATTAATTTTAGCCACAAATGTATTGACAGTGGTACAACTGCTATTTCTCTCTAACATGCTTGTGGGAAAGAGACAGCAATAGCCAGATCACCTTCAAAATAGAACCATAGTAACCAGCATGGTAAACTTGCATCTTAAACTCAACTATTACAAATAAGTCTGAAAGGATGAACTTACTTGTCCTGTGTTGGGTAGAAAGATTTCCTGCGACGCAGTAGCACTGTGCGGGTTCCTCCGTTCTTTTCACCACCAATCTGCTTCACCGCCACAGTAGGCTTCTTGGGCTTCTCTGCCTTGGGGTTCTTTTTGCCAATGAATTTGTAGATGGCCTGAAAGATAATATAATAATAAATAAATTGTATGTTTGGAAAATGCAAAATAATATTTAGCTATAGCTCAATTTAAATTACTTAGTATTGATGTCAGTTTAATTGTTTATCTCTATGCTTTTATCTTTACCAATAATGTACTGACTTAAATTATATGCACTTCACTGATAGCAAAAGCAGAATCTTACAATTTATCTAAAATTGGTTATTGAATGGACCGGAAATTCTTCTGGATCTATGTTTGTGATAATGCATAGATATGTTCTAGCCCACTATTTAATATACTAGGTGTTTTTTAGCCCAGGAAAACATGAATTCCTAGGGAACAAGGGTAAAAGCTCGCAAAAGCTTCAGCATGAAGATGTTAGGTTATCTTCCAACAAGTGTATAAACAATAATAACAATATACTTCTGTTTTCCTCAAACTTTGGATTCATGGCAGGAAACAACTAGAGCTACTTCTAGGTTTAAAACTGAGTTACCTTCTTGTGGAACATCCTACTTCTTGAGAAGCGGACGACTCCATTTCCGAGGTCGTAGTTTCTCGGTTTGCCAACTTTGGCTTTCTTGACTGCTCCAGAAGGGGCTGCAGCGGGCTTAGCCGCCGCCTTGGGCTGTGGTGGAGCCATTTATAATCTGCACAAACAAGAAAACAACCTCAAACTAACTCACCACCTGACTCAACGTTTTAGGTTAGAATTGTTATTATTACACGTCTCCATACAAACAAGTGATTTGAACACTTTAGCAGGAAGTTTCACTGCCTTATTATAACGACAACACAATGAAATCTTACAAAATCACTTGAAATTCACTATCACAGATTTGTATGTCAAACTTTCAGTCGACAAAAATTACGTTTTTAAACGTTGTTGAACGGAAATATAACACAGAACCACTTGTTTGATGGGTACGGTATTTAATTTACACAAGCTATTGTTAAAATAATAACATTTTAGACCTATTGAAATGGATTTATTTTCGACAAAAACATTTACAACTCACATTCCGACCGGGATCAAGAAAAAGAAATTTTTGTTGAAGTTTTTGTCTATGGTAAGCTAGAGGTGTCAAAAGTTTATCGGTAAAATTACCATGTTATATACCGGTTTTAAAGTGGAACAACTAATCAATGAATTCTTTTCAATTAATGAATTTCTTGATAGAAAATCGCCTTTTTTATAATGAAATAATATAATAGGAGTCACTACGAAACGTGTCCGGATTTATATATTAAGGAATATTTGTTTACAATTATTTAACATTATTTTGAAAATTATATATATATGTCCATTACTTTTCTTTAATTTGAATGTAATAGAAGATGAAATGAATAATCATTTAAGTTATAATAATATATATAATTGCTTTTGTCTATGCGTAGAATTGCAATGCTAAAATTCGTTGACAATAACTACTGGACCGCGAAAATTTCAACTTGTCAAATTTGACAAACGTCAAACAAAATTAATTTAGTATGTAAAAATGGCTTCTTTGAGGAGCCCGTCTACGCCGTCCGACGGCTATAAAAGGTTTAGTGATGATTTCGCAAACACCAGCATCAACAATTACGGCTCAAACGTCACAAGTAAACGAGAAGCTATGATTATTTTATGCACTGTAGCCGCAAGAATTTATGTACGCTTTTGTTGTATTAACAATACATTTGGTAATTCATTTAACATTTGTTTTAATTTCTCACCTGTGCTAAGCATTAACGATTTCCTATCATCCATATGTTGTGCAGAGAGATCGATCAAATCCTCTGCAGCTACTCTAAATGGATAAATGACGCAAACAGTGAGTCATAAGCTACAACTAACTAACCTATGTATAAAATAAACAATACGCGACCTAAATTCCCGTAGTCAGAATAAAAGCTTATTAGTAAACTGCAAAATATATTTAGCATGTCTGTAGTTGCTTGCCTTGCATGCTGCCAGCGACTAAAGGTCAATACCACTTAATGTTAGTCTATAATTTTTGATCAAGTAACCTAATCAGTCTTTTCATATGTCGAGAGTGCATTCTATAAAATAAATTGGAAATCCAGACTTATCCAGCTCCCACTAGTCATGTTTATAGCTTGCCTAATGGTTTGATACTATACCAGATTCAACTGCTACTTCAATTAGGACTTGCTTTTGTTAACTACTGTGTGCAGACAAATTTATAATTTAAGTAATTATGTACTTGATTGAATGAAATATTAATAATCATAAAGTGTGCATAGTCTAAATAGGCTTTCTTAGAGCCTTGTTCAAATTGGGTATACAGGGTAAAAGAATACCAAAAATATTCTAAAATAATCCTATAAAATTTTCTTATATCACTTAAATATTAATCAAATGATGATTATAATGTTTATTAAGATATTTTTTTTATATTATTTTGCACCCTATTTAATTATAAACACTATAGTTACAAATAAATTAAGAAAAATATTTGTCACTGATACAAACAATACTTTTTGTTACAATGTCCATGGGATGGAGACCTAGTGTCCTGAAATACAGGCCCTGCCTAACTTAGGCACCAGTTTCACGCATTTTAAGTGCTTTTGTTAAATTTTGTTTAATGATTTGTTCATATTTTTTTGTAACTTGTTGTGGGAGATAAATAAATTATTATTATTATAGTTAATATGAAAGTTCTGAAAATCTAAATGCTTTAAGTAGAGGTGGCACACCAATTTCCTTCTATACCAATTCTTGCAATCATATAACATGTTTTTCTCCATACTTTTTTGACACTGCTAGTTTCTTTTTTACATTGTCCTTACTCAAGTAATGCTCTTATTTTCTTTTTAGATATCTGTCTTATCATTGATTTTCTATCAGATTTACTACCAACTGAATACATCTATTTTCAGCATCAGAACTCTGTATTAATGTAACAAATAAGTCTTGGAAAATTAAAATGTATACCCTTGTACCTGTTATTTATGTGAGAGACATTATAAACAAAGAAAATTGGTTAAAATTTGGAGATTTACAGGAATATGAACAATATTTTCAGGTACTGGCCTGAAGAATTAATCTACTCTCGGCTAACACTTTTTAAATCATGACCATAACAGAAAGACACTAAAGTCTTATGCCTTGAGCACCCAACTTAAGTATAACTGTGATTTCATGAATTGACTTCTAAATTTTTATGTAGCAAATTTATAATGCCTTTGGGGCCACCCAGATTAGTGTGCCTGAGTGACGGCTTCAAATATTATGGGATATGAATATCAGTACCTCCACTAATATCTTCAGGAATAATATGCATGAAGATATTTTAGATTTATAAATGAATGACAAATTGTAGGACATAGGTACTTCATAAATAACTAGATATGATATTACATATAAACAATTCTTATCTTTGTACATAAGACAACATTCAATTAGAAGTGTTTCAGAATGGTTACTAATGGTTCTGAGAAGACTTTTCCATTGAATTTCACTGTTATTTCAATGAATCTTACTTTCATCAGATGATTAACTAAATATCCTATCATGGACCTCATATTTTATTTTTCTTTTCTATATTATCTAGCGATACGCCCCGGCTTCGCCTGAGTAGGTTAATAAAATCTATACATATATGTATATATAAAAGGAGAGCTGACAGAGTGACTGACTGACATATCATCATGATGACGATGATATATCATTGCAGGGCCTAAACTATAAGGGTTAGAAACTTGAAATTTTGCACAGGGGTTCCTGTAATAACGTGGGGGAGCACTAAGAAAGGATTTTTGAAAATTCACCCCCTAAGGGAGTAAAATGGGGGTGCAAAATTGGTATGGAACAACATGTTTTTGTTTCTTTGAGCAACTTCAAACTAAACGGGGGTGACATTATATTATATGCATAAACCTTCCGGAATGAATTCTCTAAATGATGCTAAAAATGTATCAAAATCTGCTCAGTAGTTTAAAATAAGTAAACGCACAAACATACAGATGATGAATGTCACGCCTTTTCCGAAATGCCGCTACAATTTTCTGTTTATAGGCGTGTGTTAACGACTGGCTAAAGCTTGACGTCATTCCTACTTTTATCTGAGCTTTTATGAGATGTCGACGGTTTTAGTTGTAGAGGTGGGGACTACGAGACTTAAATAAAAATGGCATAATTGAAGCTTTATATTGGTCTATTAAAAGCGTTTTTTTTGTTATCAAGAAAAAGACAACTATATTTATTTAAAAGACTTTTACACGAATCTTCCACTCGATATTGAAAAAAAAATACACGTTTTTTGGGTTCCGTATCCATAGGGTAAAACGAGACCCTATTACTAAGACTCCGCTGTCTATCTGTCTGTCCGTCTATCACTAGGCTGTATCTCATGAACCGTGATAATAAGACAGTTAACAATAACGACAAATTAAGAACAATAAAATAAATATTTTAGGTGGGAGCCCTAAAATATTTATTTTATTGTATATATAACATAACATAGACATGACTTTTTTTGCCCTTTTTATAAATACGGTACGGAAGCCGAGATCGTGTGAGAGACTCGCACTTGGCCGGTTTTTTCTGATTACTTTATAGGCGACTTGAATTGTTAGGTATAGCTATACAAAATTCTAGCTGTATTTATATCATACTAGTTGTCCCCCGCGGTTTCACCCGCATTCCCGAGGGATGTAACATTTTCCCGGCACAGAAAGTATCCTATGTTACTTCTCATACCTCTAAGAATATTTCTACATAGTTTCATGATGATCGGTTAAGTAGTTTTCGCGTGAAAGCGTAACAAACAAACTTACATTCACATTTATAATATTAGTAGGGTCTGTCACGGAGTAAAATGGCCTTGACAGACTTCTGGCTGTTCGACATGAATCTCGTTAATGAGTATGTTCTTTGGGTGTTTTCGAAGTACAAATAAATCTGGACACTTCACCACAGAATATACAAACAGTTAGCTTGATGGCCAGTTGGCTTAATGGTTACCGTGGCATGCCGTTCGTAATTTGCTCTATGTCTGGGTGTAAATATTGATTGATGTATGTATTTAGGAAAAACAATATTGTATATTTGGTCTCTGGAGTACAAAATCTGCTTAGTTTAGGATCAAGGACATTGTCCTAGGATAGTAACAAAGCCTGTGTCGTTGGGGAATACTGTATCTTTCTATATGTGAAAGGATTATTGAAGATGGATGAGTCGTTTCGAAGACCTACCTCCTAGATTTTTTATATTAGTACTAGATGTCCCCCGCGGTTTCACCCGCGTTCCCGAGGGATGTAACATTTTCCCTGGCACAAAAGTATCCTATGTTACTTGTAATACCTCCAAGAATATGTGTACAAAGTTTCATGGTGATCGGTTAAGTAGTTTTCGCGTGAAAGCGTAACAAACTTACATTCTCATTTATAATATTAGTAGGGATCTATGAATTAACTTATGACATAGCCACATACAAATAAAATAAGTATTAAAAGTAAAAAAAAAGATTTGTCCGATTAATTAATAATTATCTAGCTTTCTGCAAGTACATGATGTATGAATGATTTTTAAGTCGTGTTATAATAAGCAAAGAATAAATATAAATAAATAAAGAAAATGAAAATAAATAAAATAACCTAAAAATAAAATTTTTAATCCATTGCATATTATCGTTATTATTTCTCAATGGGGACCTGGCCCCACTAAAAAAAAAGTTATGTTAATCTTGTGTGAAGTTATTTAGGTATTCTAGAATTTCGAATCTGTCATACATCCGGGGCACTAGACCATACTGTGGTGGGGTCGGACCCCCCCCCCCCCCCCTTTTATACGCCTATGTGCATCATCACTACGTATAAAACATAGTCGCTCCCCGCTGTCTGTCTGTCCCTAACTATGCTTAGATCTTTAAAACTACGCATCTGATTTTGATGAGTTTTTTTTATTAGATAGAGTAATTCAAGAGGAAGGTTTTTATATTTAATACATGCATATTATAGCAGAGAAGAGGCGATTATTTCAAAGAATTGCGAACTTTAGCGATTTTATAGGACTTTACTTTAGGATTTACGATTGCTGACCATCAGGCAATTTATCAAAAGGGCTTCTCGCCGCCATTTCGATTCTGCAATAAACCATATAAATCCCCTAATAATAAAGGCCGCGTCCTACACTCCGTCCCGAATCAGTCGCGTTCGCAGACCGAGGCACGCCCTCGCCGAGTCTGACGACGAAATCACCAAAGCTCAGACAGCTGCAGCCGAATCTTCAGCTCGCGATACTACACACCCACAAGGCCATCAGCCTAGATACCGTCCTCGCCGGCGTGGACGTTAGCCGCGCTCCCTCTAATAATTCATTGTTGTTGTTTTTTGTTTTGAAATAAAGAACCACTAATAAGTAAATCAGATAATGTAAAGTCTTTTGACCCCCCCACGCAACGCCCTGAGCCCGAGGTCTGAGCCCCACAGGCACCCTAAGTGTGCTTGTTGCTTAAAATCTAAATGTATTTTCGGCTGAGAGCCCTTAGCGCTCGCCGGAATTGTCCGCGTAAGGGTGTAAGAGCTATCTGAGGCTAACACCTTCGTCCCTACAAAAAAAAAAAAAAAAAAAAAACAGACCTCCGGAACGCGGGTGAAACCGCGGGGGAGAGCTACTTATTTATATGAAAGAAACTCATCGTGTTCTAACATTTCATGCCGTGATTTCACATAAATAAGATAAGTTATTTTTAAGATAAGAAAAATGGCAGTCTAGTTTCTCGGAAAAATATACGAAACTGGAGCTCCTCGTATGTGCAAACATGAAATAACAACTCTGTCTCACAACGCGTTATCAATTTTATCGGATATGTCTGATAGGATGATATTATCAGTCAGGAGTCGTCCACATTTGGTTAGTAGTTTACGTATTGAACTTATTTATTTCTGTATATTTTCAGTTTAGGTCTTTGAAGGGCACTTATAAAGGTCAAAGTTACATAAATATTAAGGCGATGCAAGCTTAGTGGGTAGTGATGTTGGATGCCTTGTAAGCCATGGGTTTGAATCCTACAGTGACCTTGAGTTTTCGGTGATGGAAAATATAGTGAAGAAACCATAGAAAAATAATCACACAGTGACTATTCCCTGTCTCGTTCGTGACCCCGCAATTAGGCGAGAGGTCCGCTACCCCCGTGTTGACCTGAGTGATCAATCAATTGTTCAACCGTCCATTATTCTCAGAGATCGTAGGCTCGAATCCTACAGTAAGCTATTACCTATATGAAGTGGAATCTGTCTGACAAAGTTCTCAAGTTGAAAAATCTGCCGCCAAGCTACCATTGTTTTCCGGCAGCTGAATTTGACAGCCTTTTAGGCGTTGTGTACTTACTACTTTCAGACACATCGCTTACCATTTGATTGTAGTTAAACATAACTAACACGCCTTACCGCCCTCTGTCCGTGTAAGGGTGTAAGAGGCAAGACTTTGGTCCCATCGAATAAAAAAAAACGCCCAATTACGAAGTATTTGTTCGCTTGATTTGCAAAACATAAAAGACATACCGGTAGCGATCCCCCTCGGTGTTCGAAAGCCACACTTTCGTTCGTTAGTGAATGATGATAAAAACTAAACAAGGCTGAAAAAACATGAGCGAATTGCGAATGTCGGAGATCCCTTAACAGCACGGCTTTAAGTCCTCTATTACAATCGTGTCACATTAGTACAAGTACAGTGAGATTTTAATTGTGGTTATTAAAAAGAATTGGTAGTCTGCTAACACAATAGTGTAATTTGGCGCCATTATGATTTTCCGAACGTCAGCCTGGTTGTCAACCTTGAGATTGGAAATTTAAAAAGAATACTCGCAGGCAGCCTTTCATTCAAACTTTTAATTTGTGTATATAATATATTATGTCCAATAAAAAAAAAACAATATTGGAGAAACTATAATTCTGAAAGTTGAAAGGAATATAAATATTTTTTATTTAAGTATTTATTTTTACTACTTATTTTGCAAGTTCATGTAAATAATTTTTTTTTATAATACCAATAATGAAAATGTATTGTTAAATAAATAGTTGTATAAGCCATTAAATCTTTGCTGAGGGATATTATTATAAATATACTAATATTTTAACCTATAAAGAGAAAAGTTTGTATTTTTGTTCGTAATGAATACATTCAAAACTACTGGACCATTTTTTTATTATTTCACAATTAAAAAGCTACTTTATCCCGAAAGTAATATAGACTATTCTATAATCCCAGGATACTTTAGATCCTTTAGGAACGCGGGCAAAACGCGAGACGGAAGTTATTTCTAAATAATCCTATGTAATAAAACTCCTTTGATATAAAGTTTTCTTTACTACCTTTTTTAATTTATCCAAAAGAAAATCATACATATATTGAAGGTAGCGTAAAGAAACGTATACATTGCTCCTTGTTTATATATACATATTTTCTGACAGTTGTAATAAAACCGCACCAAAAGTTACAAACCTCTCACTCGTCTGAAGAGTAACATCCTTCATACGGCAATTTAACTCAAAATGTGAATTTTAAAAGCAAAATTTTCAAATATTCATAAAACACTTAATGTAAACTTTGTTTAAAATGTCTAAATTGGTGCGTATGACGGATAAAGTGTTCTACACAATAAGGGATCATTGGTACAGCTTGAAGTCATGTGAGTAGTTTGTTTTTGTGAATTAGTCATACTATGAATGGTCGATTCGACGAAATCTACCACTCAAAGACATCTCTAGTCTGACGTGTGATCGATTAAAGAGTATACCGATGACCACGTGCACTGTCACTTTACAAAAATAATAATTAGTAGCTATCCTTGGATGCTGTACTAAGGATCGATTTTCGGATGTTTTTTTACTTTTACGCAAAAATGACTTAACGGATTTGGATGAAACTTGGTAAATAGATGTTCTACATCCCGAGCTATAAACTATTTATGTGCAAAGGTTCTTTCAAAATCCTTCAGTCATTTTTGCGTGAAAGACTAACGAAGATCCATATATCTATTCTCATAAACTTGCATTTAGAATAGTAGTTGTCCCCCGTGGTTTCATCCGCGTTCCCGAGGGAATTTCAATTTTCCCAAGATAAAAACTACTATATACAATGTGTTAATACAGGTTATAAAAGTTAAAATTTCTAAGTTACATTCAAATCCGTTTGATAGTTTTTGCATGAAAGAGTTTCAAACATTCATACATCCGCACAAACTTATTTTAAACTCAAAATTATAATATAAGTAGGAAGTATTGGCATTAAAGAATACCTACAAACAAGATCGGTATCTATCGGTCATCGGTTCACATTGTGTAAGCTATAGTTTCTAATCGTTGCAGTCGACTCGTGCGCACTTAGTAAACAAGGTCATTTAGCATCACTGAGGTATTGCATATCTCATTAGAATGGCTTATTAATGGAATAATACGGGTTCTGGGACTGGGACTGCAATAAACTGGACCCGCGGTCCCACTTGCCGGATCCTTTTAATTTAAATATTTTTCTTCCGGCGACTGGGACCACCCAAAAATTAATAGTACAATCTATTGTTCAAGCCAAATCAGTACAGTCAAACGAAAAAATGTTTAGTAAGTAATTAAAGAATAAAAGTATTTGATTTAAAGATATCATTTACTTATTCTAGACATGAATTTATTCCATGCGCTTAGTAATAGTTTATTAGTAAGTGGTTTAATACCAGCCCATTTTGTGCAGGAAGTTCAGTGATTCCGTCAATTTTAAATAGTAGGTAATCGAAGGGTGTTTTTATTTATGTTAATTTTTTTTTATATAAGAGTAAACTCGTATGTTATATAAATAAATGATATTTATATCATAAAGTCTTTTTTCTTTTATTACTTAGGTACTAAACATTTTCTCGTTTTGTTGAAAAAACTATTGTTCAAGCCAAAAACCATACAGGGTTTTTGGCTTGAACAATAGTTTTTTTCCATTAATTTTTGGGTGGTCCCAGTCGCCGGAAGAAAAATATTTAAATTAAAAGGATCCGGCAAGTGGGACCGCGGGTCCAGTTTATTGCAGCCCCAGTCGCCGGAAGCCTCGGACCATTCGATGCAGATTTTTTCGTAGATGTTTATAGGCAATATATGTAGTACGTATATCAGTTATCTGGTTTTCATATTACAAGCTCTGCTTAGTTTGGGATCAGATAGCCGTGTGAAAAGAATGGATATATCGCTTAATTTCCATAATTTATTCTTTCCCAAAAAATAAAACAATAATAAAAATTAAATGTAGAAGATACAGATATTTTTTCTTCATTTTCTTTATACTTACTTTGTTAGTTAAAAAATGGCCTTCCAAATTCAAAAATTCAAAATTCAAAACCATTTATTCAGTTTAAGCCCTCAGAAGGCACTTATGAAGGTCAAATAAATGCAAGTAAAACCGCATGGCGATAGCTGTGTTAAGGTTTGCGTACCTATATTTAGTTATGTAGTCCCTAGGGTCTAGACAAGGCCCCTAAATGCCACGACCAACCCCTTCTTCATATTTAAATAGGTACATATTTACTTCGCCAACTACGCTGCACATGTATTCCTAAAATATCATGTGGTAACCATTTTGAAGGCCCTTTATTATTTTAGAAAAAGAATTTAAAGTTTTCAAAATTTGAAACCGTTTTCACGTTATAGAAAAATCAGCTTTATTGATTGTAAGATTTAATATAATGCTGATATACATTACAATGATGTCATAGGGTTCATTTTTCTACAACACTCTTAGCTGGACAATGATATTAAAATTTGAACCCTTTTTCTTCATGTTAAGGTTTATTAGAATATTTTAACCATCGTATCTATAGATGAATCTTATGTTAAAGGTGATAAAGTAATTTTTTCATTGTCCATTATCTTTTGTGACTGAAAATAAAATATCAAATATGAACTGTAAACCAATTTACTGTATAGATGTGAGACAGAAATACAGAACGCTCACGCGTTCCTATTGTTATAGAATGTGGAAAAAATTCGCTTTTATTGTATTGTACAGTCAGCAATAAAAGTAACTGTAAAAAACCCAAAAAAGAAATGGTAAAGAACTAAAATTGGCAATGCCGCCTTGGAGGTTAGAAACATCTGAGAAGAACCAGCAAGAAAATCATTTTAGGCTATTTTATTTATTCAAATAATACAATTTGTAAGTCAATACAAAAATCGTTATTGAAAACATACTATCTGGCGTCAGCGGTTTCATCCGCGTTCCCGAGGGATGTTGCATTTTCCCGGGATAAAATGTAGCCTATATGTTATTCCAGGGCATGCTCTACCTATGGGCCAAGTTTCATCCAAATCAATTAGGTAGTTTTTGCGTGAAAGAGTAACATACACTCATATTATATAAACTTTCGCATTTATAATATTTGTAGGATTATACAAAAAACAAATATCTAGTTCCTAATTCCACTGGATCTCCTTCTCTGTCAAGTCAACAAGCCAAACAAGGAAACTCTTGAAGATGCTTCGTGTAGAAGCGAAACACGTGTCGATTCCCTGTAGAGTTTCCTTGTTTGGGACTTGACAGAGGAGATTTTTATACCACAAGGCGACTAACAGGCACACGGTCTACCTGATGGTAAGTGGTCACCGCCGCCTATGGACATTTGCAATACCAGGGCATCGCCAATGCGTTGTCGACCCTGAGACATGAAATTGTTAAGTCTCATGTGCCTGTAATTTCACCGGCCCCCTTACCTTTCTAACCGAAACAGTATCTAAAACAAGTGCACTACTGCTTCACGGCAGAAATGGGTAAGGTGGTAGTACTTCCCCGGACGAACTCTGCACGCGCTAAGAGCTTTCCTACTCACGCCTGAGTCAATTAGTTATTATTTGTTAGATAATGTACAGTAGTATAGTAGTCTGAGAGTTGAGTCTGACTTACTTTTGTTGCTGACTGTACGTACAGTCAGAGCGGCTCCGTTGCTAATGGTAATCTATTGTGGTGCGGGTTCGAGGTCGTTTCCAAGTATTTTCGCCAGTTGAGGTCAAACAGCATAGGTATAAATAAAAGTTAATTTTCGATCTGCGGCTCTTACCCTAGACTAGCTGTCCGCCGCGGTATTACCCGCATTCCCGAGGAACATTACATTATTCCGGAATAAAAAGTATTATATGTGTTAATACAGGTTATGATCTATCTATGTGCCAAGTTTCATCAAAATCCGATCAGTAGTTTTTGCGTGAAAGAGTAACAAACAACCTTATAATTCAATTCATCCTCACAGACGCATTTACAATATTATCCTAACTTATTTAAGACACACTTCCAAACCGACAGACAAACAAATGTCCTAAAAAAATTATTATTGGCCATAGATAGTAACTTGGTACACATTTAGTCTATGGTATGAGCAATGAAATAGAAACTTTTATTTACAATACAATACGATATACATTATTTGCACAACACGCTCATGCTCATGTTATATGAGAGAAATTTATTTATTATTTCTTCCAGACAATCTAGGGGTAGCAGGATACAGAAGAGTATATTCTTAGACAGGTCCACGGTCATTTCTACCAATAAGTATCTTCCAGGAACAGTTTTTTTAATTTTTTTTTATTACAGACTCAAAATAACAATAAAATAATTATTACACAGTAGCATTTAAAAACCACAAAGGTTTGTGACAATACTAGGTACACATATTTAGTCTACATCGCTTAGTGTAAAAGTACGAATCTGTTTGCAAATATATTTTTCTATGATTTTATCTATCGCGGATAATAGAGTAAAAGGAGTAATAATAGTTGTTTTCTTCAATTTAAATTTTACACTATTATACTTTGATATCTTATTTATTTTATTTTATTAGATCACCAACAAGACACACTAATACATTCAAAATACAGGTATCAAAATGTTGATCATAAATGGTGTCCCAATTAGAAGTGACGTCCGCTTGCATTAAAAAAAGACAAACAACAGAACCAATATCAAATCTATACATGCAGTGTTTATTCTACAGTTTACCGTTCTTCCGTTGTATTACCGTTGTATGAAGCGAAGCGAAGGGCGATTCGACGGAATAAGCCCGTACGTGTATTCAATAGAATAATAAGCAGGTAACTGCATATTGCTAATTTATTAATAGCTTTATGCAGCTATTTCTTGTTATGTAAGTTTTCATATATTTGAATTCATAGCCTTTTTAGGGTTCCGTAGCCAAATGGCAAAAAACAGAACCCTTATGGATTCGTCATGTCTGTCTGTCTGTCCGTCCGTATGTCTCAGCTTTTTCCGAAACTACTCGTATAAGAACTATACTGTTGAAACTTGATAAGTTTTCACATTAAAATATAAAAATAAAAAACAATAACTTTTTGGGGTTCCCCATACTTATTTCAGTTTAATCCCGCAAAGGGCACTTTAAAGGTAAATTTTTCTTAAGTTACCACTGGTTCGAAAGTCAGCCTTCATTCAAAACTAAAACCCACATTACTCTGCAGTCTTTGGTTATTATCTTGAGATATAATAAATTATATCTATCTTTGTGCCAATTTTCATTCAAAACCGTCCAGCAAAATATTACTTTATGCACTTCTCCATATAAACTTTAACTGTGTCAATGATCAATCCGTTTGCGTAAATTTTTAAAAAGGGATCTAAAATTTTCGCGTCACATTTCATATCATGATTTGATTTGTAAATAATTATGTCCAATTTTTTTTCTATTGTTCTGTCACGTCATTTAGTCTGACTGTTTATGTCTTGTCGGACAGTCATGTCAGTTTACAGGTTGGACAGGCAGTCTGGCGCAAGCGCAATACGTCACGAGCATGTCGCGAATCTATAAGTTTTTCACCTACCAAAAAACAATGCAGCTAAATACGTATTCACTTTAAAATTCCAAAACAATAACAAAGTTCAGACTAATAGAGCTCTTCGTGCAGAGTTCGTCCGGGGAAGTACTACCACCTTACCCATTTCTGCTGTAAAGCAGTACTGCACTTGTATTACTGTGTTTGGGTTAGAAAGGTAAGGGGGCCGGTGAAATTACAGGCACATGAGACTTAACAACTTCACGTCTCAGGGTCGACAACACATTGGCGATGCCCTGGTGTTCCAAATGTCTTTAGGCGACGGTGACCACTTACCATCAGGTGGACCATCCGCTTGTACGTGGGCCCATGTGTATAAGTATGTAACATGTTCTATAGAACATGTCCTTATCGACGTTAAACATTTCATAGAAAAATGGACCTTAAATGCTTTCGAAATAAGATTCATATATTGATCTAATGGTTAATTGTATGGTGATGGAAATGCACCTTATCTGAGAGTAATAGAGTCTATATTTCAATGACATTCTTAGCTGTCAAACCGGCCTATTATTGTGACTTCTTTAAAGTTAACTTCTGTTGTTGACTGAACTACCGTACTTAAACTAAAACATGGCGTACAGTATTATGTAATTCATTAAACAAATATTTATCTAATGATAACAAAACTAACTGTTCTAGGGTAGTCTATTTGAGATGATAAAAAAGTACGGTAAAGTAACGTCAGAAATGTAGGCTTTTTTTATTTGAAAATGTTTAATAACAAATTTAAATAAAAGCGTATTTTTTAGTTTTTTTAAACTATTGTTTATTTTTAATTTTATAGTTAAGCCGCCATACCTGATCATCCTAGTAAGGATAACGGGTTAAACTATTTAGAATATTGAATTGTCACCGGTCCTTATCAAGTATGCCAAATTTCGAGTTAATCGGACGTCTTGAAGGGGGTCAAAATCATGTTCAAAGATTCCATTATATACTAACATACGTCTGAAGCTAATAAAAAAGCGTATTAAAATGCCCTGGGATATTCTTTACACACGGTCATCTGATTCCAAACTAACAAGCTTGTACTATGGAAACCAGATAACTGATACTACATAATACGGCTTTTTTTTTCTAAATGCATAATTATAGATATTTACCCCCAGACAGAACAAACAGACATGTTCATGCTCACATGTTTGTCCTGAATGGGAATTGGAGCTACTATCTGTGGCCTCAGGGTCTATAGTTTCGAATCGTTAGTTATGGTCGTGATGGTTTCATACAAAAACCTCATGGAAAAAAATATTTATAAAACATAAATAGCCCAATTTTCCAGGAAACTATAAAAAAATTATTCTATACGAACCTGACTCGGACTATTATGGACATTTAATACAAAATAAATTCAAATCAATCCAGCCGTTCTGAAGTGATGCGTTTACCAACGAACAGCATTTCAATTTTATATTTTTTATAAGGATTTGATTAATATACGGAGTAGTTAGTGCTATAAACGAGAGTAAAGAGTTTTTTAGTATCTTAAGGACTGAATGTTGAATAAGTCATTCCTCTTATAAACTTCTGTGGTTTTGTGTGAATGATATTACTATGTTATATTTTCTCAATGTATTTTTCATTGTTCATTAAAAAAAAAATTAAGTCTGTCACGTCTGATTTTCAACAAATATATGAAAATCTAACTATCCATCGCAGTTTCACCCATAAAATATGTTTATGCTAAAAATATCGTCCGCCCGCTTTATTAGATCGTTTTCGCTTAGCGTTCTTTGCTCTTTTTTCGCCTCCTAAGGGTCGTGGCGTAATGTGAAATAACCAAAAACCGTGCTCAAAAATTGACATGTCAAATGCAAAAGATTTTTTAAATCCATGTGTTGTTCCAGAGACAAGCGTCTTCAATTAAAAACAAACGAACATCAGCCTAATTACATTATACTGCCGGCACGCTATGATGGCCGTTTTGACGTTTCAGATTGTCATAGGAAAAGAAACTGTATTGCTTTGGAATAATGTTGATTTCCATCATCATACAATTAGCTGTTGGATCAATAGATGCACCTTATGTCTGAAGGAATAAGTCATTTTCTTTGTCATTGTTAAACGTCAAAACGCCCATCCTACCGTGCCGCAAGTTTAGTATAGATGTAACATTTGCTGAATGTCTTGCCGGATCTTCTCAGAGACCGTCTTCTGTTAATAGCTTTGACCTTTATGTCTGTTAGGGCCTAAACTGAACAAATGGCTTTGGTTTTCGCTTTGTTTTTGTACACTGTAGTTAGAGTAAACGTTGCCTATATTTCATTAGGTTATCTAGGACTGTTTGTTTCATGTCTCATGGGGCTATCTTGTTGTCTAATTATTCTTTACTGACTTCAGGTATCTACATTACAACAGAACATAGTGACTATCCACTATGTTCTGTTGTAATGTAGATACCTGATTAATCATTGAATTGGAAAACAAAGTCGCTTCACGCCGTCTGTACGCGAGATATTATAAACTAGGCAACGGATTTTGATGCTGTTTTTAACAACAGACAATAATTCAAGGGGAAGGTTTATATGTATTACTATCTAAATTGTTATCGTTCGAAGCCAGGGCGGGTCGATAGTATTGTTATTAAAGCTGGCCAAAAAAGTGCGTGTCAGATGACGCAGTGTGTAGGGTTTCGTGATATGTCCAAAGTAGCAGGCTATATAATAGTTTACCAGGTCATTAAAACCCTCGGGACCAAAAAGAAAAACATTTTTGTCAACAACTTTGTCCCCACAAGGTTATATGATCCCAAACTGGGGCTCGATTCTGTAAGGAAAATTACACTAACACAGGATGTTTCGTCGCGGACTACGTGCTCTGTCTCTTTCGCTAATTACGCTAATACTACTAATGACGTGAGAGATAAGCTCTCCGAGGCCTCCGTGAAGCGGCTCGCCGACGAAGTTTGTATGAGCTGAATTAGGGGGCTGGGCAAAGCTTGGAAAATGGCAACCAGATAACTGATATTCTACATAAACTGCATTTCACATACTTACTTATAATTTTATAGACACATCCAGACAGAACAAACATACATGTCATGCAATGAAATGTATGTCCGATTAGGAATCGAACTCACAACTGTGGCGTGACTGTCAGGGTCGTCAACTGTTAATGTGTATAATCAAATACCCAGGCTAATAAAATTCCATCATCTAAAGTATTTATTCTTAATCCTAACTAATATTATAAATGTGAAAGTGAGTTTGTTTGTTACGTTTTCACGGCTAAACGACTGAACCGATTTCGGTGAAACGTGGCTCACTCATAGCTTATGCTATGGAGAGGAGCTAAGGCTACATTGGAGAAACCGCGAGAGACAGTTAGTGAAATTATAAATTCGAAAGTGCCACTGTCCGTCTGTTACATTTTACAACAAAAAAGCTGAACCTATCTTGCTAAAATTAGCCACACACCTAGTCTATGGTACAGAGAGGGACATAGGCTATTTATCAATTTTAACGCGAGTAAAACCGCGGAGTCGTAGCTAGTGTTACCATAAAATCAGTACTTTAGAGGCCAACACAACAATGATGTAGGTACTTATACAATTTCCTGTGAAATTCAATGTTCATAAGGTCGACATACTTCCGACAGTCTAATATTCATTGCTAATTGAGTTTAAGCTCTAATAACTGATTCGTAAGGCCTATTAAATGTATGAATGCAATATCGTGATTGAGGTGGGAATAAAAATGCGTTATTCAGTTTGATTCCTTATGCACAGTTGAATGGTGCACCGTGTCTAAACGAAATGAGTGAAAAGATTGCTTTAGAAGGTACAGACAGATACCTATATTATTAGTTATTCATTATTAGGATCATTATCTTCCACATCACGTTTTCTGAGTAGTAAATCTCTTAGTGCACTGTTCGTCCGAGGATGTACTACTGCCATACCTATTTCCGCATTGAAGCAGTCATGCACTGTTTCAATTGAAAAGGTAAGGGGGCCTGTGAAATAACAGGCACATGAGAGTTAACTTCTCGTCTCAGGGTCGATAACGCATTGACGATGGTATTGCAAATGTTCATTGGTGACTTACTATCAGATGGATCGTCTGCCGTCTCATGTGACTGCAATTTCACTGGCCCTTATCTTTCTAACCGAAACACAGTCATGCAAGTGCGCTACTGGAAATGGGTAAGGTAGTACATCGCCGGATGAACTCTACTACTTCCAGAAATGGAGCCCAAAAAGATGGTAATTAGCTCTTCACCAAAACTGCAAATTGTCGTCTTAAGTGCTTAATGTTTACGGTTGTTTTTGCCACAGACTCAAGGACCGGCACAGATGGCGGCGGTGATGCAGGCACCCTGGACATGGGGAGCCGATCCTCACTGCACACGGGGCTCCACATGTCTGAGGACGAGCATTGGGAGATGAACTACCATGAGGCTGCTATTTATTTAGAGGTAAAAACAGAGAGAGAGAGAAAAGGAGTGTTTTGTGAACCTGTTGGCAATATCATGCCTGAAATAAATTAAAAAGACACTGGTGAGAATGTGTCAAACGGTCAAATTTGTTATCGATAAATACGCGACAGATGGAGAATCGTACCTCTGGTATGCTTAAGTTTGTAATTTACTAAGTGAGAATACATTTTATGACCCGATTTCCCAAAGGATGCTTGAATCTCGGGTCGAATCTCATTTAATAAGTATTTATATATAAAACCTGTTCTTAATTAAATTAACAGTCAGATATCGTATCTGGCCATTGAAAAATCAGACATGATATTCAAAATTCAATAAAAGTATTATTTTGCTCCCCAAGGACGCTTATGATGGTTACATTTACTGCCCGAAGCTACTACCGGTTCGGAGGTCAGCTTTCATAGTGTTTATTTGTATCTGTCACAAATATTGACAGAGATTTTAATTTTATACCGTTCAAATATCACAAATGTAACATTTAAACTGCAGAGAAGGAGGTGATAATTGTAGATGTCACAGATCCCTTTGCCGATGGGTTACTTGGTCTTCAGCATCTAATTTTAGCTACCATCTAATTTCTTTTTAATTTTCCAGGAAGGTTTAAACAATGAGAAATTTGATTCACATCCGTCAAGTCCAGAAGAGTTGCCAGCCTACTTGAGGGTACACAACCCGTGGTACCACGGCCTGGACCTCCTAGCATCCCTTGTGCTCATCCTACTGGCTTTTACTGAAGATCCTGCTGTGCCTATGTTTGAGGTAATGTTTGACATGCAGCTTTAGAAATA